>CM073599.1:23117237-23787237 GCA_037074985.1 Solanum bulbocastanum
AGCTCATACAAACCAAGATGATGAAGTGTGCTTGGCGGGAGAAGCTCAAAGTGATAACAGCATAGTAGACATTGATCTAGATGCTCTTTTCATGAAATTCCAAGAGCAAGTGGAGGAATCCTCCGACAAGAGCACATGCAAAGGAAAAGGAAAGATATAGAATCAACCCACCAAAATGACAAAAGGGGTAATGGACAAACAACTTTTATAAAGCAAGCATCTACTTTTATAAAAGATAAGCATTTGGAAAGAGATGACTTATTGGCCATTATAGATTATGTCGGCCACGAGAAATAAATGTGAAGGCCATTTGGGTGTGTCGGCCTTAACATTTTGTGATTGGCCATTATAAAAATTGTGGGCCAAATTTTTATTCCTTATGTTTTGTTTTCCCTCTATATAAAGGAATGTAGATTTTAGTTAAGAGGCTGGTTTTAGAACCCCCCCTCTCTCTCAAAAAATTTTCTCACTTGTAATATTTTCCAAGTTTGAATAAAAAGTTTCCAATTTGATTTGCATAATTTTGGAGTTCGTTTTCAAGTATTATTTCTTTTCTTTTAGTTATTTCTTCTTGAATATAGCCTAAATGATAGGCTAAATTGTTGTTTTGAACTATATCATACTAGATAATTATGATGAAGTGACATTGTGTCTGTTAAAATATGGTTTAAACAACTGGAATTAAGGTCTAATTTGAGTAATTTATGGCATGTTAAAAAAAGATGAGTTTGATCCATTGGATTACCCTGTGATAAGGGCGGACCCGGATGTATCCGTTGGATTACCCTGTGTTGTGGGCGGACCCGATAGAGACCATTGGATTACCCTAAGGGCGGACCCGGATATGGATTCTTAGTTATCATGCTATAAAATTACTTTGATTTGTAAAAGATCGGATTCTTAGTTATCATGCTATAAAATTACTTTGATTTGTAAAAGATCCTTATATTAGGCTGGGCAATCCATTTATTATTGTATTAGAGCTATTAAATTATAGTAATTATAGGTGGTATAGTTCAACACTCTTTTATTATGAATATCATAAAGAAGAAATCTATTGTTAAAAACAATAGAAAAGAAGAATATGATATACCTCAACAATTGGATTTACTTAATAAATGGACTATTCCTAAAATATCTCCCAGAATTATATATCAAATGAGAACTTTTGAGAAACTTGGTCTCAAACAAGTGGTTAAAACCACCGAAGAAACTATTACTATCGATAATGATCATCAGACTTTTAGACTTATATCGAAAACTGATCTTGCCCCTTATAGGGATATTTATAGATTTATGCATATTGGCTTGGTTCAGGTGGCGTTTAAGCCCCTTACTTTACGTGGTTTACTTGAAAACGAACTCCAAAATTATGCAAATAAAATTGGAAACTTTTTATTCAAACTTGGAAAATATTACAAGTGAGAAAATATTTTTCGAGAGAGAGATGGGGTTCTAAAACCTGCCTCTTAACTAAAATCTACATCCCTTTATATAGAGGGAAAATAAAACACAAGGATAATAATAATAATAAACAACAACAATGATATTTTGTAAATTATGATACTAAAGTATATGACTGAATATGTAAAAATTAAACATATTTTTAAATATATATAAAAAAAGGTTTTAAAATACATATTAACTGAGTAGCAATTTAGAATTGGTTATTGGTCGATCAAAATTGGGTGTCAATAGTTGCCTCTCTTTTCTTGATAATGAAGGATGAATTTGTGGAAAAAACGTTGACTAAGTAGTCAATTTTGTCCGACTAATGTAAAGATGTTAGTGGGGTCAAATGAAACGATAAGCAATTGTAAAAAGAAAAAAAAGTGTGGCTGAAAAATTGGCCTTAAGTCGCCTACATATCTATGGTATTACGAGAATAGGTTTGTGTGTAGTTCTAGATTTAGGAATGGATTAAGCTCCTTAAAAATGAAATAACGATATGAGATTTGAATAGAAAGAAAAGTAGCTTTAGTAGATAAGATTAGAATAAGATTAGAACTCAAGGTGGTGTGAATGGTGTAAGGAAGATAAGAACTACTTAAGTTATGAGAGGAAAAGATCATATGAGTAGTGTGAAATATGAGAAGGTATTTATTGCGATATATATATATATATATATATCTAGAGAGAGAGAGAGAGAGAGAATACATAATTACCCCATCAAACTTGTACCCTTTTTTGAAGTAGACACCTAAAGTTTGTGGGGGTCCTATTACCCCATCCAACTATTTCCAACAATTCCAAAAAATGGTCCAAGTTTAATGGGGTAATTATATATACATATAAGTACGGAAGTCATGTCTTAAAGAAAAGTTGATCTCGTCTGCAATCTGTCTATCTCTACAAACCTAAAGCTTGTGATATAACCAAATAAAGTGATTAGGGCATATATAGTGATTAAATGGTAAAATAATTTATAAACATGATGCGATTTCCCATTTAGACCATGAAAATTTATCTTAAGATGATAAGGATTACGTCTTAGGGCCATGTTACGCGAAAATTTAATCCTTAAGTCATGGAATAATGGTTGTAGGCCATGGTAATGATGCCTTTAGACTATGACACATTTGGAACATGATAAACATAAATTAAAACCTTAGGCCATGAGATGATGTCCACGGGGAATGGAAAAGGTGTCTTTAGACTATGATGACTTTGGAACATGATAATCATAAATTTAATCAGTAGGTCATGAAATGATGTTCGCATGCCATGAAATGATACCTTTAGACTATGGCAACTTTGGAACAATAAAATAATGATAAAAAAGGGTGTGTCTATTTTCTTCGATGAAATTCACTCATATCGCGATACTTATAGCTTGAGTCAATAGATATTTTGTGTAGACATATTTTTTGGGTATCAACGTGGTTTATGTAACTTTATTCAACATTTGCTCAACGTTAATATGATTCTTGGTACTGTATAGTTCTCGGGCACAGTATAATTCTTCAGTTTCATGTAATTTTCGACCACAATACAATTTTTTTGGCACAATGCAATCTCAAGCATAATGCAGTTTTTGGACACAGTGAAATTCTCAAGCACAAGACAATTTATAGGCCACATGCAAATTCTCGAGTACAATGCAATATCTCAGGAACAATGCAATTCTCAAGCACAATGTTATTCTCAAGCACAGTGCCATTTCTCAAGTAGAATTCAAAATTTTGGGAACAATGTAATTTCTCGGGCACAATGCAATTCTCAGGCTCAATGTATTTATTAGACATAATGTAAATTTCTAGGAATTATGTAATTTCTATGGTACAACGCAATTCTCGGGTTCAATACAATTTTCAAATTTAATGGAATTTCTTAGGCATAATGCAAATTCTTCAACACAGTGATATTATGGGGAGCAATACATCTCTCAAAAATGATGTTGCAGTTGAGAATATTAGGTGGTTTAGACCTTCGTTTTATCGAAAGGACAGAGTCTTTGTTCCATAGCGATTATCAGGCACAATATAACAATTGAGAGTGTAGAGTAACTTAGACCTCTATCATATTGAAAGGACACAATGTGATTTCTTGGCGGTTGTTGGGCTCAAAATAATAGTTGAGTGTATATAGTAGCTTAGACCTTCATCTTATTGGAAGGATAGAGTGTTATTTCATGGATTTTATCTGGGCGATGTTGGAGTTGCTTTTTGCATGTGTATCTGTCTTTTCTAAGTTCAAAGTAAATTATTAGTTTATAAAAGAAGAGGTTGATATGTATCTCTGTTTAGACTAGCACGCTCCATTCGTCCTTGACATCCAAGCCTTTTTCAGGCATTAGCTGTTGGTGATATATAAATAGTATAAAATAAAAAATTGAAAGAAAAGTCTTTGAAAACACAAAAATGATAAATTGTCAAAAATATTGTTGAATCTTCGAGCATGACACATTTTTAGACTTTACAATATCTAATTGGAAGCAGTCTTTCGATTTTGTGTGCATCATATATATTATTGGAAAAACATTCAATAATTTATGTCCTCGTAAAGAACTTCTAATATTCTGATCATTTCTGTAGATTGTAAATTGCTTTCTATGGAATTTTGAGATCCTTACAAAAATTCTGCTCCTGTCTTACAATTTTCAAAAGAATGCTCTTTTGATGAAATTTTTGAGATCTTCTCAAAAATTATGCCACGGTCTTATGATTTGCAAAAGAATGCTCTTTTGATGGAATTTTTGAGATCCTCTAAAAAGTTATGCCAAGTTGTATAATCAAGAAAAAATGTGAATTTTATAAAAATGAGACCAAACTACATAGGAGCAGTTATGTATCCCCTCCTAAATGGAAATCAGGTCTGATGTAGTTCTAAATTACAAAGTAAAGATCATGATTTAAACTTAGATGTAGGATCTCCTCACAACACCAAACTACATAGGAGTTCTTACATATCCTCTCTTAAACGGAAATAAGGTATGACGTAGTTTGAAATCAGAAAGTAAAGAGCAGGAATCAAACTTAAATGTAGTATTTCCTTACAACATCTGATTTGATAGGGTTGTTCTAGATTTAACCATCCATTTCTGCTAGTATGAGTGTATCGCTAATCAAGAACCATAAAACCATATATGGACCTTGTCAATTCGGTGAAAATTTACCCTTTGCCTCGTCTTGATTTGGAAAGATTCGCTTTAGAACCAGTTGCCCAAGTGAGAAATATCTTGGTCTGACCTTCTTATTTAAAGCCCTGGCCATTCTTTTATGATAGAGTTGACCATGATAAATTTCATTCATAATTCTTTTGTCAATTAATGTTCAGTTCTCAAATCAGTGTTGTACCTTTTTAGCATCGTTCAACTCTTCTTCTTGAAGGATCCTCAAAGATGGTATTTCCATTTCAATCGGTATAACAACTTCATTACCATTAAATTAGAAAATAAGACGTAACCCAAGTAGAAATTCTAACAGTAGTGTAACACCCAAGAATTCTTTATTGCTACTGGAATTTTTTTTGTAACACCACGGTCTTAGAAATAGATAATTTTAGAAAGAACTAAATTGGAAGGAGCTAATTTGATATTCGTGCAAGTTAGACTTCAATTATGAGTTTTGGGTCAACTTTAAATGACCATAAATTTCATTACATAATGATTTAGATGGCCCCTAAGGAATCGAATGAAAGATATTTGAGTCCTTTTTCCAACGGCGCCGAGTTTGCTAAATTCCAAGTTTGGATGAGATAGATATGCCCATTTCAGTACATCCTGTCCATTTAAGGAAATTCATCCATTTTAAGAAGGGGTATTTTGGTATTTTCCTTTCTCCATATGCCTTAAACATTTTTTTTCTCACTCTTTTAGGGGTCTAAACTTATTGGAATCAGTTTTAGTCATTTCAAAAGATCTTAGGGTTTTGTGGAGAGAAGTTCAAGAGGAGAAGAGGAGGAACGATCAAGATTCTTGCAAAGCTTTGAGGATTTTCGCCAAGAATTTGATTCATTCAAGGTATGTAAGTTTTCATTGTGTTGGGTTTCTTCACCCACACGCCAATCATTTCTTTAACGAATTTCATCCATAAGATTGGGTATATTGAGTTTCTTGAAGTTTGTGCTTCATTCTTTAATATGAGGTTTCGTTGAGTTCTTGAGATGAGGATCTTGTGTTTGAGTATTCTTCTTGATAAATTTTGTGTATTTTTTTGTAGTTATGTTGGGTTTAAGAATCCAAATGAGTTTGAGGGAAATTGTTCAATTTTAGGGGAGTTAAACATGAAATTGGAGCAAGAAAATTCTTCAAAAGATCGGTATAGGGATGGGGTGCCGCGCCACTTAGTGTGCCCCAACCCACTTCCAGTAGTTTGGGGCTTGATGCACCGCACCACTCAGTACTCCCCAAACCACCTTCAGTAGTTTATGGGATGGCGCCCCGCGCCACTCAATGTGCTAGGGTCGCCATATCCCATACCCTTCTGACCTTCTTTCCGCCTTTGTTCCCTCAAATCGTACCTATGTTTTCTACTTGATATTCACACTTAAAACCCCCATTAATCGTTGAGAGATCATAGATATCCAAGTCATAACTCTTGAATTCAGAATTCAAATTAAAGATAGAGTTAGGAGTAAAGTTCGATGAAGTTATTTTGAGTCATTTGAGAAGTCTTTTGTGAACTTTTAAAACTTGTTTTAAGACTTAAGTACTTTAGTATGAGGATGAGGAGAGTTGATTTCATGTTTTCCAAAGTGAATATAAGGGAACTAAGTATTTCAAGGAGAAAATGCTTTTACATTTAAAACAAGAAGAAACTTTGATTTCCAAATGAGTTCATGAGGAGTTTTCAGCACTATCTCTTTTAAGAGAACCCTTTTGAGTAATAATCTCAAAGGTTGAGGATGAGGAAATGTTTCTAAGCAGATGAGCATGAATTATATTATTGGGAGTAGTATTAAGCATCGATATGGAGTTGAGTTTAGACAACTCAGAGTCCTCATAAACCATGTATACCAACATGGGTAAAGGGTCATACTTTTTAGATGATTCCTTATTTCTCCTTAAGCATAGCTTAGTGGATACACTTAGTTGAGGATGTATTACATTCCATTAAGGTATAGGACAATTCCAACAGCGTGGGCGAGACGCTGTATCATTACATAACTCATAGTGATGGTTGTTGGCTAGAGAATATCTTTAATAAGAGTAAAAGAGTTATTATTGTATTTTTAAATACATTAAGTTGTTATCTACTTCTTTAAAAGCTTTTATTATAATGCATCTCTATTGTTGCTTTTATATTGAACCGAGTTGAGTATTTCTGAGTTTGAGTATCTTTGAGTATCCTTGAGTATCTTTATGTTAAGTTGAGTTGAGTTTAGTTGGTATGATGTGAGTATGTTCTTTATGTGCTTTAGAGTTCCCCTTGCATGCTCATACATTCCATGTACTGATGCCATTTCGCCTGCATCTTTCATGATGCACATACAGGTAACCAGGGTCATCAATAGGCGCTCAGTTGATACCACTTGTAGTTCAAGAGTTGTTCTAGTGAGCCTCCTTGCTTCTGGAGGATTCCCGTATTTACTTTCAGTCGTACTAGGATGCCGTGGGTCTTCTCCCAACCTCCATCATATTTATTAGAGGCTTCATAGATAGACGATAGTAGTTAAGGAGTCTTTTCATTTCCATTGTTTTCTTTAAAATATTCGAAGTTATCTATTTTGAGAAATTTAGTTAAATTTTACTTTTGAGGTTCATTTATTGCGAATAAGTCTTTCTGTTGAGAGTTGAGCCAGGCTGTAACACCCCGTATTCGAAATGGACCAAATAGCAGCTTTTTCATAACTTACAGGTATCATCCACAAGAACGCAACCATAGGTCGCGGGTCGAGCCACGAGCCGTAAGTGGACTCGTGGAGAGGGCCACCTAAATTTTCCAGGCCATGGACCACGGTGGGACCTACGAATCATATGTGGGACCACGCCTCATAGTCCAACAATCGTTGGTCAAGGAAAAACTCTCTGGAAAGGAGCCACGGGTGTGAAGGATAGACCGTAGGTCTATCCACGGTCCGTCGGTGGAGGATTCGTGGGTGACAACTCAATGCTAAGTTAAGGGGTAGTTGGGTCTTTTCCTAATTTATTAATTCCTACACTATGTCATTTTGCCTACATTTAGAAACCCTATATATGTTTTTTTTTACCCCCAAATTCACCCCATTTAATTCATTCTTCCAAATTACCCTAAAGAAATCAAATTTCCTCCCAAATATTCTCTCTCTAGAGCTTGAAGAAGAAGAAGATTCAACCTAAGGTTTCAAGCTAAGGGTCAATTTCTTCATTGAAGGCTAGCATTTGGACTTAAGGTATGGTAGTTTTCATCAATTAATCTCTCTCATTCATGGAGTCCCCATACTTCTCTATTTCAAAAGGTAGAATTCCTCAATTAGCTAGGGTTTTCTTCAATCAACATGGGTTCTTTTGATTATTGATCTTAATGATTGAATTATGTTTAAATATCCATGAACTAATCATTTACTATGCTTTTATGATGTTTCCCCTATGTTTTCAAATTATGAACTATATGTTGTAGGATTTTGATCTTAAAGAAAGAGTTTTATGAAAGTAAGCATGTAATGAGAGAATTGCATGAGTTTATGATGAAATTCATATCTAACCTTTTTCTTCTAAATGTTGATGATTGAAAGAGGGTTTTTGGTCTTGAAAGGTGATTACGGAATTATGCATGTTTTCATGAAGACTATGTAAATGTTTTAAGGTCGATGTGAGAGTGAAGTGCCAATGATGATGTTTTATGTTATATTGTGAACGACTATTATCATAAAAACATACTATCATAATGTGAAAGGTTTTCTCGTATAGAAAGGATTCTTAGGTTGAAGTACTATTCTCACCTAATTGAAACAATGAATAAGAGCTATCCTAATAAACTAGCTTGGATTGACAAGATGACATGTCTTTCCATGAATGATGAGAATCAGTAAGAAAATATTATTCCGTGGGAATTATGCTTAGCACAAAAGTGGATATTGACATTGAGATGGAACCTCTCCTGCTAGTAGAGTTTGGATTTCTAGAAGAAGTCAGATGATATGGAAGCTCTCCCATTAGTAGATGTCGGGTTTCTAGTAACAATCTCCTTATCCCATAAACTATGTGCCCTCATAGGATGATTAGCTATTGGATCCACTTAAGCTAGAAGTTCATGGTTCTACCTTAGGCAGGTAGAAAAACCTTTTTCGGTGTGGGGGATATAGGAGGATCATGTTATAGCTCACATGGTCTCTATGTTGGTTAAGGCAAATTTTCCCACAACAAGACTAAAAGTGAACTAAGGTTACTCAAAGAGTATCTCATATTTGTTCAAATATTTAAAGATCATTTATCTTGCATTGACAATGATGTTATGACTTATGTTTTATGACCTTCTTATGTTGTGCTTTAACTTGGTCAACTGCATGTCATAAAATGAAGTGCCCGTTTTAGCATGTTTTAAATGTTTTTATGCATAGCTATCATACTTAAGTGCATTTTTTTACTAACGCATACTTTTGCCTATATTTTTCCCCAAAAGTAGGGTCTGATAGACAGGGTTCCCATTTTAGTGGCTAGAGCTTGGACTTGATTCTTCCCTGAGCTTAGTGAGTCCTCATGGTTCGAGGACAAATTACTTTCATTCTAGTTTCTGTTTTGTGTTTCCTTTTTGGACATGATGTATGGGCTAGATCCAATTTCATTCGATTGTAATAGATGGCTATGATGAGACATGAGTTTAGGCTTTCGCTTTTCTACAAAACCATTTTGGACTTGAAGTGATTGTTTTAGTCTTTATTGTTCTATTTCTTATGTTATGAAACCTAGGTTGCTTGTATGGAGTCCTTCGGGGTTCTATACGCTATGTTACATCTAGGGGGTTCCCCTGGGTCATGAAAAACTTGGTAAGTAGAACACAAGGTTTAGAATAGTCCTAGGATGTCTCATAAGACACATCTAGTAGAGTCTTGTTCATGAGTGTGAAGAGCACCGGATTTATGAATGAGAGTCTATAAGATGATAGGAAACTCTACTTCCTTCCTTATTCTAAAGTCGTACCATAGTGTTTAACTCTATTAAGTTTCTCTCCTAATCCTTATCCTATGTTATTCAGGATATGACTATCTGAAGAGCTTATGCTAGAAGGAATGCGAGGGAGAATATGGAAATAGAAGCTTCTCCACAAGCTCCTCAAGTTCCTGTTGATCCTTTGGTTGACCATGTTTCTAATATGGATTTTTGGGCTGCTTTTCAAGTGTTGGCTCAAGTGGTTTCGGCCTAAGCCAATAGGGAGGTTGTGGTTCCTGCAAGCTCAAATGTGAATTCGGCAGCTTTAGGAGTGATGGACTTTAGAAGGATGAACCCTCCCGAGTTTCATGGTTCAAAAGTTGAGAAACATTCTTAAGAGTTTATTGATGAGGTCTATAAGATTTTGATGATCATGGGAGTTACACCGATGGAAAAGGAGGAGTTGTCCACTTACCAATTGAAAGGTGTGGCTCAAGATTTGTACAACCAATGGAAAGAAGGGAGGCAAGAAGATACGGGTCCTCTTGATTGGGTGAAGTTTAAGGCCACATTTTTTGATAGATTCTTTCCCCTTGAGATGAGGGGAGCTAAGGTGCTAGAGTTCATGAACCTATGACAAATGGGTATGAGTGCAATTGAATATGCTAAAGTTCACTCAATTGTCAAAATGTGCTCCAACAATGGTTGTCGATTCTAGGCCAAAGATGAGTAACTTCGTGTCGGGTGTGTTCGAAATAGTGGTTAAAGAGTGTCGTACCGCCATGCTCATTAGTGACATGGATATCTCTCTTCTCACGGTGCATGCATAAAAAATGGAGGAGGAGAAACTCAAGGAAAGGTATAGGGAAGCAATAAGGGCTAAGACCAGTGATGATCATTTCTCTAACACACGGTCCGATGGACAAGGTCTTCCAAGATTTCGACAAAGGCTTTATGGTCAAGGTCCGTCCAATTCTCCTAAAAAGTTCAACCAAGATAGGGTGTGTAACTCTAAGCCTCAAAGAGGTAATGGTAATGGATCTTTATTGCCTAGGTTTAATTGCACTAAGTGTTGAAGGAAGCACGACGGTAAGTGCCTAACTGGCTCGGATGGTTGTTATAGTTGTGGTAAAAGTGGTCACAAAATGAGGGATTGTACAATGATTATGGATAAGAGGAGAGAGGGCAAGCAAGCTCCTACTAGTGGTATAGGTTCCAATGCTCCTAAGAAAAACCGATTTTATGCTCTCCAATCCTGAGGTGAAAAAGAGAGTTCTCTGGACGTGGTCACTAGTATGTTAAAAGTTTTTCAACTTGATGTATATTCTTTGCTTAATCCCGGTGCTCCTTTGTGGCACCTTATGTGGCTAGGAAGTTTGTGTGCTCCCTGATATATTGTTAGAACCTTTTTCTGTCTCTACTCCTATTGGTGATTTTATGATGGCTAAGAGGGTCTATAGAAAATCCATTTCCTTATCCAATAAAGTTAATTTTATTGACTTTGTAGAGCTTGACATGGTGGATTTCGATGTAATATTGGGTATGGATTGGTTGCACTCATGATATGCTTCTATTGATTGTAGAACTCATGTAGTCAAGTTTCAGTTTCGGAATGAGCCTATCCTAGAGTGGAAGGGGGGAAATTCTATGCTTAAGGGTCATTTTGTTTCCTATATTAAATCTATAAAGATTATTTCTAAAGGTTACATTTATCATCTAGTTAGGGTGAGGGATGTAGATTCTAGAAGCCTAACTCTTGAGTCGGTCCTCATAGTTAAGGAGTTTCTAGAAGTTTTCCTTGATGATTTACCCGGTATTCCTCCCGAGCAGGAGATAGACTTCGATATTGACCTTCTCCCAGATATGCAACCTATCTTTATTCCTCATTATAGAATGGCCCCAGTTGAGTTAAAGGAGTTGAAAAAACAGTTAAAGGATTTGTTGGATAGGGTGAAACCCTATCCCCATGGGGTGCTCCCATGTTGTTTGTTAGGAAGAAAGATGGTTCACTCCCTATGTGTATTGGTTATCGATAATTGAACAAAGTGACCATTAAGAACAAGTATCCTCTCCCAAGAATAGACAATTTGTTTGATCAACTCCAAAGGGGCCAATTATTTCTCTGAGATCGATTTTTGCTTAGGTTACCACCAACTGAGGGTGAAGGCTAGTGATATTCTGAAGACGACTTTTCGAACTAGGTATGGTCAGTCATTATGAGTTTTTGGTAATGTCATTTGGGTTGACTAATGCTTCGGCGTGGTTTATCGATTTGATGAATAGAGTATTTAGACAATACCTTGATAGGTTCGTAATTGTGTTTATCAATGATATTTTGATCAGTTCAAAAAGTGAGGATGAGCATATTGATCATTTGAGGATCATGTTGGAAATTCTTAAAGACCAAAAACTTTTTACAAAGTTTAGCAAATGCAAATTTTGGTTAAGGTCCATAGCTTTTCTTGGGCATGTTGTGTCAAGCAAGGGAATTAAGGTAGATCCTATTAAGACGGATGTGGTCAAGAGTTTGCCTAGACCTCTATCTCCTTTCGATATTAGAAGCTTCTTGGGTTTGGCCGGTTACTATAGAAGGTTTGTTGAGGGGTTTTCATCCATTGCTTCTTCTTTGACTACTTTAACTCAAAAGAAGGCTAGATTTGTATGGTCAGAAGCTTGTGAGAAAAGTTTCCAAGAGTTGAAAGATAAACTTACTTTCGCTCCGGTGTTAACTTTACCAGAAGGTACGAATGGCTTTGCAGTATATTGTGATGCCTCTAGAGTTGCGTTGGGATATGTGCTTATGGAAAATGGTAAGATTATTTCGTATGCTTCAAGGCAACTTAAGATATATGAGAAGAATTATCCTACCATGACCTTGAATTGGTGGCGGTTGGTTTTGCCTTAATGATTCAGAGGAATTATTTGTATGGGGTTTGTGTTGATGTTTCACCTATCATAAGAGCTTGCAATAGGTGTTTATTCAAAAGGACTTGAATCTTGGCCAAAGAAGGTTGCTAGAATTATTAAAGGATTATGACATGAGTGTTCTCTATCACCTTGATAAAGCAAATGTGGTAGATGATTCTCTTAGTCGACTATCAATGGGTAGTGTTGCTCATGTTGAGGATTAAAAGAAAGAGTTGGTTTGAGATGTTCATAGGTTGGCTTGACTAGGTGTTCAACTAGTGGATTCCACCAAGGGTAGTGTTATGGTTCATAAAGGGTCCGAATTGTCTTTTGTGATAGATGTGAAGGCTAAGCAAGGTCTTGATCCGATTTTGGTAGAATTGAAAGAAGCGGTACTCAAGAAGTCCGTTGAGGCTTTCTCCCAAGGGGGAGATGGGGTACTTAGATATCAAGGTCGTTTATGTGTTTCGAATATTGATGACTTGAGAGAAAAAATCTTGGAAGAAGCTCATAGTTCTTGTTATTCTATTCATCCTAGAGCCACAAAAATGTACCATGATTTGCTCCATCTATTGGTGGAATGGGATGAAGAAGAATATTGCAGTATTTGTGGCTAAGTGTCCCAATAGTCAACAATTGAAGGTTGAGCATTAGAAATCGGGAGGTTTACCCCAAGACATTGGTATTCCTACTTGGAAGTGGGAAGATGTGAATATGGACTTTATAGTACGGTTGCCACGTACTCAGTGACAGCATAACTTGATTTGGGTAATAGTTGATCGGATGACAAAATCTGCTCATTTCATTCCCGTTAAGGTTTCCTATTCGAGGGAAGATTATGCCAACTTGTATTTGAGAGAGATGGTAAGGTTACATGGAGTACCCTTATCCATAATTTCCAATCAAGGTACCCAATTCACATCCCAGTTTTGGAAGTCATGCCAAAAGTGTCTTAGTACATAGGTTAAGCTTAGCACAACCTTTCATTCCCAAACCGATAGGCAAGAAGAGCGTATTATTCAGACTTTAGAAGACATGTTGAGAGCTTGCGTGATTGATTTTATGGGTAACTGGGATAAATATTTGCCATTGATTGAATTTTCCTATAATAACAATTATCACTCAAGTATCGATATGGCTCCATTTGAGGCTCTTTATGGTAGGAGGTGTAGGTATCCTAGTGGATGGTTTGAGGTGGGTGAAGTTGCTATCATAGGTCCCGAATTGGTATATAAGGCAATATAGAAGATTTGGCTTATTAAAGGGAGGTTGAGAATGGCCCAAAGTTGGCAAAAGTCATATGCCGATGTTAGAAGGAGGGATCTTGAATTTGAGGTTCATGATTGGGTCTATTTGAAAATTTGACCCACGAAGGGTGTAATGAAGTTTGGGAAAAAAGGGAAACTTAGTCCCCGTTTTGTAGGCCCATATCAAATTTTGAGACGTGTTGGTAAGGTTGCATATGAGCTTGATTTGCCAAATGAGTTGGCATCGGTGCATCCGATTTTCCATATCTCTATGTTGAAGAAATGTGTTGGTTATCCGACATCCATAATTTCCTTAGAGGGTTTGGAGTTTAAAGAGAATCTTGCTTATGAAGAAGTATCGGTTGAGATTTTAGACCGGCAAGTCAAGAAGTTGAGAAATAAGGAAGTTGCTTCTGTGAAGGTATTATGGAGGAATCATTTAGTTGAGGGTGCTACTTGGGAGACCAAGGCCAATATGATGTCGCGATATCCTCATCCATTTCCTTCTGCTCCTATTCTAGCTTGAGGTAATCAGATCCTCATGGTTAGTATATGTTTTAGGAGTCATGTGTGATTTATGTATTTCCATGATTTCCTTAAGATTATGCATGTTCAGGAAAAAGCTTAAGTTTGAAAAAAATGACTTATATGATTTATTTTCCTCATGTTGTTGTGCATTAAGTATTAGTTGCCTATAGGCTTCATGAGATGATTGTCGAACAAGCATTAGATATGCTTTTGAGAATGAATTGCATAAAGGCTCCATGAGATTGTGTTAAGCATGCTATTAGCTTGGAGAAAGTAGTTCCTCCTTGAACATGAGAAATTTTGAAATTTTCATGCATATTGGGTTGCTAGATGTAGTTCCTACTTCCTTATGTTTCATTTGAGTATGTTGAGTTTGGAGTTGATGTTTCCCCCTTATTTATGCGCATTGCATGCATAATTGGCTGATAGAGTTAGTTCAGTCCTCTTTTGATGTTTTAAGAACGTCCTAGCTTGACATCGATAGTTCTTCTTTGGTTGTATGCATTGCATTGAATAGGTTGGGCTGTTAGTTCCTCTCCTACTCTTTTAGAACCAGTTTAAATCTGATTCGAGGATGAATGCTCCCAAGGGGGAGATATTGTAACACCCCGTATTCGAAATGGACCAAATAACAACCTTTTAGGACTTGCAGGTACCATCAACGAGGACCCAACCATGGGGTGTGAGTCGAGCCACGAGCTGTAGATGGGCTCGTAGAGAGGGCCACCTAAATTGTCCAAGCCATGGACCACGGTAGGACCTATGGACCATAGGTGGGACCAGGCCCCATGGACAACAACTGTTGGTCTAGGAAAAACTCTCTGACAAGGAGCCATGGGTGTGCAGGACGGACCGTAGGTTTATCTACGGTTCGTCGGTGGGGGTTTCGTTGGTGACTGGTGACAGTTAAGTTAAGGGGTAGTTGAGTAATTTCCTAATTAATTAATTCATATACTACGTAGTTTTGCCTACATTTAGAACCCCTATATAAGTCTTTTTACCCCCAAATTCACCTTATTTAATTCATTCTTCTAAATTCCCCAAAAGAAATCAAATCTCCTCCCAAATATTCTCTCTCTAGAACTTGAGGAAGAAGAAGAAGATTCAACCTAGGGTTTCAGGCTAAGGGTTCAATTTCTCCATTGAAGGTTAGAAGTTGGACTTGAGGTTCGGTAGTTTTCATCCACGATTCTCTCTCATTCATGGAGTCCCCAAATTTCTCTATTTCAAAAGGTAGAATTCCCCAATTAGCTATGATTTTCTTCAATCACTAAGGGTTCTTATGATTAATGATCTTAATGATTGAATTATATTTAAATATGCATGAACTGATGAATTGAAATGCTT
This sequence comes from Solanum bulbocastanum, assembly GCA_037074985.1. Classification (NCBI taxonomy): domain Eukaryota; kingdom Viridiplantae; phylum Streptophyta; class Magnoliopsida; order Solanales; family Solanaceae; genus Solanum; species Solanum bulbocastanum. Next base: position 23,132,775 of record CM073599.1, read on the forward strand.
TTATGATATTTCCTCTATGAATCCATGTGATCCCTATGTTTTCAAATTATGAACTATATGTTGTGGAATTTTGATCTTAAAGGAAGAGTTTTATGAAAGTAAGCATGAAATGAGAGAATTGCATGAGTTTATGATGAAATACGTATCTAAGCCTTGTTTTCTAAATGTTGATGATTGAAAGAGGGTTTTTGGCCTTGAAAGGTGATTATGGAATTATGCATGTTTTCATGAAGACTATGTACTTGTTTTCAGGGTGTTTTGAGAGTGAAGTGCCAATGATGACGTTTTATGTTGTGTTGTGCAAGGATATTCTCATAAACATATATTTGCATGATGTGAAAGGTTTTCTCCTATAGAAAGGATTTTTAGGGCGAAAGGCTATTCTCACCTAATTGAATCAATGCATAAGAGTTATCCTAATAAACTAGCTTGGATTGACAAAATCACATGTCTTTCCATGGATGATGAGAATAAGTATGAAAATAGTATTCCGTGGGAATTATGCTTAGCATCAACTGGATATTTACATTGAGATGGAAGCTCTCCAGATAGCAGAGGCCGGGTTTCTAAAAGGAGTCTCATGAGATGGAAGCTCTCCTATTAGTAGAGGGTGGGATTCTAGTAACAATCTCATTATCCCATAATCTATGTGCCCTCATAGGATGATTAGCTAGTGTATCCACTTATGCTAGAAGTTCATGGTTCTACCTTAGGCAAGTAGAACAACCCTTTTCGGTGTGGGAGACACTGGGGATCATGGTCTTTATGTCGGTTAAGGCTAATTTTCCCATAACAAGACTAAAAGTGAACTAAGGTTATTCAAGGAGTATCTCATATATGTTCAAAGATTTAAAGATGATTTAGCTTACATTGACCATGATTTTATGACTCTTGTTTTCTAACCTTCTTATATTATGTTTTAACTTGGTCAATTGCCTGTTATAAAATTAAATTTCCCTTTTAGCATCTTTTTAATGTTTTTATGCATAGCTATCATACTTAATGCATTTTTGTACTTACGCATACTCTTGCCTCCTTTTTTCCCCAAATGTAGGGTCCGACAGATAGGGTTCCCATTTTAGTGGCTACAACTTGTACTTGATACTTCCCCGAGCTTGGTGAGTCCTCATGGTTTGAGGAAGGATTATTTTCATTCTAGTTTCTCTTTTGTATTTCCTTTTTGGAAATGATGTATGGGCTAAGCGTAATTTCATTCGATAGTAATATATGGCCGTGATGAGACATAAGTTTAGGCTTTCGCTTTTCTATAAAACCGTTATGGACTTAAAATGCTTGTTTTACTCTTTATTGTTCTATTTCTTATGTTATGACAGCTAGGTGGCTTGTATGGAGTCCTTCAAGGTTCTATACACCATGTTACATAAAAAAGGTACCCCTGGGTCGTGAAACGGGCAAAGGGATCGCTTGGGGCCCATAAAGGTTCTCGAGTGTTGGCCACGTCCAGGGTGTATGCTTGGGGTGTGACAAATATGGTATTAGAACACAAATTTCAAGAATCCTAGGGTGTCTATGACGTCATTTTTGTAGAGTCCTATTTATCGGTGTGAAGTGCGACACATCTATAATTAGTAGGTAACAACTTTTAGGAACTATCTCATTTCTTTTATACTTTTTCATGCGATAGAGTTCAACTATATAAAAGTTTCTTTCTAGTTCGTGGTTGCACGTATCTTTCAGATCATGCCTCTACGAAGAGCTATTCGAGGTCATCCTACTAGGAGGAATGTTGGTCCTTAGGATCAAGGGGTCCTTAATGCACCAAAAGTGAAACCCCAAGGAGAGATCACTAACGCTGAGTTTTAAGATGTTATCTGGATGTTGAGTCAAGTTATGACCAATAAAGCTGGCCAACAGGGAGGGAATCGACAGGATGTGGCTGATACATCCAAGATTTGTGAGTTCTTAAGGATGAATCCTCCAGAATTCACTGGTTCAAATGTCACTGATGATCCAGAAAACTTTGTGGAAGAGTTCCAGGAAGTGTTTGAGGTGATGAATGTTGCGGATGTTAAGCGTGTGGAGTTAGTTTCAAAGCAACTCAAGGGTGTTGCTAGAGTCTAGTACGACCAATTGAAGAAGAGTAGAGCTAAAGGGTTACCAATTGTGAGTTAGGTTGTGTTCGAAGAGGCCTTCATAAGGCGTTTCTTTCCCCGTGAACTAAGAGAGGCAAATTTAAGAGAATTTCTTACTCTCAACCAGGAATCCATGAGTGTGCATGAGTACAACCTCAAGTTCACCCATCTGTCTAGCTATGCTCTAGATATAGTTTCCATATGAGGAGTTGAAGGAGTTTGTCTATGGCTGGGTTGTTTGGTCTTTCAAGAAAAGAGGGTAAGGTTGCTATGCTAATAGGGGACATGGACATAGAAAGGCTTATGATCCATATGCATCAGGTTGAGGAAGACAAGTTGAGAGATAGGAAAGAGTTTTGCAATAAGAAGACTAAGATAATAGGTAATGAGTCTGGGCAGCAGAAGAGTAATGCGAACCTGTCATCTTTTCAATGAAAAGCCAATTGGACCTACTCCATCATCTTCTACTTCACCTACACGAAAGAGTATAGGTGAGTTCAAGAATCAAAATTCACAGAACTTTAAAGCTCGACTTGCGTAGTCTCAAGGTAGTGTGGCACAAGGGACCAACTGGACTCTTACATGTGCTAAGTGTGGTAGGAACCACCCGAGAGCGTGTCCTGATTGCTCCAATGGTTGCTTCAAGTGAGGTCAGATAGGTCACTTTATGAGAGAGTACCTTAAGAATAGGAAGGAAAACGTTAATGGCGACAATAGAGCCCAATCTTCTTCAGTGGCTCTGCTAGAAAAAGTTGCACCTAGAGGAGCTACTTTAGGGATAGGCAGAGGAACAAACCATATGTATGCTATTACTAGTCACCAAGAACAAGAGAATTCACCTAATGTTGTCACTAGTATGATCAAAGTCTTTACTTTTGATGTATATGCATTTCTTGATCCAGGTGCGAGTCTATCTTTTGTGACTCCATATGCTGCAATGAATTTTGATATTCTTCCTAAGAAACTTCTTGAGGCCTGCTGTATTTCCACACCTATTGGTGAGTCTATTCTAGTTGTGAGAGTTTATCATGATTGTACCATTTTTGTCAATCACAAGGACACCATTGCTGACTTAGTCAAGTTATATTAGGTGGAATTTCATGTTATTCTAGGCATGGACTGGCTTCATGCTTGTCATGGCTCAGTTGATTGTAGAACTCAAGTAGTTAGGTTCCAGTTTCCTAATAGGCCAATTATAGATTGGAGGAGTAGTTCAACATTGCCTAAGGGTCGTTTTATTTCATACCTTACGGCTAAAAAGGTAGTTTCCAAGGGGTGCATCTTTCACTTAGTCTGAGTTAATGATCTAGTGTTGAGACACCTCCCATTAAGTCATTCTAGTTGTGAATGAGTTCCCAGAGGTCTTTCCAAATAATCTTCCCAGAGTCCCTTCTGAGAAAGAAATAGACTTCGGTATAGATATTCTTCTGATACTCAACCTATTTCTATTCCTCCATATAGAATGGCTCCCACTGAGTTGAAAGAGTTAAGAAAGAAGTTGAAAGAACTTCTTGATAAAGGTTTTATTCGACCAAGTGGCTCACCATGGGGTGCTCCAATCTTACTTGTGAGGAAGAAGGATGGTTCACTTAGGATGTGTATTGATTACCGCCAATTGAAAGGTTACCATAACTAATAAGTATCCCCTTTCGAGAATTGATAATCTTTTCGATCAACATCAGGGTGCCACTTTCTTTTCTAAGATAGACCTCAGATCTGGCTATCATCAGTTGAGAGTAAGAGAGAATGATATTCCAAAGACAACTTTCTAGACTCACTATGGTCATTATGAGTTTCTAGTCATGTATTTTTTGTTTGACTAATGCTTCTGCATCATTCATGGACCTTATAAACTGAGTGTTTAAGACTTATCTTGATATGTTGGGTATTGTATTCATTGAGGATATTCAGATTTATTCAAGGAATGAGGAAGATCATGCTAGTCATCTCATAGTAGTTTTCCAAACTCTCAAGCATTGGGAGTTGTATGCTAAATTTTCCAAGTGCGAATTTTGGTTTGAATCAGTGGCATTCTTAGGCCACATTGTTTCTGGTAAAGGGATTCGAGTTCACACTCAGAAGATTGAGGCAATGCAGAACTTTCCCAGACCCACATCTCCAACTGATATTAGGAGTTTTTTTAAGGTTCACTGGTTATTATAGAAGGTTTGTCGAGGAGTTCTCATCTATTTTGTCCTTGTTGATAATGTTGAATCACAAGACAACAAAGTTTCAACAGTCTGAAGCTTATGAGAAAAGAATTTTGGAATTGAAAACGCGCTTGACTATTGCCCCAATGTTGACCCTATCGGAGGGTACACAAAGTTTTGTTGTGTATTGTGATATGTCTAGAGTTGTACTGGGTTGTGTATTGATGTTGAATGACAAAGTTATAACTATGAGGCAAACAATTCAATATGTCCTGACAACAAGAAGCACTGTTGCATATGTTTGGTAAGGGGTACCTAAATTTCAGAATCCTTTCTCCCCTCAATTTTGTAGCTCACTTAAATTTGATTTCAGTCTAATTTTTTTGGTCTGAGTGTCTTAGGATGAGTATTTCGATGGGGATGAACTTGGACAAATTGATTATGGTCGTTTATTCCATAACAATTGCATTAAAGAGTGAAACAAGCTTGAGAACACTTTCCCATGCGCAAGAGGAAAGTATTGGCTATGCTACCTTGAGAATTCATGCATTCCATGTTGGCTTTGATTCAACTAACAATAAATTGGAATGGTTCGCTCAGCTCTTATAAGCTCTATTGAACTACCAATGTAGAATAATACCACCAGTCAGCTCATTTAGCCCAAATTAAATTGATTAGTTAAAGTTGAGGTGAACATTGAATGCATGAATTCTCAAGGTGAAGCTAGAATAGCTGACACTATCCACTTGCATGTTGCACAAGCATTCTCAAGCTTCTTCCACTATTTGATGCAACAAATATGGTATAAATGAGCACAATCAACTTTTGCAAGCTCTTGCCCATCTAAATACTCATAAGACACACGACTCAAAAAAAGAAGTAGTTTGGAATCAAACTTAAGTAAGCTTACAAACATAAAGATGGAGGGATTATTATTTTAGTGCCCTCTACCAAGCATATGCAACAATGCTCCTTGTTATCAAGAAAAGTTGGATTGTCTATGTCGTACTTATGTAGATCAATGCTTAAATGAATATCTCTTGCTTTGGATTGAGCATAATGAAATCTCAAATTTTATAGATTTCAAATAAGGTCTACAAGATTACAAAAAATATTATGTGGACATTATCCATTCAAGGAAGATTAAGTATGTGATATCACATACTAGACAAATTATGTGGTAACAAATACTAATTTATATGTTGTCAAAGCATTACCTTATTAAAATCCTTACTTTGATCAATAAGTTGTGGAATATCTATTTTAGCATATCCCAATTCACCTTCATTTTTTTAAATTTCTGAATTCACCTAAGAGCAGTCTTATTGAACACCATACCGATACCGATAACGATACCGATTGAAGGATGAATATCTTACTCTTGAGCTGGGTAGCATTTATGTAGCAGTATATGAGGCTAAGTTCAATGACTTGTCTCACTAAGCTACTCAACTTGTGGGGACTGAGGAGGAGATGATTTGCCTTTATGAGAAGGAACGGAACACTGATTTGCTATTCTTATCTGTGCACATGACTTCTGCAAGGAAGAGCTTCAATGAGGTGACCGACAATGTGAATAAATTGGAAGGAGTTATGTAGGTTGGGCAGGTTAAAGAATTGGCTAAAAGGTCAAATAATGTAGGCAACTTTATTAATTCCGATTCTAGAGTCCTGGTCAGCATGTGTATTTAGCTTGTTGGCTTTACCAACTTCTACGGGTGGTTATTTTGGGGTCACACAATCAATGAACTTCTTATTCGTCAGCCATTAGGACCACTTTATTGAGGATGCTTCGATTGTGGTCAGATGTGTCACTTTAAGAGGGTATACCCTCACAAGAAAGTGGGCAACCAAGCAGAGAAACATTTAAAGGTCTTGGTACCAACATATTGAGGTTGTAATGGGATAGGGCACCTATAAGGTGGGCAAGGCAATAATTAGAGAGGTCGTGAGGGAAGAGGAAATGGTAATGTTGGGAGGAGAGTGACACACTCGGGTAGATGGGTTGCCTGAAGTGATGATAAAAATTAGTGTTACACCTTCTCGGGTAGGCTAGAGGTCGATACATTTGACACCTTGACAACATGTACTATTCTTGTCTTTGACCAGATGACTTTTTTCTTATTAATACGTATCTGTTAAATACTTTTGGAATTAAATTAATTTTTGATATCCTTGATGCCCCCATTCATGTTTCTACCCTTATTGGGGGAGTCTGTGCTAGTAGCCCATGTTACCGTGCTTGTTTTATGATGTTTGTGGGTTGTAGGACTTGGGTTGATCTAGTGATTTTGTATATGCTAGACTTTGATGTAATCTTGGGTATGACTATGTTGTCTTCTTATTATGTTGTATTGAATTCTAATTCTAAGACAGTCACTCTAGATATCCCGGGTAAGGATCTATTAGAGTAGGAATGTGTGTACAAGCCTATTCCATTAAATATCATATCTTTTATAAGTTCTACAAGTTTTCTTTGGGTACTAGTAGTTTGTCATACTTGAATCACCTTCGAGATGTTAGTGTGGATTACCCTTCTTTTGAGTCAATCCCAATAGTTTCAGAATTTCATGAGGTATTTCCTATGGATTTCCCTAGTATGCCTCTAGATAAAGATATTGATTTCTGCATAGATTTGGAGTTTGGTACTCGTCCAATATCTATTGCTCCTTATCGCATTACTCTGGTAGAGTTGAGAGAACTCAAGACTCAGGTTCAGGAACAACTAGATAAGGAATTCATTTATTCTAGTGCTTTACCTTTTGGTTCTTCGACCTCTTTTTTGACAAATAATATATGAGAATGTGCATAGACTACAGAAAGTTGAATAAGGTTGCTATCTAGAATAAATATCATTTACCCCGCATAAATGATCTTTTGATTAGTTTCAGGGTGCTTCAGTTTCTTAAAGATTGATTTGAGGTCAGAGTACTGTCAGTTAAAGATCAAACCTGAGGACATACATAATACAACTTTTAGGACTCAATATGGTCAATATGAGTTCTTGATAATATCCTTTGGATTGACTAATGAACCGACATCCTTTATGAGTTTGATGAATGTTGTCTTCAAGCTAATTTTGGATTTCTTTGTGATCGTGTTAGATGATATTCTGATCTACTCTAAGAGTAATGAGGAGCATTTAGAACACCTTTTTTTTTTGGGTATCCTAGGGAAACAATAGTTGTATTCCAAGTTTTCAAAGTACGAATTCTGGCTAACATCGATGACCTTCTTAGGGCATGTAGTTTTGGAAAAAGGGGTGATGGTGGATCCCTAAAAAATTGAGATAGTTAAGAATTGGGTCTGGCCTAGGTCTATGTTTGAGGTTACAATCTTCATGGCTCTTGCTATCTACTACCATAGGTTTGTCAAGAGCTTTGCTTCCATTGCTACACACCTATCTAGATTGACCCAGAATGAGGTACCCTTTCCATGGTCTGAACAGTGCGAGGAGAGCTTCCAAAGGCTTGAGATACTTCTGACTACCACTATTATCTTATATTCCCGGTGGAAGTTAAAAACTTTATTATGTTTTGTGATGCTTTACATTTAGGTTTGGGTGTTGTGTTGATACATGAAAAGAACACTATAGCCTATTCTTCAAGAAAATTGAAGACTCATGAGAGGAATTACCCAACCCATGATTTAGAATTGACAGTGGTAGTGTTTGCACTTAATATCTTTCAACACTATCTTTATAGTTTTAAGTGTGAAGTGTTAATAGATCATTGCAACTTACAACATATGTTTACTCCAACGAATTTAAATATGAGGCAGAGGAGGTGGATGGATGTTTTGAAGGATTATGATGTGACATCTAGTACCATTCAGGCAAGGCTAATATGGTGACAGAGGCATTAAGCTGGAAGACAATTATCATGGGAAATTTTGCTTCCTTAGGGTGTCTAAGCGACAATTAGCTAAATAAATTCAGAATCTAGCATCGAAGTTCATGCAATTAAGATTTTCATAAAAGGTGGGGTTTAGGAAAGATTGAGGTTAAGGCCACATTTATAGAGTAAATCAAGGCTAAGCAGTTTGAGAATGATAATTTGAACGAACTCAGAAATAACATAGTGTCCGATGAGACTGCAGACACCACACTTGATGCTTGAGGGGTACTCAATTTATTAAAAGGTATCAAATACGAGAATCGAAGAAATCAAAATAAGGTTATTTCAAGGCTCTTCTACAACAAGCAAAGGTTGTATATTAAAGCAAAATTAAAGACATTTTGTAAAATAAGTGAATAACATTCTAGAAACTACACAACATGTGATTAATAAAACATCGAAGTAGAAAGTACCAGGGCTGAGTCAATGCTGTCACGATAAAAATTACAAATCATCCCTAATGTTGAAACAACATTATCATAGCATTACAATCTCAGGTAGTACAACATTTGGATGCCTTAAAATATCATTTAGTCTTTACAAAACTTCTGAATAAAGGTAATGAAATGATGGTAAAGTAGGAACACATTACACCTCCCCCCATCCTGTTGCTCCTGAAAAAAGGAGGAAAGGTTTCAACACCATCCACTAGACGTTTGTAAGTAGATCCGCCGTATTTTGCACACACATCAAGTCCATAAACAGCAGCCTGGCTCTCCCATGTTTTAGAGCGTCTGTTTAACTCGAAATTCAATATAAGATTTCAATCAATAGCATATAAAACATGCAAGTAATTTGGGATGCCAACCTGATCAAAATTCAAGAATAAACTGTATGGTATAATGATTTGAGAATTGGACCAATTTGAATGAAAAATCAAATGAAGCAGGGAACTAACAAATGTGTCCAACAATATAAAACAAGAAAATTATAGACTACATTAAAATTGGAGAATAATGATAGTAAGTATATCATAGCCATTTGTTTATATTCTCTTACTAAAGCATCACATACTAACCACCAATTGTGTTAGTGTGGCAGAGATTTGATCCATACACTTCCTAACACTATATTTGCTCGGAGGTATATATTCATGTAATTAAACCTTGAGCCCACAGAAATTGGTTGGTGCATAGTAGAGTGTTTCATTGCTTACAAAATGATGATGGCCCAATTGGTAGCGATGTTAGGGAATTGCTGCATTAGAGGCTGAACTAATGGTACGATTCGTTAATATTTCTTGATGGTTAAGTTTGGGTCTTCACCATGGATCATACCATTGCATCAACTTCTAATGCCGAAACTCCCATAGGAGAACCACAAATTCGGCCACCATCACCTTGTAAGTAATGCAGAACAAGCAATTTCTAAAGACATAGGGTTAAATTCCATGAAAAACAATGCTAATTAAAATGTACCTCCGATCAATTTTAGGCCATAAAGCCACAACAGGAAGACATTTCAGAAGTAAGGCAAGGACAGGATCCACCAGTTCCTAAGAAGGAGTCTCAATGGATTATTTAAATAAAAGATGCCAATTGGACAATATAGAGTTGTTCGTATCTCCTTTGGAAACTCAATACTGGTTCTATTTATGACTTTTCTTTTACGTACATGTATTTCCAGCATGCTATAACATTTTTACTAGAAAGAGGCATCAATTTCATTTGAAAAGTTGTAGTTGCACATATACATTGAAAAATAAGTTGTATGAACCAATCATTCTATCAAACAATCATTTCTTGTTGCACTTCAGATGAATAGATAAAGATCTAATGTTGACAACTTGACCTTCAATGGAACTCTTAATGCTACTACTAATTCAACTCCTCCTAATATGCCAAGAAATGGAAGTTCTATGATAATAAGCGATGGTAGAATCTAGATTAGAGAGATATTCAACAGTGGCTTCAACTAATGCAGAATCACTATGTCCAAGTTCTTGTATACTACCATCTCTTAGCTTCTTTCAGTAGAACCTTCATCTCTTGACATATTAGCATGAGTTTAATTAATAATAGCATTAAGATTTTCATTAAAGGTCAAGATGTCAGCATTCAATCTTGATCTCTCCATCAAGATGCAACAGAAAATGGTAAGTTGCTTGATAGAATGATTGATTAAGATTTAAGAGACCTCTTTTGTAATATAAGAAAGGTTTTGGATCGAGGAATATGTTGATGTGTGACAAATAAGAGAACAGATGTAAGAAACTAGGTGCACCAACATATTCCTCCAAGACAGAGTCTAAGTGGGATTAGGAGAAGAAGTTGTAGTGTAAAGAAAGAAGTTCAAGACGGTGAACGGAGTACAAGAAGTAGGAGTTAGTTGGCTACAAGGAAAGGGAAACAGTAAGAGGTCACTGACTTCAACCTAAAGAAGCAAAGGTTTCGTGCCTATAAATAGGGTAGGGTTATCTATAATGATTTTTGTGCACTTACATCGAGAGATACAAGCAGAAAATAATCAAGTAAGAGAGCATTCATATTTGAGAGAGTATTGATTGAAGAATTTGAGTATTGCGGATACGAAGAACTAGATTGAATAACTTGATATTTAGGATTAAGTATACTAGTTTTGATTCAAGTTTATTTGTTTAGTTTATTATATAGATGTAATCATCTGTTTGTTAGCTTAGGCTATACTTCAAGTTAAGGCAACTTGAAGGAGCGGTTCAATAGTCAATGGTGATTGTTGATACTTAGGGATTAAATATCTTGATATTGTAGAGTAGAAGATAAAGTTAACATATGACTTTGGTATACTTTCTGTCAATGTTCTCTAGTTTTAATTTAATCTATTTTTATATGGCTTATAGATATGCCCTTTAAGGATAATAACGGTTACAATCGTAGGCATTTCAAATACACAATGCATAATGCTCTCCAGATAATTGGTTGTGTCCCGTACAAAGCATGCTCTACTCTATGGTTCCCTCTAACTCTCGTTACGTTCTAAAAATTCTCTTGAAAAATCTCAAACCACGCCTTTTCCATTGGACCAGTTCTCATACACCGATGGAAAATGCATTGTTTGAGATTTTTAAAGAGAATTTGGAGAACATATTAAGAGCTAGATGGAACCTTAGAGTTGAACATGCTTGGTATGGGACATTTGCCAATAATATGGAGAGTATCATGCGTCGTGGCTTTGGAAGTCCTAGGATTGTACCCAGTTCTCATCCTTATAAGGGAATGTGATCTATAGGCATATAAGACACTAATGACGTTCGCCTAGTAGATTAGCTTCACTACAAGTTATATGAGAATTGGGCCATGTCTAATAGTATTGCCCAATCTTTCTTACGTGAACTCACAAAGTGCCTCAGGCATCACTTCAATAAGGTATTGCCCATTTTGTTTGTCCATCTGTCTGCGGGTGAAAACTAGTGGAGAAATGCAACTGTGTGCTATGCATATCAAACAACTCTTACCAAAAGTTTCCTGCAAAATGTGGATCGCGGTTCATATGCCTCGATAAAACCTAATATTTTACATCAACCTTGAAGAATAATTTGGCATCCTCTTTGGCAGTAGAACCTGTTGTGGTGGGCCTGAAGATAACATACTTCAAAAACATGTCCAACATGACCATGATCATCCTATATATGTCAGACTTTGGTAAGTAGGTTATAAAGTCCATAGTCATACTCTCCCATAGGCACTCCACTACGGGTAGTGGTTCTAATAGTCCTCTAGGTTATTGTTTCTCTACCTTATCTTATTGGCACACAATAAAAGTTTGCACATAGAACTCTATGTCTTCTCGCATACGTGACCAATAGTAAATTGACTCGATCAATGCCCTTATGTGATGCTACCCTAGCTATCCATACCACGATGTGTTTTGGCTGTCCATTATGATCTGCCACCTAATAGTTCCAAAATAGTCAATACATCTCGAAGTGTCTCATTAGCCTTGAATGTCACTAAAGGCTTCCAAAATCCGAATCATGTTGCATGCATCCTTAATAGAATCTTGAATGTCACTGAAGGTTGTGGTGATGACCATAAGCTTAGACTTTCTACTCAATGTATGGGCCACAAAATTTTGCCTTTGCCTGGTTTGTACACTAACTCATAACCAAATTTAGTTAAGAAATCCTTCCACCTTGCTTGCTTTGGTGTGAGTTTTTTATGTGACTGGAAATATCTAGTGGCCATAATATCGATCTTAACCATGAGGATGGTAACCCGTACCTAGGCCTCATCCATACTCAACGGATTTTGGCTAATGATGTTCCTGAAGAAGTGTACTTCATGCTGGGCAAACTGAAATTTCTCGTTCTTGATGTAAATCTTTTCATAAGATTTGGAATATCTTTTTCAAGTTATCAACATGCTCCTCCATGATATAGCTATAGACGAATATGAATCTAGGTACACCACTACGAACTAGTATGAGTATGGATGAAATATTTTGGTCATCGGTGTTCAAAAGGTAGCACGTGTTGGTTAATCTAAAGGCCATAACCAACCACTCAAAATCTCTATATCTAGTGACACACATCGTCTTCGGCTCATCCCTTTCTTCTATGTGAAATTTGTAGTATCCTTTTTGAAGGTCCACCTTGGTGAAGTACTTGACATGTCCAAGTTTCTTGAACAAGTCGACAATGAGCGGGATGGGGTATTTGTTCTTTATTGTCACATTGTTGACCACCCAGTAGTATATGCATAAGCGTGACAACCTATCTTTATTCTTTTGAAATAGGATCGACACTACATAGGGTGCTTTAGACAGTGGATATGACCAGCTAGGAGAAACTCCTTCAACTGCTTTCTCAACTCCTCTACCTTAGTTGGATCCGTGCAATATAGGGAATATGTGGGTGGCTTTCCTGCAGGCTCTAGTTTGATGTTATGGTCTACCTCGCGCCTAGGAGGTAAGTGCCTTGGCAACTCTTCCAGCATCGCATATTTGTTCTCTTCTTGATTCTTCTTTATGCATAGTGACAATGTTTGTTTAGCACCATTATCTTCACCCAATATGATAATGGTGGCTATTATCAGGCCCCATTTTTCTCAAAACGGATTATGCAATGACGTGACATTTTAGGATTAATAAAAAAAAGAATAGTCCTCATCTAGTGAATTAAAGGTGTGTTAGGACACCATTCTATCCTAATTACAAATACAATTAATTAATAGGTTCTTCGAAACCATAGATCGGGTAAGGGTTCATGTTACCTTAAAAGGAAGGTGTTAAACACATTTTGAGATCCACACATGTGGGTCCCAGTTGAATATAATATATATATATATATATATAAGACGGGTGAATAAATTAAGCATATCAATTATTATCTAATTAATATAAGCCTAGGTGGATAATATAGTTAGACATGCAAACTTATTTTTTCTTAAAAGTAATTAAATCTATGCTAGTTATAAAAATTGTCACATACATAGCCAATGAAGCCACAAAAATTTATGAATCTAAGGAAGCAAAGCAAGATTTTTGAGTACCAAATATAGAAATAAGATACTTGAAATATTAACAAATAAAGAATGAAAGGCTGATCTGTTTTCTTCTAATAAAATTCTTAAAGTGTTTGGATAATATGAAATAAAAGGAAAATCTAAATAAAAATAAAATAACCATGAGGAGAAGAAAGGACAGAAGAACTAACCTGATTGCTTCCAAATTAACAGAATAATAAATATCATGAAAATAGAAATTTAAATAAATCAACAACATATTAATTTTAAGGGGGGGAGAGAGAGAGAGAGATCAAAATATGACAAGGCTAAAATGGGCCCAATACATTGTTACTCCCTCTATTCCATTTTATATGATTGACTCTCTTAAATATCTTAAAAAAAGATGAAAAGTATTTTTAAAAAAATTATTTTAGAATAATAAATAAAATATTTTGATATTTAAAAGGTCGTGTGAAGCTAAAATATAAGTATATTTTTTAATAGTAAGATTATATGAAAATATGTTGATAAGTTAACATTATAACAAAAATTGTCAAGTTTTAAGATGTTTAAACGGATGGCATATAAAATTAGAATAGGAGGGAATAATGAGTCTCGTTATTTTTATAAAGTTCTATGTACGCTTCATACAAGAAGTCAACTATAGCCTATTTGTTATTCATCATTTCCCTAAATGTACTTGATGTCCCTTTTGGGGTGGCGATTCAACTTTAGCTCGGATTCTCACATTGACTTCTCCACTTTCCATGATTGAATTCCAAGAAACATCGATGCACTATAGTGTATGACAAAGAATATTCAAAGGGGTGAGGGTATGTTTGTTCTTAGTACCTTAAAATAAAATAAAGTAATAAAGGTACTCTTAAAAAAATAAGCTAATAAGGACACCAAAGTAAAACAAGATAACAAAATAGATAATGAAATAACTACCTTGAACATACCACATATTATAATTCTAGCAAAGATCACTAGATGGTTAAGTAGTATTCAAATAAGCACACAAAACTTGTTTAGAACCGATTTCCAAACTTCGTGCAGCCATAAGAACAACAAAAAAAAACTTATAAGGTTGTACGTAAGAATATTATTGCTTTTGAGACTGTGTGAGAGTGTTGTGCTTGTTTAAGTGTGTGGACAAAATGGAATGAGTCTTTTTTTTTTATAGTAAAATATAGAGGGCACACCAATAAGTAAAAATATAGAGAAAAGGAAAGAAAATTATTCTCATTAATTAGAGTCACATTCTTGGTACTAATTGATTAATATTATCATAACCAACAAGTTTTAAAGATCCAATTAATCATATTTGATCCTAAGTCAAAGTTTTTCTAAAAATAAACAAGTAACATGAGACATCAATGAATGGATTTTACCATAAATCAATTGGTATCAAAATTGTGCAATTTAGTAAGAAAAATAGCGAATTGACAATTTGAGATTACCATCGATAATTCTGTCATAGTAAATAGAAGGAAGGCATCATGAATGATCTTTTAATTTTGAAGGAGCCATGTTAATACAATTAAAGATTTCAGTCCAAAATAACATGATTTAGAGATTGTCATATTTGAAGGTCACATTTGTATATTTACTTACTATAACTATCAAAATTTTACCGAGAATAATTAAGTAAAAACCATCCACACTAACTAAAAGAAAGAAAAGCTGGAGAGTAAAATAGAGTCAATCAAGGAGGAGAATCATGTCAAAGTTTACCAGGGATAGGCATATATTAAGGTGTACCAATCGATTAAGGGAACAAAAATGAAAAGAATCATAAATCATTGATATTTTCATAATAATCAATCAATTCATTAAAAAAAATAAATCAAATTATTATATTAAGGCTTGCTACAATTAAATCAAGAAACCACAACTCAATTAGTGTTTTTAAAGAAAAACTCATAGGCGTACTAACACCCATTTACAAAGGCAAAGATTACATTCAAGCAAAACTAGGAACACACAAGGTAGAAAATGGACAAGTTTAGGAACCCAAAATCATAAGGGAATCATGCTTAAGAGAGATTTCGTAGCCATTATTGAATTTCATGTAGCGTAAGAATGCAATCATAACTACTATACTTAAAAAATATAGGCAATTTAAGAAATTGTTTTAAAATATAAGATACTAATCTAGATTGAAAAAATGAACCTAGATGGATCTATTAACATCCATCTTTAACAGCCCCTAAAAACCTTAAGGCTCCATCGGGTCTCACTGGTTGGATTGGTAGAGCAACGATGCACTTTTTTTTGTTGTAGTCGATCTCGCCAGGGGAGGGATGATGGTTGAATTGCTGGCCAAAGCCTGATGGCGCTTTATGGAGGCTCTCTTGCTAGAATTTCTGAATGAGAAGAATAACAGGATACGGGTTAAGGTTGCATTGTACGGTGCTTCGCCGACTAGGGAAGTGAAGAGAGGCGGAGGGAAAGATAAAGGGGAGGAGAGGGGAGACTGGTTTGGGTGGTGAAGCAGTTGCTTTCTACTGGCGGTTGGAGAAGCACCTCGAGGAGAGAGAAGAATGAGAGGGGCTCGCTTGGTGGCAATCATCATGACTGAGGATGGAGCTGGGGTTTCATCGGTGGTCTTCACCGACTATGGATGAAGTTGGGAATAGGGAAGCAGCTCCTGGCATTTTCAAAGAGAACGAGGAGAAAAAAAGGAAAATAGGATTATATTAGTATAGAAAGGTGGTCGGAGACTCAATCTTAGTTGTTGGATCAAGATGATATGTGGGGTTGAGATTGAAAAGAATGGAATGGACGGTTGGGATCAAGATGAGATCTTGAGATTGAGATTGAATTAATTTGTTCAAAATGAGCTAGAATTGAGATAAAATTGAGAAGAAAAGGCTATAAATTAAATAGATTGAATATAATGGGCTATAATTTAAATGATTTGGAGGAAGGTTTATTAAATTGTTTTCCAATAAATGGTTATACTGTAGATATCAAATAATTTTTTCTAAGATAAACACACTTAAATATTATAGACGTTAAATAAACAAGTAAATTAATTATCTCAAATTTAGCAATCGATAAATATTATAATAATAATAATAATAATAATAATAATAATAATAATAATAATAATAAATAATAAATAATAATAATAATAATACTTTTTTGTAAATTATAAATACTAAACTATATGATTAATTAGATAAAAAAACATAATTTTAAACATATAACAAAGAAATAGGTTTTAAAATACATATTTATTCAAATAGCAATTCAGAAAGTGTTATAGGTCAATCAAAATTGGGTGTCAACAACTACCTCTCTTTTATCAATAATGAAGGATGAATTGGCAGGGAAAGACGTTGACTAAGTAGCTGATTTTTTCTGACTAACGGAAATATGTTAGTGGGATCAAATGAAACAATAAGCAATTGTGAAAATAAAGAAAAAAAGATGTGGCTGAGACTTAGGCCTTAAGTCACCTACATATTTCTGGTGTTACGAGAATGAGGTTGTGTGTAATTCTAGATTTAGGAACGACTAAGATCTTAAAAAATTAAATAACAATACGAGATTTGAATAGAAGCGATAGTAGCTTGAAGATAAGATTAGAGCTCAAGGTGGGATGAATAATGTAAGGATGATAAGAACAACTTAAGTTATGAAAGGAAAAGATCACATGCGTAGTGCAAAAGATGAGAAGGTTTTTATTGTGATAGATGTATAAGTATGGAAGTCATATCTAAAGGAGAAGTTTATCTCTTCTGCTGTTAGTATCTGCAAACCTGACAAAGTGATTAGCGCATATAGAGTGATTAAATGGTAAATAATTTATAAACATGATGCAGTTTCCCATTTAAACCATGAAAATTTGTCTTATGACTATAAAGATGACATCTTAGGGTCATGATACACAAAAATTTAATCCTTAGGTCATGGAATAACATTCGGAGGCTATAAAAAATAAAGCCTTTAGACTATGACACCTTCAAAACATGATAGACAGAAATTAAATCATTAGGCCACGAGATGATGCCTCCGGGCTATGAAAATGGTGCATTTAGACTTTGACGCATTTGGAACATGATAATCATAAATTTTAATCATCAGGTCATGAAATGATGTCCACATGCCATGAATAATGCCTTTAGATTATGGCACCTTTGGAAAAATAAAATAATGATAAAAAATAGTGTATATGTTTTTATGCAATTCGGCCATATCGCAATACTTGTAGCTTGATTCGATATATATTTCATGTAGATGTATATTTTGGGGCTCAATGTGGTTTCCATAACTTAACTCAACCTTAGCTTAACATAAATGTGATTCCCAGGCTCAATAGTACTCTTGGGCATATCGTCATTTTCAGGAATAATATAGCTCTCGGGCACAACGTAATTTTTTATCACAATGCAATTTTTGGGCATGATACGATTCTTGAGCACAATGCCATTCTTAGGCATAGTGCAATTTCTTGGGCATATGTAAATTTTGGGTAAAATGTAATTTCTCAAGCACAATGCAATTTTCGTACATATTGCAATTTCTCAAGCGCAATGCAACTCTCAGGCACAATACAAATTTTTGGGCACAATGCAAATTCTAGTACTCAATGCATTTCTCGGGCACAATGCAGATTTCTGAGCACAATACAATTTGTCGGGCACAATGCAATTCTCAGGCTCAATGAAATTCTCGGTCACAATGCAAATTTTCGGAAGCACTGTAATTTCTTGGGCACAATATAATTCTCGGGCTTGATGTAATTTTTGGGAAAAATGTAATTTCTCGAGCATAATGCAATTCTTGTGAATCTGCAAATTCTCGAGCATATTGATATTTTTAGGCAAATACATTACTCAAAAATAATGTTGTAGTTGAGAATATAAGGTGGATTAAACCATCATTTTATCGGAACGATAGAATGTCTCTTCCATGGGATTATCGTGCTCAATATAACTGTTGAGAGTGTAGAGTAGCTTAGACCTTCATGTTATAGGAAGGACAAAGAGTCATTTCTTGGCTGTTGTCGGGCTTAAAATAAAATTTGAGAGTATAGAGTAGCTTGGATTACTGACTTATTAAATGGACAGTGTATTATTTCATGGCGATCATTCAGGCAATGTTGGAATTGGTTCTTGCATGTGTACTGTTTTTCTGCGTTCAATGAAAAATTATTAGTTTATAAAATTTTGATCTCTATCTGTATTTTGACCAGCATGCTCCATTCGTCCTTGACATCCATGCCTTTTCTGGGCATTAACTTTAGGTGATATGTAAATCGTATAAAAATATGAATTTGGAAGAAAAGTTTTTAAAAATATAAAATGATAGATTGTCTAAAATATAGTTGAATCTTTGAGCATGCCACATTTGTATACATTACAATAACTAATTGGAAGAGGTCCTTTCAATTTTGTTGTGCATCATATATAGTTTTGAAAAAAGCATTCAAAAATTTCTTCCCCAGTATATAATTTCTAATATTCTAATCATTTTTGTAGATAGTAAATTGCTTGCTACGAGTTTTTTAGATCCTTACAAAAATTTTGCCCCACTCTTACGGTTTTCAAGAGAATGCTCTTTAGATATAATGTTTGAGATCTTCTCAAAAATTTTGGTTAAGAAAATATGTGAATTTTATTAGGATGAGACTAAACTCCATAGGAGCGCTAGTGTATCCCCTCTTAAACAGAAATCAAGTCTGGCTAGTTCCAAATTACAAAGTAAAGATCATGAATAAAACATAGATGTAATGTCTCTTCACAACATTTGAGTTGATAGGTCTGGTCTAGATCTCTTCATCCATTTTTGGTAGTATGGGTGTCCCGCCGGTCAAAATCCAAAAAACATTGTATGTACCTTACCAATTTGTTTAGAATTTACCCTTTGCCTCATCTTGATTAGGAAAGATTTGCTTTAGAAACAATTGCCTAGGTGAGAAATGTCTTGGTCTGACCTTCTTCTTGAAAGCTCTGGTCATTCTATTGTGATAGAGTTGGCTGTGACAGAATGCATTAATCCTTCTTTGTTCAATTAATGTTAAGTTCTCAAATCGATTCTCTACCCATTTAGCATTGCTCAACTATGCTTCTTTAATCTTTAATCATCCTCAAAGACGATATTTCTATAACAACTTCATTATCATACAATAGATAATAAGGCGTAAGCCCGATAGAAGTTCTTATGGTAGTATGACAACCTAACAAAGCAACTAGTAAATTTTCATGCCCATGCTTGTAATTGTCAATAATCTTGGGTAGTATCCTCTTGATATTCTTATTTGTAGCCTAATTGCTTTATTCCTCTGTGATGATTGATCTTGAATCTCTCACGCAATGCTTTCATCAAATCACTGTTTAAGTTGGTTCCATTATTTGTAACAATTGACTCAGGGATTTGAACCGACAAATGATGTGATTTTTGATAAAATCATCTTCAACCTTCTTCATGAAAGATTTGTGAGGGGTGGCTTCAACCTATTTAGTAAAGTAGTCAATCGCACCAAGAATGAATTTGTGTCCATTAGATGCCCCTAATTTAATAAGGTCAATTACATCCATACCCCAAGTTGCAAAAGGCCAAGGT
Source organism: Solanum bulbocastanum (assembly GCA_037074985.1). Classification (NCBI taxonomy): domain Eukaryota; kingdom Viridiplantae; phylum Streptophyta; class Magnoliopsida; order Solanales; family Solanaceae; genus Solanum; species Solanum bulbocastanum. Next base: position 23,152,913 of record CM073599.1, read on the forward strand.
GAGCTATTGACATGAAGTTTATTGGGAGGGACTCAGATGATGTCTGCATGAGTCTGACATCGATGACGTTTCTTGACATAATAGATACAACTTTCTCCATGGTCAATCAAAAATATCCTGAGCTCAATCTTCTTTAATTGAGTAAAACCATTCATGTGAAGATCACATGTTCCCGCACGTATCTCTTCAACCAACCTAGATGCTTCTTCAACATCGATGCACCTTAGCAAACCCAAATCGAGATTTCTCCTATATAGGACTTATCCGTTTAGAATGAATTGATTTGCTAACCTCCAAATCGTGCATTTTTGTACACTTGTTTCATTCTCTAGATAGTCACCATTCTTTAAATACTCTTGAATATCATTGTACCAAGGCTTTTCTTCAGGCTCTTCCTTAATATGAAATAATTATGTTAGTGTAACACCTCGGTATTAGAAAGAGCCAAATTGAGATTCGTACAAGTTACTCTTCAAATTTTAAGTTTTTGGGACAACTTCAAATGATCATAACTTTCAGCACATAATGAGTTAGGTGGCCCATGATGTATCTAATCGAAGGTCTTCGATTCTTCTATCCAATGCCGCCAAGTTTGCTTAAATCCAAGTTTGAATGAAGGAGTTATGCCCGTTTGAGTGTAGCCTCTCTAGATAGGCGTTTTCTTCCATTTTAAGGAGGGGTATTTTGGTCTTTTCCTTACCCCACTAGGCCTAAGAGTTTCCATCACCCAAATAGGGGTCTAAGCTGATTGAGATCAGTTTTACATTCATTAAAAAACGTTTAAGAAAGTTAGGGCAAAGTTCAAGAAGAGAAAAAAAGAGGTTTCAAGAGTTCTTCAAGAATTTGGAAAAATCACCAAGAATGTAGTTCGTTCGAGGTATGTAAGTTGTAACACCCCGTATCCTAGAAAGACTAGATTGCAGATTTGATAAGTTGAAGGTGCCACCGACGGGCACCACCCACAGACCGTAGGGTGACCCATGGACCATAGGTGGGGTCCGTGGATGGCCACATGCAATCCCTCCCCAAAAAGCCCAGAAAATTTAGCTACGGGTAGACCGACACCAAGACCTACAGACCGTAGGTCAAACCACAGTTCGTGGTCCAAGGCTGTAAGTCGGACCCTAGATTTAAGTCCCAGAAATTTGTTGATGGTTGACTAGGATGGACCGTGGGTAAGTCCACGGACCATCGGTCTATTCCGTTGGTGGCCTCGACTATTTTTAAGTCAGGGGTCATTTTATCTTTTCCTTATGCGTTCGACCCCTATACTACGTTGTTTAGCCCCTAAACTATGTGGTTTTGGTCATTTTTAGTCTAGAAACTAAATTAGAACCTTTCCTAATCAATCATTCACAAAAAAAAATCATTGATATTAGAGCAAATCAAGAGGGAAAAGTCAAGCAGCCCTAGTTCAAGAACTCAGCAAGGTTTCGTCTGTTCAAGCCTCAAAATTGAAATATTTCTCCGTGAATTTTGTAACGAGGTATGTGGGATTTCACTAGTGGGTTCCTTTCACCCATTAGGTCCCTAGAATTCAATTAGATTCTTGATCCCTCCATATTATCAGACCTAGGGTTTCTAGAATTTCAGCAGATTATTATGAAGTAGTTATTTTAATATTCCTAATCATAATATCATGTAGTAGTATGGTTTTTGCCCAGATTCATGCATAAACTTAGAAATCTAGTTATGTAATTCTTTTAGTTCATGAATTATATTAGCTAGGACAGATAAACAGATATACATGCATCAGTTTTTGAATGTTTCATTATCAGATATGCATGTTGCATTTTCAGATTTGCATGTCAGAATATTGAGCTATCCAGTTTACTTCAGTTATGTTATAAATTTCATATATTCAGCTAGAATTAGGCTTTATACCGAGTTGGACTAGGGTCACTCACCCTTAAGTCCTAGAACTATGTGCCCCCATAGGTTATAAGTCCCCTCTGTGGGCATCTGTTTAGTGATCACACCAGTCATGCCTCTATACCTCTCACAGGGTATATTGAGTCCTCTTAATGGGGAGTATACATCGGACTCCACATTTAGCTCATGTGGTTTTATGTCGGTTATTAGTAGATCCCATAGTCATATTCTATCACATTGACCAGGTTATCAATTATAACTTAGTATTCAATTTTAGCATGTTACAAACTTGGTTATTTCATTCAGTTATTTCATGTTCAGTATTTCTAGTATAGTATCATATACTATTGCTTAGTTATATGATTTGTTTAGTTATGTATATTGTTCAACTTTAATCTATCTTGCATGCTCGATACCTTTCAAGTACTGACGCATACTCTGCGCTACATCTTTTCGTGATGCAGGTTAAGGTCCTCAGCTTTCAGATCACGTATAGATCGGTTCCCAATCTTCAGCTCAACAGTATCAGTGGTGAGTCCTCATTCTCCTAGGACGACAGACATGTTTCCTTTCTACATTTTAGTCTTTACTTTTCAGTTTTTGCTAGATTTAGTTGGGCCATGTTCCAAAATTTCTAGTCAGTTAGAGGCTTTATTTCAGATATAGATAGATTTAGTTTTAGCTTAGGAGTTTGATATTTCAGTTGTCATTGAACTCACATATTATTTATACAAATAGTAATGGGTATTCCCGATCCTTTAAGTTTTATCATGATTTAACATTCCGCACAGTATTTTCTCAATCCATTTATCTTTATGTATGCTTATGATATGCCAGCAGGGTTAACTTGGGGTCACTCGTGATCCTAGGTCTCGTGTTACATCCAGGGGGTAGCCTCGGGGCGTGATAAACTTGGTATTAGAGCATTAGGTTTTAGATTCCTATGATGTCTAAAAATCCACACTAAGTAAAGTCCTTTTCATGGGTGTGAAGTGCACCATATCTAATGAGAGGGAGGCTACGAAGTGTTTTAGGAAAACTTCATTTTCTTGTTATTCTTATCATGCATAAAGTATGCTCTAATTCTTCGTTTCTAACTAGACATTATGCTCTATTAGATCATGCCTCCTTATAGAGCTTACGAAAAGAATGATAATGCATGCAATTCTAACGCAGCTCCTCTAGTCCTAGATTTGGAAGTTTCAATTGTAGAGTTTCGAAATGCCATTCAACTTTTGGCTAGAGTGTGACCAACTAGAACAACTAGCAGGTTCCAGTTCCTGCAAATGCTAGTGGTTGATTAGTGGCAGCCAGGGTTCGTGATTTTGTTAGGAAGAATCTGCCAGAGTTCCTAGGATCGCAGATTGGTGAGGATCCCCAAAACTTCATAGACGATATCAAGAAGATAGTTGGAGTGATGAAAGTGACTGGAAATGATAGGGTGGAGTTAGCATCCTACCAGCTTAAGGATGTAGCTCATAATTGGTTTGCTCAATAGAAAGAAAATAGGGGTACAAATGCAGCTCCTTGACGTGCCGTGAAATCTTGGCACATTTGATGCTTGAAAACTAAGAATTAATACTAGAATTGAGTGTATTTTTGTGGATATGATGTGTTTGGTAGTGGTTGTACAGGTAAAACAGGTGGACGTGAAAGAAGAAAGAAGAGAGGAAAATGCAATGAAAATGAATTGAAGCAAGTAAAGATCACAGATGACTTCATGGACCGTGGTCTTCACTACGGATCATGCAATTGGTCGTGAATACCTTTATAGTGAGAAAGCCTTGAGAAGATCAGTTGTAGCAATAACAAGTAAAGACCAGGACAGCCTTACGGGTCGTAGTCCTTACAACGATCCGTGGAAGTACTCATGAAACTGATCCAATGAATAAGTATCAAAAAGATGAAAACTAAATTGGTCAAGTTAAGACCACAGGCACATATATGGACCATGGTCATCGTCACGATCGGTAGTTGTGATCTTGGAGTGGATCTAGTGTTTAGGTCATGAGAAGATGAAATATGGTGTTGACCAAGTGAAGACCACGGAAGGCCTCACGGGCCGTGGTCGTCATCATGGTATGTTGTGGTGCTCGTGAAAATGCTCTGGTGTACAGGCATTGAATAATCACATTTTGTTTGGGCCAAGTATAGATCAGCCCGTGAAGCCTGTGATGGTCAGTCATATTGCCCGTGCAGTTGCCCGACATTTCAGTCCTACTTCTAGTAGAACTCTCTTTAGACACTTTATTTGAATTAATTAGGGAATTTTTCATTTTTTATCTCGTGTTACCTTGAACGACGAACAAGTTTCCTTTATTCTCAGTTTTTAGATTTTTTATTTTAACATTGAATTAAGTTCGAAGTTTGGATTTCTAGTTCTTGAATTATCAAAGTGCTTGTTGATTTGCTTATTCTCGTAAGTATATTCTAAACATGCTTTCATTTGATATTTTTAAATTTTTATGTGAAATCATGAGTGGCTAAATACTACAACTGGGATTATGGGATCTATGACGTGAATCGAATTTTAATTTCGTAAAATGAGTGGTAGGTGATTTATGTTTGCAAATTATAATGTAGCTTTCATTATTAATGTATTATAATGAGTGCACACATTAGAGTGAGCATGTATCTATTATTTGTTTGATATAAAAGTAATAGTTAGGAAAAATCTAAATGAACTTGAAGAATTAGAGTTAGAGTTTGAGTTCGAGAGAGAAAGAGAACTTTAATACCATTGTAACGAGGGTAAAACTAGTAACACTTTGGGACCGAGAGGACTTGAGTGAACATTATCTGATTAGACTGAGAAGTATCATATATATCTAACTCGTTTGTATTTTGTAGAGATAAATTGCCTGAAACTCAACTACTAGAGAACATTAGGCGTAATGTTATAGGGAACACAATCCTGGTTTCTTTTAATCATCAAAACAACTTGGGAACTCAAAACTCTGTTAATTGTTAATCTAGATTTTGATCACAAAACTTAGTTACTAGAACATCACAACTAAACCCATTTTACTTTTTGTAGTTGATTCTTTAGGAAATAATAACGACATTTGAGTAAAACGCGACAGTGAAATCATTTCTGTAAAGAAATTCTCTATGGGATCATCCTCAACTCACGTTGAGTTCTATAAATTGACTTGACCGTTTATATCTCTTAATTGAGGCATAAGATTGGACGTATAACTCCTATCACTTGGGAGTGTTTCAATGAGACTTTTTTGGACAGGTTCTTCCCAAAAGAGTTGAGGAGACAAAAACTTAGGAGTTCATGAATTTGAGGCAAGGTAGTATAATAGTCTAAGAGTATGGACTCAAGTTCACCCAACTCTCCAGGTATGCTCCTCACATGGTTGCTGATTCCACGACTCAAATGAACAAGTTTTTGTATGGGGTATCCGACTTAGTGAAAATAGAGTGTCAAAATGCTATGTTGCTGGAAAATATAAACATCTCTAGGCTTATGACTCATGCTCAGCAAGTTGAGGGAGATAATCTTAGGGAGCATGCTAAGGATAATAAGAAGGCTAGGACAGACAACTATGAGTATCCTCAACATAAATCAGGTGGTGGAAATGGCTCGCAGTTTTAGCAAAAGTCTTCAGGCTAGCAACTTCATAAGATAGTGTTCAATCCTCTAAGTTTGGATAGGATCAGAAAGGTAGGGCATTAGGCTCTAAGTCTGAGGGGAGTATTTGTGGCACCAGAACCTACCCAACTTGCCCAAAGTGTGGTAAGAACCATCCAGGTGAGTGTCTTGTAGGAAAGGAAGGATGCTTTGGGTGTGGTCAGTCTGTCATAGGTTGAGAGCTTTTCCTTCTTCTAAACAGGTTTAAGGAGGCAATAATGGTAGGGCCTAATCTACAACTTCAACAACACCAGTAGGTTGCCCAACTCAGCAAGGTAACTCATCTGGTACAGGTGGCGATTAGTGTCAAAATAGGTTGTATGCTCTTCAGGCTCACTAGGATCAGGAAGATTCTCTTGATGTAGTCATTGGTATGTTACGAGTTTTTAACTTAGAAGTTTATGCTTTGTTAGATCCATGGGCTACTCTTTCCTTTGGAACTCCTTATATAGCAGTCAACTTGGATGTTAGTCCAAAAACTCTCTAAGAACCCTTCTCAGTCTTTAATCCAGTTGGTGACCCAATTTTTGCTAGACAGGTATATAGAAATTGCCCTATCATAGTCTCTCAGAAAGTCACCTCAGCAAATCTTGTAGAGTTAGAAATAGTAGATTTTGATATCATTCTAGACATTTATTGCTTACATTCCTTCTATGCCTCAATCGATTGTAGAACTAGAATCATTTGTTTTCAGTTTCAAGACGAACCAATCTTAGAATGGAAGGGTAGTAGCTTAACGCCTATGGGTCGATTCATTTCTTACCTTAAGGCAAACAAGATGATTTCTACAGGTTATCTCTACCATTTACTTCGGATTAAGGATTCAAGATCTAAAACCAAACTCTTGAGTCAGTTCTACTAGTTAATGAGTTCCCAGAAGTGTTTTAGAAGATTTTCATGGAGTTTCTCCAGAAAGGGAAATTGACATTAGAATTGATCTCCTTTTAGATACCCAGCCTATTTCTATTCCTCCTAATCAAATGGCTCCAACTGAGCTTAAGGAATTGAATGAGCAGTTAAAAGACCTTCTAGATAAAGGCTTCAACAGACCTAGTATTTCCCCATGATATGCACCAGTGTTGTTCGTGAAAAAGAAAGATGCTTCTCTCAGAATGTGCATTGACTATAGGCAGTTGAACAAAACTACAATCAAGAACAAGTACCATATCCCTAGGATTGATGAATTGTTTGACCAACTTCATATTGCTAGTCATTTCTCAAAGATAGACCTCAGATCCGGTTATCATCAGCTTAGAGTCAAAGATATTGAAATCTTGAAAAAAACTTTCAGAACTCGGTATGGTCATTATAAATTCGTAGTTATGTCATTTGGACTAACCAATGCTCTTGTAGCTTTCATGGATTTGATAAACATAGTGTTCAAGAAGTATTTGGACTTGTTCATTATCGTCTTTATTGTTGATATCCTTATTTACTCTAGGAACGAGGAAGAACGTACGACTCATTTGAGGGTTGTCCTACAAACTATCAAAGATCGCCGCCAGTTACTCGCTAAGTTTAGCAAATGTGAGTTTTAGTCACAATATGGTTATTTCCTTGGTCATATTGTGTCTAGCGAAGGGATCCGAGTATATTCTTAGAAAATAGAAGCAGTGAAATAATGACCCAGACCTACCTCTCCTACAGATATAAGAAGTTTCTTGGGTTTGGTAGGTTATTACAAAAGGTTCATAGAAGGATTTTCATCCATAGCCTCTCCGTTGACTAAGTTGACTCAGAAAAAGGTTAAGTTTCAGTAGTCAAATGATTGTGAGAAAAGCTTGGTAGAACTGAAAACTAAGTTGACTATAGGTCCTGTTTTGACTCTACCAGAGGGTCAAACGATTATGTGATCTATTATGATGCATCCAGAGTTAGCCTAGGTTGTACGTTGATGCAGCAAGGTAAGGTTATAACTTAGGCTTCTAGACAGCTTAAGGTGCATGAGAAAAACTGTCCAACTTATTACATTGAGCTTGCAGCAGTGGTGTTTGAACTTAAGATGTGGAGACATTACTTGTTTGGTGTTCACATAGATGTGTTCACAAACCATAAAAGCCTTCAGTATGTGTTCACCTAGAAATAGTTAAATCTTTTCCAAAGGACATGGCTTAAGTTCCTCAAATATTGTGATATAAATGTGCTTTACCATCCTAGTAAGGCCAATTTAGTAGCAGGTGCTCTTAGTAGACTATCTATGGGTAGTGTAGCACATGTTGAGGAAGAAAGAATGGAACTAGCCAAAGATGTTCACAAGCTTGCTCGCTTGGGAGTTCGCCTTATGAGCATATCAGATGATGGTGCAACAGTTCTAAATGGGTCAAAATCTTCATTGGTAGCTGAGGTTAAAGAGAAGCAAGATAGTGGTCCGATATTGCTTCAACTAAATTCATTAACAGAGAGTTGAGGTTTTCTCCGAAGGAGAAGATGGTGTGCTTCTCTATCAGGGTCGATTATGTGTTCCTAAGGTAGGTGAGTTGAGAAAACAGATTCTTGCAAAAGCCCATAACTCAAGGTATTTTATTCATCCAGGCGCCACTGAGATGTATTAGGATCTGCGAAAAGACTTTTGGTGGAATGGTATGAAAAAGGATATAGAGGATTTTGTGGCTAAGTTCCCTAATTGACAGCAAGTAAAGGTAGAACATAAAAAACCAGGGGGTATTACTCAAGAGATCAACATTCCTACTTGGAAATGGGAAGTGATCAACACGGTCTTAGTTACAGGTTTACCTCGTAATCACAGACAACATGACTCCATTTGGGTGATAGTTGATAGAGTTACTAAGTCTTTATGATTTTTGGTTGTTAAGACTACTGATTCGGAGGAGGACAACGCCAAGCTTTACATTAATGAGATCGTCAGGTTGCATGGGGTTCCCTTGTCTATCATCTCAGATAGAGGCCCTCAGTTTACCTCTGATTTCTGGAAGTCTTTTCAGAAAGGTCTTGGTACTCAGGTTAATCTTAGCATAACATTTCATCCATAGATGGATGGTCAGGCAGAGCGTACCATTCAGAACTTAGAGGACATGTTGAGAGCATGCACGGTTGATTTCAAGGGTAGTTGGGATAACCACCTTCCTCTTATAGATTTTGCCTACCATAATATTTACCATTCCAGCATTCAGATGGCCTTTATGAGGCATTGTATAGGCATAGATGTAGATCTCTAGTTTGTTTGTTTGAAGTAGGTGAAACATCCTTGATAGGGCTAGATTCGATTCATGATGCTATGGAGAAAGTTTAGCTCATAAGAGATAGGCTTAAGACAGCCTAGAGTCGCCAGAAATCCTATGTAGATGTAAGGAGAAGGGACTTGGAGTTTCAAATTAATGATTGGGTTTTCCTAAAAGTGTCATCTAAGAAAGGGGTGATGAGATTTGGTAAGAAAGAGAAGCTCAGTCCTAGATATGTAGGACCTTACAAGATCTTAAAAAGAGTTGGTAAAGTGTCTTATGAGTTAGAATTTCCAACAGAACTAGCAGCAGTGCATCCAATTTTTCACATATCGTTGTTGAAGAAGTGTGTAGGTGATCCAACATATATGATACCATTAGAAAGTGTGGTTGTGAAGGATTGTCTCACTTATGAAGATGTACCAGTTGATATTCTTGATCGTCAGGTTCGAAGGTTGAGATACAAAGAAGTCACTTCAATTAAGGTTTTGTGGAGGAGTCAGTCTGTAGAGGGAGCTACTTGGGAAGCAGAAGGAGCCATGAAGGCCAAGTATCTTCATCTCTTTCCTTCCTATTCAATTCCAGCTTGAGGTAATAGTTCGTCTCCAGTTTCTTCAGTCATTCATGCGTAGCTTCAATCTTAGTATCTTGTTCCTTAAGTTTATACTTGCATTTTTAGTTTAATTGCATATTCTTAGAGATTAGTTCAATCAGATTTCAGTTTTGAGTGTTTAGTGGTAGGGTTTGTAGCTCTTTGCCTCCATCTTCAGCTAGTTTAGTCTTCATTCGAGGACGATTGTTCCTAGGGGGGAGATAAATTTAACACTCTCTATCCCAGATAGACCAAATTGTAGAGTCCAAAAGTTGCAGGTGCCACCGATGGGCACAACCCATGGACTGTAAGGTGACCCACGTCTCGTAGGTGGGGTCCGTGGATGGCCACCTGCATCCCCTCCCAAGAAATCTCAAAATATTTGGCTAAGGGTAGACCTACGCCAGGACCTACAGACAGTAGGTCAGACCACAGTCTGTGGTCCAGGGTTGTAGGTCAGACCCCAGATTTCAAGTCCCAAAACCTCATCGACGGTTGACCAGGACGGACCATCAGTCAGTCCATAGACCGTTGGTCAGTTCCACCGGTGGCCCCAACAACTTTTAAATCAGGAGTCGTTTGTTCTTTTCCTTATGTATTAAACCTATAAACTACATCGTTTAACACCTAAACTATGTGTTTTTTGTCAGTTTTAGTATAGAAAATAAATTAGAACCTAACCTAATCAATCATTCACCAAAAAATTAATCGATCTTAGAGAAAAACAAGAGGGAAAAGTCAAACAGCACTAGTTCAAGAACACAGCTAGGTTTCGTCAATTCAAGCCCAGAAATTAAAAGATTTCTTCATGAATTTTGTCACCTGCAGGTATATGGGATTTCACTAGTAGGTTCCTTTCACCCATTAGGTCCCCAGAATTTAGTCAGATTCTTGATTCCCTCCATATTATCTAGACCTAGGGTTTCTAGAATTTCAGTAGATTATTATGAAGTATTTATTTTAATATTCCTAATCATATAATCATCTAGTAGAATGGTTTTTGCCCAGATTCATGCATAAAGTCAGAACCCTAGTTATGTAGTTCTTTTAGTTCATGAATTACATTAGCTTGGACAGATAAACAGATATATATGCCTCAGTTTTTGAATGTTTCATTATCAGATATACATGTTGCATTATCATATTTGCATGTCAGATTATTGAGCTATCCAGTTTACTTTAGTTATTTTTATAAATTTCATATATTCAGTTTGGAGTAGGCTTTATATCGAGTTAGAATAGCGTCATTCACCCTCAAGTCCCAGAACTATGTGACCCCGTAGGTTATAAGTACCCTTTGTAGGCATCAGTTTAGTGATCACGCCAGTCAAGCCTCTATAACTTTGGCAGGGTATATTGGGTCCTCTCGATGGGGCATATACATCGGAATCAACATTTAGCTCATGTGGTTTTATGTCGGTTATTAGTAACTCCCATAGATTGTATTTCATTGACTAGGTTATTAGTTACAGTTCAGTATTTAGTTTCAGCATGTTATAAACTTGGTCATTATATTTAGTTAGTTCATGTTCAGTATTTACAGTATAGTATCATGCTTATCTTGTACCACTACTCAGTTATATGCTTTGTTTAGTACCTTTTAAGTACTGACGCATACTCTGTGCTACATGTTCTCGTGATGTAGGTTTAGGTCCTCAGATTTTAGATCACGCATAGATCGGTTCTCGATCTTCATCTCAACAATATCAGTGGTGAATCTTCATTCTCCGAGGATGACAACATGTTTCTTTTCTTCATTTTAATCTTTAGTTTTCAGTTTTTGCTAGATTCAGCTGAGGCATGTCCCAGCATTTCTAGTCAGTTAAAGGCTTTATTTCAACATAGTTAATTCCGTTTTAGCTTTGGAGTTTGATATTTCAGTTTTCATTGAACTCACAAATTATTTATATAAATAATAATGGGTATTCCCCATCCTTTCAGTTTTATCATGATGTAAGCTTCCACACAATACTTTCTTAATTCAGTTATCTTTAAGTATGCTTATGATATGCCAGTAGGGTTAGCTTGGGATCACTCGTGATTCCAGGTCCTGTGTTTACGTCCAGGAGGTAGCCTCGGGGTGTGACATAAGCTTTCATTGTATTGGGTTTGTTCACCCTCACACCAATCATGAGTTTCCATTTATAAAATCTTCCATGAGATTGTGTATATTGAGATTCTTGATGAGGTTCTTGAGGTTTTGTGCTTCATTCTTTAACAATGGAGTTCTATTGAGTTCTTAAGGTGAGGGTCTTTTTGAATGAGTGTTGTTCTTGAGGTATTTTGAGTGGATTTTGATTAATTATATTAGGTTTATGAATCTAACGAAGTTTAGAAGAAATCAATCAATTCTAGATGAATTAGGACCAAAAATGGAGAAGAAAAATTCGTCAGAAAGTTTTGAGTTTTGGTTGGGGCTGCACACCCCCTCGTAGCACCGGGGGGCTAGCGTGTGAGCGAAACCAGCCCCAGTAAATTCAGGGCTAGCACGGTGCGCCACTAATGCGCCAGGGACATCAGGCCCCTTTTGCCTCCATTTTTCATCCCGTATGCATTCCTTTGAATTGTGTCTTCACTCTCTTCTTATTACTATCTATCTAAGTATTCACTAATAATCTAGAGATCCTATATATCTGAATCATAACTCTTAAATCTTCATTTCAAATTAAAGTAAAGATCAAGAGCAAAGTTCAAGAATGTCCTTTTGATTTATTTTGAGGAGTCTTCTACAATCATTTATAAATTGTTTTGAGTCTTGAGTAAATGATTATGAGAATGAGGAGAGTTGAGCTCCATATTTCAAAATGACTATAAGGAAACTAAGTATTCCCAAGTGTCAACACTTTTACATTTAAAACAAAAGGAAACCTTAATTTCTAAATGAGTTATGAGGAGTTTTGAGCATAATCTCTTTTAAGAGAATCTTTTGAGTAATAATCTCAAGTTGAGGATAAGTTATGCTTTTAAACATTGAGCATGAGTTATATGTATTATTGGGAGTAGTATTGAGCACCAATATGGGGATGAGTTCAAATAACTCACATTCTTGATAAACCATGTAGCCAACATGGGTAAATGATCATACTTTTTAAATGATTCCTCAGAAAGTTATATGAAAGTTCTGGTAGCGTGGCTGAGACATTGTATTATAAAGTAGCTCATAGTGATGATTGTCAGTTAGAGAATCTCTCAAACAAGAGTAAAGAGTTATTATTGTATTTTTATACATTTTGAGTTCGTTTCTACAGTTTACAAATATTTATAGATTGCATCTTATTGTCATTGCTTTCATATTTATTTGAGTTGAGTTGAGACGAGGTGAGTATGTCTTCTTTTCTATCCATTAAAGCTATATGTTATGTTTCAGTGTTTCCCTTACATGCTCGTACATTTGATGTACTGATACCATTTCAATTCATGATACATATACAGGTATTCAGGATCATGAACTTGTGCTTCATTGATCCTAATGCATTCTAGCTAGCTTTGTTGAGCCTCCTTTCTTTCTGAAGGGCTTCATATTATGTTTTTGTTTTTTTAGTATGTCGTGGGTCTTGTCCCGACTTCCATCGTAGTATTTAGAGGCCTTATAGATAGTAATAGTTGAGGAGTCGTTTCCCATTTCCTTTGTGATGTTTTAAAGACTTTGAGTTGCACATTTGTGGCAATTTGAATATTTCAGATAGCTTTGAGTTAAAGTATTTTCATTAATGATACTTTATGTGTTGAGTTTTGAATTTGAGGTTCCTATTTCACTTGAGTAAGTCTTCCATTAAGTAATGAGCTATGCCAAGGGTTCACTTAGGGACCAACAATGGTTCTCGAGTGCATGTTACGCCCAGGGTGTAGGCTCGGGGCATGAAAATTAGTTGCTCATATATGTGACTATGAATAGGATCAATATAATTATTATTTGGATGCCAAATCTAGAGGATAATATGGCTAAAATATTTGTGAACTCATTTTGAATTCTTCGAACATGCTTGAATTCTACTTTGATGAACCTCTTGCACAACCTATACATAGATTCCAGATATGGTAGCAGCTTTTGATTCTTGGTAGCCCACTTGCCTCATACCTAATGAATCAATAAACCTGAATCGCTAATTACCAACATCTCTTGGACATCCAAATCAATCTCCCATCGAAGTCCCAAAATGCAAGATTTATATCCAGTTATGTTATTGGAACAAAGAAATTAAAGTTCTACTGATACAGGATAATGTTGACATGTTAGCAAGATCAAAATACCTCTAATGCTAGACCTATTTAAATTCTTGGCCCCACCAAACAACATCCTCTAACCATCGTATTTTTTTAGTAATGTCTTCCCCCACAGAAGCTATTTCTCATTAGGAAAGTAAGACTTTAGAGGTATATACTCCTCATCAACAGGGTTTTTGGCCAAATAATCTGATAATGTTTGTTCTTTCATCGCTTTTTGTGTGACATATACTATGTCAAACTCAGTCAATAGTATCTTCCATTTATCCAACTTAACTGTCGGCATATGTTTTTGGAAGATATGCTTTAGAGGATCCATTTTTGAGATCAAATAAGTAGTATGTGATGAGAGTTAGTGTGACAACTTATTAGCTGCCCAAAAGAGAGTGCAACATTTACATTCAGTAAAGAGTATTGAGTCTCGTATGATGTGAACTTCCTTCTCATGTAATAGATTGTTTGTTCTTTCCTTCATGTTTCATCATGCTACCCCAGGATGCAACTAAAGGCATTGTCTAATATTGATAAGTAGAGTAACAATGGTCTACTAGACTCAAGTGGAACCAACACAGGAGGATTCGACAAATAGTCTTTGATCTTGTCAAATGCATGTTGACATTCTGTTAACCATTTTACAGTGACACTTTCTTTAGAAGCTTGAAAATTGGCTCATAGATGATAGCAGACTAATCTATCAAATGACTAATATATTTAGGTCATCCGAGGAAACTCAACACCATTTTCTAGCTCTAAGGTGGAGAAAGATCACATATGGATTTGATTTTGATGGATCTAGCTCTATATATTAACAACTGACAATGAAACCCAGTAGAATTCCAAAAGGAACAACAAAGACACATTTTACACGATTTAACATTAGATTGCACTTTTGCAACCTAGCAAAAAACCAAAAAACTTTCGGACATCATCCAAATAATTTGAGCCCTTTTTTGATTTAATGATGGCATTGTCCATAAAAACCTCAATTTCCTTGTGGTTCCTGTCGTGAGAAAGAAGCATTTGTCACTCTCATGTATTTAGACTCAGCATTCTTTAACCCAACATGATAACCAACAAACCAATCCATGAATAATTATGTTCCATCCAGAAGCATCTCATTTTGTCGTGAATGACTAGTTCCATAAGTCATTTTACTTCTGAATCATGTTGCATACCATCCTTAATATCGTCTTGAATGTCATAGTGGGACATGGTGATAGCATCAAGCTTAATCTTTCCTAGTTTGTACGCTAACTTATAATCAAATTTGACTAAGAAATTTGCCACCTAGCTTGCTTTGGTGTGAGTTTCTTCTATGAATGGAAATAACTAGTGGCGATATTATCAATCTGAACCATGAATTTAGAGCAAAGTAGATATTGTCTCCAAGTGCAGGCAATGAAAGATGGTTGTCGTCTTCTTTTCATGGATCGTGTACCTTTGCATAGTCTCATTCAGTTTGTGGCTCTCAAATGCAATGAGGTGTCTATCTTGCATCAAGATTCCCCAATGAAAAAAATCTAAATAATTCATGTGGATACTGACTCTTTTGTCATAATAGCCTTAAGATCATTAAAATCCTTTGATAGTACTGGCTCCAAACCCATCACTTATTTTTCTTCAATTGTTTGGTTAGTGGAGCGTTCTCAATAGGGTAGCCACTAATGAATCTGTGGTAATACTTAGCAAGTCCAAGAAAAACTCTAAGCTTGGTCACCTTAGTAGGTGCTTCCCATTCTTTGATAGCATGTACGTGGCCTTTTCCATCCACAAACGATGTTGGTAAGGGATGTGGCCCAAGAAGTGCATTTCATGTTGGGCAAACTTATATTTCTCCCAATTAATGTAAAGTTGGCTCTCAGGTAGGACTTGGGAAACCTTTTTAAAGTGCTCGATATATTCTTGCAAAGTGTTGCTATAGATGACTATGTCATCTACGTACACTACTACAACTGATCTATGTAGGGATAAAAGATCTTGTTCATTAATGTTCAAAAGGTAGCACGTGTGTTGGTCAATCTGAATGTCATCCCCAACATCTATTAATCTCTATATGTCATTACTCACATTGTCTTCGACTCTTCCCCTTATGCTATGTGATCTTGATACTTGCCTTTTCGAAGGTCTATCTTGGTAAAGTACTTGACATGTACAAGTTTATTGAATAAGTCCACAATGAGCAGGAACGTCTATTATTTTTTTTTCACTTTATTGAGTGCCCGACAATCTATGCATAAGTGTCACGACCCAAAGTATACCCTAGGTGTAACAAGACGTATAAAACCTCGAAAGTTCCTACACAAGCCACTTAGCATACATCATTAAATATAATAGAAACAAAGATATCAAAAGAGTAGTCTTATATCCTAAAAGAGTTTGAAAAAAGTAGAAGTCGAACATAATCTCAACAAGCCATCTATTACATCAAGAAGAAGTTCTTGGGACGTAACCCATACAACACATACAAATGTCTGAAAATTGAAAATAAAAAAATTCCATAAAAGTGTCTTGGTCCTCAGAACACGAGACTCACCAATCTTTGAATCTGAGAGAGAGATCAATGATCCACAAATATGCAAGGTAGGAGTGTAAAACCATACATTATGAAACAATGTAGGCACATGTATGCATTAGTACATGGAATGTACTAAGTATGATAGTGATGCATAAGAGTTATGAAATCATGCTAAGAAGAACTTTACATGACATGCATGACCAAGCTAAATCATCAAATAAATTGAAAACATAAGTCATAATCATGGTAAATGCAAGCATAACATCTTTCAAACATTTGTGAGATACTTTAAAAGTATCCTTATTTCATTATTATGGGAAGTTTACCATATAACCGACATAGAAGATCTAAGTTGTAACATGAAATCAAGTGTCTATCCCACACCAAAAAGATATGTCCTTACTTGTCAAGGTAAGAAACATGATTCTGAGCTAAAGTGGATCCACTAGCTAGTGTCTATCTAAGACAAATCCTGTGGTGGCACATAGTTTATGAGACATGGGTAATCGCCACTAGTCCACTCAATGCTAACTAAATTCCACAGAATAGTCATTAATCATATTCATATTATCATCCATGGAAAGACACAATTAAGCAACCAATGCAAGATAGAGTTCATTTAGAATAGCTCATAAAACTTTATTCAACTTAGGTGAGAAAACCTTTCAACATTATGAATCTTTATGTGGGAAGACCTTCACAATCATGATCTTTCCACAATTGCTTTATAAGACCCATAGGCATTAACTTCGTACTAAAAGTGTCATACTACTAATGATATTAGTTTTATAAACTTGTTCCATGGTCATTGATGGCATATACGGATACCATACCAACTAAGACCTAATATAGGAAAATAATCAAAAGCATTGATGAAAAATCTAGATGTCATTCATGTCATGTGGCCAAGCCTCATAGAACATATAGATACCTTCAACTATAAGTTTACTTAAGTCATAAACATTGCTTTCTTAAAACATGCATAATTTCCCTACATAATAGTTCATAAGATTCATCATGTGTTCATATTAAAAAAACATGGATCATGCATGCGTTCATATGAATTCAACTCAAAAACATGTAATTACCTCAATTTATGCATTAAAAGATAGAAAACAATCAATTCAATCATAATTGAAAGAACACATGAAGATTGAACAAAATCCTAACTTTGAATTGAAATATAACTTGTAAAATTAGAATATCTTTGAGGAACCTATGGAGAAAAAGACTCCATAGGTGAATACAAACAAACCGTAGTGATCAAGGCCCAATATATATAGTGAATTAAGAATCTTGAAGTGAAACCGTAGCTTTTTCTTCCTTAGCTTTTGAGAGGATTTTGGGGATGAACTTGTAGGGAAATTTAGGAATAAGGTGAATGATTTAGAATGGGTAGTTTTGGGACTTAAAATTGACCCTAACTTCAAAGATGACGGGTAACTCTTAAGGGTCCCTAAACATATTGTATAGGGCACCAAGGACCGTTTAGGGAGCCGTACAGGTCACCCCGAATACCTAGAAGCCCTATAAGGTAGGGCCACATCTCTAAACATTTGGTGGACCCCTTTCACGAAGCGTTTATGGTTTAGTGAAGGGCCTCTAGCCTATTTTAGGCCTCTGATTCTGTCTGCTAACCCGCTTCAACCTTTTTCAAATTTTGAGATGTTACAATAAGTGTAATAACCTATCGTTGTTCTTTTGAAAAAGGATCAACACTCCATAGGGTGCTTTAGATGAGCGGATGTGATCAGCTTCAAACAAATCCTTCAAATGCATCCTCAACTTCTATAACTTGGTGGAGCCATGCGACGGGGAATACACATGTCTCTTTCTCTGAGCTCTAGTTTGATCTTATGTTCTACCTCGCACCTCAGAGGTAAGCGCCTTAGCAACTCTTCGGGCATACATCTTTCTTTTCATCTTGAACTTTCTCTATGCATGGTGGCAATGTTTCTTTAGCGCCATTATCTTTACCCAAACTCGCAATGGTGGCTATGAAAATTTGTTCCCCTTTCATTAGGCCCTTTACAAGCTGCATGGACTATAGTTGAACTTTTTCATCTGTCTTTGCCAGCTTAGTTAGGTGTACCATACATGATCCTTCTTGGTTCATGACCAAGAGTCATTTGAGGTAGGTATTGATTATTGTGTGACACTTTTGGAAGAACTATTGCCCGAGAATAATGTCAAAGATATCTAAGGGAGCGATAGTAAAGTTGGTTTTACTTTGCCACTTAGTGCTTAATCCATAAGCGATTCTCTATATGAGATTCGGTGGTGCATTGACCATTTTAAAGTTGGTGTTACTCGTGCTGTTACTTATCCCCACTTTTTTCAGTACTATCTTGGTCATGATGTTAGCCTTCTCACCAAAGTCTACCATAACACGAGTTGGTCATTCGTTGATAACTAGTTTTACATATTATGTCTTGTGTTCCTTTGGGTGACTTCTTTGTGATAGCTCCACATAGTCCAACCAATCTTAATTGCATTGTGCCTGAATAATGTCCTTATTCTTATGTACCCTTCTCTTTCTGTTCTTTCAATATTGCACCAAGGATCTTTATTTTATGGAATTTTGCATATCCATGTAGTCCACCACATATGTAGTATCCATCTCCTTTTATACTTTGCACCTTCCTCTCGACATAACTTGGACGTCCAAACTTCTTGCCGTCTAGCTTATAGCTGTCATGATTCTTAGGGTGTGGATGTCGTTCTTTGACTTTCCCATGATATCTTCCTTATTTTTCATCACTAATTCTCGTCTCCTTCCCTTTGCCTTTGTCCTATTTTCACGCCTAAAGTCTATTAAAGCTTCAGACTGTATGATGGATTCATCAATAGTATTTGACTTGTTGGCATTCTAACTTCATCCTGACCTAATTTTGTAGTCCATCCATGAAATGGAACATCATATCTTAACATATGAGGCTGGGAGCTCCTTTACATATTCTCATATGTTGCCCTCTTCTTTAACTCCCGAAACTTGTGCTTCACCTCATAGATGATATTGTTAGGAAATAAGACCTGCTTGAACTTGACTTAAAATTGCTTCCATATATTGACGGTGTAAAACCCCTTCCCTATCTCAAATTCCACTCGCTTCCACTATGGCCTAGCCATATTTGAGAGATAAAACACAACACTATTGATCTTATTGTAACACCTCAGAACTTAGTTTGTCATGAACATCAGATATTTTAAGGAACCACGGAGGGGGATTCACGGGCCGTGAAAGGAACCACGAACCATCACCTTCATCGTGGTTCACACCCATCAAAAGGAGGTGGACCATAGAGCCCTCTACGGGCCTTGGATCCCCACATGACCTTAGGGTGGCTCGTCAAACAAAACCAGTAGGCCCCACCCCCAACTAAAGAACCATGACGGCCTTCACGGTCTATGGTCCTTCACACGGTCCATGGAGGTGGACCATGGATTGGGGTCCCATAACCCATAGGCATTGGCCAGAAACAATTCACTTGATGGTCTGTGGTCTTTTTAATGGTCCGTTGGTGGCTCCGTGGTTGGCCTTCGTCAACTTTTAACTCAGGGTCATTTTGGTCTTTTCCGCTATGCATTGGGCATTTAAACTACGTAGTTTTCTTTAGTTTAAGACTAATATCCTAGTTAGAACCTACCTAAAATGATTATTCACCAAAACTTAGAGCAAAAAGAGAAGAAAGAGATGTCAGTTTCTCAAGAACAAGCAGGAGATTTTCTTCAAGTTTGGCCCCGAAATGCAAAGGATTTCTTCTTGAATTTCGTCACCAGGTATGTGGGATTTCACTAGTGGGTTTCTTTCATTCACTAGGTCCGTACAATTTAGTCAAATCCTTGTTTCTACATATTTTCTTTAGACCTAGGGTTTCTAAAACCTTGGATAATTGTTGTGATTTAGTTGTTGTAGTATCCTTAATCGAATTAGCTTGTTCTTGGAATGTTTTATTAGTTCCTTGGATGAAACTCAGAACCCTAGCTATATGAATTCTTTTAGTTCATGAATAATACCTTCTAGGTCAGTTAAACAAATTACCATGCTCTAGATTTTGAAAGTTACATTATCATTACATAAATATTGTATTCTCATATTTGCATGTCTATATTTTGAGCTATCCAGTATTTCAGTTATGTTATGTCGTTATATTATTAGTTGAGAGTAGGCTTAGCACTGAGTTGTACTAGGGTTCAGCATACCCTAATAGTCCCAGAACTACATGCCCCCATAGGATTATAAGTCCTCTCTATTGGGCATCAAATTTAGTGATTAAGCCATTCATGCCTCTATACCCCTAGCAAGGTATATTGGGTCCTCTCGATGGGGCATATACATTCGACTCCACATTTAGCTCATGCAGTTTATGTCAGTTAATAGTAGCTCCCACAGTCAAACTCTTAGTGCATTTGACCAGGTTTTCAGTATTTACATCAGTGTTCAATTCGGCATGTTACTTTCATGATTAGTACTTGGTCATTGCATTCAGTTTAGTTCTTTTCAGGTATTCTTAAGTACATATCTATATCTTGTTTTAGATTATCTTATTTCTTAGTTATGCATCGTTCAACTTATATATTTTGTTCATCTTAACATAGCTATATCCTGCATGCTCAATATAAGTACTGATGCATACTTTGTGCTACATCCTTTCATGATGTAGGTTCAGGTACTTAGCATCCAGATCACACTTATATCGATTTTCCATCTGCATTCAGTAGCTTCAATGAAGAGTCCTCATATTTTGAGGACAAATAGACATGTTTTCATTTTTGTCTTTTCTGTTCAGTTTTTAGTTTGTTAGAGTTAGATTTGGGGAATGTCGTACCAACTCGACTCAGTTAGATGCCTTTCATATATAGTAGTAGATTCAACTTTAGTTATCAAGTGGTTGTTCAGTTATCAGTAAGCTGTTAGTATCTTTTATACATTCAGACTAGTTGGGTTTTCCCCACTTTCACTTACCTATTTGTTTTAACTTTCGCGTAGTATCTGCTTTATGCAGAACTTTTATAGTATGCTTATGATTTTCCAGACACAGGGTTAGTTTGGGGTCACTCGTGATCCTAGGTCTCGTGTTACGTCAAGAGGGTAGCCTCAGGGTGTGAAAAACTTGGTATCAGAGCACTAGGGTCAAAATTCCTAGGATGTCTAATATCTGCACTAAGTAGAGTCCCTTTCAAGAGTGTGAAGCACGCCACACCTATGAGGGGGAGGCTACGAAGTGTTTTAAGATAAACTTGACTTTCTTTGCTATTCTTATTATGTGTGGGTATGATCCAACTTCTCCTTTCTAATATGTCG
This sequence comes from Solanum bulbocastanum, assembly GCA_037074985.1. Classification (NCBI taxonomy): domain Eukaryota; kingdom Viridiplantae; phylum Streptophyta; class Magnoliopsida; order Solanales; family Solanaceae; genus Solanum; species Solanum bulbocastanum. The sequence goes on from CM073599.1 coordinate 23,174,240, forward strand.
TTATGTGATTCATATCATGCCTCCTCATAGAGCTAACGCATAAAATGCAAATGCACACAATGTTAATGTAGTTCCTTTAGTCCTGAACCATGTGGTTATGAATGCACAATTTTGGTATGCCATCCAGCTTTTAGCTCAAAATGTGGCAATAAGAATAATCAGCAGGCCCCAGTTCCTACAAACAGAAATGGTGGATCAGTTGAAGCTTGGGTTCAAGACTTTGTTCATATGAATCTACTAGATTTTCTAGGGTCAAAGGTTGATGAGGACCCATAAAACTTCATTGATATGGTCAAGAAGATTTTTGGGGTTATGCAAGTGACTGGTAATGCTAAGGTGCAATTGGCATCCTACCAACTTAAGGGTGGCTCATAATAGTTCACACAGTGGAAGGACAATAGGGGCACGGATGCAACTCCTGTGACTTGGATTGTTTTACTGGAGCTTTTTTGGATAGGGTCTTCCCAAGAGAGTTGAGAGATGTTAAGGCACAAGATTTTATGAAGTTGAAGCAGGGTTCAATGTTGGTCCAAGAGTACGAACTGAAGTTCACTTAACTATTCAAGTGTGCTCCACACATGGTTGCTAATCCAAGGGCACAAATGAGTAAATTCTTGTTTGGGGTATCTGATCTGGTGAAGACCGAGTGTAGGAATTCTATGTTGTTAGGAGATATAGATATCTCTAAACTCATGACTCGTGCTCAGTAGGTTGAGGGAGATAATCTTAGAGAAATGGCTAAGGACAACAAAAAGGCCAGAACATGTAACTATTTGTACTCTCTGTATAAGTTGGGTAGTGGAAATCAGTCATAATTTCAGCTGAAATCTGCAACCCCAGCACCTTCATCATCTAGTGCTCCATCGCTCAGGTTTCGATAAGATAAGAAAGGTAGGGCATCAGGCTCTAGGTTACAAGGGTGTTCTTCAGGTAATCGGACTTTTCCAACTTGCCCAAAGTGTTGTAAGAACCATCCAGGTAAGTGTCTTGCTGGTAGAGAAATGTGCTTTGGGTGTGGTCAGTCTGGCCATAGGTTGAACAATTTCCCTTCTGCTAGGAAGGGGCAATGAGGTAACAACAATAGGGCTCAGTCTATAGCTCTAGTAGCACTAGCAAGTCACCCAACTCAGTGGGATGCTTCGTTTATTATAGGCGATGGTCAATGCCAGAATTGGTTGTATTCTCTCCAGCTCGCCAAGACCAGGAAAATTCTCCTAATGTGGTCACTGGTATACGAGCCTTTCATTTATATGTTTATCCACTGTTATATCCAGGGGCTACATTGTCTTTTGTAACTCCCTTTATAGCAGTAAACTTTGGTGTCAGTCCACAAACTCTCTTCGAACCCTTCTCAGTCTTTACTACAGTTGGTGACCCACTTGTAGCTAGACGGGTATACAGAAATTTCCTTGTCACAGTCTTTTAAAAAGTCATCTCAGCAAACCTTATAGAGTTAGGAATGGTGGACTTTGATATCATTCTTGGCATGGATCAGTTACATTCCTGTTATGCCTCAGTCGATTGTAGAACTAGGATCGTTCGCTTTCAATTTCCAAACGAGCCAATCGTAGAATGGAAGGGTAGTAGCTCAGCGCCTATAGGTTGCTTTATCTCTTACCTTAAGGCAAGAAAAATGATTTCCAAAGGGTATATCTATCATCTTGTTCGGTTTAAGGATTCAAACTTTGAAACCCCAATTCTTGAGTCTGTCCACTAGTAAATGAGTTTCCAAAAGTGTTTCTAGAAGATCTTCCCGGAGTTCCACCCGAAAGGGAAATTGACTTCGTAATAGATCTACTTTCAAATAACCAACCTATTTCACTTCCTCCTTATAGAATGAATCCAGTCGAGCTTAAGGAATTGAAAGAGCAGTTGAAAGACCTTCTAGATAAGGGCTTCACCAGACCCAATATCTCTACATAGGGTACTCTAGTGTTGTTCAGGAAAAAAAAAAGAAGGTTCACTCAGGATGTGCATCGACTATAGTCAGTTGAACAAAGTCACAGCTAAGAAAAAGTATCCCATCCCCGGGATAGATGACTTCTTCGACCAACTCCAGGTTTCTAGTTTCTTTTCTAAGACATACTTCAGATCCGGCTATCATCAACTCAAAGTCAGAGATAGTGGCATTTCGAAGACAGTCTTCAAAACTAGGTATAGTCAGTATGAATTTGTAGTTATGTCATTTGGACTAAACAATTTTCCTGAACCTTTCATGGACATAATGAACAGGGTGTTCAAACAATATTTGGACTTGTTCGTTATAGTCTTTATTGATGATATCCTTATTTATTCTCATAGTGAGGAGGAGTATGCAACTCGTCTGAGAGTTGTTCTACAAACTCTCTAGGATCGCCAGTTATTCGTTAAGTTTAGCAAATATGAATTCTAGTTACAATCAGTCGCTTTTCTTGGTCATATGGTATCCAACGAAGGGATCTAAGTGGATTCTCAAAAAATTAAAGCGGTACAGAACTTGCCTAAACCCACCTCTCTAATATATATCAGAAGTTTCTTGGATATGGTCGGTTATTATAGAAGATTTATTGAAGGATTTTCATCCATAGCTTCCCCATTAACCAAGATGACTCAAAAGAAGGTCAAATTTCAGTGGTCACATGAGTGTAAGAAAAGCCTCTCAAAACTGAAGACTAGGTTGGCTACAACTCCTATCTTGACTCTACCAGATGATTCAAATGGTTATGTTATTTATTGTGATGTATCCAGGGCCAGCCTAGGTTGTGTGTTAATGCATCGAAATAAATTTATAGACTATGCTTCTAGAAAGCTGAAGGTACATGAGAAGAACTACCGAACTCATGACCTTGAGCTTGCAGCCATAGTATTTGCCCTAAAGATTTGGAGACATTACTTGTATGGTGTTCATGTTGATGTTTTCACAGATCAAAAGAGCCTCCATTATGTGTTCACCTAGAAAGAGTTAAATCTTCGTTAGAGGAGATGGCTTGAATTCCTCAAAGAGTATGACATGAATATGCTTTACCCTCCTAGTAAAGCCAATGTAGTGGTTGATGCTCTCAGCAGGCTGTCTATGGGTAGTGTAGCACATGTTGAAGAAGAAAAGAAAGAGCTAGACAAAGAGTTTCACCAACTTGCTCACCTAGACGTTGGATTTACGGACACATCCGATGGTGGCGTGATAGTTCAGAATGGGTCAGAATCTTCATTGGTAGTAGAGGTTAAGGAAAAAAGTGATAGTGATCCTATATTACTTTAGTTAAAGGGTGTAGTTCATCAATAGAAAGTTGAGGTTTTCTCCCAAGGGGGAGATGGTGTACTTTGTTACCAGAGCCACTTATGTGTTCCAAATATGGGTGAGTTGAGGAAGAAGATCTTTATAGAAGACCATAATTCCAGATATTCTATTCATTTAGGTGCCACTAAGATGTACTGTGATCTACAAAAAGTTTTTTGGTGGAACAGCATAAAGAGGGATATAGTAGATTTTATGGCAAAGTGTCCTAACTGTCAACAAGTTAAAGTATAACATAAAAAACTAAGTGTTATGACTCAAGAGATTAACATTTTTACATGGAAATGGGAAGTGATAAACATGGACTTCATTACAGGTACCTTTTACACGCAGACAACATGACTCCATTTGGGTGATAGAAGAAAGAGTCACTAAGTTCGCTAACCTCTTGGATGTCAAGACTACATATTTAGTAGACAACTATGCTAATATCTATATAAATGAGATAGTCAGGTTGCACGGGGTTCCCTTGTCTATCATTTCAGATAGAGGTCCTCAGCTTTTCTCTCATTTCTGGAAATCATTTCAGAAAGGTCTTAGTACTCAAGTAAATCTCAGTACAACATTTCATCCGCAAACATATGGTCAGGCAGAGTATACCATTCAGACCTTAGAGGACATGTTGCGAGATTTTGTAATTGACTTCAAGGGAAGTTGGGATGATCATCTTTCCCTTATAGAGTTCGCCTACAATAATAGGTACCATTCCAGCATTCATATTGCCCTTTATGAGGCATTATATGGGCGTAAATGTAGATCTCCAGTTGGTTGGTTTGAAGTAGGTGAAACAGTCTTGATAGGGACATATTTGGTTCATGATGCTATGGAAAAAGTTTAGCTCATCAGAGATAGACTTAAGACAACCCAGATTTGCCAAAAGTCCAATGCAGATGTAAGGAGAAGAGAGTTAGAATTCGAGATCGATGATTGGGTTTTCCTAAAAGTCTCACCTATGAAGAGGGTGATGAGATTTGGCAAGAAATGGAAGCTTAGTTCCAGATATGTAGGTCCTTACAGAATCTTGAAATGGGTTGGTAAAGTGGCTTATGAGTTAGATTTACCTGTAGAACTAGTAGTGGTACATTTGGTCTTTCACATTTCACTATTGAAGAAGTGTGTGGGTGATCCAGCATCCATAGTACCATTGGAAAGTGTGGTTGTGAAGGATAGTAACACTTATGAAGATGTGCCAATTAAAATTCTTAATCTTCAGGTTCGAAGACTGAGAAACAAAGAAGTCGCTTTAGTTAAGGTTTTGTGGAGGAGTCAGTCCGTAGAGGGAGCTAGTAGGGAAGCAAACGCAGCCATGAAGGCCAAGTATCTTTATATCTTTCCTTCCGATTCCATTCTTGCTTGAGGTAATAGTTCCTCTCCAGCCTTTTAGTTACTCTTGCGTAAATTCAGTCTTAGTATTATGTTCCTTCAATTATTCTTGCATTTTCATCATATTTGCATGTTCTTGGAAATTAGTTCAGTCAGATTTCAGTTTCCAATACTTAGTGGTAGGGTTTTCAGCTCTATCCCCCATACCTAGCTAGTTTTTTCTTCATTTGAGGATGAATGTTTCCAAGGGGAGATAATGTAACACCCTGTATGCTAGGAAGACCAAAATACAAAATTCCAGAAGTTGTAGGGGCCACCTACGGACTGTAGATTGACCCACAGACCATAGGTGGGGTCTACGGTTGACCACCTGCAACCCCCTCCCCAAAATAATAGAAAATCAAGATAAGTGTGGACCTACCCCAGGACCTATTGACCGTAGTTCAGACCACAGTCTGTGGTCCAAGTCGTGGTTCAGACCTTGAGCTTTCAAATGCCAGACGCCAAATGACACCCTGCCAGGACAAACTGTCGATCAGTCCATGGTCCGTCGGTGGCTTCGACAGATTTTAAGTCAGGGGTCTTTTGGCCTTTCCCCTACGTGTTGGACACCTAAATTACATTGTTTAACACCTAAACTATGTCGTTTTGGTCAGTATTAGCCTAGTAACTTAATCATACTTTACCCTAAGCGACTCATTCACCTAATTTCAGCAAAACTAGAGCAAAAAGAAGAGAATTCAGGCATTAGCATCCTCAAGAACAGCAGCAAGGTTTTTTTCAATTCCAGCCTTAAAATGGAAAGATTTCTCCGTGAAATTTGTCACCATGTATGTGGGATTTCAATAGTGGGTTCCTTTCACCCATTAGGTCTCTAAAATTTAGTTTGATTCTTGAGTCCCTTTATGATGTTTAGACTTAAGGTTTCTAGAACTTTAGGTAATTGATGTGATTTAAATGTTAGAGGAATCCTAATCAGAGTATTACGTTTTCGTAATCATGTTGCTTAATTCTTGCATGAAATTCAGAACCATAGTTCTGTATATTCATTTAGTTCATGAATTACACTTGATAGGTAAGTTTATACAGATATATATGCATCAGTTTTAAAATGTTTCGTTATCAGTACTTAAAGTTGCATTTTCAATTTGCATGTCAGAATCTCAAGCTATCCAGCTTATTTTAGTTGTGTTGTATTGTACATATTTTAATTGGGAGTAGGCATAATACCGATTTGGACTAGGTTCAGACACCCTCATAGTCCTAGAACTACGTGCCCCCGTAGGTTAAGTCCCCTTTATGGGCATCATATTTAGTGATCACACCAGTCATACCTTTATGCCCCCAGCAAGGTATATTGGGTCCTCTCGATGAGGCGTATACATCGTACTCCATGTTTAGCTCACATGGTTTCATGTCAGTTATTAGGTTCTTCTACAGTCAGATTCTAGTGTATTAACCAGGTTACCAATTATATTTCAGTTTCAGCATCCCACGTACTTGGTCATTGCATTTAGTTTAGTTCATTTTCATTAGCCTTATTTTGTTCACCTTATATCATTGCTCAATATGTTTGTTCAGTTATGTATATTTGTTCAGCTTTATCCTATCATGCATGCTCAGTACCTTTCAAGTACTTACACATACTTTGTGATATATCTTCTGATGTTGTAGGTTCAGTTCCTCAGCATTCAAATCACATGTAGATCGGTTCCCGATCCGTATTCAGCAACATCAATAGTGAACCCTCATTCTTCGAGGAAGATTGACATGTTTTCTCTTCAGTCTTTCCTTTTTAGTTTTAGTTTTTCTAGAGTTAGCTGGGGGCATGTCCCAGCATCTCTAATCAGATAGAGGCTTATTTCAGACAAGTATTGGGTATTCCCCATCTTATTTATCTTATGATTTAAGTTTTCGTATAGTATCCCTTAATTCCAATAAATTGTTTATATGCTTATGATATGCCAGCTCAAGGTTAGCTTGGTGTCACTCATGATCCTAAGTCTCGGGGCATGACACAACTTCTCTTCCTCAACCTGTTGTACATGGATCATCAACCTTGCTATGTCCATATCTCCTATTAGCATAGCTGTCTTACCTTCCTTACTTGACAGACGAGAAAACCCAGCAACGAACAAACTCATCCTACTTCTCATGTCAACAGCAATCTTCGGAGCATATTGGGAAAGTTCGGTGAACTTTAGATAGTACTTATCAATACTCATAGATTTATTCTTAAGAGTGAGGAATTCTTGTACCTTTGCTTCTCTAAGTTCACGAGGAAAGAAACGCCTTACGAAAGCTTCCTCAAACAAAGCCCAACTCACAAGTGGTGCACCTTTAGCTCTATTCAGCATCATCAATGCACATAATCTCAAACACCTTATGAAGTTCCTCTACAAAGCTTTCTGGATCTTCAGTGACACTGTAACCAGTGAAGCTTGGAGGATTCATCCTTCAGAACTCACGGACCTTAGAAGTATCAACCACTTCCTGTTGATTTTCTTTCGGTCCAACTTGATTGGTCACAACTTGACTGAACATCCGGATAGCTTTCGAGAACTCAACATTGGTGATCTGTCCTTAGGGTTGTACTTCGGGTGCATTAGGTACCCCTTGATCTTGTGGTGCAGCATCTCTTCTAGCGGGATAACCTCTGATAGCTCTTTATAGAGGCATGATCTGGAAGACACATGCAAGAAAAAAGTAGAAGAAAATTTTTAGAGATAAACTCTATCACACGAAATGAGTATGAAAGAAGTGAGTTCCTAAAGGTCACAGCCTCCTAATTATAGATGTGGCATGCTTCACACCGATAACTAGGACTCTACAAAAATGGCTTCATAGACTACCTAGGACTGTTGAACTCTAGGCTCTGATACTGTCACACCCCAAGCCTACACCCTGGGTGGGACTAGCATTTGAGAACCATTGATGGCCTCATGCAAACCTTGGTCTAGCTTAACTCTTAGCAGAAGACTTAACTCATGATAAAGAAAGTATTAAAATACTATCATGCTAAACTGCCTAAATAGATAAACTGAGAATGTTTAGAAATAACATTCAACTTAGCCAAAGAGGCACCTCAAGATCAACATAAACCAATAACAAGATAGTGACAAATGAACTAACTAACTAACTGTCGATGAGTCCTCTAGTAAGTGAGATGGATGTTGGGACAAGACCCATGACATCCTAATGAACTAAACTGATAATTTAATGAAAAAGGGGATCCTCCAGAAGAAACAAGGCTCACCAACAAACTCTGAAACTCAAAGAATCAACGATGCATTAGATTTTGATCCTAGTTACCTGTATCTACATCATAACAATGATATAGGACAAATGGCATCAGTAAATTGAATGTACGAGCATGTGAGGGGAATTCTAAAACAAGAAATAAGCTTGAAAAGGAACTGAAAGAACAAACCTGGTCTCAACTGAACTGAACTCATTTCAATATAAAGCGATAATATAAATTCAATATAAAGAAAAGTTTTTAAAACATGGATAACAACTCTGTGTATTTAGAAATACAATAGTAACTCTGTACGTATGCAAAGATACAATATAACCTCTGGATGTATATGAAAATACAAGTAACTTTGTGTATATAATAATACAAAATACTTCTGTGGGAGGTTCTCTAACCGACAACCATCACGCAAGAGATATTATGATGATATAGCATTTTGTCTCACGCTGCCAGGGCTGTCCTATATATTACCGAGGGTATAGAACCTGACTACCAAGTAGATCCACTAATCTATGCTAAAAATTACTAAGGAATCATCTAAAAAGTATGACCATTTTCTACCTATGATGCCTACATGGTTATGGAGACTAGGAGTTGTCTGAACTCTTCCCCATATCAGTGCTTAATACTACTCCCAAAATATAACTAGCTCATATGTTTAAAAACATAACTCTATGGTTTGAGATAAATACTCAAAAACTTACCTAAAGGCTCTCTTGGAAATCAGTGTTTCCCCTATTGCTTAATTGTGAAAGCATTTACTCTTTACTAAAAACTAGCTCAAAGGCTCCTTTAGAAATCTCAGTTTCCTTTCTTGTTTAAAGGTGAAAACATTTTAATCTTTGGGAATACATACTCCCCATATATTCTTTTGAAGAAATGAACTTCAATCTTTACTCTTTACTCAACTTAAAACTCAACTCTTAAAACAAAGTTAAAACATTTGTAAAACACTCTTGGAAAATTCTATGAACTTTTCTAGACTTGACTCTTAACTTTCCTTGAATTGAATTATGGATGCAAGGCTCATGATCTCATGTTATGGATGATTTCATTTTGTTTAGACGTACCTTAGAGTGTAGAAATCAACTAGAAAATATAGGTATGTTTCAAGGGAGCTTAATCGGAAAGAAGTAAGAAAGGGTAGAGAACCTAGCGTCCCTGGTGCGCTGAGTGGCGCGGGGAACCAGAACTAAAACTATAGAACCTGGGTTAGGGTGCACTGGCTGGTGCGGCACCCGAGAGCCCAAACTACAGAATCCAAAGTGGGGCGCACTGGCTGGTGCAGCCCCTCAGACCCCTGCCTAGAAAACTCCAAATTTTCTTAGTCTTTTTTTAACTCTAAAACCTCTAGTTTTGATTCATTCTTTCCCCAAACACTTAGATTCGACTACATAACCAAAATATGCAAGAATCTACTCAAAGTGACATCTAATTTCATGAATCTAAATCAAGAACTTCTCAACAACTTCAACAATCAAGAACCAAATAGAAACTTCAAACAAATCCATCAAGAACTCAATTTCTATACTTTCTAGAACAGAATCTCGCTGAATAAAATCTGATTGGCGTGTGGGTGAACCAACCTAACGCTATGTGATCTTGATGTTTGCATAATCAAACACAACTTCCGATGCAACTGTCTACGATCGTACCCAACCAAGGGTTGGGATCGTCCCAAGAGAGTGGTTTTGAAAAGTTATAGAAAAATAAAATTTTGTTCTAACTAGTCATAGCTAAAGACATTAACGAGTAAAAACATTGTAAATTAATAGGGGGACACAAGAGTGTCAATTAACAATGAGGGGAATTTTTGTCACTGCTAAGTAAAAACAACAAAATAATAAGAGGGAATCCTTGGGATGTGACGGGAATACGGGTTAATCTAGATTACTGGGTACATGCTTTCGATAGAAGATTCATAGAATAATTGTGACTAGGCTAGACTTTAAGGGGGATAAGTTCTCTCTCGAGCAACTTATCCCGTTTCAAATACGTTCCTCTTGGACGCCCATTTGTTGCATGAAGACCAGCCTACGCCTTAACCCGCTCACTCTCTTGAGCTGAATGTGTGGACATGGGACTAGGGTTCACTCTCTTAAGCTGAACCTCATGTCAACCCACTCACACTGGCCATCAATCTAGTGGTCTTAGTTTTACGACCTCTCTATTGAGCAAACCAGAAACACATAAATAAACTTGTATTTGCAACTACAAATTCATTAAATTCATCCACAACCACTAAGCAAAATCACATTTAAACTACAAATATACTATCAGCAAGCAAGACCCAACAATTATCTTAACCTATATTCGCTAAATCACACCCCAAGAATTGGGGATTTTAGCCACACATCAATAGATAGAAATTTATACCTAAATGAGCTTGCATTAAAATGGGTATAAAGATTTAAGCCTTGCTACAGGCCAAGAATAAAGAATCCAAGAGACCCAGTCCAAATCCTGGGAGATAAAATCCTCTTCTTCTTCAAGTCTTCCAAAACCCTCTCAAACTTAGAGCAAAAATATCAAAAGCACTATTATCTAGGTAAAAATAATAATAATTGTTCCACACTAAAACTAAAAAATTTAACTAATATTTATAGTTATCACAGATTTGTGCTGCAGCAGATCATTCGGCGTCATTAGTTGGTATCATCGATCAACTCAGTGATGCGCTCTTTGGTGCAATTCATCGCCGTCTAGTACCAGCCTTCAGCATCGTCGTGCTCTGGATTATTGAGCAGCATGGTACTTCTTCGCAAAACTACTCGACGATACGCCGACTACTTTTTTTTTCCGCCGACTTGATCCTTTTCTTCAGGGCTCAGCACACTGGAACAAAAGGAGAAGTAAGACCCTTCGACGACTCACCAAGTGGACTCGGTGATCCTTAGGCCTTCATTTCTTCGTTATTTTTGGCCTTTTCATTCCTTTTTGCGACGTAGTGTCCATACTCTCCTTAAACCTTCAAATACCTGAAACTTAAGGGTTTTCATCAGATATTGAGATAAAATAAGCATTTGAGGACACAATTTCTATTAAAATATAGCCCTGAATGTGTCTAATTTGTGGACTCATCACCACCCCTAACTTAAACTTTTGCTTGTTCTCAAGCAAACTCAAGTTTAGTCGTTCAAAAAGGGTATCTTGAACAGTGCTACGCAAGACTCAATCATGAATACACACAACAAGACTCAATTTACTTATGCAAAGATCAAATGTGCACTCAAAGATTCAAGTTGTGACTCACCAATATCAACGAATCTCATGCTCACAATACTTGCTTCAAATGCAAGTTCAAGCTCAACTATAGTGTTCAAATGCTCTCACACAAAGAATGATTACATATTTACACAATGGCTTCATAGTTTAAAGCTTTGGAATCAGATGCAACACTCACACTCACAAAGAAGAAGATAATGTATAATTCCACCCATAGGTTTGCCTGTATTTTCCAATTGACATTTGTTTCAGCTCACTCAAGATCAAAAAGGTCTTTTCAAGGCTTGTAATGGGGCTGAGTGCAAATGTATGGTCATTTAGGCTCAGTGACTTTCACCTTTAAGAGATTTGGTGCTCACAAAACTTCCTTTCTTTTCTCCTTCATCATTTTCATTAGTGCTTATAAGTCATCCTATTATTTACTTTCTATGAATTGTTTGGAAACCCCCTTTCATTTTTCAACTTTATTCCACAACTTTTCTTTGTCATTCTTTTTCTTTTTCTCCTTTTTTCTTATATGGAGGGGTTCCATTTTCCTCAAAACCATGGGTAGGAGGGACATTCTTGCACTTCTTGACTTTCCCTTTTCTTTTCACCACACCCCCAACTTAGGCTTTTGGTCTAAGTTGGCTATTCAAACTAACCATAACTTCATGAGGATTATGGGTGATGGACTAAGAAAGGTCTAGTTTTCATCAAGTTTCTTCTAATGAAAGGTAAGGCTCAAGGGTGTTCAAAAGTGGTTCAAACACTCACAGGGTAAGTCACAAAAGAGGTATATGTCAAATTGGCTCACACTCGTAGAAGTTGCCTAAGATCATATCAAGAGATAGCATCATCTAGTTGACCAGACCAACGGGGCAAATTCTAGGATCTATCATGCATAGTTCATAGGTAAGCTCATCACCCTAGGCATTGACACTATAAGTTAAACAAGACTCTACACTTTCGCTAGTGTGCAATGATCATCACCACAGAATCAATTTGATACAAGACTAATCATAACGAGATGCAAAGAGTTCACATATTGTCAATGCAACTTCATTTGGCCTCATCGTAGCCACACATTCATGTTCGTTCAATTGTAAGCACTATTCAAGTCATCAGTATTGATCGAAACTGAGCGTCAAATATTGCAAAAGAACAGCCACATTCAACACACAAAGGGTGGGAAAAATGTGCAATAATTTCAAAAAAATTTAGAAGGGTCAATATCATTTTGCAATGTAAAATAAAAGGAGCCACAAGCTCAAACATCTACAAAAAGGCAGTTTTAATATCAGTTAAAACAGAACAACCCAAATATAAGCACACAACATGAGCATCAATATTCACACAAAAGGTAGGCCTCACCCCACCACAAATAAAATGTATTTTTCCTTAAATGTAAATAACAAACATCTAAAAGTACAAATAGAGAATAACAGAGACGGTGGCAAAGGATAATCTTGGTTAAGCAACTGCCTCATCTGTCGGGGTGGCATGTTTGAGGTAGGGACGTTAAGCGGACCACTGAGTGGTTCCTCAAACTCTCCACAACTTTTCTAGGTAGCCCAATGTATTTAGTCTCAACCCACATTCTCGAATGCTTCACAGCCACCCTTTTGCGCTGACCAATTTAAAGTGCAATCCATGTTTCGAGCACAAATTGGTAACTAGAGCACTTAGGTAATGCAGGAATATATGGAAATTACTGTGCAAAGACGTAGTTGGAGGAATGAAAGTGTGTAAAAGTGAACAAGTTATAGAATTTCAACCCTTTTGGCTTGCAAACTGTCCAGTTCATGCTCATTCGGCAGTAGTAGTCCTGATTACTGAGTCAGTTGGAATTTCGCCGAACAGCTGTTTACTTCACCGAGTTTTACAGAACTTCCCAACCAAATTTGGATGTTCAAACGGCAGTAAACATAGAGATCACTGATATGGTTGGTGATTTGCCAATACTTTTCTGGGCTCGCTGAATTTTACAGACTCCAATTTGAAGCTATCTTGAGTCAAACGGTGGAACTGATTTGGTGCGCCGACCACTTTGGCAACTCGCCGACTCGACCTGTTTCTTGCCACCCAACACTTTTTCTGACACCTTCTCACACTTTAACTTGTATAAATGACAACTTGTATAAATGACACACTATTATTTTACTTATACATAAATATAAAATATTAAGGGGTTTTGGGTTGCCTCCCAAACAGCGCCTAGTTAACATCGCGGCACGATGCTAGTCAACAACTATTCTTCATCCTCAGAGTTATCCATGTTGTTATTAGGCGAATACTTAGCAAATGGTGGATAGCGACCTGATATCAAATAGCCGATTTGAACATCTTGCAGTTGTATAGTCATGGAGTGAGAAGTTGACGCTTCATTTAGCATTTTGATATTTTTCTTCATCTCATTCAATATCTTTTCCTGTGCTTCAATTGTTTTTTCGAATGAGTGAAAGAGCTTCATCATCTTGCACACCTTCCTGCTTCTTCCTATAACTACACTCTCAGGGGGATAATTGCTTTTCTTATCCCATGGCCTGTACTTCCAATTTTGTGACTCGGTTGATAGAGCATCCAACTGGGAGACTAGTGCGTCCCACTCCTGCTTCTTTTTAGCTTCTTTGCTCGCTTCTACCATGCAATCAAGGAGTTTCGCTACAACCTCATAGGGCTGGTATAACATGCCTCCCTCGCAAAGTTGATCGGCTACACTTCTATTATCGAGTCCAAGACCTCTATAGAAGCACTCCAGTAGTGCCTTGTCCATCATCCCATGAGATGGGCATGGTTGCAGCACCACTTGAAACTTCAGCCACATTTCCTGAACTGTCTCATCCCCTACCTGTTTAAATGTCAGGAGGTTGTCCCTGAGTTTCAGTAGTTTCAGGAGGGGATGGTCCATGTGGTACCTATAATGATTATCCATTCTTATTTCGCTGCTTTGATATTAAGCCAAGCAAAACAAACTACAATTTAGATTAGTAAAGCTAAAACTAAGAAAGACCAAAAATTTTGTTTAACTAAGAATTCCCAAATAACACTACTCCCTGGCAGTGGCGCCATTTTGATGTTTGTGTAATCAAGACACAACTTCTGATGCAAGTGTCTACGATCGTACAATAGTTTAATAACCCAACCAAGGGTTGGGATCGTAGAAAGAGAGTGGTTTTGAGAAGTTATAGAGAAATAAAATTTAGTTCTAACAAGTCATAGCTAAAGACATTAACGAGTAAAAACATTGTAAATTAAAGGGGGGACACAAGAGTGTCAATTAACAATTTGGGGGGGGGGGGGGGATTTTTTTCACTAGTAAGTAAAACCAACAAAATAAACAAGGGTTTCTAAATAATAAGAGGGAATCCTTAGGATGTAATGGGAATATGGGTTAATCTAGATTATTGGGTACATGCTTTCGATAGAAGATTCATAGAATAATCGTGACTATGTTAGACTTTAAGGGGGATAAGCTCTCTCTCGAGCAACTTACCTCGTTTCAAATGCATTCTTCTTGGACACCCAGCCTATGCCTTAACCCACTCACTCTCTCGAGCTGAGTGTATGGATATGGGACTATGGTTCACTCTCTCGAGCTGAACATTCTGTTGACCCACTCACACTGGTCATCAATCTAGTGGTCTTAGTTTTACGACCTCTCTCTCGATCAAGCCGAAAACACATAAATAAACTTGTATTTGCAACTACAAATTCATTAAATTCATCCACAACCACTAAATGAAATCACATTAAAATACGAATATACTATTAGTAAGCAAGACGCAATAATTATCTTAACCCGTATTCACTAAATCACACCCCAAGAATTGGGGCTTTTAGCCACACATCAAGAGATAGAAATTTACACCTAAATGAACTTGCATTCAAATGGGTATGAAGATTTAAGTCTTGTTACAGGCCAAGAATGAAGAATCCAAGAGACCTAAGTCCAAATCCTTGGAGATGAAACTCTTATTCTTCAAGTCTTCCGAAACTCTCTCAAACTTAGAGAAAAAAATCAAAAAGTACTATTCTCTAAGTGAAAATTATAATAATTGATCCACACTAAAACTAAAAACTCTAAATAATATTATAGTTATCACAGATTTTTGCTCTAGCGGATCATTCAGCATCATTAGTCGGAATCGCCGATCAACTCGGCAATTCGCCCTTTGTTGTATTTAATCACCGTCTTGTACCAGCCTTCAGCATCGTCATGCTCTAGGTTATTGGACGACATGGTACTGCTTCGCGAAATTGCTCGGTGATGCCCCACTCCTCCCTTTATCTGCCGACTTGATCCTTTTCTTCAAGGCTCAGCATAGTGGAACAAAATGCAAAGTAAGACCCTTTGGTGACTCGCCAAGTGGACTCGGTGATCCTCAGACCTTCATTTCTTTTAGCCTTTTCATTT
Source organism: Solanum bulbocastanum (assembly GCA_037074985.1). NCBI lineage: Eukaryota > Viridiplantae > Streptophyta > Magnoliopsida > Solanales > Solanaceae > Solanum > Solanum bulbocastanum. Next base: position 23,189,714 of record CM073599.1, read on the forward strand.
CTTTTTGTGACGTAGTGTCCATGCTTTCCTTAAAACTTCAAATACCTAAAACTTAAGGGTTTTCTTCAAATATTGAGATAAAATAAGCATTTGAGGACACAATTTCTAATAAAATATAGCCCTAAATAAGTCCAATTTGTGGACTCATCAAATCTCACATACCTCGCAGGGATCACCCCTTGATGAAATCCATAAGCAATTCTTCGAGAACTTTGGCGATTCCTTGCTTCTTCTTCTTTTTTCTCCTCTTCTTTTCTCTTCTCTCAAAACCCTAACTTATTTTCAATAGCGTAAACTAAATCCAATCAGTTTAGAACCCAACTTAATTACCAAAAATGAATTTGATTAATTGGGTAGTGAAAGACCGTAATGCCCTTCTAAAATTTGGTTTTGACTTTCCTTATCTAGACATCCCAACTTCAAATGGGTATATCTCCCTCATACAAACTCGAAATTAATCAAACTCTGTGGCGTTGGAAAGATAATTCAAGGATATATCCTACGTGTATCTTTTAGCACACCTTACTCATCATGACCTTGGAGTTATGGTAGTTTGAAGTTGACACAAAACTCATACTTCACTTAACTTTGTCAAACTTCCAAATTTAATTATTTCCAAAAACAGTTTCTTTCTAATTCTAAGTTATTCTAGTAGCGGGGTGTTACAATATATCCCCCTTGGGAACATTCATCCTCGAATGAGATTACTCTTAGAAGCCTAAGGGTGTAACATCTAATATTCAACTCAACACCCAACAAGCAAAAATCCAAATACAACATGCCAAGTTAAAAATAAATGACAAGAAAAGGATTAGTACCTTAATTTGTAACTTATCTGGATTCAAAGAGATGTGGGTATCTATTCTTCATATTCTCCTTAGCTTCCCAAGTGGCTTCCTTAACAAACTGATTTCTCTACAGAACTTTGGCTGGTGCTAGATATTTTGTTCTCAACTTGCGTTAGCAATCTAAAATCTGGACAAGAATCTCCTCATAAGATAAGCTATCCTTGATACCAATATCTTCAGTTGGTATGATCAAGGAAGGATCGCCCATACACTTTTTCAACATTAAGGTGTGGAACACTGGATTAACTGCTATTAGCTCTTGTGGTAGCTCTAGCTTATAAGCTACATTACCAATCCTCTTGCATATTCTATAAGGACCAATATACTGGGGACTAAGCTTCCTCTTCTTACAAAATCTCATAATACCCGTCATGGGTGAGACTTTTAAGTATACCCAATCATCAAATTCAAACTCTGCACTATTTTCAACCTCTCTTGAATCACTTTCACTTTCTCCATAGCTTGATGAACTAAGTCTGGTCCTATCAATCCAGCTTCACCAATTTCAAACCACCCAATTGGAGATTTGCATTTTATCCCATAAAGAGCTTCATAAGGAGCCATCTGGATACTGGAGTTATAACTATTGCTGTAAGCAAACTCAATGGCAAGTAGGTGATTATCCTAATTACCTTTGAAATCAATCACGCAAACCCTCAACATATCTTCTAAAATCTGAATAGTGCACTCTACTTGACCATCTGTCAAGGATGAAAAGTAGTGCTCAAGTTCGCCTTTGAATCCAAGCCTTCCTGGAATGACTTCCAAAACTATGCAGTAAATTACGCGCCTCTATCTGAAATAATGGAAACCAAAACTCCATGAAGTCTTACTACCTTTTGAATGTATAACTTGGTACAATCCTCTGCTGAATGGGTAGTCTTTACCGACAAAAAAATAGGTTGATTTTTTCATTCTACCAACAATCACCCAAATAGAATCATATTGCCTGTGAGACCGTGGAAACCCAGTAATGAAATCTATATTGATCATCTCCCACATCCATTCTCGAAGTTCTATATTCTGAGCCATACCACCGGGCCTTTGGTGCTCTACTTTAACTTGTTGACAATTTGGGCATTTAGCATCGAACTCAGCAATACCTTTCTTCATATTGTTCTACCAATACACTTCTCTCAAGTCACAATATATCTTTGTGGAACCCGAATGCATTGAATATTTGGAGCTATGAGCTTCCTCCATGATCCTCTCTTCATCCACCCTTGGTACACACAATCTACCTTGATACCTCAATACACCATCTTCCCCTTGTTCAAAAGCCAATACTTTTTGCTTATGAACATTTGCCTTCAATTCAAGCAAAATAGCGTCTTGGTCTTGCTTCTCTTTCACTTATGACACTAATGATAATTCAGCCCTATTCATCACCACTACTCCTCCTTTTGTGGAATCCATTAGTCGAACTCCTAATCGTGCAAGTCTATGCATATATTTTGCTAACTCTTTCTTATCTTCCTCAAAATGGGCAGTACTACCCATAGATAATCTACTCAAGGCATCAACAACAACATAAGCCTTACTTGGGTGATAAAGAATACTCACGTCATAATCTTTAATTAACTCCAATCACCTTCTCTATCTGAGATTAAGCTCTTTCTAACTAAACACATATTGAAGACTTTCGTGATCAATGAATACACCGACATGAACACCATAAAGATAGTGACGCCATATTTTCAAAGCAAATACTAAGGCTGCCAACTCTAGATCATGGGTTGGGTAATTCTTTTCATAAGCTTTCAATTGTCTAGAGGCATAAGCTATAACTTTTATATTTTTCATTAACACACAACCCAAACCAACTCTAGATGCATCACAATATACAACGAAACATTGCGTACTTTCTAGTAAGGTCAATACTGGGGCAGTAGTAAATCTCTTTTTCAATTCCTGAAAGCTTTTGTCACGAGCTTCAGACCATTGAAATTTCACTATTTTCTGCATTAACTTGGTCAAAGAGGATGAAATAGATGAGAACCCCTCTACAAACCTTCCATAATATCCAGCCAACCCCAAGAAAATCCTAATATTTGTTGGAGATGTGGGTCTAGGCTAATTTTGCATTGCCTCTATTTTCTGAGTGTCAACTTTAATTCCCTCACCGAAAACAATGTGGCCTAAGAATACCATAGACTCAAGCTAAACTCACACATAGAGAACTTGGAATATAACTCTCTATCCTTTAGACTTTGGAGAACTATTCTAGGATGATTAGCATGATCTTCCTCATTCCTTGAATTGATTAGAATGACATCAATGAACACAATAACAAACATATCTAAATAAGGCTTGAAATCTTTATTCATAGGGTCCATGAATGATACAGGAGCATTAGTTAAATCGAACGACATGACCAAAAACTCATAATGACCATAACGGGTCCTGAAAGTTCTCTTTGCAATATCACATTCCGTTACTCTTAACTGATAGTAGCAAGATCTGAGGTCTATCTTAGAGAAATAAGTGGAACCCTGAATCTAATCGTAAAGATCATCAATTATTGAAAGAAGATACTTATTCTTAATGGTAATCTTGTTCAACTGACGGTAATCTATACACATTCTATGGGAAATATCCTTCTTCCTCACAAAGAAGACTAGAGCGCCCCAAGGTGTGTCACTTGGTCAAATAATGTCTTTCTCTAGGAGATATTTCAACTGCTCTTTCAACTTTGTTAGTGCCATCCTATATGGAGGAATAGATATAGGATGAGTATCGTGAAGAATATCTATACCAAAGTTTATTTCTCTCTCAAAAAGGACTCTGGAAAGATCATTTGGAAAGACTTCTAGAAACTTTTTTACTACTGAAACTGATTGAATAGGAGGTATCTCAACACTAAAGTCATTAACTCAGACTAAGTGATAGACACACCCCTTGAAAACTAACTGCCTTGACTTAAGGTATGAACTAAAACGACCCTAAGGCACTGTGAACTACTTCTCAACTCTAAAAATGGCTCATTAAGAAACTGGAACTTGACAACTCGAGTTCTACAATCAACTGAGGCATAACAGGCAGGAAGCCAGTCCATACCAAGAATAACATCAAAATCTACCATGTCTAACTCAACTAAATCAGTCATGGTGCTCTTATGGTTAATCGAAATGGTACAATCACGATAGACTCTCTCTGCTAGAATAGACTCACCAATAGGTGTAGAAACATTGAAGGGCTCGCTAACTTTTTCAGGAAGAATATCAAAATTCATCGAAACATAAGGAGTTACAAAGGATAAACTCGCTCCTGGATCTCGCAAAGCATAAACATCAAAGTTAAAGACTTGGATCATACCAGTGACAACATGTGGAAAATCCTCTTGCTCTTGCCGACTAGTGATAGCATAAAGACGATTTCCTTTTGCGCCTGCCCCTGAAGTAGCTTCTCTAGATGTAGCTCTGTCTGGTGGAGCAACTGAAGAAGACTAGGCTCTATTGCCCCCATTACCATTACCCTGGTTATTCTTTGGACACTCTTGTAATAAATGATTGTTTTGGCCCCACTTGAAGCAACCAGTGGAGCCATCACGACACATCCTTAAGTGGCTTCTACAACACTTAGCACATGCAGGAGGCTTACTACCTCCTTATTCCATACTACCTTTATAATAGGCAGGCTTAGCTTTGAAATTCTAACTATTGTACTCATTTTTGCTCTTTGGTGTTGGTGCACTAGCAGATGATGAATAGGTCCCTTTTGTTTCTATTGGGAGGAAGATCGATTCACATTACTTTTTTGCTGCCCAGACTCATTCCCTGATGTCTTATCCCTCTTATTCTTAAACTCTTCTCTATCCCTCAACTTGTCCTCCTTAAATTGTTGCACATGGATCATTAGCCTTGTTATGCCCATATCCCCTATCAGCATAGCTGACTTTCCTTCCTTACTTGACAGGCAAGACAACCCATCAACGAATAAATGTATCATGCTCCTCATGTCAACAACCATCTCCGGAGCATATCGGGAAAGTTGTGTGAACTTTAGACTATACTTATGAACGCTCAAAAAATCCTTCTAAAGAGTGAGGGACTCACGTACCTTTGCTTCTCTCAGTTCTCAGGGAAAGAAATGCCCCAAGAAGGCCTCCTCAAAAGAAGCCCAACTCATAATTGGTGCACCCTCGGCTTAGTTCTTCTTCCATTGATCAAACCAGATTCTAGCGACACCCTTCATTTGGTATGCAGCTATTTCCACCCTCTCAGTATCAACAACATGCATGATCTCAAAAACCTTCTGAAGCTCTTCAACAATGTTTTATGGATCCTCAGTAACACTTGAACTTGTGAAGATTGGTGGATTCATCCTTAAGAACTCACGGATCCTTGAAGTATCCCCCATTTCTTGTTAATTATCTGCCTTTTTCCCAGTTTGGTTGGTCACAACTTGGTTTAATATCCGGATGGCCTAACAGAACTAATCATTGGTGACCTCTTCTTGGGATTGCACTTTTGGTGCATTAGGTACCTGTTGTTTCTGTGGTTCAACATTTCTTCTAGAGGACGACCTCAAACAGCTCTTCGTAGAGGCTTATCTGAAAAACACATATGAGCATGAGTTAGAACAAACTTTATAGATTTTAACTCTATCACACAAAATGAGTACGAAAGAAGTGAGAACATTTCTAAGTGTTGCAGCCTCCTAATTATATGTGTGTGCTTGACATCGATAACTAGGACTCTACTGACACGGCTTCATAGACTCCCTAGGACTCTTGAACTATGTGCTTTGATACCAAATTTATCACCACCGAGTCTACACCTTGTGTGGAACTAGCACTCGAGAACCATTGTTTGCCTCATGCGAACCCTTGGCCTGGCTTAACTCTTAGCGGAAGACTTAACTCTTGATAAAGAAAGTATTATAATACTATCATGCTAAACTGTCCAAATAGATAAATTGAGAATGTTTAGAAATAACATTTAACTTTGCAAAAGAGGCACCTCAAGATCAATATAAGCCAATAACAAGATAGTGACAAATGAACTAACTAACTAACTATAAAGCCTTTAGTAACTGAGATGGATGTTGGACAAAACCCACGACATTCTAATGAACTAAAATTATAAAGTAATGAAAATGGGGTCCTCCGAAAGTAAGGAGGCTCACCAAAAAACTCTGAAGCTCAACTAGAATCAACGATGCGCTAGATGATGATCCTAGTTACCTATATCTACATCATAACAACGATACAGGCCAAATGGCATCTGTACATTAAATGTACGAGAATATGAGGGGAATTCAAAAACAATACATAAGCTTGAAAAAAGAACTAAAAGAACAAACCTAGTCTCAACTCAACTCAACTCATTTCAATATAAAGCGATACTATAAATGCAATATAAAGAAAAGCTTTTAAAATATGGACAACAACTCTGTGTATTTAGAAATACAATAGCAACTTTGTATGTATGCAAAGATACAATATAACCTCTAGATGTATATGAAAATACAAGTAACTATGTACTTCTGTGGGAGTTTCTCTAACCGACAACCATCATATAAGAGTTATTGTGATGATACAGCATTTTGCCACACTACAAGGGCCGTCCTATACCTTGCCGAGGGTAGAAAACCTAACTACTGAATGGATCCACTAGTCTATGCTAAAAATAACTAAGGAGTTATCTAAAAAGTATGACCCTTTTCTACCCATGATGGCTACCTGGCTTATGGGGCAGGGAGTTGCCTGAACTCTCCCCCATATCAGTGATCAATACTACTCCCAAAATAAAGCATAACTCTGTGGTTTGAGATAATTACTCAAAAACATGCCCGAGGACTCTCTTGGAAATCAGTGTTTCCCCTCTTGCTTAATTATGAAAGCATTTACTCTTTACTGAAACAAGCTCAAAGGCTTCTTTAGAAATCTCAGTTTCCTTCCTTTTTTAAGGGTGAAAAGATTTTACTCTTTGGGAATACATAGTCCCCATATACTCTTTTGAAGAAATGAACTTCAATCTTTACTCTTTACTCAAGTCTTAAAACAAAGTTAAAACATTTGTAAAAGACTCTAGGAAAACTCTATGAACTTTTCTTGACTTGACTCTTAACTTTCCTTGAATTGAATTATGAATTCAAGGCTTGTAATCTCATGCTATAGATGATTTTATGTTGTTTATGCATACCTTAAAGTGTAGAAGTCAACTAAAAAACATAGGTACATTTCATAGGAACTTAATCAGAAAGAAGTGGGAAAGGGTAAAGAACCTAGCGTCCCTGGCTCTCAGAGTGGCGCAAGGTGCCAGAGCTGAAACTATAGAACTTGGGTTGGGGAGCACTAGTTGGCGCGGCACCCTAGAGCCCAAACTACAAAACCCAAAGTGGGGCGCTCTGGCTGGCGCAGAGCCCCAGACCCTTGCCTAGAAAATTCCAAATTTTCTTGGTCTTTTTTCAACTCTAAAACCTCTAGTTTCGATTTGGTTCTTTCCCCAAACACTTAGATTCGACTACATAACTAAAATATGCAAGAATCTACTCAAAACGACATTTAATTTTATGAATCTAAATTAAGAACTTCTCAACAACTTAAACAATCAAGAACCCAATAGAAACTTCAAACAAATTTATCAAGAACTCAATTTCTATACTTTCCAGAACATAATTTCACTGAATAAAATCATGATTCCCATGGATGAACTAACCCAATGCTATGTGATCTCACATACCTCATAGGGATTACCCCTTGACGGATTCCACAAGCAATTCTTCAAGAACTTGGCAATTCCTTGCTTCTTCTTCTCTTTTCTCCTCTTCTTTTCTCTTCTCTCAAAATCGTAACTTATTTTCAATAGAGTAAACAGAATCCAATGAGTTTAGACCCTAAATTAATTATCAAAAATGAATTTAATTAATTGGGTAGTGAAAATTCCATAATGCCCTTCTAAAATTCGATTTTGACTTTCCTTATCTAGACTGCCCTACTTCAAATGGGTATATCTCCCTCATATGAACTCGAAATTTATCAAACTCGGTAGCATTGGAAAGATAATTTAAAGATATTTCCTAAGGTATCTTGTAGCACACATAAATCATCCTGAGGTAGGAGTTATGGTCATTTGAGGTTAATCCAAAATGCATACTTAGCTTAACTTTGTCAAACTTTCCAAAATTAATTATTCACAAAATGGTTTTTTCCTAATTATAAGTCTTTATAGAAGTGGGGTGTTACAGATACCAAGTTTTTCATGCCCTAAGCCTACACTTAGGGCGGGACTGGCACTCGAGAACCATTGTGGCCCCAAGCAAACCCCCAATCATCCTAACAACTGAAATAAACAAAGCAATTAATTATTATTATTATTATTATTATTATTATTATTATTATTATTATTATTATTATTATTATTATTATTGTTATTATTGTTATTATTGTTATTATTATTATTATTATTATTATTATTATTATTATTATTATTATTATTATTAATATTATTCAAATAATTCTACATTCAAATCCGAACCTGATTCATAATCATCTTCAGATCCTGAAGTGTATAACAAACCATAAACCTTTTCGTCAGTATCGTTGTCAAGTTCTAAAGTTTTCAACTTGTTTAACTTACAATTTGGAGCAATATGCCCAAGTTTACCACACTTGTAGCATTTTACTTTCGAAAGATCTCTTCCATATCTATCTTTAGAAAATCTATTAGATTTACGATAGCTCTTTCTATCTTCGCGATCTTCTTTAGATTTGTTCCTTCCCTTAGATATTTTCTTTCTGTGTGAATCTGCATCTTTGGAAGACCTGTAATATTTTTCTTCCTTAGTAGTGGGATTGGGAAAGCCAAATTGTTCACAGAAATCTCCCGATTGAGATCGTTCCTTTAGTTTGTCCATCTTAAGTTGTCTTGCCATTTTAAGTTTATTGCACAAGTTCAAACCTTCTTGTGTACAAATGCCTATAATTTTTCCATAACTTAAATGGCCATAAGGTACTTCAACCTGATTCCCTCTTAGAGTTTTCCTAACTCTTTCAGCAAAAAGAGGGAGAAGTCCATCTAGGAATTTGGCTTTCCAATATTCAATCTTATTTTCGGGAAATTCCATAACCCTACTAAGATAAGTATCTTTATACCATCTGAAGTGTGCTAAAGTCCTACATCGAAGACTACTGAGAAGTGTTCTTATAGTTTCATGTTGATTGGTAAATCTACCATTAAAATGTTCTAAAATAGTAAGAACCAAGGTATAAACAGCATCTTCCCTGTTTTTTTACCAAAGCCATCCCCAGGTTATCAACTTCTTCATATGTGGCTATAGAATTAACGACTAAAGCCTTTTCTTCAGTGCAGAGATAATTATCCCACTATCCTCGAAGCTGACCTGTAAAACCTGCAATAACCATTTTGCAGATTGTTCTATCCGTGTTTTTAACACTCTTACAGATAGTTGCATAATCAGCATATGATATACCAAAATAGTTAATTGCCAATCTGTCAACCTATCGAGATTCCACTCGTAAATTTTGAAACCGCTGTAAGACATATTAGTCTGATTCCAGTCACACTCTTCAATTAAAACATCTTGTGGAGTCGGACAATGATAGTAGTATGTATTCATACTCGGCTTGGTGGAATATCTGCTATTTTTTTTGGATAACCCCTGAGTTTATTAAACTCGGAAGAGACTTGATTTTTAAAATCAACAGTATTTTCCATTTTATCTGCAAAATCTTGCGATAAATCCATCGGCCCAAATTTTAGTCCAGAAAGCTTTTTAGCAGCAAAATCTCCAATATCTAAATTGAAAAACTTCTTATCAAGAAGATCTTGAAGAACTGACAATTTATTTATTATTATGATCGGAACAGTGCTTCGGAGAGATTACAAAGAGATATACAAAACTTAAAACAAAAGAGAGAGATCTAATTTTTCTTATACCTTCCCTCAAAATAAGATAAGACTTATATAGAAAAATAATAAGACACAAGGAATCTATGTACAGTACAAAAGGGCCCTCATCTGGGTCCCTAAACAGTGTATCTACTGTTTCAACATTAATTTTACTATTGAGTGGGTCTCTCTTCACATGTCTTCACATGTTTAAGTTTCCTTCACATTTTTGCCTTTTTCTAAGGCTTTCATTTGCTGCAAAAAATCTTCCACATCGAGGTACAGTCGAATCTAGCACTATACTTATTGACTTTGTCTTAGTTACTCTGTCTGACCAGCCGTGGTTTTTAGCCTGAAAGATGAGTTTGATAAGTAGGGCACCTCATATCCAGTTAGAACTGCTAGAAACATGGGCTCAATAAGTTATATGTATTAGATTCTGACAGACCCTTTGCTTGGGTAAAAGGATTACCATGCAATCTGAAAAACTATGACGAAATTCTTGTATATTGTGATTCATTGGCAGGCGGACTACTGCTAGCTTAAGGATGCTTGACTTGCTTGATCTATGATTGGGTGGATTACCGCCAGGTCCTTGATCCTGTAAATCTGGTATCAGAGCCAAGAACTTTTCATGGAATATATATGAGATGGAGGTGAACTATTCGACATAGATATTAATCTTTCACCCATGGATCTAGGAGATACGAGTACTAAAAGTACTAGACTAGAAGAGGTAGATATACCTCCTAAACTTGATTTGTTAAACAAATGGACGATTCCTAAAGTCCCTATCAAAACTATTTATGACTATGGTTGGTTTGATAAACTTTCTTCAAAACAATTGATTAAAACAACTGAGCAGTCTCTTGCTTTGAATTCTTCTGAACAAACTATTCGCTTGTTAAATGAACGAGATGTGATTTTTTATAAAAATCAGTATAATTATTTGCATATTGGTATGGTTAAAATTGCATTTAAACCTTTGATTCTTAAATGGTTGCCTAAGACTTTTTTAGCTGCTCTTCGTGATGCTAGAAACTTAAATTTCTGACTGTCTCTTATGGGTTTGATAGAATCTATGGTGGCCTATGGTCCAGTTTATTTCAGTACTCAGCCTAATTTGCAAGTATCTCTTATTGATACGAATATTCTCGATGCTCTAACATTAAATGTTAAAACTCATGGTTATAATTATGCGCCTGGTTCTGAACTTATTTGTTTATCTTACCGAATCTATTTTAAATTGTTATCTACTCTTAATCCTAGATGTAGATTATATGATATTTCCAATCAAACTATTTTGGTGGAAACCAATTTTGCAAGGTCCAAGGTCACTACTAGAAGACCTATTAAGTGGGAAGAAATAAATTTCCTTACTTCGTGGACTCTAAATTCGATTATATCTCCAAATCAGTTAACCAATGCTATTACTAATTCTGATTTTTCTCATATTTCTCAAAATCCCTATGGAAGGATTAGTATACAGTTTGCAGATAATAGCTACGCATCTCATAGGCAGCCTTTAATCATAACAGGTTAATGTATTCTGTGAATCACAATATGAATAGACATTCATTATCTAGTCGTAGACTTTTGCCTGCGATTCATCATATTTCACCTATCGATCCAATTTATGGTCTAGCCGGAGATTGTGTGGCTTCGTTACATACTATTGGTTTTGATGGAAACTCTGTGGTCGAAAAGGTAAGGATTGATCTGAAAACTAATATAGTCCAGGTAAATGATTATGTTTCTGATAAGGATATTCCTTCAGCTTCTGAAATAGAGTTTGATTTAAACCATTCTTAATGTTTTCACACCAAATTGAGAGAAGTCATCAGAAAAATTACTATCTCTTTTGTTTTAAGTTTTGTATATCTCTTTGTAATCTCTCCGAAGCACTGTTCTGATCATTATAATAAATATATTGTCAGTTCTTCAGGGTTTTGGTCTGGAAGACAAGCGTCCTTTATAAGATATTTATTTTTAATCTTTTATTGTAGTATGTCTACCCTAGCTAGGACTATGTCCGGCTAAAGATTATCTATGTCGAATAGCTAACTTCTCTCCTATATAGACCATGAACGGATCTAAGCTTTATTTAAATATAAAGGAATTTTAGTATGACTTTTCGACTTGCTTCCGAGATCAAGGTATAGTCGAATCTAGTACTACTCTTATTGGAGTAATTTAAGGAATGTTAATAAAAGATGATTTTGATCTATTGGATTATCCTATATAAGGGCGGACCCGGATGTATCCGTTGGATTACCCTGTGTTGTGGGTGGACCCGGTAGGACTGTTGGATTACCCTAAGGGCGGACCCGGATATAGATTCTTAATTATCATGCTAAAAAATTACTTTGATTTGTAAAAGACTCTTATATTAGATCATGATTTTCTAAAAGAAGTATAACCTCCTTTTTGTCATTCAGATCAAATACCTCAGTATTTTCTTAATCCATCAATATTATGGAATATGTTGGAGCATTATCCTGACTCTGTTTGGATTTCATAAAATCCATAAATTCTTTGTACATTGGATGGTTTTAATTTTTATATTAAAACCTTCTATAGATGTCGACGAGCTGGAAGCTGCGACCAATTGCTTATTACCCAATTGAGAGAGGATATGACCTCCTCTTCCTCTATTTCCTCGTCCTCCTCTTCCCCTTGTAGGGGCCATGACGGTCTCATGCCTGAAAACAAAGACATTGATGATTAATCTAAATATTCTCTAGTGAGAAAATTAGGAAGACTATTATCTTCACCTTTTTTATAAATTATCTCAAAATCAAATGGTGCTAATAAAGCTTGCCACCTAGCAAACATTTGTTTAGAAACATCATGTTTGCAATCTTTATTAAACATGAACTTAGCTGTTTGGCAATAAGTTTTTATAATAAACGTTTGATTATATAAATCTCCTTGGAATTTTAGCACACTTTTTACAATAGCTAAGATTTCTTTAACTACCATGGTATAATTCTTCTGATTTGGATTCCATTTTCCCGAATAAAACTGAACAATATAATGGCGTTTATTATCAGGACAATACTGAGTAAGAACAATGCCAAATCCTATATCTGAGGCATCTGTTTCAACTGTATTTTCCTAATTTGGGTTGCTAAAGTAAGACATGGAAGGTTTTTAACCTTAGCTTTTATCCGTTTAACAGCTTCAGTATAATCAGCTGACCAAGCCTTTGGATTATTTTTAAGCCTGTCATATAATATTGCTGAATCCAAAGTTAAATCCTTTATAAAAGGTGCTACATAATTAAGAAATCTCTGTAACTGAGTCTTATTAGTAATTTCATCAGGAAATTTAGAAGCAAATTCAATACTTCTATTAATAGGACTAATACATCCCTTTTCAATATTAATCTGACGTTAGTTTGAAACAAAGCCATTTTTGGAGCAAATATAACCAAACCATTTTGAATAATAATTTTCTTGAATAAATGAAGATGTTTAAAATGAGTTTCTATATTTTTTGAAAACACAAGAATATCATCTATGTAACCAATGATAAAATTACTATAAGGTATAAAAATATCATTCACAATTTTTTTAAATTCAGATTGAGCGTTCTTTAATTCAAAAGGCATAACGTTCCATTCGAATTGACCCATATGAACATTAAAAGCAATTTTAAATCGATCAAATTCACTTATTTGAATGTGTCAATAACCAGATTTCAAATCAAATTTTTAAAATATGATAGCATCATAAACTCTATCTAGTAAATCTTTTTTATTAGGGATTGGATACCTGATCCATCTAAGACCTTTATTAAGAGGTTTATAATTTATAATCAACCTGGGGGCACCTCTTTCTTGTTCAGCATGTTTATTAACATAAAAAGTTATACAAGACCATGGAGACTTAGAATGCCTTATAAGGCCTTTCTGCAGTAGAGATTCAATCTCTTTTTTACATAATTCCAAATATTCAGAATTCATTTGGCATGACCTTGCTTTGGTAGGAATATTATCCTCATTAAAATCATCTTCATATGGAAGGCTAACAAAATGCTTTTTCCTGTTTCAAAAAGCATTAGGATGATCTCCACAAATATCAAGAGAAAAATGATTTTTCAAAATAGCAATTTTATCCTGTAATTTAGGATATTTCAACACAGTATCAATCTCAATACTATTAATTTCTCCTTTTAAAAAAATCATCTGATTATTTTTTAAAATCATTTTTGAAGTTAATTCATTTAACATTCTTATAAAAGGCTTAGTGATAAACTCTAATATAAACGGTTTATTATTCCAAGTTCCTATAATTTTTTCATTATCCCAATAAGTAAGAGGGAAAATATCATTTATAAAAGGAACTCCCAAAATAATTTGGTTAGTAATGTCTTTAAATAAAACAAAGCTTTGAGGAACATACTTTTTCTCTTTGCAAATAAAAGCTTTTGGTAGTTTAAACTCAATATTTATTTTACTACCATTTGCAGACCTTAAATTATGAGTAGTTTTATTAAAATAACTTGAAGAGATAAGTCCTTCTTGAATACAATTTAAATCAATAGCACTATCAATAAGTACAATAAATTCTTTTTTATAATTATCGTCTATAAGGACAGTAATTTTTGTATAGAATTTTTGAGAAGTAAAAGCCTTTAAACTTTGCAAAAAATCTCCTTTATTATTACCAAAATTTAAATTCTTAAGAAAATCTAAATTATTAGTTTCCCCTTCATCTGAAGAGGTTGAGTTATTACTCAGATTTTGTCTAATCTCAAAGCTATCTAACCTTGTTTCAATAATAATATTCTTTTCTTTGAGATGTCTAATATCATCTTTTAGATTATTAATCTCTTCTTTCAAATCATTAATAGTAGTAGGAGAACTTATAAGTTTCCTTCTTTCCAACAGAAGATTTTTAACTTCTGTCATGGTATATACTCCTTCTTTAGTTGGTATCTCCTCTGGAATATACTCCTTTGAGGTAGATGCTTTATTACTAATTTTATCAATAATTTGAGCTCTTATCTCAGGATCTTTAATTGTCTGTAAGAGCTCTATGAATTTGTCATTATCAATGACGTTGATACTTAATTCTTTAAATTGAGAGTAGATCTTATAAAGATCATCTTCCTCTCCATCCTTTTCACATTCCAACTCTTTTTGACAAGGTAGACATTCTTCTTCTGAAGACATATAACCTTCTTGGTGGAAAACCTTCAAATCTTCACTGGTAGACGATTCTCCTTGGGTACTATACTCAGAATCTGATTTTCCTGAATCAGAGTTGAGCATAATCTTATATAAAGAATCTTTAATATTATCATCAATATCAAGGTTTCTAATTTTTTCCCTAACTCTACAATGTTTTGCATAATGACCATATCTTCCACATTTGTGGCAAGTATCTGACTTATCATATTGATGTTTAGATTTATAAAATCTATGATCACTTTTCCTTTCATTCTTTCTTCTTTCTTCTTTCTTTTCTTTCTACTCTTTTTCTCTTCCATTCTTTATAATCCTTTTTGGAAGATCTATTTTTGGAAGAATGCTTCTCTTTCCTATCCTTAAAAGCATGTTTGGGAATATCTACAGTAAATTGCTCACAAAATTCTCCCAACTATTGTCTTTCATTAAGACAATGTCGTTTAATCTGCTGGTTCTGCTTAATTTCATTACATAAAGCCAAACCTTCCTGCACACAAACACTTATCAATTTTCCATAAGTATAACTCTCATAATTAATACTAGCACTATCACCTCTAAGGACCTTCCTTACTCTTTTAGCAAAGAGAGCTGGTAATCCATCAATAAATTTGGATTTCCAATGAGTGCTATTACACTCAGGCAATTTCATAACCCTGCAAAGGAAAACATCTTTTAGAACCTAAAAGATACCATATTAAAACGGATTGCACATCCTAATATAAGGGTCTTTTACAAATCAAAGTAATTTTTCAGCATGATAATTAAGAATCCATATCCAGGTCCACCCTTAGGGTAATCTAACAGTCTTTACCGGGTTCGCCCACAACACAGGGTAATCCAACGGATACATCCGGGTCTGCCCTTATACAGGGTAATCCAACGAATCAAACTCATATTTTATTAACATGCCTTAAATTACTCAAATTAGACCTTAATTCCAGCTGTTTTTAACAGACACAATGCCACTTAATCATAATTTTTTTTTTTTTTTTATTATTATTATTATTATTATTATTATTATTATTATTATTAATATTAATAATAATAATAATAACAATAATAATAACAATAATAAAAATCTTTCGGGCTAAAAACCACGGCTCGCCAGACGGGGTCACTAAGACAATGCCAATAAGAGTAGTGCTAGATTCCATTGTATTATTATAATTATTATTATTATTATTATTATTATTATTATTATTATTATTTTTATTGTTGTTGTTGTTGTTGTTCTCGTTGCTCTCATTGTTCTCGCTGTTGCTGCTGTTGTTACTGTTGTTGCTGCTACTGTTGTTGTGTTGCTGCTACTGTTGTTGTGTTGCTGCTGCCGTTGCTGCTGCTGCTGTTGTTGTTACTGTTGTTGTTGCTATTGTTGTTACGGTTGTTGCTATTGTTGTTGTTCCTGTTGTTGTTGTTGTTGTTATTGTTGTTGTTATTGCTGCTGTTGGTGTTGTTGTTGGTGTTGTTTGTGTTGGTGTTGTTGGTGTTGGTGGTGTTGTTGTTGTTGTTCTTATTGTTGTTGTTGTTGTTGCTGATGCTGATGCTGTTGTTGTTGTTGTTGTTGTTCTTGCTGTTGTTATTGTTGTTGTTGTTGTTGTTATTGGTGTTATTGGTGCTGTTGTTGCTGTTGTTGCTGTTGTTGTTGTTGTTGTTGTTGTTGTTGTTATTGCTGTTGTTGTTGCTATCGTTGTTATTGCTGTTGTTGTTGCTGTTGTTGATGTTATTGTTGTTGTTGTTGTTATTGCTATTGCTGTTATTGTTGCTATTATTGCTATTGCTGGTGTTGCTGCTGCTGTTGTTGTTGTTGTTGCTATTGTTGTTGCTGTTGTTGCTGTTGTTGCTATTGCTGGTGTTGTTGCTGTTGTTGTTGTTGTTGTTGCTGTTGTTGCTATTGTTGCTGTTGTTGTTTTTGTTGCTGCTGTTGCTGTTGCTGGTGTTGTTGTTGTTGTTGTTGCTAGTGTTGTTGTTGTTCTTGTTGTTGATGTTGTTGTTGTTGTTGTTGTTGTTGCTGATGTTGTTATTGTTGTTGCTTCTGCTGTTACTGCTACTGTTGTTGTTGTTGTTGTTATTCTTGTTGTTCTTGTTGTTGTTGTTGTTGTTGTTGTTCTTGCTGCTGTTGTTGTTGTTCTTGTTGTTGTTGTTGTTCTTCTTCTTCTTCTTGTTCTTGTTATTGTTGTTATTGTTGTTGTTGTTCTTGTTATTGTTGTTGTTGTTGTTCTTGTTGTCATTATTATTGTTGTTGTTGTTGTTGTTCTTGTTGTTGTTCTTGTTCTTGTTATTGTTGTTGTTTTCCTTGTTGTTGTTGTTGTTGTTCTTGTTGTTGTTGTTGTTGTTCTTGTTGTTGTTGTTATTATTATTGTTGTTGTTTTTGTTGTTATTGTTATTGTTGTTGTTATTGTTGTTATTATTATTATTATTAGAACTGTTATTATTATTATTATTATTATTATTATTATTATTATTATTATTATTATTATTATTATTATTATTATTATTATTATTATTATTATTATTAGTATTATTATTATTATCATTATTATTGTTACTATTATCATCATCATCAACAACAACATCATCATCATCATCATCATTATTTTAAAATTATTATTATGTGTATCGATTGCTAAATTTGAGATAATTAATTTACTTGTCTATTTAACTTCTATAATATTTAAGTGTGTTTATCTTATATGAAAAATTATTTAATATGTGTAGTATAACCATTAATTTGATAACAATTTATTCAGCCTCCCTTCAAATCATTTAACTCGTTGCCCCTTTTATTCAGTCTATCTAATTTATAGCCTTTTCTACTCAATGCCTTCTCAATTCTAGCCCATTTTGAACCAATTTATTCAATCCCAATCTCAATATCTTACCTTTAATCCAAACCGTCCATTCCACTCTTTTAAATCTCAACCCCACATCTCATCTTGATCCAACGACTAAGATTGAGTCTCCTACCACTTTCCTATATTAATCTCCTAACACCCTAACCCTATTTTCATTTTTCTCCTTGCTCTCTTTGAAAATATCAGGCGTTGATCCCATCTCCCAATTTTGTCCATCGTTGGCGAAGACCACTGGCAGAACCCCACTTTACCCTCACTCACGAGGACAACCACTTAGCAAGCCCATCTCCTTCTTTTCTCTCCTCACGATGCATTTCCAACCACCAGCGGACAACAACCACTTCACCACTTAAACCAGTCGCTCATTTCCTCCCCTCTCTCTTTCTCTCCGCCTATCTTCTCTTACCTACTGGTCAGTAAAGTGACGGACCATCCAACCTCAAAATGTCTCCTTCTATTCATCTCATTGGTTTCTACCAGAAACTCCTGCATGACAGCCATCGCGAAGAGCCATCAGGCTTCGACCAGTGAGACCTGCGAAGCCTTAAGGTTTTGGGGGGCAGTTGAAGATAGATCTATCCAGGTTATTTTTTTAAAATATTTTTATTTAGATTACTAATTCATCTTTTAAACAAATTCCTTAAATTGCCTATATTTTTTTAGTATAGTAGTTGTAATTGCATTCTTACTCTACATGAAATTCAATAATGACCATGAAATCTCTCTTGAACATGATTTCACTATGATTTTGTGTACCAAAACTTGTGCATTTTATGTCTTGTGTTCCTATTTCTATTTGAATATAATTCGCCCCTCTTGTAAATGGGTGTTAGTACACAATTGAGTTTTTTTCTCTAAAAATATTGATTGAGCTGTGGTTTATTGATTTAATTATAGCAAGCCTTCATATGAAAATTTGATTGATTATTTAGAAAATCTCCATGATTCATGTTTTTTTCCATTTTTGTTCCCTTAATAGATTAGTACACCTTAATATTCATCTATCCTTGATAAATTTTGACATGAATCTTTTCCTTGATTGATTCTATTTTGTTCTCCAAATTTTCTTTCTTTTAGTTAGTGTGGAAAACTTTTACTTAATTGTTCTTGGTAAACTTTTGAAAGTTATGATAAGTAAATCTACATATGTGACCTTCAAATATGGCAGTCTCTAAATCATGTTATTTTGGACTGAAGGCTTTGGCTATATTAAAAAAGCTCCTTCAAAATTAGAAGATCGTTCACGATTCTTGCCTTATATTTATTATGATATATTCATTGGTGGTAATCTTTAATTATCAATTGGCTATTTTCCTTATTAAATTGCACTATTTTAATACTAATTTCTTGTGTGCTTATTTGAATATTGCTTAACTAGTTAGTGATCTTTGCTAGAATTATAATTTGTGGTATGTTCAAGGTAGTTACTTCATTATCTATTTTATTTTATTGTCTTACTTTTGTGTCCTTATAACTTTACTTTTTTAAGAGTACCTTTATTACTTTAGTATTTTATTTTAAGATACTAAGAACAAACATACTCTCACCCAATTGAATATTCTTTGCACGTACACTATAATGCAATGACGTTGCTTGGAATTCAAATACGACAAATGGAGAAGTCAACACGAGAAGCCGAGCTAAAGTGGAATCGTCACTCTAAAAAGGGCATCAGGTACATTTCAAGAAATGATGAAAACTAGATAGACTGTAGTTGACTTCTTGTATGAATTCCATTAACATATAGTTTTATAAAAATAAGGCAACTCTTTATTCCCTCCTATTCTAATTTTATATGTCACCCTTTTAAAAGTCTTAAAAACTTGAATATTTTTATTATTATGTTAACTTATCAAATATACTTTCATATAATTTTAATATAAAAAAATATACTTATATTTTAGCTTCACACGACTTTTTAAATATCAAAATATTTTATTTAGTACTCTTGACTAGTTTTTTAAAAATATACTTTTCGTCTTTTCACAAGGCATTTAAGAGAGTCGGTCATAAAAATGGAATATAAGGAGTAACATCATATTGGGACCATTTTAGCCTTGTCATACTTTGGTCCCCCTCCCCCTTTGTTGAAACTTTAACTTTATATGTTGTTGATTTATTTAAATTTCTATTTGCATGTTATATTTTATTCTTTTTATTTCAAAACAATCAGGTTAGTTCTGTTGTCCTTTCTTCTCTTTAGTTTTTATTTATTTATTTATTTAGCTTTTCCTTTTATTTCATATTATTCAAATACTTTAAGCATTTTATTAGAAGTAATCAGGACATCGCCTCCTTTTTTATTAGTTAATATTTCAAGTATCTTATTTCTATATTTTGTACTCGAACATCTTGCTTTGCTTGATTGAACTCATAAATTTTTGTGGCTTCATTTGCTCTATTTGTGCCAATTTTTATAACTCACATAGATTTAGTTTGCTTGTTTTAAAAAAATAAGTTCACATGTCCAACTATCTTATTCACATAGGCTTATATTAATTAGATAATAATCTATTCATGCTTAATTTATTCACCCATCTTAAATACTTTTTTTAATATTCTTTATCGTATAGTGGCTTCATTTGCCATGTTAAATCCCCACATAATTCACAAGATTTGTCCGAGACCCAGAGTTGTAGACCTCGAAGGGTGCTTAACACCTTCCTTTTAAGGTAACTTGAACTTTTAACTGATCTATGATTTCTTAGACCCTTTCAATTAATTATGTCCGTAATTAGGATAGAATGGTGCCCTAACACACCTTTAATTCATTAGGTGACAATTTTCTTTTTTTATTAATCCTATAAGAGTTGTCACGTCATTGCATAACCTGTTTTGAGAAAAATAGGGGGCAATAACAAGAACCACTGTGAGTTTAGGTGAAGATAATGATGCTACAGACACATTGCCACTATGCATAGAGAAGGTTCTAGAAGTTAACAAAAATGTGATGCTGGAAGAGTTTCCAAGGTACTTACCTCCTAGGCACAGGGTAGACCATAAAATTGAACTTGAGCCTGGAGAAAAGCTGCCCACATATTCCCTATATCGCACGAATCTAACCGAGTTAAAGGAGCTTAGGCAACAGTTGAAAGAGTTGCTCAAAGCTGGTCACATCTGTCGTCTAAAGTACCGTGTGGAGTGCCGATCTTGATTCAAAAGAATAAAGATGGGTTTTCAGGCTTATGCATAAACTATTGGGTGCTCAACAAAATTACTATAAAGAAGAAATACCTCATAACACTCATTGCCGACTTGTTCAAGAAACATGGACATGCTAAGTACTTCACCAAGGTGGACCTTCGAAAAGGCTACTACCATGTTCACATAGAAGAAGGGGATGAGCCGAAGAAGATGTGTGTCCCTAGATGCAGAGCTTTTGAGTGGTTGCTGATGCCCATTAGATTGACAACACACCTTCTACCTTTTCAACACTGATGAACAAGATATTTCATCCATACTTAGATCAGTTCGTAGTGGTGTACCTAGATAGTCATCTATAGCAATATCTTAGAGTAACATGTCGATAACTTGAAAACGATTTTCCATGTCTTATGAGAGAACAAGTTTTACATCAAGTGGGAAAATGTTAGTTTGCCCAGTATGAAGTACATTTCTTGGGGAACGTCGTTTGCCAAGATTGGTTGATGATGGATGAGGCCAAGGTATGGGCTACCAGGTTCATGGTTAAGACCATATTATGACCACTAGCTATTTCCAATCACATAAGAAACTAACACTAAATAGAGAAAGGTGGAAGGATTTCTTAACTGAATTTGCTTATGAGTCAGTGTACAAACAAGGTAAAGGCAAAATGTTGTCGCCGATACATTGAGTAGAAAGTCCAAGCTTACTGCCATCTGCACAACCTTCAGTGACATTCAAGATTCTATAGAGGATGGTATGCAACATGATTCGGATTTTTGAAGCCTTTAGTGACATTCAAGGCTAATGAGACACTTCTGGATGGAATATTGACTATTACTCACCATTAGATTAGGGGTCTACGTTCCCAAGTTTGTATCTATTAGGTGGCAGATATGAATGAAAGCCATGACACGTCATGGTCTAGACACCCAGGGCAGATTTGCATAAGGGCATAAATTGAGTCAATATACTATTAGTCGTGCATGCGAGAAGCCGACTTGTCTTGTGTGCCAATAAGATAAGGTAGAGCAACAACACCTAGAGGACTATTAGAACCACTAACCATAGTGGAGTGCCTATGAGAAAGTATGACTATGGACTTTATAACTTGATTACCAAAGTATGACATATATAGGATGATCATGGTCATGTTGGACAGGTTTTGGAAGTATGTTACCTTCATGCCCACCACAACAGGTTCCACTGCTAAAGAGGATGCCAAATTATTCTTGTCGTTGTAAAATATTAAGATTTTATTGAGGCATGTCATCCATGATCGAGACCCATGAGATTTGTTCGATATGCATGGCACACAGTTGCATTTCTTCACTAGTTTTCGCCTACAGACGGATGGACAAATAAAATGGGTCAATGCCTTATTAAAGTGTTGCCTGAGGCACTATGTGAGTTCACATAAGAAAGATTGGGCAATACTATTAGACATAGCCCAATTCTCATATTTTGCAATGAAACGAATCTACTAGTCATACATCATTCGAGTCTTATATGCTTATAGATCATATTCCCTTATAAGGATGAGAACTGGGTAGAATCCAAGGACTTTTGAAGCCACGATATATTATGTTGTCCATATTCTTGGCATATGTTCCATACCAAGCATGTTCAGTTCTAGGGTTCCATCTTGCTCTCGTTACGTTCTCCAAATTCTCTTTAAAAACCTCAAACCATGCCTTTTCCATCGGTGTATGAGAACCGGTCCAATAGAAAAGGCGTGGTTTGAGGTTTTTCAATAGAATTTTGAGAAAGTAACGAGGGATAGAGGGAACCCTAGAGTTGAGCATTCCTGGTACGGGGCACAACCAATAATGTGGAGAGAATTATGCATCGCTAAATGAAATTCCTATGATTTTGTGCATTCTCATCCTTAAAGCGCACATCTATAAGCCATATAAAACTTTGATTAAAATAAAACTGGAGAACATTGACCGAATGTATACCAAAGTCATATGTTAACTTTATCTTATACTCTACAATATCTAGATATTTAATCCTTGAGTATCAACAATCAACATTGACTGTTGAAACCCTCCTTCAAGTTTCCCATAATTTAAAGTATAGCATAAGCAAACAAAAAGATGATTACAACTCTATAATCAACAAAACAAATAAAATTGAATCAAAACTAGTAAACCTAATCCTAGGTTATTCAATCTAGTTCTTCATATCCACAACACTCGAAATCTTCAATCAAAACAGTCTCAAATACGAACTCTCTCTTACTTGATTTTTTTCTTGTATCTCTCTATGTAAGTGCACAAAAATCATTGTACAAAATCCAACCCTATTTATGTCACTCCCCAAGCCTACACCCTGGATGTGGCCGGCACTCGAGAACCATTGCTAGCACCTAGTGAACCCTTGGCCTGACTTATCTCTTAGTGGAAGACTTACTCGTGATAAGATAAACTCAAAAGAAAACATTAACTCAAAAGTCTCAAATACTTAGAACATTTCAAATATTCAAACTGGCCACAAGGGAAACTCAAGTCTTAACATTAAACAAAGGAAATGAAAAAACTCATGAACTGCTACAATCCATCTACCTATAAAGCCTCTAATAACTGAGATGGACATCAAGACAAGACCCACGACATCCTAATAACAAAGCTGAAATGATAAAACAAAAATGAGGGTTCCAAGGGAAGCAATGAGGCTCACAAAACAACTCTGGAACACGACTGGATCAACATAGCATCGGTTGATGATCCTAATTTCTTGTATCTGCAGCATAAAAGATTCAAGCCAAATGGCCTCAGTACATGGAATGCACGAGTATGCAAGAGGAAATCTAAAACATGACATAAGTTTAAACTTTAGAACTGAAGAAACAACTTACCAGCTCGTCTCAACTCAACTCAACCTCAACTCAATTCAATATAAATGCAATATAAATAAAAGCTTTATAAAAAAGCAGATGGCAACTCAATTTATTTAAAAATACAATAACAACTTAGTTTTATTGTAAAAATTCAAAATAAACTCTGTTTGGGAGATTATTTAACAGACAACTATCACAATGAGCTATGTTATGATACATCGTCTCGTCCACTCTGCCAGAACTATCATATACCTTGCCGGTGTATAGAAATCCTCAAATAAGTGGATCTACTAAGATATGCTTAAAAGAAATAAGTAATCATCTAAATAGTATGACCCTTTCTACCCACGTTGGCTACATGGTTTATGGGGGCTGTGAGTTGTTTGAACTCTCCCCCATATCGATGCTCAACACTACTCCCAAATAAAACTTAGCTCATCTATTTTAAACAAAACAGTTCCTCATCCTCAACTTTGAGATTATTACTCAAAAGATTTCTCTAAAAAGAGATAGTACTCAAAACTGCTTATGAACTCTTTAGAAATCGGCATTTCCTCTCATCTTAAATGTAAAAACATTTACTCTTGGGAATACTTTGCTCCCATATGTCATTTTTTTTTAAAAATGAACTCTCCTCTCCTCATCCTCAAACTCAAGTACTCAATTCTCAAAACAAGTTTTAAAATATTGTAAAAGACTTCTCAAAATGACTCGAAAGAACTCTCAAGACCTAAATCTTAACTCTACCTTGAATTTGAATTATGAATTCAAGGTTATCATTCTAGTTACGAATGATCTCTCGATGATTAGATGTAGTTTATAGTAATTAGAATTAATAGGGAGTAAAGTAATCCTTTAAAAGAACTTACACGGCCAAAACGATGGAAAAAGGGTGGGTACAAGCGACCATGGCTCACTGAGTGGGACGAGGCACCGGCCCCTGAACTACAGGAACTTGTTCCTAGAGCACTGGTGGGGCGGCGTGCCAGCCACTACTCAGATTTCCCAAATGAATTTTCTTTCTCATTTTCTAGCCCTAATTCGCTTAGAATCAAATGGTTTCTTCCCAACTCACTTAGATAAGAATACACAACATAAGTACATGATAATCTTCTCAAAAAATCCCTCAATTCACTAGCATTCACCTCACGAATTCATCAAAACCCAAAATCAAGATTTAGAATGAAACTTCAAGAAAACTCATCAAGAGCTCAAATCCTTCAAACTCAAAAACGAAATTTGCATTAAAATAGCATGATTGACGTGTGGGAACAAAACCAATGCTATGAAAACTCACATACCTCTAAGGGAGCGAACCCTTGGCGAAACAATCCTCGATTGGTGAGAAAACTTGATGAACGCCTTGAATCTTCCCTCTTTTCTCCTCTTTTCTCTTTTTGAACCTTCTTTTAAAACCCTAAGCGTAAATTAGGATTTTTAAAACTGACCCAAATCAAACATTACTAAAGATTGTTTTAAGCTGATGGGGTAAGGAAAAGACCAAAGTACCCTTCATAAATTTGGGTAACTTTCCTTAACTGGACAGGCAGATTTCAAATGGCCATATCTCCCCCATTCAAATTTGAAACTTAGAAAAATCAGTGGCATTGGAAAGAGAACTCCAAGACCTTTCATTTGATATCTTATGGGCCACCTAACTCATCTTGTACTGAAAGTTATAGTCGTTTGAAGTTGACCCAAAACTCACATCTTAAGCATAACTTGCAAAATTCTTAAATTGGCTCTTTCCAAATTAGTTCTTTCTAAATTTAGCATATTATAAGGTAGGATGTTACAATATCTTTCCCTTATGAACATTCGCCCTTGAATTAAATCACTCTAAGTAGAACTAAGGGTGGAAGCATCTAACACCCTACTCAAACACCCAACATGCAATCTAACACATTTAGCATATAAATTAAAGAGTATCAAAAAAAGAATGAGTACCTTGATTTGGAATTTCTCCGACTCAAAGAGATGTGGGTATCTCTTCTTCATATACTCCTCAGCCTCCCAATAGATTCCTCAACAAATTGGTTCCTCCATGATCCTCTCTTGGAGTTCATCCACCCTTGGTACACACAACCTACCTTGATAACTCAATGCAATATCTCCCCCTTGTTCAAAATCCATTACTTTTTGCTTATGAACATTTGCCTTCAAATCAAGCAAGATAGGGTCTTGGTCTTTTTTCTCTTTCACTTTTAACACTAATGATGATTCAGCCACATTCATCACCACTACTCTACCTTCATTGGAATCTAACAAATAGACTCCCAAGCATGCAATTCTGTGCACATCTTTCGCTAACTCTTTCTTGCCTTCTTCAACATGAGTGTTACTACCCATAGAGAACATGCTCAAAGCATCAACAACAACATTAGCCTTGCCTAGGTGGTGTAGAATACTCATGTCATAATCCTTGAGTAACTCTAACCACCTCCACTATTTGAGATTAAGATTTTTCTAACTAAATACATGCCGAAGGCACTTGTGATCGGTGAACACATCCACATGAACACCATAAAGATAGTGACGCCATACTTACAAAGAAAACACTACAACAGTCAACTCTAAATCATGGGTTGGGTAATTTCTCTCATGAATCTTAAGCTGTCTGGAGGCATAGGTTGTAACATTGCCATTCTGCATTAATACACAACCCATTCCAACTCTGGACGCATCACAATACAGAATAAAACCTTGTGTACCCTCTTGTAAGGTCAACACTGGGGTAATATTCAACCTAGTTTTCAATTTCATAAAGCTCTTCTCACAATCTTCGGACCATTGAAACTTCATTGTCTTCTAAGTCAACTTTGTCAAATGGGAAGAAATAGATGAAAACCCCTCGACAAACCTTCTATAATAACCAGCCAATCTCTAGAAACTCCTAATATCAGTTGGAGATGTGGGTCTAGGCCAACTCTACACTGCCTCAATATTCTGAGTGTCAACTCGAATTCCATTATCAAAAAAAATATGGCCTAAGAATGCTACAGACTCAAGCCAAAATTCACACTTAGAAAATTTGGCATACAACTCTATATCCTTTAGAGTTTGGAGAACTACTTTGAGATGACTACATCCTTATTCCTCGAATAAATCAGAATGTCATCGATGAATATGACAACAAACATATCTAGATATAGTTTAAACATTATGTTCATAAGGTTCATGAATGCTACAGGAGTATTATTCAAACCAAATGACATGACCAGAAACTCATAATGACCATAGCGGGTCGTAAATGTTGTCTTAGGGATGTCACTTTCTCTTACTCTCAACTGATGATAGCTAGATGTGAGGTCTATCTTAAAAAAACAAGTGCCACCTTGAAGCTGATCGAAAAGATCATCAATTCTCAGAAGAAGATACTTATTCCTGATAGTAACCTTATTCAACTGACAGTAATCTATACACATTCTAAGAGAACCATTTTTTCCCTCACAAATAAGACCAGAGCACCCCAAGGTGAATCACTTGGTCGAATGAAACCTTTCTCAAGAAGGTCTTCAACTGCTCTTTTAACTTTTTCAACTCAACTGGAGCCATTCTATATAGCGGAATAGAGATAGGATGAGTATCAGGAAAAATATCTACACCAAAGTCTATTTCTATCTCAGGAGCGACTCTGGGAAGATCATTTGGAAAGACCTCTCGAAACTCACTCACAACTGGAACTGACTGGATAAATGGTGTCTCAACACTAGATTCATTAACTCAGACTAAGCGATAGATACACCACTTGGAAACTAACTTTATCGCCTTAAGGTATGAAATAAAATGACCCTTAGGCATTGTTGAACTACTCCTCTACTCAATAAATAGTTCATTAGGAAATTGGAACTTAAGTACTCGAGTTCTACAATTAATTGAGGCATAAAAAACATGAAGCCAGTTCATACCTAGAATGATTTCAACGCCCACCATATCTTGCTCAACTAAGTCAGCCATGGTGTCCTTGTGATTGACAGAAATGACACAATCATGACAAACTCTCTCAGCTAGAATAGAATCACAAATAGGATTGGAAACACAAAAGGGATCAAGAAATTGCTCAAGAAGAATATCAAAATTGATAGCAATATAAGGAATCAAAAAAGATAGACTCGGTCTTGGATCTAGCAAAGCATATACATCAAATGTAAAGACTTTGATCATACCAGCGAAAACATATGGCGAATTCTCTTGCTCTTGGGAACTGGTGATAGCATATAGATGGTTTGCTCCTCCGCTTGTCCTTGAAGTAGCTCCTCTAGGTGTAGCTTTGTCTGGTGGAGACATTGAAGAAGATTGGGCACTATTACCCCCATTACCACATTCATGCCTGTTCTTAGGGAACTCTCTCATGAAGTGACCTGCCTGGACACACTTGAAGCAACCAGTGAAGCCATCATGACACACTCTTAAGTGGTTCCTTCCATACTTAACACATGCAGGAGTCCCATTACTTACTTGTGCCACACTACCTTGAGACTGTGCAGGTCTAGCTCTGAAATTCTGTGAACTCTACTTTTTGAACTCATCTTTGTTCCTTGGTACAGGTACACTAGCAAATGATGGAGAATTTCCATTTGGCTTATGTTGGAAAGATGTTCGGACTCATTTTATGTTGTCTTAGCCTTCTTATTTTAGAACTCTTCTCTATCCCTAAGTTTATCTTCCTCAACCTATTTCACATGGATCATCAGCCTTGATATGTCCATGTGCCCTATCAACATCATTGCCTTACCCTCCTTTCTCGACAAATAAAAACACCCAAATACTAAAAGACTCATCCTGCTCCTAATATCAATAACCATTTTCGAAGCATAACGTGACAGTTTGAAGAACTAGAGGTTGTACTCAATCACACTTATGGATTCCTACTTAAGAGTGAAGAACTCTCTTACATTTGCCTCTCTCAATTCACGGGGAAAGAAACACCCATGAAAGCTTCGAACACAACCCAACTCATAATTGGTGGACCTTCAGCTCTACCCTTCTTCCATTGGGCGTACCACACTCTAGCAACACCCTTCATTTGGTATACAACTAGTTTCACTCGCTCAGCATCAGTCACATCCATAACCTCAAAAACCTTTTATAACTCTTCTACAAAGTTCTTCAAATCCTTACTGATACTTGAATTGGTGAAGTGTGGAGGATTCATCCTTAAAAACTCCTGGATTATGGACGTATCTACCATATCTTGTCGAACCCCTCTCTTTTGCCCAGCTTGGTTGGTCACCACCTGACTCATTATCTATATAGCATCCCAAAAGTCAGCGTTAGTGACCTCTCCTTGGGGTTGCACTTCTAGTGCATTGGGGACCCCTTGATCCTGAGGTTCAACATTCCTCCTAGCGGGACGACCTCAAACATCTCTTCCTGGATGCATGATTTGAAAGATATGCGTAAGAACAAATTAGAAAAAAACTTTATAGCGATATACTCTATTGCATGAAAAGAGTATGAAATAAATGAGATAGTTCCTAAATGTCGTAGCCTCCTAATTATAGATGTGGCGTGCTTCACACCGATAACTAAGACTCTACAGACACAACCTCATAGACACCTTAAGACTCTTGAACTCAGTTCTCTAATACGAAATTTGTCATGCCCAGAGCCTACACCCTGGATGTGGCTGGTGGTCGAGAACCATTGTTGGCCCCTAAAGAACCTTGGCCTGCCTCAACTCTCAGCGGAAGACTTACTCCTGATAAGATAAAATCAAAAGAAAACTTTAATTCTAAAGTCTCAAATACTTAGAACATTTAAAATATTCGAACTGGCCACAAGGGCAACTCAAGTCTCAACATTAAATAAATGAAATGAAAAGACTCATGAACTGCTACTGTCTATCTATCGATGAAACCTCTATTAATTCAGATGGACGTTGGGACAAGACCCACGACATTCTAATAACAAAGCTGAAATGATAAAACATAAATGAGGGATCCTCGGAACAACTCTGGAACATGACTTGTTCAATAGAGCGCCGATTGATGATCTTGATTTCTTGTGTCTACATCATAAAAGATGCAGGCCAAATGTCATCAGTACATGAAATGTACGAGTATGCAACGGGAAATCTAAAATATGACATACACTTGAATTGGAACTAAGCAAACAACTTACCTTGTCTCAACTCAACTCAACATAAACTCAAAACATTATAAAGCAATGAAATTAATGCAATACAAAGAAAACATTTAAAACAGTAGATAGCAACTCAATGTATTCAAAAATACAATAATAACTCATTTTTTATGTAAAATTACAAAATAAACTATGTTTGGGAGATTCTCTAACCGACAACTATCGGTATGAACTATATGATGATATAGCTGCTTATCCATGCTACCAAAACTGTCCTATACCTTACTGGGGTATAGAACTCCTCAAATAAGTGGATCCACTAAGCAATGCTTAAATACAATAAGGAATCATCTAAAAAGTATGACTTTTTCTACCCACGTTGGTTACATAGTTTATGGGGGCTCTGAGTTGTTTGAACTCTCCCCGATATCGGTTCTCAATACTAATCCCAAAATATAACTTAGCTCATTTTTTTTTAAAGAAAATATTTCCTCATCCTCAACTTTCTGATTACTACTCAAAAGGTTTTTCTAAAAAGAGATAGTACTTAAAATTGCTCATGAACTCTTTGGAAATTGGTGCTCCCTCTCATCCTTAATGTAAATACATTTACTCTTGGGAATAATTTGTTCCCATATATAATTTTTTTTAAAAATGAACTTAACTCTCCTCATCCTCAAACTTAAGTACTCAAGTCTTAAAACATGTTTTAAAAGATTGTAAAAGATTTCTCAAAATGACTCGGAAGAACTCTCAAGACCTAACTCTTAACTCTACCTTGAATTTTAATTATGAATTCAAGGTTATGATTCATGTTACAAATGATCTCTTGGTGTTTAGATATAGTTTAGAGTAGTTAGAATCAATAGAGAGTAAGGGTATCCTTTAAAAGAATTCAGACGAGCGAAACAACAGAAAAAAGGGTGGGGGCAAGCGACCATGATGCACTGAGTGGCGCGGGGCGCCAGCCCCTGAACTACACGAACTTGTTCCTAGTGCACAAGTGAGGTGGCGCGCCATCCACTGCCCAAAACTCCCCGATGAATTTTCTTTTTTGCTTTTTAACCCTAATTCGCTTAGAATTGAATGGTTTCTTCCCAACTCACTTAGATTCAAATACCCAACATAAGAACACAATAATCTACTCAAAAAATCCCTCCAATTACTAACATTCACCTCACGAATTCATCAAAACCCCAAAATCAATATTTAGAATGAAGCTTCAAGAAAACTCGTCAAGAACTCAAATCTTTCAAACTCAAGAACCAAATTTGCATTACAATATCATGATTGGTGTGTGGGTGAACAAACCCAACACTATGAGAACTCACATACCCCTTAGGGATCGAACCCTTGGTGAAATAATCCTCGATTCACAAGAAAACTTGACTAGCGCCTTGAATCTTTCCTTTTTTCTCCTCTTTTCTCTTCTTGAACTTTCTTCTAAAATCCTAAGCATAAATTAGGATTAGTAAAACTGACCCAAATCAGATTTGACACCAAAATATTACTAATTTTTTGAGCTGATGGGGTAAGGAAAATACCAAAATACCCCTCATAAATTCTGGTAACTTTCCTTAACTGGACAAGCAAATTTCAAATAGCCATATCTCCCTCATCCAAACTCAAAACTTAAGAAACTCGATGGCATTGGAAAAATAATTCCAAGACCTTTCATTTGATATCTTATGGGCCACCTAAATCATCTTATACTGAAAGTTATTGTCGATTGAAGTTTACCCAAAACTCACATTTTAAGCATAACTAACAAAATTCTTAAATTGGCTCTTTCCAAATTAGTTCTTTCTAAATTTAGAGCATTCTAAGGTGGGATGTTACAATTTATAGGCCCGAAACCTTCCCTTCTTTAGGTTGAAGTCAGTGACGTCTTACTGCTTCCCTTTCCTTATAGCCTTAAACTAACTCCCACGTCTTGTACTTCGTTCACTATCTTGAACTTCTTTTCCTAATCCCACTCGGACTCTATCTGAGAGGAACATGTTGGTGGAACTAGTCTCTTACATCTGTTCTCCTATTTGACACACATCAAAATCTTCTTCGATCCAAAACCTTTCTTTTATTATGAAAGAGGTCTCTTAAATCTCAATTAATCATTCTATCAAACAACTTACAATTTTCTGTTGCATCTCGATGGAGAGATCAAGATTGTATGTTGACATCTTGACTTTCAATGAAACTCTTAATGCTATTACTCCCTCCATTTCAAAAAGAATGACCTCCTTTCCTTTTTAGTCTATTCAAAAATAATGACCTCTTTCCTTTTTTGGTAACATTTTATTTCAGCTTTCCACGTGGCATGTTTAAGGCCACAAGATTAAAGGGCGATTTAGTACATTTGACATAACTTTAGTTTAGGACCACAAGATTCAAAAGTCTTCTGTATTTTCTATAACTTCGTGTCAAGTCAAACTAGGCCACTCTTTTTGAAATGGAAGGAGTACTAATTAAACTCATTCTAATATGTCAAGAGATGAAAGAAGAGATTGTGGTAGCCAAGAACTTGGACATAGTTAAAGTGACTGTTGAATACCTCTCTAATCTAGATTCTACCATCGCTTATTGTAGTAGAACTTCCATCTCTTGGCATATTAGAAGGAGTTGGATTACTAGTAGCATTAAGAGTTCCACTAAAGGTCAAGTTGTCAACATTCATCTAAGGTGCAACAATAAATAAGAAGTTGTTTTATAGAATGATTTGTTGATACAACCCATTTGAAAATGTACATGTGCAAATTTACTGCCTCTTTCTAGTAAAAAGGCTACATCATACTGAAAATATATGTATGTAAACTAAAATAACCAAATAAAAATCATAAGCCCAACCTGAAAAGAATTAAGCCAACCTATGGCAAGCAAAAAAACATAGAGGTGGAAAAAACATATTTCACAAGGATTGAATTATAGTTATTTCATTGAAACTATTTCCAACCACCATTTTGAAAGATATGTCATATATCACAATAATGTTAATTACATCTATATATACTTGTATCTACGTTGGATTATAGTTAATTAAAAGAGTTAGGAGCCATTTGGTATAGGAATGAGATAGACAACGTTATCCCATATTGAGATATATCCATGAGATTTTATTCCATCTTTGTTGTACAAATGTTTGGATAAATAATTCTAAATGTCTTCCTATTGTGGCTTTATGGCCTGAAATTTCTCGAAGTGCATGTTAATTAGCATTGTTATCAGTGAAATTTAACCACGAGTCTATAAAAATTGTTTGGCGAACAGTAGAGTGTTTCATTGCTTACAAAGTGATGATGGGCCCAATTTGTGGCTCTATTACTGTAGTTTCTACATTAGAAGCGGATGCAATGGTAACATCCATGGGAGAACCATTAAGACTCAAACTTAACCGTTAAGAAATATGAATGGATCTTAATATTGCATCAACTTCTAATGTAAAAACTCCCGTAAGATAGCCATAAATTGGGCCCATCATCACCTTTTAAGAAATGAAATGCTCTACCATGCGCCAAGCAATTTCTATAGACTCAAGGTTAAATTCCATGGATGAAAATGCTAATAAATATGTACCTTTGAGAAATTTTAGGTTACTCTATGGTAAGTATGAGAAGTAGAAATATAGTGTCATGAAGTGTATGGAGCAAATATCTACCACACTAACACAACTGATGATTAGTACGTGATGTTTTAATAGGAGCACTGCGAAAAGTACTTGTTAGGACAAAAAATATTCAAGTGTCAACGTAGCAATGCAAACCTCGAAAGACCATGAGTAAGAAAACAAACAAGAAATATACCAAAAGACACAAACAATTAATGTGGTTCAATCAATTGACCTACATCCATAAGAGGAGATTAGCAATCCAGTATATAAAAGAGAGTACAAAATATAGAGAGAAATAACCTCACACAATTCCCTCAGAATACAAGGAGGTTCACACAAATGTTAACATAACACTTATGTCTCACAAATTCTCCCCCTATACAATTTTATAGAGGAGACAGTTGAAATATCTGACCTTCTCATCTAAGAAATTAAGCAGTTAGAGAAAACTGATTCTATATTTCATGGAGCACACTTTATTAGTTTATTATATTCTCAATATGCCCCCACATGTGTAGGCCTGATTCTTTTTTTTCATGGGCCAAGCACATAAAAATTCTTTTTGATGTGATTGGCATCATTCCCATGACCTCTGCCTACTTTGATACCATGTTGAAGTGTGTTGACATCTCATCTAAAAGCTTAAACTATTATAGAGAGCACACTTTTATTAGTTAATTATGCTTTAAACAATGCTAACGATCTAAGGGAAGTTTCTGCCCTTGGATTGACCAGGTTGACATCACTAACTATAAGCATGTGTTATATGCTATTGAGCGAAATCTTGTATTGCATTTCAAGTTAAATAAGTATTCTAATTCTTGGAACAAGTCACTTGAATATTTTTCCCACTTCTCAAATTATGTTTCCGTTGGGAAGTCAGGTGAACTTATGTTATGTCTATTTTATTCTCCTCTAGTTTGTTTGTTTTTATTTTCCGTAGTATTGCAAATTACGGATATATAACTATATGTTGGCTATAGCCATTCTAGAGTTGTTACAGTCTGCCAAACTGGCTGTAGAGGAAGGTACTGCTAAATAGTGCTAATGGCCATAACATGACCTACGTCAAGCAGTTATTCAACTGCATAGTACTAGCTTTGGTGGAAGCTTTGCATAAGGTTGACTTAAACTGAAAAGTAATTAATAGAGATGCAAATGATTGTTGAACTTGCAGTTTAATCCTAATTATGTCTTAAAACATATAGTGTGATTTTATTGTTACTCCTTCTCACGACCTTACATATGTTAATCTTATTATGTATTCTTTATTATGTATTCTTCAATGGACTTGAGATATCTGGACTATTCTTAGTTGAAGGCCAGGTCTGAAGCAATGTGGATGAGATAAAGCAGGTAATCATAGCCAGTTCAAGTCGAACAGGAAAACAGTAGAGAGAGCAAAAGTTGAAGACTTGTATTCCTATGTTGGTATGTCCCTTATGGTTTCTAATGTAGCTCTTGCAAATAAGTTCTTTTAATTTTTATTATATCTCAGTCTTATTAACTTTCCCACCTGCATATAGTAAGAGAAAGGATAAAATAATTGAAGAAAGGACAATAGCAATTAACATCATTCATGATATTGTAGAGCCAAGAAGCGGCTTAAAAGTAATTGTACTTTGTTCATACTTGTCTTTACTTGGGGGATTATGATATTAGTTTAGATGTAACTGTTTTTTCCTTTGAAAACTATGTATTATGACACATATCTTCCATTCCTTTGGGAAACATGCAATGATGAGAGACCAGATGTTAGATAGGTTTGTAAATGCTAAATGATTATGGCTTATTTTAGACAATTTAGACATGCTATTTCATTTATCTAAACCCCACTGATGTCATATCCTATCTTCTATTTATGGATTTGGTGTATGTTCAGAACATGATAGGGAAAGAGGATGGGGGCAGGTGTAACGTGTTCCTACTTTAACTTCATTTCATTACCCTTATTGAGAGGCTCTATCAAGAATTGATGTTGATTTAAGGCATCGGAATGTTGTACTACTTGAGAATGTAATGGCCTATGATAATGTTGTTTCATCATTAGGGAGAATCTGTAATTTTCACCATGACAGCGTTGACTCGGCCCAGGTACTTTTCTACTTCGATGTTCTATTAATCATATGCAGTGTAGTTTCTAGAGTGTTTATCACTTATTTTATACAATTTTGTTTAATCTTGCTATACACTCAACCTTTGTTTGTTGTAGGAGAACCTTGTAATAACCTTGTTATGGTTTCTTCGATTTTCATATCAGTAACTTTTTTGACAGATTATTCTCTCTTGGCTGATGACCAACTTTATTTAATAGCCGAAAGGCAGACTTCTAATAGGATGATTACTTTGTTGAGGCAGCTTCAACAAATAGTGCCACTAGTCTTCATGGAAGCGAACAACTTTTCTCCAATGAGAGCTAGGTACAATCCTCAGCATTTCAAAGCCACGGCAGATAATTCTCTCCACATTCTTGGCTGATAGCCCTTACCAAGCATGCTCAACTCTAGGGTTCCCTCTAGCTCTTCTTATGTTCTCCAAATTATCTTGAAAAACCTCAAACTACTCCTTTCCCATTGGAGCAGTTCTCATACACTGATGAATTACAGTGACTATAGTTAGATTTTTCACTTACAGTCATTGTAATTCATCTGTGTATGAAAATCGATCTAATGGAAAAGGTGCGATTTGACATTTTTCAAGATAATTTGGTGAACATAAAGAGAGCTAAAGGGAACCATAGAGTTAAGCATTCTTGGTACGGGGCATCAACCAAGAAAGTGGAGAGCATTATACATGAATGTTGTGGCTTTGAAATGCCTAGGATTGTACCTGGTTCACATCTGTTAGTGCCTTTATATATGTGTGGTTTCATTTGTTTTTTCATTAGTTTAAAATATGATGTAGAGGAGAAGGCTACAACTTCTAATATGATATGCTGACGAGCTAAAGAAAGGTTTCTACCCTTTCATGGACAAGGCTGGCATCTCTAATTACTTGCACTATCTATATACTATTGAATGAAATCTTTTATTGCATTTTGGTTTAAATAAGTATGCTAATTATTGGAAAAAGGCGCTCCAATATTTATCCCCCTTTTGAAATTTTATTTCCATCGGGAAGTCAGGCAAATTCTGTTATGTCTATTTTGTTCTCCTCTTAGTCGTTTTATGAAATTTTGCATGCGGGTTTGATTTATTATGGTGAATATAATCTGAAAGAAATATGTTTCTACTTCCATCTATCATAGGAGCCTGATACTGAAATATGTGCAAGTATGTTGAATTCATTGAATGGGCAGAAGACTTGGTGGAACAATGGTAGTGTACTCCCATCTAGAACATGGGAGAGCCAGACTACTGCTTATGGACTTGTGGGGTATGTGTAGAGCACGGTGGATCTCCTTGCAAGTCTCTAGTGGGATTATTGTATGGTGTTCCAAATTCTAGTAACTTTACCTACACGAAAATCTAGATAAATATTAGATTTTTCTATAATAAATTCTAGTATTTCTATAATATGTTCATCCTACTCTGTCTGTAAGAAATTCTAGTAACCTTATCTTCTACTTTAGAATATTTAGATATTTCTATAAGATGCTTATCCTAAATACTACACTATATTATTTTAGGAACGAATCTATGATATTTGAAAAAACCATGTTTAATTCACACTCCCCCTTAAAAGTGATTTTTTTTGGAAAAATACCCCATTCTTGTTGCAGAATAACTCAATCAAAGCTTTTCAACATTCGTTGGTGAAGCACTAGTACAAATGAATTCCTTATCTAAGAGTTCTTGAAGCTGAGTCTTGAGTTCTCTAAACTCTATCGGAGCCATGTGATAAGGAAGAATAGAGATTAGACGATGGCTCCAAATCTATACAAAAATTGATATCTCTTTATAGAGGCCTACTAGGCAAATCCATAGGAAATATCTCCTGAAATTCTAAAACTACTGGGATTGACTCAAAAGAAGGGAAGTCCGCACAAACATCCTGAATGTAAGATAGGCCCAACAACCAGTCCCCACAAACATTTTAACATGAATATATGATATGATCTTTACTAGCTTAGCAATGTACACACCTTCCCACTCTAATCTATCCTTCCCTGGGATTTCTAGAGCTACTATCTTAGAGTTACAATTAAATAAAATGTGATAAGGAGACAAACAAGTCATACCCAAGATCACATCAAAGTCTAGCATATCCAAAATCACCAGATCTACCCAAGTTTGACAACCCCCAAACATCCCAAAGCAAGCGTGGTACATATGGGTTACTACCACATACTTCCTAACCATGGTAGAAACATGAATGGGGGCATAAAGGATATCACAAATTAAGTCAAATCCCAAGGAAAATTTATTAACTACTTATGAATAAGCCATAAGCCATCTGGTCACACAATACAATAATAATACCTGTTGTTATGGCGTAAGATGCCTCGACCTCTGGCCTGCCCAAGAAGGCATAACACTGAGCTCTACAATTTCCTCTACCCCCATGACCTTTCCTTATTATTACCTCGCCCCACACTAAGGGTGTCCTATGCCATTATGACCTCCACCTACATATAGCACAACTTTTACATGTTGTTTTGTTTGGCCGCCTATCAACTTGTGAGGGCATTCCCTCTAAGTGACCCAGTTCACCACAGTTGAAGCATCCTAAATCAAGTTAGGTCCTGTTAGCTGATGAATAAGAAGCTCTTTGACCACCTTTAGCCTGAGACTATTGTGTGACCTTGGAATAACCACCGGTAGAAGCTAGTACAGCCGCTTGAATCGGACAAGCTAAATAGACCTACTAACCAGAAACCTTGAAATATGAACCACTGAAGTTGCCCACATTCTTTGACCTTTTAGCCAATGCGTTGTCCTGCCCAATTCTTTCCAATTTCTTCACATAGTCGGTCACCTCATTGAAGTTCTTTCTTGTAGAAGTCATGTGCAAATACACGACCTGCAAATTTGTGTTTAGTCCCTTATCATAATGAAAAATCATTTCCTCCCCAATTCCCCCAAGTTGAGTAGCGTAGGGAGACAAGACATGGGACTTAGCCTTATATGATGCTACAAATATGTTGCCCTGCTGAAGACCCAGAAATTCATCCTTCCTCACTTTGATATGACCCCAAGATAAGGGTAGAATTCTCTGTCCCTACATATTTGTGATATAAATTTTTAATCGATATAGTGTTCAATAACACTGCTCTTAGGTGAGTTCAAAAATTCATAAAAATGAAGGTTAATTTGGAGAGTCCAAAACAGATATACCATAACTTGTTGATCAAAGTAAGGCATTTAATAAGGTAATTCTTTGATGACATATAGGTTAATACTTGATACAACATAGTTTTTCTTGTATGTGATACAACATACTTGAATCTTCCTTGAATGAATGATAACCTCATAATGTTTTTTCTTAAAAAAAATATTTTAAACCTTATTTGAAATGCATCAAATTTGAAAAATCCTTATGCTTAATTCAAAGCAAGAGATTTATTTAAACATTAATCTATATTAGTACGAGGTAGACAATTCAACATGTCCTACTAACAAAGAGCATTGTTGCATATGCTTGGCAAAGGGCACTAAAATCATAATCCATCTTTCCTTATGCTTGTAAGCTTACTGAACTTTGATTTTTAACCTTCTTTTTTTTGGGTTGTGGGTCTTATGAGTATTTTGACGGCTAAGAGCTTGCAAAAATTGATTGTGGACATTTATACCATGTTGGTTGTATCAAAGACAGGAAGAAACTCGAGAACACTTGCGCCACATGCAAGTGGATAGTGTCAACTATGCTACTAGATAATTCGTGCATTCAATTTTCACTTGGCTTGAACTAATTAGTTTAGTTTGGGCTAAGTGAATTTACTTGTGGTGTTATTCTGCATTGGTTGTTCAATAGGGCTTAAGATAGCTGAGCAAACCACTCCCATATTATGATTAGTTGAAGACAAGTAAGCATGGAATGCATGAATTCTCAAGGTAGCATATCCGACACTCTCCTCTTGTGCATAGGGAAAGTGTTCTCAAGCTTGTTCCACTCTTTGATGCAATCAATATGGTATAAATGACAACAATCAATTTTTCCAAGTCCTTCCCCATCATATACTAATCCTAAGGTACACTGACGAAAAAAAAAAGAAGCTAAGTAGGTTGAAATAAAACTCAAGTAAGCTTACAAACTTAAGCAGAGAAGGGATTCAGAAATTTCGGTGCCCGTTACCAAACATATGCAACAGTGCTCCTTGTTGTCAGGACATGTTGAATTGCCTGCCTCATAATTATGTAAACTAATTCTTAAATAAAGATCTCTTTCTTTGAATAGAGCAGAAGCAGTTCTTTTAATTTATAGATTTCAAATAAGGCCTAAAAGATTACAAAAAACATTATGTGGATGTCACCCATTCAAGGAAATTTCAAGTATGTTATATCAAATACTAGAAAAAATTATGGTGCATCAACACTAACTTATATGTTATCAAAGCATTACCTGATCAAAAGCATTACGTTGATCAATAAGATATGTTATATTGCCTTCAATTTCTCTCAATTCACCTTTATTCTTCTGAAGTATTAAATTCACCTAGCAACATGCTCATTGAACACCATACTGACCAAAAAGTTGCATGAAAATATATAAGGGAAATAAATTCTATCCTTATATTTGGGTTATATCAAAATGAGAAAGGAAATTTGTGACAAGCTTTTTTCTTTCTTTCTATTTTTTACTGAGCAACAATCTCTTAATTATGCATGAATGAAAGCATTAATATTTTCAAGAAAGGAGTTTGAAACCGAGCTCCCAGCCACTAGATAGAATAAGCACAAATTCATCATTAAAACAACGGCGAAGGGCCTAAAATGCCCCTTAAGTATTTGAATTGGTACTAAATTACCCTCCTTCCACCTTTTGGCCTTATAATACCCCTGCCATTCAGCTTTTGGCTCAAAAATACCCTTGATGTTAATCATTTGGCTCATATTTGCCTAATTTTAATAGCTTCCTTAAAGTAAAATTATTAAATATTTATTTATTAAGTTGCTTAATGTGATTGGTCCAAATTTAAACTCTTCTCAAATAAATAATAAAAATCATATTTTTAAAATTTGTCTTTTTTTATAAAACCACATATGATTCATATTTTGACCTGATACACTTGAAAATAATATTGAAAAATTTCATGATATCTTCCTATTGGCCTATTTTTAATCAACCCCCAACTTATTATAACAGAACCCAAGTCATAAATGAGGATCCAACTAAAATCCATACTCACTCGGACTGATTGTCCTTCTAAAAAAATTATTATTTTTATTAATATAGATTTTTCTATCAGTTATCCAAATGTCCTATTCATTCTCTTTTTTAAATATCTTATTCTTAATTAAGATATCCGGGACTCAAAC
This sequence comes from Solanum bulbocastanum, assembly GCA_037074985.1. Taxonomy (NCBI): domain Eukaryota; kingdom Viridiplantae; phylum Streptophyta; class Magnoliopsida; order Solanales; family Solanaceae; genus Solanum; species Solanum bulbocastanum. Next base: position 23,230,555 of record CM073599.1, read on the forward strand.
TTGAATCGAGCTCACATGTTTATATATTCTTTTAATTTCTATTATTTCTATGGTGGGATGAGGTTGTGGATAAGAGAAATAATTATTTTTATTCTTTTATTTTGTATTTTTGGTACACAAAAGAAAAATGTGATAGTCGTACATATTTGCTTAATCAAGTCATCTTTTATTGAACTAATTATTTCTATATGAATGCATCGTTATTTTCGTCCTTTTTTCTCTCTTGTTTGTCATAAATTGAAAAAAATAAAATTTAAAATGGTGGAAAAGATCCAAATAGAAAAAAAAATATGAAAGACATAAGAAGTTGGGGGGGGGGGGGGGGTGTAGAGAGTAGATGCCTAACCTCCTTTTTAATTTTAGTTTACTATGAAATTCAAAATAAAGTCAATCATGTGAGTTTATCTATTAAGTAATGACAAATTATTTTAACTCAAAAGAGCCTAAAATGCCTTAAACAATGAGATTTGGTACAATAATGCCCTCCATCCAGCTTATGAGTATGATTCGTTAGACATAAGGGTATTTTTGAGCCAAAAGGTGGATGGCAGGGGTATTTTAAAGCCGAAAGGTGGATGGAGGGTAATTTTGTACCAATTCAAATACTTGAGGGGTATTTTAGGCCCTTCTCTGTTAAAACAATGGTTTACATCCTCTTGGTTCAATAGAGATTCAGCAGTGCCATCAACTGATGCAAAATCACTATGTCCAAGTTCCTAGATAAAATTCCAACTGATTCTAGACTGAGTAGAATGGGTTTTTTCACCTAATAGGTGTTGCTATTGCAAGAGCCCCCAGGAAGAAGCTATTGACCAGTTATTGTGTTTGGAAAGTTTTCTAAGGAGATACGGACAATTCTGTGTTGTCCTATTGGTATCTTTTATTTGAATGATCCTTTGAGACTCCTTCTCAGGAACTTGTGGATCTGGAAAACAAAAAATTGTGTCCTTGCCTTAGTTCTGAAATGTCTTCCTGTTGTGGCTTTATGGCCTGAAATTGCTCAGAGGTACATGTTAACTAGCATTGTTATCAATGGAATTTAACCTTGAGTCTGCAAAAAGTGCATGGCGCACGGCATAGTGTTCCTTTGCTTACAAGGTGATGATAGTCCAATTTGTGGCTCTCATACGAGAGTTGCTACATTAGAAGCTGATATAGTGGTAACAACCATAGGAGAACTATCAAGACCCAAACTTAACCATTAAGAAATATGAATGGATCTTATCATTGCATCAACTTCTAATCCAGAAACTCTCCTAAGAGAGCCATATATTGGGCCACCATCACCTTGTAAGTTATGAAACACTCTACCGTGCGCCAAGAAATTTCTACAGACTCAAGGTTAAATTCCATGGATAACAATGTTAATTAACATCTACCTCTGAGCAATTTCAGGCTACCCTATGATAAATTCAGAGATAACACAAAGAAGGTTAGTATTATGAGAATATAAACATATTTCTTTGGTATACTTCCTGCAATGTTCTCCAGTTTTATATGGTTGAACACATCTGTTAGTTCCCATATAGATGTGTGGCTTCATTCATTTTTTCATTAATTTGTGATGAGAACGTAGAGTAACTACAATTCTAAGATGTGATGGTGATACATGAAACCAAATGCTACCGCTTGTAATATGCTATGCAACTTTACTGACAAGCTAAAGGAATCTTCTACCCATGGATTGACCAGGATGACATCACTAATTACTTGCATTTTCTATATGCTACTGAGTGAAATCATCAATTGCATTTCCTGTTAAATAAGTATGCTAATTATTGGAACAAGTCGCTCCAATATTCTTCTCACTTCTAAAATTCTGGTTCCATTGGGAAGTCAGGTGAATTTATGTTATATCTATTTTATTCTCCTCTAGTTTGTTTGTTTATTTTTTCGGTAATATTGCAAATTACTGATATATTATTGTATGTTGGCTATAGCATGCTAGAGCTGTTAAGGTCTACCAAAATGGTTGTAGAAAAAGGGACTGCTAATGGCCAAAATGTGACCTATGTCAAATAGTTATTCGACTGTATAGTACAAGCTTTGGTGGAATATTTGCATTAAGGTTGACTTGAACTGGTGTGATTAATAAAAGATTCAGGTTTATCAAGAGAATTATGCTAGACTTCAGAAATTCCTTTCTATTTGATACTCTAATTGTATAAAATGAGTTATAGATTAGATGAGTTAGAAATAGAGTTACATAGAGGTAGTGGGTACCTATGGAATTAATCGAGGTGCACTCAACAAGATGATCCATACACTACCAATAAAAAGAACGAGTTGGACCAAAAACATGGGAGAGTTAGAACACAGATTTGGGGACAAGTAATTACTAAAGATGAGAATGGTTGTTGAACTTGCACTTTAATCCTAATTAGTCTTAAAACATATAGTACAATTTTACTATTACTCCTTCTCATGACCTTTAATATTTTAATCTTATTGTGTATTTTTGGTATTTTGAGTTTTGATGATTTAACAATCTATCATACAAAATGACTTGGTCCATGAAATTTTCAACCTACAGACAAGTCAATTGCGTAAGGCTATAAAGTTGTACTTTTTATAGTGGTTAGTAGGCACTGTTGTAGATGCATTGTAACAGCAGGCAACCTCGACCAATGGCTTGCATCCTAGGTTTTTTCTCTATTATAAAAGGAAAGAGTGACAAGATCAAAACCTAGTATTTGCAATCAATATTTTTCACCAAGCTAAAGTCATTTCAAGAAAGAACATTGTTCATACTCAACAAGGGACTTGATCGAGTATTGAAACAACTTTAGTTGGTTTTTGATTTTTGTGTCTTGTGCTCTTATATTGTAAATATACTACTAAGTTATAAAGGATGGTAGATCATTTCTTCTCTTATCATTGTGATCTGATTTGGTGTCTAGAGTTAGCTGTGGTATAATGCTAAAGTCTATATCGATAGAGTTAGTTGGTATAGTGGATGATAGAGTTATATCTCAGTTGTCTTGTAATAGAGGTGTTACAAGGGTGATAGGATTAAGAGTTTAATCCACTGTAATTACTTGGGTTTGTAGCTACGAGTTTCTTGAAGTTGGTGGAGCCTTGAGAAATCATGTGACATAGGTCGTGCCTTTTCCCTCCCTTGAGCAAGGAGCCTAGAGAAATGCTATACTATGTGAGAATGTAATGGCCTATGATAATGTGTTTTCAGCATTAGGGAAGATTTGTAATTTTCATAGTGACAACATTGACTCGGCCCAGGTACTTTTATACTTCAGTGTTCTATTAATCACATGTTGTGTAGTTTCTACAATGTTATGCACTTATTGTATACAAATGTCTTTAATTTTTCTGTAACATATAACTTTTGCTTGTTGTAGGAGAACCTTGTTATGATTTCTTCAATTCTAATATCCGAGACCTTTTGACAGGTTATTCCTGTTTGGCTGAATTGACTGCCTATAAGAGCTAACCTGATTGAACCAACTTTGTTCAATAGCCGACAGAACATGACTCCCTTGCTTCAATACAGCCTTAACAACAGTTAAAGTATGTGTGAAATGCCTCTTTACCAAAAGGAATGAAATCCGCAGTATGAGATACTCCATCCGTCAAATTTTATATGATATAGTTTGAATTTCAAAAATCAAACAAGAAAATCTTTGACCATGATTTATCTTTCAACATTTTTATTTTTTAATTATTTTGAATATAGTACCCTTTATTTAGTTTCTAAATATGTTTAAAAAAAAAAGCAATGATTGTATGTCCAAATTTAAATAAAGAAGTTTGACTTTCAAATTTTGGATTGTGACATCATATGATTTGGGATAGAGGAAGTAACACTTTTTGCATATTATTAAATGCTTATTTCCTATTTTACATAACTTATTAACATATAGTACTAAAATAAATAATGACAATATCTAGTGGGGTGATCCAAAATCTTAGTTGTAATTCTTCTTTAATGTACTTTGCCAGATGTCACTGATGAGAAAGTATTGTTACTGATTAATTTCTCTATACAGAAAAGGGTAAAAAAAATATCCCTAAACTATGGAAATGGATCAAATATACCCTCTGTTTTATTTTGGGGGTCAAAAATACCCTTACTGCTGGTGTATTGGCTCACATTTACCCTTCAAAACTAACAGATATATGTCACCTTAAAAATCACATATTACAATATTTTTTTTGCTGATTCAGAAATTTAAATGAACAAAAAAATCTAAAAGATATATTTTTTTTTCCTTTGACCCATCTTCCTCGACTAGTGTAGGATACAAGGCATCTGGTCGGGAGAATAGCAATCGTGTGCCTACCTGAGATCTTTTGTAAGCTCTTGAAGCTACATGATTTGTTGACATTTCTTAATCAGTAGTAAATACCTTCAACTCGGCATGTTTCTTTCTCCATTGAGTTCAATTTTTGGGTGAGAGAAGTGTTGTAAATATCTAGTGGAAAAAACAATGTCTACTCTTTTGTCCTCAAAATGCAACATTCAGTGATCACTTCTTGCTGCCATTACTTAGAAGTTGATTTATACTTAACCATTTTTTTTTGGAGTGTCTTCAGTGGTCTAAAGAAAAATTTTAAAAAATATAAAAAAAAAGTCTATCTTTCATTTCTTCTCTTTTCTTTTCTTTGAAGAAAAGAATGAACCTATGACTGTGTAAGAATTTTTTCTTCATTTTTTTCATCTGAATTTATTTCTTAACTTCTCTTTCTTCTATACTTCTAAAAATTCTGTTATTCCTCAAATATAAATTAACTCTCTCCCTTATTCACAATATTTCGATCATTATTCATTTTACTCTTTAATTTTTTAACTCTCATTCTGGCAGCAGATAAAGGGAAAAAAACTTAGAATTTTGATGAGGGAAAATAAAACAATAGAGGTTTCAATGTTGTTGGCTGGGTATAATTACTCCATAAGTCAAAACCCATGCACAATTTTATTCATTGTATTATTTTCTGTAATTTCAATTCTCCAACATATATTTTCCTATGCTATTAATCTTCTCCAATTTCAAAAGAAAAATTAAGTAAGAAAAGGCCAAGATGATGAGAAGGCAACCGATTGAGTCAAAATTCCAACGCTTAACAGTTTTTATAAACTTTTGTCGAGTTTTATGAGTGGTGTCTACATCATCTTCGTGTAGGAGAACGGCGATGGCAACATCGATGTTGTAGATTACTTTCTGTTGGATTTGTATCTTTGCATTCGGTGATTTCTTTTGCGAATCCATGACTGTTTGACCACAATTTACATATTAGGTCTTTTTGTCCATTTGAATTTCCAAGTCAACAAACAAAATATTGTTTTATGTGATTTTTAAGGTAACATGCCATCTGATAGATTGAGGGGTAATGATTAGTAACGTTTCAAAGACAGTTCATCCAAATCTAAGTGTCAATGATTGTAAACCAATATAAAACCCAACTAAATGAGTTGGGTCGAATCCCACAGGGAGCGGTACGTGTTTCAAAATCAATTGGGAAGTATGAACATGGTCAAATCAGTCATAGGAATACAAATTATCGCATAAAAACATCATTAAAATTAAGGGGTGACGCGAATGTCAAATGGCGGTTTTGCTTTTGATTAACAACTACAAACAATCAAAAATAATACGGATTAACAATAATGATATGGGTTATTGGGATGTGATCGATTATAGGCAAATATAGACATATGGGTAATTGCAACTATTAGTAAATAGCTAGATTTTAGTGAGTCGGCTAGGCTATAAGGGAGGTAATTTTCTCTTGAACAATTTACCCCAAATCAAGTGATTTCTCACAAACATCAACAAGCATGCAAAATAAGAGTAGCCTACACCTTAATCCATTCACTCTCTAGAGTTGAATCTGTGGGATTGGGTTTAGGATTCACTCTCTTAAGCTGAACCGAGGACAACTCAATACCCACAAACCATCAATCAATATTTTTAGTTCTAAAACCTCTCTCGAGAGCAAGCCACGAACACAAACATAGAATTGTATTTGCAAATACAATTTTTAAATTAAACTATAATTAATGATTAGACTCACTTGTCAATAGCATTTAAACTAACAATTAGCAATACTCATAAACTAAATCAGTCCATAATCACATACACCCCAAGAATTGAAGTTTTAGCTATACATTATAAAAAGGTAAAAACAATTACCAAATTGATTATCCATGAACTGGGTAAGAGTAATTTCATCCTTACAATGCTCCATTTTGATGAATCTCAAAGACCCACTTCCAATTTCTCAAAAGTGAATACCTTCAATCTTTCAAAGTTAAGGTAAGCTCTAGAGACAATTGTCTCCATATGCTCAAAACTTAAAAATAAGATAGAAGATTATAATGATATATCCTAACTAAAATGTTCAAAAACATATTTATAGTTATCGAAAATAAGCTATGAAAGCCCATTCTGCGAAGTAAGTCAGGCTCGCTGAACCACTCGGCGAGCTGCCCTTTGGTCTCTTACATCGCCCTTTTGTCTCGGCACTCAGCATCCTCCAGGTCTGTAACTTTGGGCGATCTATCTTGGCTTCACAGAATCACTCAGCGATCCACCGACAGCTCCTTTTCATCGCCAACTTGATTCTTTTCTTCAGGGCTTGGCACACTAGAATTTTAGGTGGTCTGATCAGCCACTCGGCGACTCGCTGAGTGCTCTTGGCGATACACATGTTCACCCATCTTCATTTATTCAGCTTGTTTTGCTCCCTTTTGCCTATTAGTGTCCTTGCTTTGTTCCTCAATCCATATTACTCAAAATCAAGGATTTAACATCAGTTATTGGTACAAAATAATCATTTGAGGACACTAAATCTCTATAAACAAAGCACTAAATAAGTCCAAATCTTGGACTCATCAACACCCCTAGCTTAAACTTTTGCTTGTCCACAAGTAAACTCAAGTTCAGCAGTTTAAAAAGGATGTCTCAAACAGTGCTACATAAGACTCAATCATGAATGCACTCAACAACACTCAACTTACTCATGCAAGGATCAATTGTGCACTAAAAGATCCAAGTTGTGACTCACTATTATCGAAGATGCTCAAGTCACAATACTTGCTTCAAATGCAAGTTCAAACTCAACAAATGTACTCAAATGCCCTCACAACAGAGATGATTCCATATTCCCACACTATTCTTCAACAATTTAAAGTTCCAAAATCACATACGATTCTCACACTCACAAAGATAAACATATGCATGACTTCACCCATAGGTTTGCCCTTATTTTCCAATCAACACTCGTTTCAGCTCACTCAAGACCAAAAAGGTCTTTTCAAGGCTTGTAACGGGGTTGAGTGTAAAGGTATGGTCAATCAGGCTCAGTGGCTGACGAAATGTGGTGTGAACATAACTTTTCCTCCTTTTCTTCAGCATTTTCACTCATGCTCAAAATTCACCCCATTATTCACTTTCACAAGGATTATCGGATACCCCCATTTCTTTTTGCAATTTTCACAACTTTTTCATTCTCTTTCTTTTGCTTTCTTTCTCTTGTTTTTTTATATGGAGGGGTTCCATTTTTTTTTTTCAAAACCATGGACCAAAGGGGACTTCTTCACACATCTTGATTTACCTTCTCTTTCCACCACACCCCCAACTTAGGCTTTTAGCCTAAGTAGGCTATTCAAACAAACCACACTTCATGAAGATTATGGGTGAATGAATAAAGAGGGATCTCAATTGCTCAAGTTTCTTCCAAGAAAAGGATAAGGCTCAAAGGGGGTTCAAGCAAGGTTCACACATCTCATAAGGTTGTCCACAAAAGAGGTAAATTGTCAAATTGTTTCACTCTTCAAAATTTTGCCTAAGATCATTTCAAGTTCTTGCATCACTGAGTCAACTGTACCAACAGGGAAAATTCAAGGTGTCATCACACAAGGTTCACGGTAAGCTCATCACACAAGGCATTGGCACCAATATCAAATGAGACTCATTCGAGCTAGTGTGCAATCATCATCACAAGAGACTCCATTCGATAACCTGCTAGTCACGACAAGATACAAAAAGTCCACATATTGTCTATGCAACTTCATTTGGTCTCATCATAGTCGCGCATTCAATTTTGTTCGATTAAGATCACTATTCAAGTCATCGGTATTGATCATAACCGATACTCAAATTTGAACAAGAACTGCCACAATCAAACACACAAGAGGCGGCAAAAATTTTCAAATAGGTCAAAAAACCATTTTCATTCATTACAAGGAGTCATAAGCTTAAACATTCACAAGATAAGAGCAAAACACAGTATAAAACACAAAACCCAATACATAAACAAGAGGTAGGTATAGAAATACCTCACCGCACCACAAATAAAAAGCAGTTGCCCTCAAATGCAACAAACATAATCAAAAGTCAATAAAAATGAGATAGAGAGAGGTAAAGAAAAATCCCTTCTACACAGTAGCTCTATCTGTCGGTTCATCAATACCCGGGGTCACACTCTAATCAACAACAGCATGGCTCCACTACAGCCTTTCATAGGCGTATCTGCCAATGAAATCTATACAGCTGAATCCACCATAGCCTCCTCAACCTATGTCAGGCCCTCATATGTGGTCTCATCTTGGAGATCGAGCTACTCCACATCAGTCTGTGCCTCAGACTCGGCAGCATCCACCTCATCAGCTCGAACCTCATCTCCGGTGGTAGCCGAAGGTACATCAGAATTAGTTGGCATATCAGGGATATCTATGGTCCCAAAAATCATCGACATATCTATGGAGTTTAGCTAGTCCATGTCCTTTCTCAAGTCAGCAATAGCGGCCTTTAGGGCCATTGCCTCATGAGTGGCTCTCTTGCCTTGCTCACAGACCTCTATCCTTGTCACAAAGGCATTAATAGTCACATTAAGAGGTGTCACAGCAACATTAATGGCTCTCTCAATTATCCCAGGGACTATAGCCTCTAGCCTAGAGGCACGCTTATCGGCAGAATGGGCTAGATGCCCTATCCATAGTAACGCAACCTAGGTGAGTGGAGGTCGGGATGCAGCAATACTAGCAACACACTTAGGAGGCAAGGGTGTGATAGAAGAAATCAGAGTCATGGAGGGGGAAACACTAGATATACCTAAAGGCCCAAGGGCTGGTGTAGGCAATACTACCTCTGCAGGTAAAGTCTCAATGTCTCAGCCTCATCCTTTAAATACTTAGCCTTAATCCGCTGGATGTTGGTAGAGGAGGTGGGAATCACTTCCACGTCCTTTTTCTCATTGCATGGCACCTGAGCTCGCCTGCATAACTCGGTGATCAACATCGAAAAAGAGAGAGATGTCTGACGCTACTTGGCCCTCATGGCCATCTCTTAGCCTACAATCATGCCCAAATTGAGGCACTTTCTATCAGTGATAGAGCCAAGGCAGGCGGCCTTAGTGTAGCGGAGAATAGACTATTTTTGGGATGGAATAATTGTGTTGCTGATAAACTCGAACCAGTACCTCGCCGCCACATTTAGATCTTTTTTCTCAATAGGCACTCCGGCCTCAATCCACCTATGAGTATCATCTGAAAGTAGAGGCGCCACCCAACTTTTCATGTCCTCCAGTGAAGTTGTCTTGATCATACTCTGGTAGTCATCAGCAATATTCTCTGTACACTCTAGAACTGCATTGATAGCATCACTGTCACACTTTACTTTATTGCCTCGGACAACCACATAGTCCATTGGCTTAAAGGTAGCGGCTTCCCTCTTTTCTTATGGTACCAAAGCTCCATATGCAATGTAAACCTCCTGGACCCAATGAGGAATGTAAAGGCTATGAGGTTTAGTAAAACTCTGAAACTTGTGTGATTTTAAAGTTCTCCAGATCTCTGGTATCGGTCTATCACTCCATCTATAGATAACCTCTTTTACTCAATGATGGTCCTCAGTCCCTCAACCTTTAGTCTATTCATAGACTGGGGAGGAGGACCCTGTGCAGGTGGTGTTCGGACCGCAGCCTGATTTGAAATAGGGGGAAGAGAGTGGCCTGGAGTACCCGGATCCTAGAGGGATCATTCAACCTCTTGGAGCGTAATTCAACTCTACAGGCTAATAGTTGTTGCTCATCCCCAGACTCAGAAATGTCAGCCTGAGGGTCTTAGTTCTCTTCCTCACTCTTAGAAGTGGTTAGGTGAGTGGCGTAAACTCTCACTGTCAGAGCTGACCTCCAGTGACTCAGGAGCAGGCGCCTTTCCTTTTCCTTTACCGTTCCCACCTGTGATAGGAAGTTTTGTTGCCTTTGCTTTGGATACAACTACATTCTCATTTATAGTGATTCCCTTTGCCAACTTGTGGGGCGGCATGTCACGTCCTGCTACTTTTGGTCTAGCCATATCTGCAAACACATTGGAAAAGGTTAAAAGTAGTTCAAGAAAGATTTCAGAACATAAGTTGCAGAAAGACTCGCAGAACTACTCGGTGAGTCACCGAGTCTCTTTGGCGAGCTAGATCGAGCTAGCTGAAAGGACTGGCTAGAAAATTTCCCACAAAAAGATAGGTCAGTGATAGATAAGGCCTTTTGGTGAATCACTGACATCACTCGGTGAACTCAGACTAGCCCACCGAGAGTTACAGTATGTTTTAAGGGTTAGGGGAGCAGAAAGGGCAATCAATGGAGACTTTTGGTGAGTCATTGAGTGAACTCGATGAGCTCAAGCTTCTCACCAAAAGATACAGACTTAAACTAAGCCAAATTATGAAATTAAAGGGGGATTTTGGTGAACCATCGAGTGGGTCGGCGAGCTCGCCAAACTGCCCAACATGCCAGCTTTCGATCCCGTTTTCTAAAATAAAGCTCGCAACCCTTGAAAAAAAATCAAACATCTTAGGATCTGGGGTACTCAGACTTCCCCCGGTGTTTGGCCAAAATTAGCTATTTGACGACTTTTGTCCTTAAGAATGATGTCAAACGCTCCATCATCGGGCAAAGTACGTCATTTAGCACAATTGGGGGTTACTTAGACTTCAGCCCACTAGACACAACTAACATTTACCATAAACCAACAATTCATGATCTATTGTAAAGCACAAAACTTGGGAAATCATATTTTAAACAATTTAGGCACAATTACGAAACTACGAACGGAAAATTAGCACACAATTACTAGTTCAGTACAGGCCCAACACACATCAATAGATTTAAATAATTGTATTTGAATTCAACCTCTATTTAAGAGTTCGAGGATCGAAAAACAAACCTTTACAATGAATGAAGAGTTTGAAATGCTAGGCGGTAATGAAATCCAACTACGAACACGAAACCAAAGAGAAAAAAGAGAAAAAATGCACAAATATCAAAAATCTAAAGTGCGGATGTGATTGTATGAGGCTAAAATGAGGGAATATAAAAGAGTTTGAAAAAACCTTTGGACTTTAAAAACCGTTCAATTCGAGACCCATTCGGCGGTATTAGTTGTCCTCGCCGAATCACTTGGTGATGCATCGAGTAGTGACTTACCTCGCCGAGTTTTATAGAATCTCCAATCAATTTGGGTGTCTAAATGGCAGACAAAGTTGACCTCGTCGACCTTCTTCGTGAGTCGTTGATTTGTATGGGCCCGCCGAGTTTTATAGACTCCCACCTAATATTTTCTGAAGTCCAACGGCGGTCTAAGTCAGGCTCTCCAACCTGTACATTTCAAACACATTCCACACTTCAAATGCACAATCAACACCTATTATTCAAAATCAAAACACAAAGCAATAAAAGCTTGGGTTGCCTCCCAAGAAGCGCCTTAGTTAATGTTGTGGCACGATGTAGTACCCACTCAAACTTTATTCTTGGGGTTTTCCATAGTGTTACTAGGCAACCCCCTTTTTGTCTTGGGTTTAAATGCAAAGAAATTTCCAACTGTTTGATAGAGATGAAATGAGAGGTCACCGTTTGGTTGGGAGTCAATACTTCTTCCTTCATTTCCTTCAAAACATTATTGGACCCTTCAACCTACTTGAGAATACGTGAGAACATATCCTCAGTCTGGCCACCCTCAGAATCATTAGGCTTTTGACGCTCGTGGGTAGGAACATACCTTTATTTTCCCCTACTCTTTCCTTCTAAGTGGCATTACGATCACGTCACTCTCTGTCACGATCTCGCCTGCCCTCATATCTATTCCATCCTTGGTTACCATCCGTCCTTGGGTAGTTTGCACGATAACCTCCTCCTTGGTAAGCTAGGAATTCCATTTCCTCATTGTACAACACTTCAAATTTGGCCTCTTCGGGGTTTACACCACCAACACCGATAATATTAACACTCCTCATAGCAGAACCCATGACTTTCTTGGCCAAGATGTCCAGCAGGGTCATCATATTTGCCATGTTTTGGTCTCTCTCTTGATTTTTTTCAATTTACTCTTTTATCAACTTGTAAGTAAGAGGAGAGACCTGATCTTCACGGGTGTACCATGCCCAATTAATCTTCGTCATGTCATCAAGGAGTTGGGCTGCTACCACATAAGGTTGTTGCATTAAACCTCCCGGAGTAAGTAGATCACCCACTTCATTGTTACCAAATCAAGGCTTCTATAAAAGTATTGCAGCAGAACATTGTCGGGCGATCCATGAGTTGGGCATTATAGCACCAACTTCTTAAATCTTAGCCAATTTTTATGGATTGGCTCATCCTTCAAATGCTTGAAGTTTTGGATGTTGTCTTCAAGAGTCATCATCTTTGAAGGAGGAAAGAATCGCAATTGAAATGTAGTGATAAGCTTGTCCCATGATGTGATAGAATCTCTTGGAAACTCAGCCAATCACTTACACGCTTCTCCCATTAGAGAAAATAGGAATAACCTCAACTGGACTGACTATTGAAATATGTTCTTAAAGGAGAACGGTCCACAAACATCAACAAAATTCCTTATATGCTCATGAGGATCCTCATGAGCCAGCCCACCAAACAACCCTTTCAATTGTAAGAGCTGCAACATGGTGCTTGTAAAGTGAAACACAGTGTTTCCTTCAGCTGGAGGCAAGCGAATGGCACCAACTTCACCCATGTGGTTGGGGTCATTGACATCATTGAGATTTTCGATGTCATCTTGGTGGCTCACCTAGCTACCATTGCTACCATTTACTCTCATTTCATTTGTTTTAACAAGCAACACAAAAACCAAAACTAAAAATAAGTAGATTCAACTATGACTAAAAGAAAACAATTCAACTTCACCAAAAGAATTTCAAACAACACCACTCCCCGGCACCGACGCCATTTTGATTAGTATTATTTCAAAGAAGCTTCATCCAATTCTAAGCGTCAATGATCGTAAATTAGTATAAAACCCAATTAAATGAGTTGGGGTCAAATCCCAAAGGAAGCGGTACGTGTTTCAGATTCAATTGGAAAGTATGTCCATGGTCAAATCAGTCATAGGAATACAAATTATCACATAAAAACATTATTAAAATTAAAGGGTGACACAAATGTCAAATAGGGGTTTTGGTTTTGATTAACAACTACAAACAGTACAAACAATACAAATTAACAATAATGAGATGGGTTCTTGTGATGTGATCGATTATAGGCAAATATAGGCATATGCGTAATTGCAACTATTAGTAAATAGCTAGATAGTAGTGAGTAGGCTAGGCTATAAGGGAGGTAATTTTCTCTCGAACAATTTACCTCGAATCAAGTGATTTCTCACGAACATCAACAAGAATGCAAAATAAGAGCAACCCACACCTTAATCCATCCACTCTTCGACCTAAATGTGTGGGATTGGGTTTGAGATTCACTCTCTTGAGCTGAACACAGGACAACCCAATACCTACAAACCATCCATCAATAATTTTAGTTCTAAAACCTCTCTCTTGAGCAAGCCAAGAACAGAAACATAGAACTGTATTTGCAACTACAATTGTTAAAGTAAACCACAATTAATGATTAAACTCACTTCTAAATAGCATTTAAACTAACAATTAGCAGTACCCATAAACTAAATTAGCCCATAATCACATGATCACACCCCAAGAATTGGGGTTTTAGCTAGACATTATAAAAAGGTAAAAAACAATTACCAAATTGATTATCCATCAACTACGTAAGAGTAATTACGTCCTTACAGTGCTCCAATTTGATGAATCTCAAAAACCCACTTCCAATTTCTCAAAAGTAAATACCTTCAGTCCTTCAAAGCTAAGGTAAACTCTAGAGAGAATTGTCTCCACATGCTCAAAACTTAAAAATAAGATACAAGATTATAATGATAGATCCTAACTAAAATGTTCAAAAACGTATTTATAGTTGCCGAAAATAAGCTACGAAAGCCCATTCGGTGAAGTAAGTTGGACTCGCCGAACCATTCGGCGAGCCGCCTATTGGTATCTTACATCACCTTATTGCCTTGGCATTCAGCATCCTCCAGGTCTGTAACTTTGGGCGATCTATCTTGGCTTCGTAGAATCACTCAGCGATCCACCGACTGCTCCTTTTCATAGCCAACTTGGTTCTTTCATTCAGGGCTTGGCACACTGGAACTTTAGGTGGTCTGATGAGCCACTCGATGACTCGCCAAGTGCTCTTGGTGATCCTCAGGCTCACCTATCTTCATTTCTTCAGCCTATTTTGTTCCTTTTTGCCTCTTAGTGTCCTTGCTTTGTTCCTCAATCTATATTTCTGAAAATCAAGGATTCAACCTCAGTTATTGGCACAAAATAAGCATTTGAGGATACTAAATCTCTATAAAAAAAAAAAATATATCGTTAAATGAGTCCAAATCTTGAACTCATCAGGTAAGTGAGTCAATACACTAACGACAAGGGTATTTTTATCCCAAAATCAAACAGATGGTATATTTGATTCATTTCCAATAGTTCAGGGGTATTTTTGACTATTTTACGTTCTCTATATAATATACATATGTTTGACGCACTTATTTGAGTACTATTGAGATAAAACATTTAAGTTTTTAATCTCAAAAAAAATGTCATCATTCCAATCATCTTCTTCACTAAACAACATGAACGTAGTGAAAAAACTTACAGCTCTTATAGTAGATGATGACATTGTAGTTCGAATGGTCCACAAAGCACTTCTAAGGAAATTTTGTGTAGAAACTTATGAGGCAAAAAATGGTCAAGAAGTAATTCTTGCTCATCATAATGGTGTATGCTTTGATCTGATTATGATGAACTTGGATATGCCAGTAATGAACGGTCGTCAAGTATGCTTTTATAAATCATAATTCAGTTTTTGTTTGATTAATTTAGATATAATTCAAGTAATAAACTATTAAAAGTATTTCTATATTATGCAGGCAACTAAGGAACTTCGAGATATTCATGATGATAGCTTGATTGCGGGAATGACTTCCTGCAAAAAAAAAGAAGAGGAGAAATCATGCATGGATGCTGGTCTTGATTATTATTATTATTAGAAGCCGCTTACTATTGATGTAGTTCACGATTGTGTGAGAAAATTAATGGAAATGCTTAAACCTATCAAAAGTATTTGGTATGAATATGATTCATGTATTTATCTATAGAGAGATTAGGAAATAACTCTTTGACTAAAGTAGACATATTACAATTACTGATAAATTCATTTTGATTGGTAAAATAAAAGGCTTTTTGTTTTTCGAATTAAAGTACTAAACAATGAAACAAATATGACACTACTTGAAGTGTATGTCATATTTATAAGAATTGGATGGTACAATTAAATAACCTAATAGCAATATAAAAATAATAATCTTTAATTTTGAATAAGGAAATTTACTACGAATTTCTGCATCAAATTAATAGGCCTTGACTTTGATTGTTGTTCTGTTACATAAACAGACAAGAATATAATTAGACACAATCTTTATTTAAATTTTCCTTTTATCATCATAAAAATACTTATAAAGTATCACATTGGGTTGGGCTCAAGATAATTTAAATTGGCTTAATTTCAACTTAAATATTTTAGTAGCTTTAAAGCCAAAATTAAAACGTCGAACTTAAATAAGATAATTTGAATTGGCTCAATCTTAACACATTGAAGCCTCAACCCGTTTTAAAAGTATCTTCAATTGAGCCAAATTTACTCTATAATTTTAACCCGTTTTAATTCTTTATTTGAATTGGTGTAATATATGTTCCCATATTAAATGTATGAATTACTGTCTACTTTATATCTTCTAGGATTTACCTATCAATTTTCTAACTTACTTTTTTTTCCTTGACTTGAAATTCAAATTGTGGATAGAAAAGATAAATAACAATATATTAAAATTATTGAGATTAATCGGGTTAGATTGGCGGGCTCATGAGCCAACTCGATATTTAGCCCATTTGAGCTAAAGTAAATTTGGGCAGGTCATGACCCAACCTGATTACTATTTCAACCCATTTTAATATCTCATATTTCAATTCAACTCACCCATTTGACACCCCTAATATATACCATACCGCCCATTTGACACCCCTAATATATACCATATGGGATAAAAAAAATATACTATACCAATTACTTCATCATTCCATATTAATTATTCGCATTAGTAAAACAAATTACTTGTACAAAATCAAAATACAATTAACTATTATTTATCATTTTATACTTACAGTTAATTCCTTTTTCTTCTTTTTTTCTAAAAAATGATAATTCTTAAGGGGAAATTTAGTAAAACTACCCTTCTTATTTATGATTTCTTAAGGGGCACATAAAAAAGAAAGTGACAATTGATATGGGACATAAGGAGTGTCCTTTTTTTTATTTATTGATAAAGAGAGAAAAGATTAAAAAGAACAAAATAAAGAAGTAAAAAATGTGTAGAATTAATTATAAAAATAAACAGGAAATAAGAAAATATGATTCCCAAAAATAAAAGGAATTAGAAAAGGAGAAACGAGAGAGAAAAAAACAAAGAAACATGTTTAATATACAAGTTATTTTGATAGTTGATTTAGAGAAAAGGAAAAAGACAAAAGATATATGATGCATCAATCATATTAAAAAATGGTGAACATATGTTAATTATATCAGTTATATATTTTTGGGGAATTTTCGCAAAAAATCACTATACTAAACTTAATTATACTCTATAGCTATAGTTTGCATATTTACGGTCTATAGCTACAGTTTAAGTTGTCTTGTTTGTATAATTCAAGGGTGAGTTTGTATAATGACGGGTACGTTTGTACAATTGAGCCATTTTTATATAAACTTGAAATAACAAATTTATACAAATACAAACATCTGAACTTTAAACAGCTATACAAATTATATCATACAAAAGTTATACAAATTCTGAATTATACAAACGTGCAAATTATACACACTTGAAACACCAGCCCATATAATTATCATTGAATGTTGGTTGCGGATGGTAATTAATTAAAACTATAGCTATAATGACTAATTAACTAGTATATAGAAAAGAATAATAAAGAAACAAAAAAAAATATTGGAGGCTATTTTGTATACCATATCAATCAATATCTCACCGAATTTCATCCTTCTTCATACTTCGGTTTAAAATAACCATTAAACTCTATTAAATGTTTTTATCATATCCAGTTTTATTACAACGTAAGTCGGTTCACCTCTCATCCTAGGGCTTTTTACATAATTCATGTTCATACGATATACAATTTTCAATTAATATGTAATGTATTGATGTTGTATAAATAGTGTATAACTAAATATATATCATGTATAATTATAAAGCAAAGATGTATATACATCTATATACAATGTTTACACAATATTTATACATTAGAGGAGTTCATCTTCCTCCATGAGATGATTTTGTCTTTTTAATCCAAACAAACTCCAACCTCCCCTAAATATTTTCAAATTTTAGATATAAATTTCTCTAGATATTTTTGAGTAGTTTGATATGTTATTCACTCGAAAAGATTCACATTTGTGACATGTTGAATTTTAATTCTTGACATAACCCACACTCTTAATGGTACAGATCGTGTAACACGTCAAGATCAGACTTGGACTTTACAGCAGAAAACAATAGAATTTGGTGAACCACTCCGTCGACCTACCCGTGGTTTACACCCACCCAAAAGTGGTAGACCACGAGACCCTTCACGGGTCGTGGACCACCATACGAGCCGTGGGAAGGCTAGTTGGGAGTAGGCAGAAACCACCTGATCCTAGGCCTCAGACCACGGATCCCACCACAGGCTGTGGTCCTGATGACGGGCCATGGGAGGGTCCGTAGTGCTGAGCCAGCAGACCCCAACCCAAGTGAAGAACCACGATGACCTTCACGGTCCGTGGTCCTCTACATGGTCTATTAGAGGGCTCGTAGTTGGACCTCCCCAGAAACCAGTAGTCACTGGCCAGCAACCATGACCCATAAGATGGACCGTGGTCCCTTTAAAGTCAGGGTCATTTTGCTTTTTTCCCATAAGCTTTGGACATTTAAACTACGCCATTTTATACCTAAACTATGTCGTTTTGGTCAGTTTATGCCTAGTATTCTAATTAGAACCTACCCTAATCAATTCATTCACCAAAAAACTCATTAAACTTAGAGCAAAAAGGAGAAAGAATCGACGAGCCCCCTCAAGAACAGGCGACAGGTTTTCTTCAGTTCTGCCCCTAAATCAAAGGATTTCTCCATAGATTTTGTCACCAAGTATATGGGATTTCAATAGTGGATTCCTTTCATCCACTAGTCCCTAGAATACAGTCAGATTCTTGATTCTACATAATTTTTTCTAGACCTAAGGTTTCTAAAACCTTGGTTAATTGTTGTGATTTAGTTGTTGTAGTATCCTAAATCAAAATAGCTCGTCTCTTGGAAAGTTTGCTTAGTTCCTCACATGAAACTCAGAACCCTAGTTGTATAAATTCTTCTAGTTAATGAATTTTACTTTCTAGGTTAATTAAACAGATAAACATGCCTCAAATTTTGAATGTTACATTGTCAATACCTTAATGTTGCATTCTCAGATTTGCATGTCAGAATATTGAGTTATCCAGTATTTCAGTTATGTTGTGTCAGATACATATTTAGTTGGGATTAGACTTAGCACTGAGTTGGACTAGGGTTCAGCGTACCCTCATTGTCCCAAACTATGTGCCTCTTTAGGTTTATAAGTACCCTTTTTTGGGCATCAGATTTAGTGATCACACCAGTCATGCCTTTATACCCCTGGCAAGGTATATTGGGTCCTCTCGATGGGGCGTATACATCGGACTCCATGGTTACCTCAAGTGGTTTTATGTCGGTTAATAGTAGCTCCCCCAGTCAGACTCAAGTGCATTTGACCTGGTTTTCAATTTATACTTCAGTATTTAGTCTCAGCATATTATGTTCATAATCAGTACTTGGTCATTGCATTTAGCTCAACATTTCAGTTATGTTTTAGTATGTATACTCTCTTTCAGATTATTCTTTGTTCAGTTTATGTATTTATTCAGTTATATTCTATCTCCTTCACTTTCTTTGCTACTCTTATAGTGCATGTGGTATGATCCAATTTCTCCGTTCTAATCCGTTGTTATGTATTTCAATTCATGCCTCCTGGTAGAGCTTACGCAATGAATGCTAATGCATGAAACGCAAATACAATTCCTCCCCAGATGTATGGACTTAAGTTTGCCCAGCTCTCCATGTATGCCCCATATATGGTTGTCATGAATGAATGGTTGTCATTTGTCTCCAAGGGCACAAATGAGTAAGTTTCTATTGGGGGTATCCGACCTGGTGAAGACAGAGTGCATGAATGCTATGTTGCTAGAGGATATGAAAATCTCTAGGCTTATGACTCATGCTCAGCAAGTTGAGGGGGATAAGCTTAGGGAAATGGCTAGGGACAATAAGAAATATAGAACAAGGAACTATGAATACTCTCAACAGAAATTAGGTGGTGGAAATTGCTCACAGTCTTAACAGAGAAGCATGATTGAATGAATGTGAAAGGTTTAATCACATAAATGATTCTAAGTTGAAAGGATTGCTCGCCTAAAATTAATCTAAACTAAAATGCTAAATGAATAATGAGTCTAGAGACAACTACCCATGACCACCATATGTTAAGGATATGAGGTGATTTCCCATATTCCTTAGAATTGAACAAGAGGTGATTCCCCACATTCCTAATATGATGAATAGACATAGAAGCGAGTACCCATGATCCTTATAAAATGATGTGGAGGCGAGTACCTGTGTCATACGATATGATTGTGGAGGCGAGTACCCATAATCTTAAAGTAAGTAAGGCAAGAGGCGAATACCCATTAACCTTTATAAGATAGGCATAGAGGTGAATCCCCATGTCTTTAAAAGTAAGTTTGAACAATGTGATTATGTTATGAAGATGATTTGCTTGGAGTGTTGCTAGATATGCCTTCCATGATGTAGGCTTGACTAGAGGCGGATGACCTAAGTCTTGGCTAAGGTTTAGTAAGGTCACTCAAAGAAGCATTCCCCTTTCATTATGATGCTTATTATGTCTTGATTATGCTTATGCCTTACGTTTTTAAGTTGACTAATGCTTATGTTATGTTGTTTATGCAAGTTATCATATTTCGTACATCTTTGTACTAATGCATACTCTTGCCTGTATTCTTATCAAATATAGGGTCCGACACTCTTGATTCACACACTTGTGGATAGGTTCTTAGTTGATCAAGGAAGTGAAGATTTGGTGAGTCCTCATTGTATTCGAGGATTTGATCACCCCTTTCTCTTTTATGTCTTTCTTTTCATGTTAGACTATTGTATGGGCTGCGTCCCAAGATTTTATGTCTTATGTTAGATGGTTTGAGACAATTATGTTAGACTTCTGCGTTTTATGAAAACTTTGATTGTTTGGAAAATGTTTTAAATTTTTGCACCTATTCTATTAATTTATGTTATGATATTCTAAGTTGCTTGTATGAAGCCTTTCGGGGTCTTATACACCTTGTTACATCTAGGGGGTACCCTGGGTCGTGACAAACTTAGTTATTAGAGCACAAGGTTTAGAATGGCTCTAGGATGTCTCAACTACATCTAGTAGAGTCTTGTTCATAAGTGTGAAGCGTGCCACATTTATGAATGAGAGGCTATTAGATGTTTAGAAAACTTCACTTCTTCATTCCTTTAAGTCGTTTCATGGAGTTTAACTCTACAAGATCTTTCTCTATATCCTTACCCGATGGTTTTCAGGATATGACTACTAAAAGGGCTAATGCTAGAAGAACTGATGGAGACAATGTGAATAAAGAATTTCCACCCCAAGCTCCTCTTCAAGCTCTGATTGACCCTTTGACTGACAATGTTACAAATATGGAGTTTAGGTCGGCTTTCCAAGTGTTGGCTCAAGCTGTGATGGCTCAAACCTAAATGTGGGTACGGCGGCGTCAAGAGAAAGGGACTTTACAAGGATGAACCCTTCGAAATTTTATGGCTCCAAAGTTGAGGAAGATCCTCAAGAGTTTATCGACGAGGTCTGTTGACACACAATTATGGACCTCCAAATATAAATTAATCATTGCGCCTCTTAAACCCCAAACGATTTGAAATAATTGACTTTATAAAATTCAAAATATTTTCCAAGTCATTTTAAGTAATTTTTGTCAGTTTTTATAATTTTAAATAATTATATACTCTATATAATTTAATACATATATATAGTATATTTTATAAATATTTGAAAATCGTCTCAAAAAGATTTTGTTTTAATTAAATATTTGGTTAATTAGTTTATATATATAATTAGTTTAGATTTGAATAATTAAGTTTATAATTAAGGTAATTATTTTATTTCATTGAGGTTAAGAAGCTTATTAATTAATTACTATTAATTCATCTTATTTAATTGATTAGCCAATTTTATCCATAGCAATTCAATTTGGTTACATCTTTAATCCATATGGCATTTTTTCTTATTACAAATCTATCAACTCTTTTACCTCCCTTTAAACCCAATTTAAGATCAATTTTGGGGGAAATTACTAAATCCCCAAACCATTCCAGCAATCCACATCATAAACCCAGTCCACCAAATAACATACAACAATCAAAACCCACCCAAATACATACAACAATACCAAAAATACCCATAAACCTGACCCCAAGCAAGAAAATCAACCCAGCAACGCGATCCAAATCGCGATCCAGTCCAGTGTATTCGACGACCCGAGCCCACTCTCGTTGTGTTGTCTTCTTCCTTTCTCCCTTATCCTCTCTGTACGAATAACTTTCCAGGTGTTACAATCATGTATCTCATTTTTCCTTTGCTCAAATTAGACAACCATGGTTCTCAATCCGTTGAGAATTGTACAAGTTTGGTACTAATTCGAGCTGGCCAGTCTTATCTTCTAAGAATTTTGAATTTCGAATTTGACTTCAATCATAATCCCTCCTGTTTTAACCCTTAAATCAACCCTTATCATCTTCTATTTAAATCCCTCACCCTTTTCATTCAAAAGGCTGGTGATAGTTTATATTGAGTTAGGGAAACATTGGGAAAATTGAAGTTTGAGACGGTGAGAAAAGCATAAGAGAGCTGAAATTTACATTTAGGTCAATAGTGTTCATATTTCCAAAATCTCTGAGTCATTTTCTTGGAATTTGAGTTTCCATCCAAATCTTTCGGTGTTGATTCTCTGCTTCTTACGTCGAGCCTATGGCAGTGAAAGTTAGCTTCAAGTCTTGTTCGTCTCAGTTCGCTGCCCAGGAAGAGGTGAGAATATAGTCTTTATCTCGATTTGTTGCTTCCTTTGTCTTTCACTTTTGTGTGTCCTATTATGATATCGTCTTAGTATTCATATACTTTAAGATTTCATCCATTGTTTAGAAAATGCTCATGTCTTTTGGAATATGCCTAAATGTGAGTCAAATACCATATTACTCTCTTTAAGCTTTAAAATTGTATTCATTATGTGACGATAGGAATTGGTTTGATGACTTGCTTTCTGTGATTAATGTCTCGAACGCTCCTATACTCGTAGTTCTTTTTCCGTCTGTTGTTTCTTTTTCTCTCCAGACCTTAGGTTTTGTTTATTCTTAGTTCCTTTGTTTTTTCTTTTCAAAGTTTCTATCCTTTTCATCTTATGATTATTTTCTGATGATTCTACATTAGTTGATGTTCCAGTAGCAAAAAATAAGATATAAACTGCTTCTTTGTTTCTAGTTGTTTTTCTCCTTGCTACTAGTAGTTGTGACTTAAATAGTGTTAGTTATCTCATTGACTTGATTTCTAGATCTCTTGTGTCTTGTATTTGGTTTATTCATAGTGTTTTGAATAGACATTAGTGAGATACAATTTAAGGTTGTCTGTTGTGATTAGCTTAAGGCATTTGTCCCAGTTAATTTTATAAGGAGTTAAAAGTCATGCAATTTCAAATCAATTGAATAAATGCATGCATCTTTGCTTCTCTGTTATTATTAGCCCTATTAGATTTGCCTTATGAGTGATATCTTTCATGATCAAATTGAGATTTTCTTGTTCTTTAAGAAGTCACATTCTTGACAGTAACTAGTTTTCTTATTGCTTGCATCACTTAGTGTAATTATTTACCCTCTTTGTTTAGTAAAGATATTGTCAAAGAGTAGATTTAATTGGGTATTTTGTGATTAAACGGCTTAAGCTTTCATGTCTCGTTCTTTTATGCCATCACTATTTTCCTCCCTCCCATTTCCCTTTGGTTAATTAATTCTTGTCTCCATAAACAAATACCTTTAATGTTCAGTTTTATGCAAGCATTCTTCTTTGATTTTGAATTGGAATATAAATATTTGTCTTATTCTTAGTATGTTCATGAGTTTTTTTTTTGTTTTTTTATTTATTCATTCATTTACTTTCATTACGCTTTGCTTTAGCAATATTAAATAATCCAATTAGTTTATATCATCCCATCATGTGTCGCTACTGTGCATATCTAGAGTGTATAATTTTCTTGTTAGCATCCTTCCTTTGCTGAAGTGATAAATTGTTGTTAATGGCTTGTGTTATATTCTTCTTACTCTTATTAATTCTTTACCTTTACTTTGTTTTTTTTTCATGTGATACCAATCCGAGTCCATTTTGGACTTCTCTTTGCATATCCTTGAGTTGTCTCGAGTTAGCCTCACCCGTGTTTGAGCAAGGGAAGAAGAACTATGGGCTTAGAAGCAAAATTACAGTTCCCAAGAGCCAAAAACGCACTGAAATACAACATGATACAGCCGTTATACATCAGTTGTATACGTTGTAAAAAAAAAGCAGGAGAAATGGGCCCAAAGTCCTAAAATTTCAGTTTTGTGTTGTATTGTAATTTGGTCAAAAGCTCATTTATTTTTAGTATTATTTGTCAAATATTTGGACAGGTACAAAAGGGGCAAGAATTGGGCCAAAAGCCCAAAGTAAGCATTTCAAACTATTTTGCTAGTCATTGGGACAAGTACAGATTGGCCAAAGGCACAAAAGCTAAAATAAGGCCCAACTACTCGCCCAGGCGGATAGAAAATGAGACTTGGGCCCAAAACCCTCTCTCTCCCTCTTCATTTTATATGTTTCGTATTTGTTTAATAGTTTATTTTCTAGTCAATTTTAAGGTTGTCCTTATTCAATTTGACTAATAGATAGGCATTTCGAGATTTTCTAAAGACTAAATAATTATACTTTTTTCACTACTTAAATTACCTTGAAAGTATTTTATTTAAGTAAATCCCTAATACTATTTCCCTTCCCCTAAAATATAACTTCAACTCTTAAGTTTTTTATTTTCTAAACTTGTCAAGCATGCTTTTATTTTAAAATCAATTAACAAAATATTTTAATTATCGATTACCGAGAGTTAGCGGATGTTTTAGGTGCTTTCAAATCCTTCCTAGTTAATATGAACTTCAAACACCTTTAATATTTTCAATTGATTTCCTATTTTTAATCTATTGAAAAAATAGTTTTCTTGTTTTTTCTTTAAAAATTAAGTGGCGACTCTTGAAACTCCGTCTCTATTTTAAATAAAACAGAATGACGACTCTGCTAGCGATTTGAATTGGATTCTAACCTTAAAATTAATTTATTTGGCTAATGTTTGTTTGTTTATATGCTTATTTGTTTAAATGTCAGCAACATTAAATTTTTGCATTGATGGCATAACATATATTCCATCAAATGATATTTCTTTTTTTCCACTTAAAGGACGATAATGCGGGTCGTAGTCGTTTAATAACCAAATTGTTCTCGGGGTACCTCGACGAATGTAGTTGGCCACTGGATGATCAACGGTGGCTAGCTACCCCAGTCCAAGTAGTCTGTTTGGGTCACCGATCCACTATAAATAAAATCCACTCTTAGTCAAATTAGCATAGAGTGAAACCAAATCCCTTTTAGTGCTTTGAACTTATACGACCCAACACCAATGGCATGTTGGACCCGTTATAAAGACCACATTGAGTCCAAAACGGCCCACGGCCTAAACAGACATTCATACTTATGTGTTTAAATTTGAAAGATGTATATGCAGTTTGAAAAACCATTGTCCCCTGGGGTAAGGAGTAAAGTATAGCTTATTCTAGATGAAAAAAGAGTTTTACCTACTACTTCATCCAAAGGCATTGGCACCCGGAGATGACAAGAAATAAAGGAAGAAGAAGGACCTTTCATAGAGGCATATTTTAAGGTTGTACCCCTGCGTGGGACTGATTATTTGTATCCCTTTCCCCTATTATGTATCCTCATTCAGTTTATTCATAAAGTTTGAATAAATTCGAGTTTTGGGGCAATAGTGTTTTTCAAATGACATATACATCCCTCAAATTGTTTGGTCTACCCTTGACACAAAAGGATCACATATTTGTTTAAAACGCGCAATATTTGTATATGTGTTATAATTGTTTGTGTGAATAGGTTGCTTAATTAGAAGATGTTCTACCCTCTCTTTTTGAAATTTTCTAGAACCTCTAAGCATAAATATCAAGTCACTATCAAAAGTGAGTCCAAATAATCTTCGAGTCTTTAGTTTCCTGACAAAATTTTAACTTCACATTCTAATTCTTAGTCTCCCATCTCAAAAAAGGTTGATTTATTCAAGTCAAAAAGGAAGGTCGAACTATGTAGGATATGAATTCTTCTTCATAAGATACGTAGGCAACCTTTTGAGGCCCGGTCCCCATTTTTGAGAAACTCTATGTTTTCCAATTCTTGCAAAGAAATTAGAGTTACATCTCAATCAAAAATCAAAAGTACGATAGTAAAATCGACTTTGTCTCGACTAAAGTTGATATTTCTGATTCATTAAACTAAAAATGAAATAGACAAATTCCTATTTATTTAGTCATTTCTCTATATATGTGGGCTAGTTTATTTTCAAGTAGAGCAACTCTTATGTGTTTGTGATCATGTGTGTGATATATTGTATTATTCATCATCGACACAAACTAACACATTTGTCTTTGAGTTGTTTTTCTTTGTCTGGTACTCAAAACTGATCTATGCTGAGAAAATGGTAGAACATTCATACTTCATAAGATCTAAAAACCCCAAATATTCCTTCTCCGACCAATGTTTGTCAAAAGACAAAGAAAAAAATGGTTGAAAATGTTGAGAATACTGATTTGAATGAAATTACTGTGACCCTATCATTGTTGAACAGAACAAATTAATTGCACAATTGTTCTAACAAATTGCTAAAATGAGGGTTGAAATAGATATCACCTGAGATTTGACGAATTTGGTTATTGTTTTGAACACTCCTACTCCAGACAATGGAAGACCTCTACTCCATTTCCTACGTCGGATCCGACATCCAAACGTTTTCCAAATAATTCAACCACCGCTACGAATCCAAAACCTCCCATCATCGACCTAACCACCTCTAACCCACATCATGCTAGCTCCTCACACCAGAAGTTACCTATTCCTCAAAATTTGAATACCACCATTTTTCAGAATTTCCCTTTGATCCAAAAAAACCCCACTCAAATTGTCCAAAACCCACCTACTACTCAACCCATACCTCTAAAAACTGCATTTCATCTTCCAATATCTCCAGAATCATACCCTTCCTCTACTACACATTTTGAACTTGATCATTGTGAGAAGAAGGAGAAAAAGGAGAAGGAGTGGAAGTTCATAAAAGGAAAGGTTGAGCAAAGCATTATAGAGGAAGTTATGAATGCAATGAAGGACTTTCAATACACCCCAAACATTATGAGGTTAGATTATGAAGATTTGTGCATTCATCCACATTTGAAGCTTCCAGAAGGTTTTAAAGTATCAAAGTTTGATACTTTTAGTGGAGTGGAAAATCCTTTGACTCATTTGAGGGCTTATTATGATAAACATATTGGAGTTGGGAAATATGAAGCCTTGTTAATGTGACTCTTTAGTCAAAGTCTAAGGAGAAACTTTGGAATGGTTTGTTTCCAAAGAAATCAAGTTGTGGCCAAGTTGGAATTCTTTGGCAAAAGACTTCATTGAAAGGCTTGGTTAAAATGTAGAATTCATCCCTGATCCATACTATTTAGAGAGAATCAAATAGAATTCTACTAAAAGTTGTCGAGAATATGCCTACCATTGGAGAAGAGAGGCTGCAAGGGTTAGGCCTCTCATGATCGAGAAAGAAATTATTGAAGTCATTGTGTGTATTCAAGAGCCAGAGTACTACAATATGATGTTGGTCATTTTAGGAGGGAAGTTCAGTGAGATAGTCAAAAATGGTGACTGTGTCAAAGAATGCATTTGTTTGATCACATGTCGTGGTTGAACATAGACATTTATCTCAAGTTGTCAATCGACCCAGATGCTATCAAGAGTTATTTTATTTGAAGATATAGTGTTTGTTTTATTTCTTTTCCAGTAATCGCATCATTTGCTTGTCATCGTCTTACGTTCTGTAGTTAGAAAAATTATCACTTGTAATGAAGTATGTTTGACCTGAATTCTCAAGAATGAGATACGTAGGCGGCCTGTGTTGGCCTCGGTCCACCCTTTATCAATTTTTCAATATTTCCCTATTATATTTGAACTACGTTCGACCTGAATTCTCAAGAATGAGATACGTATGAGGCCTATGTCTTCCTCGGTCATATCCTTATCAAAATTTCTTATTTTTGTTAGTCCTCGAGAAGGGAACTATGTTTGACCTGGTTCCTGCCTCAAAAGGATATGTAGGTGCCACAACGTCTCAGTTGTATCTCCCATAAAATTTCTATTTTTCTTTACAATAGAAACTGGGACATAATTTTTTAGATGGACTAAGAAATTCTCAAGAAGAGGATCTTTACAACAAGTCAAGACTAAAGATACATTGAGAATCGCAATAGGGATTGAATTTTTAAGAGGGTCTCAAAAATTATACAAATCATGTATCAACAGTTCGAGATACCCCAAGACATCTAACTGGGACAGAAAATTTTGAGGATGGCCTCAAAAATTCCTTCCAATATCATTAGAAACTTATAGTAATTTTTGAATATTTCAAGCATATTAGAAGTTTAAAGCTAACTTCAAATGATTTCTGGCATTGGTAAACTTCATAGTCAACTGCAACAATCTCCAACACCTTTGGATTTTAGAATCAACTGCAAAACCTTTCAGTTATAGCATATTTCTGAAGGGTTGCGTAAGAAATTTCCCAAGCTTTAAGGATTTTAAAATTCTCCAGAACAAGCTATCGGATACACCGAAATTTCAAACCAAGGACATTCATTTGAGCTATACATGACATGACATTTGACAGTGACATTTCCCAAGTTGATTTTTGAAAATCCTTTTTTTAGAATTTTGATATGTCAAACATTTCGTATAATTTCATCTTATACCTATCGAGAAGCAAGCGATCAGAGCGATCAATAGAAGATAGCAAGACAAGGAGCAAGCAATCGAAGAAGTCAACATAGATAAGTTTGTTTTAAAAACTAACAATTTTTCTTTGAATGCAGGTCTATAAGTTTTCCTCAAGATCATCATACTCCTCCATTCAATCAATATGGAGAAGTCAAAAGGGCGAGGAGCTCCCCAAAATTGACAACTTTGTTGTGGATGTAGGAAAGTGATTGAAGTTTTTCAGTAGAAAAATAAACAGTACAAAATACAAGTAATGACACCTCGTTCAAATCTCCAGCAAAGCATGAACAAGTGAAAGAATCACTCTCAACATGTACACGCATCTACAGTGACATCAAATTACATTTTTCAGCATCAAGAATATTTGGAAAATATTCACAAATCTCATTGATATTAAACGCGGTAATGTAAAATCCCCTAGAGGGACATTTCTACAGTATTATCAGATGAGATAATACCACTACCCAGAGGGATATATCTGCAATATTATCAAATTAGATAGTACCACCACCGAGAAAGACATCATCGTCATTTTATCGATGAAATATCATCATCCTGCTAATGGATCAACATCATCCTACCAATGGATCATCAACGAAGTATCATCATCCCATCAATGGAGCATCAACATCATCCTGTCAATGGATCAGCATCATCCTACCAGTGGATCATCAACGAAGCATCATCATCCTATCAATAGAGCATCAACATCATCCTGCCAATGGATCAACATAATCCTACAAATGGATCATCAATGAAGAATCATCATCCTATCAATCGAGCAACAACATCATCACATAGAAGGACATCAGCAACATCCCACTGATGGATCAACATTCATTATCATATCAATGGAACATCGACATCATCATCCTATCATGTAGCAGCATTATCCTACCAATGGATCATCATCCTATCAATGAAGCGTCGTCATCCACATCATATCAAGTCATAATCTACTGCGTCAAAATCAATGGAGGATCACGTCAAAACATTTATAGAAAGAAACATGTGTCGAACACGGTAAAACATATTACTTCTCTATTTAAATTATAGCTTCTGCTAACAAGTTTATTTCATTTGTTTGTCGAGAGCATCCAAGAGGATGAATTCTCAAATCAAACCACAGGTGCAGACGACATCAAAAAAATGCAGCACAACGTGGAACTTTTTCTTAGCGCGAGCTCAGAAGCGAATATCATCGAGTCATCCACCTTATTACAGTTAGACTATTATCGAGTCATTCACCTCATTACAATAGAATAATTATTGAGTCATCAATCTCGTTACAGTTGGATAATCATTAAGCCATCTAGCTCGTTGTAGACACTAGAGTTCGCTATGCAGAAATCAAACAATGACATCTCCAAATCCTCAACAAATCATAAGTTGTAATGGACTTACTGTGTTCAAAACCGGTATCCATTATTTTTTTAATCTCAATATTTCTTTATTTTCTCAACTAGTTGAAAAAGATGTTTATGCTTATCCATTAAGATATACTCATTTGTTAAATGAATGATCTTTTTTTATTTTTTGACTCAAATTGCTAGCTAAAGTAGCACTATGTCTACTAATTATTCACTTTGAGTATGCAGACATATACTAAACATACTAATGAGACATCTTTTACAGCAAGAGTAAATGAAAAGCATCGTAAGAGATGCTACCACTTTTTCCAATTAGAGTTTCTACTAACAAGTTTATTTCAGTCTTTGTCGAGAGATCCAAGAGAATGAATTCTCAACCTCAGTTGCAGACAAAATCAACAAAGATGCAACACATTATGGAAATTTTTCATAGAAACGGACGGGGACATAGTCCGAAGAGGAGTATCAAACTCTTAAGTTGTTATCTGAGGAGTGACTTCCACCACAATCAAACCACACCCCTATCAGAAGGAATGTGGGTTTTTCTTAGGTCTATCGGTTTCTATTTTGCATCCAGAAAGGTTTGGTTTTCACCGAAAGCATCTTTCCAATCTGAGTGACATTGCGCCAAGAGCTTTGGAAATTATGTTTGTGTAAATTCTTAATTATGGGTGTAAAGTGTACCACATTAATGGTTAAGAGGTTGCAAGCCTCCTTTTCATACTTGACTTACTTTGTCACTCTTCCCAACCGAAGGATATTTTAGGGTAAGAATTTCCTTTTCAATCAATTAAGTCGAACTAGAAGCATCCTGATTCCTAATGTTTTAGGATATGTAGGCGAGCTCAATATTGAAAACTCAATTGTATTCTGACATTCTCTTATAAATCTTATTTTCAAGCATTCGGATTTCTTCATAATCCGATATCGGAATAGCTTTTGAATTCTTTCATAATCGTGCATCAAATCAAGTGTATCCATCTACAAGTGAACTAAATTCTCATATAGCCTGAGATATGTAGGAAACTCATTTTCGGGTTTGGCCATAATTCCTAAAGTCTCTACCAAAAACTCTTCTTTGAAATATGAAGATGTGGTCGGTCAAAATTGGATTCGTCAATTTTCCCTCGAATTTCTTTCATCAATCCAAGTCAAACGAGGGACACTTGTTAACACCCAATTTTGGACCTCCACAATATAAATTAATTATCGATCTTCTTAAACTCCAAACGATTTAAAATAATTGACTTTATAAAATTCAAAATATTTTCCAAGTCATTTTATGTAATTTCTGTCATTTTTTTATAATTTTAAAAAAATTTATATATTCTATATAATTTTATAGATATATATAGTATATTTTATGAATATTCAAAAATCATCTTAAAAATTTTTTGTTTTAAATAAATATTTGGTTACTTAGTTTAGTTATAAAATTAAGTTAATTATTTTATTTTGTTGAGGTTAGGAAGCTTATTAATTAATTACTATTAATTCATCTTATTTGATTAATTAGCCAATTTTAACCATATCAATTCAATTTGGTTACATCTTTAATCCATATGGCCTTTTTTCTTATTACAAATCTAGCCACTCTTTTACCTCCCTTTAAACCCAATTTAAGATCAATTTTGGGGGAAATTACTAAATCCCCAAACCATTCTAGCCGCCCACTTCATAAACCCAGACCACCAAATAACATAGAGCAATCAGAACCCACTCAAATACATACAACAATACCAAAAAGATCCAAAAACCCGACCCCAACTATGTCATATTCTCCATCATAAAGCAGAACCCAGAATCGTGAAACCCAGCAAGAAAATTGACCCTGCAACGCAATCAAAATCGCGATCTAGTCCAGCGTATTCGGCAACCCGATCGTCTTCTTCCTCACTACCTTATCCTCTTCGTATGAAGAATCTACCAGGTGTTACAATCTTGTTGCTCATTTTTCCTTCGCTCAAATCGGACGACCATGGTTTTCAATCCGTCGAGAATTGTACAAGTTTGGTACTAATTTGAGTTGGCCAATTTTATTTTCTAAAAATGCAAATTTCGAATTTAAATTCTATCATAATCCCTCCCTTTTTCCCCCCATAAATCAACCCTTATCCTCTTCTATATAAATCCATCGCCTTCTTCATTCAAAATGTTGGAGATAGTTGATATTAAGTTAGGGAAAAGTTGGGAACATTGAAGTTTGAGATGGTGAGAAAAGCATAACAGAGAGTTGAAATTTACATTTAGGTCAATAGTGTTCATAGTTTTGAAATCTCTGAATCATATGCTTGGAATCTGAGTTTCCACCGAAATCTTTCGAAGTTGATTCTCTGCTTCTCGAGTCGAGCCTATGGCGGTGGAAGTCATGTTCAAGTCTTGTTTGTCTCAGTTCACTGCCCAAGAAGAGGTGGGAGTTTGGTCTTTATCTCGATTCATTGCTTCCTTTGTCTTTAAATTTTGTGTGTCCTATTATGATCTCGTATTAGTATTCATATACTTTAAAATATTTCATTCGTTGTTTAGAAAAATGTTCATGTGTCTTGGAATATGCCTAAATATGAGCTAAATACCGTATTACTCTCTTTAAGCATTAAAATTGTATTCATAATGTGACGATCGGAATCGGTTTGATGACTTGCTATCCGTGATTAATGTCTCAAATGCTCCTCATACTTGTAGTTCTCTATCTGTCTGTTGTTTCTTTTTCTCTCCAAACCTTGGGTTTTGTTTATTCTTAGTTCCTTTGTTTTTTTTTCAAAGTCGCTGTCCTTTTCATCTTATGATTGTTTTCTAATGATTCTATATTAGTTGATGTTCCAGTAGCAAAAAATGAGCTATAAACTGCTTCTTTCTTTCTGGTTGTTTTGCTCCTTGCTACGAGTAGTTATGATTTAAATAATTTTAGCTATCTCATTGGCATGATTTGCAGATCTCTTGTGTCTTGTATTTGGTTTATTCATTGTGTTTTGAATAGGCATTAGTGAGATACAATGTAAGGTTGTTTGTTGTTATTTAGCTTAAGGCATTTGTTCTAGTTAATTTTATTAGGAGTTAAAAGTCATGCAATTTGAAATCAATTTAATAAATACATGCATCTTTGCATCTCTATTATTATTATCCCTATTTGATTGCCTTATGAGTTGTATCTTTCATGATAAAAATTCAAATTTTCTTGTTCTTTAGGAAGTCACATGCTTGGCAGTAACTAGTGTTCTTATTGTTTGCATCACTTGGTGTAATTATTTACTCTCTTTGTTCACTAAAGATATTGTCTAAGAGTAGATTTAGTTGGGTATTTTGTGATTAGATGGCTTAATCTTTTATGTCTCATTCCTTTATGCCATCACTGTTTTCCATCCTCCCATTTCTCCTTGGTTAATTTATTCTTGTCTCAATTTTAAGGTTTTCCTAATTCAATTTCCCTAAAAGATAGTCATTTTGGGATTTTCTAAAGACTAAATATTTATAGTTTTTTCACTACTTAAATTACCTTGAAAATATTTTATTTATGTAAATCCCTTATACTATTTCTCTTCCCCTAAAAAATAATTTCAAGTCTTAAGTTGTTTATTTCCTAAACTTGTCAAGCATGCTTTTATTTTAAAATCAATTAGACAAATATTTTAATTATCAGATTACAAAGGTTACAAAGACCACCTTGAGTCCAAAACGACCCATGACCTAAACAGACGTTCATACTTATGTGTTTAAATTTGAAGGATGTATACGTAGTTTGAAAAACCATTGTCCCTTGGGATAAGGAGTAGAGTATGGCTTATGCTAGTTCAGAAAAGAGTTTTACCTACTAGTCCATCCAAAGGCATTGGCACCTGGAGATGACAAGAAATCAAGAAAGAAGAATGATCTTTCATGGAGGCATAGTTTAGGGTTGTACCTTGCATGGGAATGATTGTTTGTATCCCTTTCCCGTAATATGTATCCTCATTCAGTTTATTCATAAAGTTTCTATAAATTCAAGTTTTGGGGAAATAAAGTTTTTCAAATGACGTACACACCCCTTAAATCGTTAGGCCTACCCTTTGCACAAAAGACTCACATATTTTTTTTAAGCGCGTAATATTTTTTTATGTGTTATAATTGTTCGTGTGAATATGTTACTTAATTTGAAGATGTTCTAGCTCTCTCTTTTGAAAATTTTCTAGAACCTTTAAGAACAAATATTAAGTCACTATTAGAAGTGCGTCCCCCTTTCCCGTAATATGTATCCTCATTCAGTTTATTCATAAAGTTTCTATAAATTCAAGTTTTGGGGAAATAAAGTTTTTCAAATGACGTACACACCCCTTAAATCGTTAGGCCTACCCTTTGCACAAAAGACTCACATATTTTTTTTAAGCGCGTAATATTTTTTTATGTGTTATAATTGTTCGTGTGAATATGTTACTTAATTTGAAGATGTTCTAGCCCTCTCTTTTGAAAATTTTCTAGAACCTTTAAGAACAAATATTAAGTCACTATCAGAAGTGCGTCCAAATAATCTTTGAGCCTTTAATTTCCTGACAAAATTCAAACTTCACTTTCTAATTCTTCCTCTCCCATCTCAGAAAAGGCTGATTTATTCAAGTCAAAAAGGAAGGTCGAACTACGTAGGACCTGAATTTTTCTTTGTGAGATACGTAGGCTGCCTTTTGAGGCTCGGTCCCCATTTTTGAGAAACTCAATCTTTTCCAACTCTTGCAAAGAAATTAGAGTTGCATCTCAATCGAAAATCAAAAGTATGACAATACAATCTACTTTGTCTCGACTCAAGTAGACATTTCTGATTCATTAAGCTCAAAATCAAATAGATAAATTCTTGTTTATTTAGTCATTTCTCTATATATGTGGGCTAGTTTATTTTCAAGTAGAGCAACTGTTATGTGTTTGTAATCAAGTGTGTGATATTTGTATTATTCATCATCGACACAGACTAACACTTTTGTCTTTGAGTTGTTTTTCTTTGTGAGGTATTCAAAACTGATATGTGCTGAGAAAATGGTAGAACATCCATACTTCACAAGGTCTAAAGACCCCAAAGATTCCTTCTCCAACCAATGTTTGTCAAAAGACAAATAAAAAATGGTTGAAAGTGTTGAGAATACTGATTTGAATGAAATTAATGTGAATGACCCTATCATTTATGAACAGAACAAGTTGATTGTACAATTGTTCCAACAAATTGCTGAAATGAGGGCTGAAATGGATAAGACCCGAGATTTGAAAATTTTGGATATTGTTGCCAACACTCCTACTCCAGAAAATGGAAGACCTCCACTCCATTTTACTACTTCGGATCCAACATCTGAATGTTTTCCAAACAATTCAACCACCGCCATGAATCCAAAACCTCTCATCATCGACCTAACAACCTCTAACCCACATCATGCTAGCTCATCACACCAGAAGTTACAAGTTCCTCAAAATCTGAATACCAACATTTTTCAAAATTTCCTTTCAGTCCTTCAAAACCCCAACTCAAATTGTCCAAAACCCACATACTACTTAGTTCATACCTCTAAAATCCGCATTTTAGCTTCCAATATGGCCAGAATCATACCCTTCCTCTACTACACATTTTGAACTTGATCATTGTGAGAAGAAGGAGAAGGAGTGAAATATCATAAAAGTAAAGGTTGAGAAAAGCATTAGAGAGGAAGTTGTGAATGTAATGAAGGACTTTCAATACACCTCAGACATTGTGGGGTTAGATTATGAAGATTTGTGCATTCATCCACATTTGGAGCTTCCAAAAGGTTTTAAAGTACCAAAACTTGATACTTTTAGTGTAGTGAAAAATCCTTTGACTCGTTTGAGGGCTAATTGTGATCATCTTATTGGAGTTGAGAAAGATGAAGCCTTGTTAATGCGACTCTTTAGTCGAAGTATAAAAGGAGAAGATTTAAAATGGCTTATTTCCAAAGAAATCAAGTTGTGGCCAAGTTGGAATGGGTTGGCAAAAGACTTCATTGGAAGGTTTGGTTACAATGTAGAATTCATCCCTGATCAATACTCTTTAGAGAGAATCAAACAGAATTCTACTGAAAGCTACCAAGAGTATGTCTACTATTGGAGAAGAGAGGTTGCAAGGGTTAGGCCTCCCATGACCAAGAAAAAAATTATTGAAGTCTTTGTGCGCATTCAAGATCTAGAGTAATACAATAGGATGTTGCTTATTTTAGGAGTCAAGTTTAGTGAGATAGTCAAAATTGGTGATTGTTTCAAAGAAGTCAGAATCAAGGTCCATCTGAGAGAAAATACATTGATGCATTTGTTTGATCACATGTCGTGGTTGAACATAGACATTCATCTCAAGTTGCCAATCGACTCAGATGCTATCAAGAGCTATTATATTTGAAGATCCCGTGTTTCTTTTATTTCTTTCACTGTAATCACATCATTTTTTTGTCATCGTCTTACATTCTGTAGTTAGAAAAATTATCTCCTATAATGAACCACATCTGACTTGAATTCTCAAGAATGAGCTATATAGGCAGCCTGTGATGGCTTTGGTCACCCCTTTATCAATTTTTTAATATTTTCCTATTGTATTTGAACTAGGTTCGACCTGAATTCTCAAGAATGAGATATGTAGGCGGCCTAAGTGGTCCTCGATCATTTCCTTATCAAATTTCTTATTTTTGTTAGTCCACGAGAGAGGAACTACGTTTGACCTGATTCCTTCCTCAACGGGATACGTAGGCACCACAACGGCTCGGTCGTATCTCTCATAAGATTTCTATTTTGTTTACAATAGATACTAGGACATAATTTTTAGGAGGGACTCAAAAATTTTCAAGAAGATGATCTTTACAACAAGTCAAGACTGAGGAAACATTGAGAATCGCAATTGGGATAGAATTTTTGAGAGGGTCTTAAAAAGTCTATAAGTCATATATCAAATGTTCGAGATACCCCAAGACATCTAACTGAGACAAAAAATTTTGAGGATGGCCTCAAAAATTCCTTCGAGAATCATTAGAAGTTTGTAGTAATTTTCGATTATGTCAAGTATAAAGCTAACTTCAAATGATCTCTAGCATCGTTAAAGTTCATAGTCAACTGCAGCAATCTGCAACACCTTTGGATTTTAGAATCAACTCTAAAACATTTCAGTTATAGCAGATCTTAGAAGGGTCGTGTAAGAAATTTCCCAAGCTTTAAGAATTTTAAAATTCTCCAGAACAAGCTATCGGATACACCAAAATTTCAAATCAAGGACGTTCATTTAAGCTATACATGACATGACATTTGACAGTGACATTTCCCAAGTTGATTTTTAAAAATCTTTTTTAAAGAATTTTGATATGTCAAACATTTCGTATAATTTCATCTTATACCTATCAAGAATCGAGCAATCAGAGCGATCAATAGAAGATAGAAAGACAAGGAGCAAACGATCAAAGAAGTCAACACAAATAAGTTTTTTTTAAAACCTAACAATTTTTCTTTGGATGCAGGTCTATAAGGAGCCAGCGATCGAAAAAGTCAACACAGATCAATTTGTTTTAAAAACTAACAATTTTTCAATGGATGCAGGTCTATAAGTTTGTCTCAAGATCATCATATTCCTCCATTCAATGAATATGGAGAAGTCAAAAGGGTGAGGATCTCCCAAAAATTGACAACGTTTTTTGGATGCAGGAAAGTGATTAAAGCTTTTGAGAAGAAAGATATACAGTTCAAAATACGAATAACGACACCTCGTTCAAATCTTAAATATAGCATGAACAAGTGAAAGCATCACTCTCAACATGTACAAGTATCTATAGTGACATCAAATTACATTTTTCAGCATCAAGAACATTTGAAGAATATTCACAAATCTCATCGATATCAGACGCGGTAATGTGAAATCCCCAAGAGGGACATTTCTACAATATTATCAGATAAGATAATACCACTACCCAGTGGGACATATTTGAAGTATTATCAAATGAGATAGTACCACCATCGAGAAGGACATCATCGACATTTTATCGATGGAATATCATGATCCTGCCAATGGATTAACATCATCCTACCAAAGGATCATCACCGAAGCATCATCATCCTATCAATGGAGCATTAACATCATCCTGTTAATGGATCAACATCGTCCTACCAAAGGATCATCACTGAAGCATCATCATCCTATCAATGGAGCTTTAACATCATCCCGTTAATGGATCAACATCATCCTACCAATGGTCATCAATGAAGCATCATCATCCTATAAATGAAGCATCAACATCATCATGCCAATAGATCAAAATAATCGTACAAATGGATCATTAATAAAGAATCATAATCCTAAATCGAGCATCAACATCGTCACCCATAAGGACATCAGCATTCTCCCACCGATGGATCATCAATCATTATCCTATCAATGGAACATCGATGTCATCATCCTATCATGTAGAAGCATTATCCTACCAATGGATCATCATCATCCTATCAATGAAGCATCGCCATCCACATCATATCAAGTCATCATCTACTGCGTCAAAACCGATGGAGGCTGACGTCAGAACATTTGTAGAAAAATACATGTGTCGAACACAGTAAAAATATATTACTTCTCTATTTGAATTACAGTTTCTGCTAAAAAGTTTATTTCATTTGTTTGTAGAGAACATCAAAGAGGATGAATTCTTAAATCAAACCATAGGTGCAGAAGACATCAAAAAAAAAGATGCAGTACAATGTGGAAATTTTTCTTAGCCCGAGTTGAGAAGCAAATATCATCAATCCATCCACCTAGTTATAGTTGGACTATTATGGAGTCATCCACCTCATTACGATTGGATAATTATTGAGCCATCCACCTCG
The DNA here is from genome assembly GCA_037074985.1 of Solanum bulbocastanum. NCBI lineage: Eukaryota > Viridiplantae > Streptophyta > Magnoliopsida > Solanales > Solanaceae > Solanum > Solanum bulbocastanum. The sequence goes on from CM073599.1 coordinate 23,269,436, forward strand.
TTACAGTTAGATAATCACTGCGCCATCTAGCTCATTGCAGAGATCACTGGAGTTCGCCATGCAGAAAACAAGCAATGACATCTCCAAATCCTCAGCAAATTATGAGTTATAATGGACATACTGTGTTCGAAAGCGGTATCCATTATCTTTTACTCTCAATATTTATTTATTTTCTCATATAGTTGAACAAGATGTTTATGCTTATCCATTAAGATATACTCATTTGTTATATGAATGATCTTTCTTAATTTTTTGATTCAAACCGCTTACTAAAACGGCACTATGTCTACTAATTATTTACTTTGAGTATGCAGACATATACTGAACATACTTATGTGACATCTTCCATAGAAATAGTTAATGAAAATCATCGTAAGAGATGCTACCACTTTTTCCAATTACATTTTCTACTAACAAGTTTATTTCAGTCTTTGTTGAGAGCATCCAAGAGGATGAATTCTCAACCATATGTGCGAACGACATCAACAAGGATGTAGCACAACATGGAACTTTTTCTTCGCAGCAAACTGGGACATAGTCCAAAGAGGAGTATCAAAATCTTAGGCCGCAAGTTGAGGAGCGACTTCCACCACAATCAAACCACACCCCTATCAAAAGTCATGTGGATTTTTCTTAGGTCTATCCATTTCAGTTTCGGATCGGGAAAATTTTGGTTTTCATCAGAAGCAGCTTTCCAATCTGAGTGACAATGCGCTAAGAGATTTAGAAATTATGTGTGTGTAAATTCTTAATGACGGATGTGAAGTGCACCACATTAATGGTTAAGAGGTTGCAAACCTCTTTTTCATACTTGACTAGCTCTGTCACTCTTCCCGACCAAAAAATATCTTAGCATAAGAAATTTCCTTTTCAACTGATTGAGTCAAACTACAAACAACCTGATTCCTAATGTTTTAGGATATGTAGGCGGGCTCAATATTGAAAACTTGGCTGTATTCCGACATTCTCTTTTAAATCTTATTTTCGAGCATTCTGATTTCTTTATAATCTGATATCAGTATATCTTTTGAATTCTTTTATAATCGTGCGTCAAATCAAGCGTATCAAACTACAAGTGACATGAATTCTCATGTAGCCTAAGATATGTAGGAAACCCATTTTCGAGTTCAGCCATAATTTCAAAAGTTTGTACCAAAAACTCTTTTCTGAAAGATGACGATGTGCTTGGTCAAAATTAGATTCATCAATTTCATTTGCCTCAGATTTATTTCATCAATCCAAGTCAAATGAAGGATAGTTGTTGACACCCAATTTTGCACCTCCACAATATAAATTAATCGTCGAGCTTTTAAAACCCCAAACGATTTGAAATAATTAACTTTATAAAATTCAAAATATGTTTCAACTCATTTTAAGTAATTTTTGCATTTTTTTATAATTTTTAAATAATTTATATATTCTATATAATTTTATACATATATATATAATATTTTATGAATATTCAAAAATCGTCTCAAAAAGATTTTGTTTTAATTAAATATTTGGTTAATTAGTTTATAATTAGTTTAGTTTAGAATAATTAAGATTATAATTAAGTTAATTATTTTATTTCTTTGAGGTTAAGAAGCTTATAAATTAATTACTATTAATTTATCTTATTTAATTGATTAGCCAATTTTATCCATATCAATTCAATTTGATTACAAGTTTAATCCATGTGGCCTTTTTTCTTATTACAAATCTAGCCACTGTTTTTCCTCCCTTTAAACCTAATTTAAGATCAATTTTGGGGCCAATTACAAAATCCCCAAACCATTCCAGCAGCCCACTTCATATACCCAGCCCACCAATAACATATAGCAATCAAAACCACCCAAATGCATACAGCAATACCAGAAAGACCCAACCCCAACTATGTCTTTTCCTCCATCATAAAGTAGGACCTAGAATCGCGAAACCCAGTAAGAAAATTGACCTAGCAATGTGATCCAAATCATAATCCAGCCAGCATATTGTCGGCGACCCGAGCCCACTCTCGCTATGTCGTCTTCTTCCTCTCTCCCTTATCCTCTTCGTATGAAGAATCTTCTAGGTGTTACAATTTTGTAGCTCGTTTGTCCTTGGATCAAACTGGATGACCATGGTTCTCAATCCATTAAGAATTGTACATGTTTGGTACTAATTCGAGCTGGCCAGTCTTATCTTCTAAAAACTTTGAATTTTGAATTAGAATTCTATCTTAATCCCTCCCGTTTTCCCTCTTAAATCAACCCTTATCTTCTACGATTTAAATCCCTCACCCTCTTCATTCAAAAGGTAGGAGATAGTTGATATTGAGTTAGCAAAAAGTTGGGAAAATTAAAGTTTGAGACGGTGAGAAAAGCATAAGAGAGAGCTAAAATATACATTTAGGTCAATAGTGTTCATTTTTTCTAAATCTCTGAGTCATTTGCTTGGAATTCAAGTTTTCATTTGAATCTTTTAGTGTAGATACTCTGCTTCTCGAGTCGAGCCTGTGGCGGTGGAAGTCAGCTTCAAGTGTTGTTCACCTCAGTTTGCTGCCCAGCAAGAGGTGAGAAACTGGTCTTTATCTTGATTCGTTGCTTCTTTTATCTTTAACTTTTGTGTGTCCTGTTATGATCTCGTCTTAGTATTCAGATAGTTTAAAATTTCATTCTTTGTTCATAAAAATGTTCATGTCTCTTGGAATATGCCTAAATATGAGTTGAATATTGTATAACTCTCTTTAAACATTAAAATTGTATTCATTATGTAATGATCAGAATCGGTTTGATGACTTGCTTAACGTGATTAATGTCTCAAATGCTCCTCGTACTCATAGTTCTCTGTCTGTCTGTTGTTTCTTTTTCTCTCCAAACCTTGGGTTTTGTTTATTCTTAGTTCCTTTGTTTTTTTTTTTCAAAGTTGTTGTCCTTTTCATCTTATGATTATTTTCTGATGATTCTATATTAGTTGATGTTCCAATAGCAAAAAATAATATATAAACTACTTTTTTATTTCTATTTGTTTTGCTCCTTATAACGAGTAGTTGTGACTTAGATAATGTTATCTATCTCATCGGCATGATTTCTAGATCTCTTGTGTCTTGTATTTGGTTTATTCATTGTGTTTTGAATAGGCATTAGTAAGATCAAATGTAAGGTTTTCTGTTGTGATTTAGCTTAAGGCATTTATCCCAGTTAATTTTGTGAGGAGTTAAAAGTTATGCATTTTGAAATCAATTTAATAAATGCAAGCATCTTTGGTTCTTTGTTATTATTAGCCCTACTAGATTTGCCTTATAAGTGGTATCTTTCATGATCAAAATTGAGATATTCTTGTTCTTTAGAAAGTCACATGCTTGGCAGCAACTAGGTTTCTTATTGTTTGCTTCACTAAGTGTAATTATTTACTCCCTTTGTTCAGTAAAGATATTGTCTAAGGGTAGATTTAGCTGTGTATTTTTTGATTAAATGGCTTAAGCTTTCATGTCTCATTCCTTTATGCCATCACTTTTTTTCCTCCTTCCTATTTCCCTTTGGTTAATTAATTCTTGTCTCCATAAACAAATACCTTTAATTCTTCTTTGACCAATTGTGATTAATGTTCAGTTTTATGCAAGCATGCTTCTTTGATTTTGATGTGGGATATTATTCTTAGTAAGTTCATAAGTTTCTTATTTTTTTTATTTATTCATTCATTTATTTTCATTATGTTTTGCTTTAGCAATATTAAATAATCTAATTAGTTTACATCATCCCATCATGTGTCGCTAATGTGCATATCTAGAGTGTATCATTTTCTTGTTAGCATCCTTCCTTTGCTGAAGTGATAAATTGTTGGTAATGGCTTGTGTTATATTCTTCTTACTCATATTAATTGTCTACCTTTACTTTGTATTTTTTTTCATGTGATACCAATCTGAGTCCAATTTGGACTTCTCCTTTCATATCCTTGAGTTGTCTCGAGTTAGCCTCACCCGTGTTCAAGCAAGGGAAGCAAAAATATTGGCTTAGAAGCAGAACTACAAGTCCCGAGAGACAAAAATGTGTTGATATACAATGTGATAAGTCAACATACAACAATTGTATACGCTATAAAAAAGAAGGAGAAATGGGCCCAAAGTCATACAATTTCAGTTTTTGTGTTATATTATAATTAGGTCAAAAGCCCATTTATTTTTAGTATTATTTGTTAGATATTAGGACAGGTACAAAAGGGGCAAGAATTGGGCCAAAAGCCCAAATTAAGCATTTCAGCCTATTTTGCTAGTCATTCGGACAGGTGCAAATGGGCCAAAGGCCCAAAAGCTAAAATTAGGCCCAAGTACTGTCCTAGGTAGACAGAAAACCAAACTTGGGCCCAAAAATCTCTCTCTCTCTTCATTTTATTGTTTCATATATATTTAATAGTTTATTTGCTAGTCAATTTTAAGGTTTTCCTAATTCGATTTCCCTAAATGATTGTCATTTCGAGATTTTCTAAAGACTAAATAATTATACTTTTTTCACTACTTAAATTACCTTGAATATATTTTATTTAAGTAAATCCCTTATACTATTTCCCTTCTCCTAAAAATGAATTTCAAGTCTTAACTTGTTTATTTCCTAAACTTGTCAAGCATGCTTTTATTTTAAAATCAATTAGCCAAATATTTTAATTATCTAATAACCGCAAGTTAGCAGATGTTTTAGGTGCTTTCAAATCCTTCCTAAACATTAATATGAACCCCAAACCCCTTTAATATTTCCAATCGATTTCTTGTTTTTAATTTTTTGAAAATATAATTTTCTTGATTTTTCTTTAAAAAATATGTGGTGACTCTTGAAACTCCTTCTCTTTTTTAAATAAAACAAGGTCTACAAGATATTTGCTATTATAGGAGTGACTCCGATAGAGGAGGAATTGGCCGGTTATCAACTCAAATCAATTGCTCAGATTTGGTTTAATCAATTAAAGGAGGCAAGGCCAGAAGGAGCGGGTTCCATAGAATGGGAAAGATTCAAAAGTGCTTTACTTGATCGATTATTCCCTCTAGAGATGAGAGAGGCCAAGGCACTTGAGTTCATCAACCTTAGGTAAGGAAATATGAGTCTAAAGGAGTATGCCTTGAGGTTCACTCAACTGTCCAAATATGCTCCTTCTATTGTGGTGGATCGTAGGGCCAAGATGAGTAAGTTTGTGTCAGGTGTGTCTGACATGGTATTCAAAGAGTGACACACCGCAATGCTTGTCCATGACGTGTAGATTTCTTGCCTTATGGTGAAGGCCCAACAAATAGAATAGGAAAAGCTCAAGGAATGATCTAGGTAGGGAAAAAGGGCTATTATGGATGATGGCAACTTTGCACATTCTAGGTCCGATAGACGGGGTTGTTCGAGGTTCCGACAATAGTTCTCAGGGCAAGGTTCTACAAATGCTCCTCCGAGGCCAAGTAATGATAGGGTGTCTAACCCCAAATATCAAGGAGATGGTGGTAGGCCTTCGATGCCTACTTGTGCTAAATGTGGCAGAAATCATGAAGGGAAGTGTGTAATGGGTTCTAATGCTTACTTCGGGTGTGGTAAAATAGATCATAAGATAAGGGAGTGCCCTTCGATTGCTATAAGTCGAGGAGACACTTATAGTAGAGCAAACCTACCCTTCATCCGGTCCAAGTGGCTCGGGTGGGAATGTTCACAAGCAAAACTATTTCTATGCACTAAGGGTGATCAAGAGAGTTCCCCGAATGTGGTAACCGGTATGTTAAAAGTCTTTCAATATGATGAGTATGCCTTACTTGATCCCTGTGCTACTTTGTCCTTTGTGACGCCATTAGTGGCTATGAGAATTGATAAGCTTTCTGATGTGTTGTTAGAATTTTTTTTTGTTTCTACCCCTGTTGGTGATACTATGGTGGCTAAGAGAGTCTATAGGAGATATCACGTTTCCTTATCCCATACAGTCACTCTAATAGACTTGGTAGAACTTGACATGATTGACTTCGATGTTATCTTGGGTATGGATTGGTTGCATTCTTGTTACGCCTCTATTGATTGTAGGACTAAAGTAGTCAAATTTCCGTTTCCAAATGAGCATATCCTTGAGTAGAAGGGGGGAAATTCTATTCCTAGAGGTCAATTTGCTTCTTACCTTAAAGCTAGGAAAATGATTTCTAAGGGTTGTATCTATAATATAGTGAGGGTAAGGGATGTGGAGTCTGAAACTCATATTCTTGAGTCGATCCATGTTGTAAAAGAGTTTCCAGAAGTTCTCCCTAATGATTTACCCGGTATCCCTCCCGAAAGGGAAATAGACTTCGGGATTGACTTTTTCCTCAATACCCAACCCATCGCTATTCTTTATTATAGAATGGCTCAGGCGGAACTTAAGGAGTTGAAAGAACAGTTAAAGGACTTATTGGATAATGGTTTCATCCAACCAAATATCTCTCCATGGGGTGCTCCGGTGTTGTTTTTTAGGAAGAAAGATGATTCACTTCGTATGTGTATTGATTATCGGCAGTTGAACAAAGTGACCATTAAGAACAAGTATCCTCTTCCAAGAATAGATGATTTATTTGATCAACTTCAAGAGGCAAGTTATTTCTTTAAAATTAATCTCCGGGCAGGTTATCACCGATTGAGGGTGAAGAAAGAAGATATTCCAAAAATGGCTTTTAGAACCCGATATGGTCATTATTGAGTTTTTGGTGATGTCCTTTGGTTTGACTAATGCTCTGGCGGCATTCATGAATTTGATGAATAGGGTGTTTAGACAATACATTGATATGTTCGTAATTGTGTTTATCGATGATATTTTGATCTATTCAAAAAGTGAGAATGAGCATATTGATCATTTGAGGTTTGTATTGAAAATTGTCAAGGACCAACAACTTTATGCAACGTTTAGCAAGTGTGAGTTTTGGCTAAGGTCCGTGGTTTTTCTAGGCCACGTTGTTTCAAGTAAGGAAGACGGATGTGGTCAAGATTTGGCCTAGACCTCTATCACCGACAGATATTAGAAGTTTCTTGGGTTTGACCGGTTATTATAGAAGATATGATGAGGTGTTTTCTACGATTTCCTCCCCATTGACAGCCTTAACTCAAAAGAGGGCCAAGTTTATATGGTCGGATGCTTGTGAGAAAAGTTTCCAAGAGTTGAAAGATAGACTTACTTCCTCTTCGGTGTTGACTTTACCGGAAGGCACGGATGGCTTTGTTGTTTATTGTGACGCTTCTAGAGTTGGGTTGGAATGTGTTCTTATGCAAAATAGTAAGGTGATTCCCTATGCTTCAAGGCAACTAAAGGTTCATGATATGAACTATCCTACCCACGACCTTTAAGTAGCGGCAATGGTATTTTCCTGAAAGATTTAGAGGCATTATTTGTATGGGGTTTATGTTAATGTTTTCACCGACCATAAAAGTTTACAATATATGTTTACCCAAAGGGATTTGAATATTCGCTAAAGAATGTGTCTTGAATTATTGAAAAATTATGATATTAGTGTTCTCTATCACCCCAGTAAATCAAACAAGGTGGTGAATGCCCTTAGTCGGTTATCTATGGGTAGTGTTGCACATATTGATGATGAGACAAAAGAGTTGGCCTAAGTTGTCCATAGATTGGCCCGATTGGGTGTTCAATTGGTACACTCTGGCAAGGGTGGTGTCATGGTTCATAAAGGGTCATAATTGTATTTTATGCCATATGTTAAGGCAAAGCAATGTCTTGATCCGAATTTGATAGAGATGAAAGAGGTGGTACTTAGAAAGTCCGTTGAGGCTTTCTCCCAAGGGGGATATGGTGTCCTTAGATATCAAGGTCGATTATGTGTTCCAAATGTTGATGACTTGAGGGAACAGATTTTATCCGAAGCCCATAGTTCTTGGTATTCTATTCACCCAGGAGCCACCAAGATGTATTGTCAAGCCTCGAGCTACCCCCGAGACGTGGAGACGGGACCTAGGATCACAAGTGATCCCAAGCTAACCCTATTATCATGACATGAGCATACTAAGGATAATAATAACTTATGCGGAAGCTAAATCATAAATAAGTCTGAAATGATGGGGAATACCCATATATTAAAACTGAATATATAATATGAGAGTTTAATACAAAAGAAAGACCAAACTCAATTACTAACTTGAATCTAACTATGTCTGAAAATAGCCTCTAACTGACTAGAAATGTTGGGACATGCCCCAGCTAAGTCTAGCAAAACTGAAACTAAAGGATTAAAATACTGAAAAAGATAACATGACTATTGTCGTCAAAGAATGAGGACTCACCGATGATACTGCTGAACTGAAGATCGAGAACTGATCTAAGTGTAATCTGACTGTTGGGGACCTGAACCTACATCACAAGAAACTATAGCGTAATATATGCGTCAGTACTTGAAAGGTACTGAGCTTGCAGGATAGAGTAAATTTGAAATAAACATATAACTGAACAAGCAATAAAGTAAGAGTGTTATCTGAACATGATATAGATACTGATTATTGAGCTAACTGAATATGGAGTCTGATGTATACGCCCTATCGAGAGGACCCAATATACTCGGCCAAAGGTATAGAGGCATGCTGGTGTGATCACTAAAATGATGCCCATAGAGGGGACTTACAACCTACGTGGCTCGTAGTTTTAGGATTATTCGGGTATGCTGAACCATAGTCCAACTCGGTATTATGCTACTCCCAATGGATTAAGTGATTAATATATTATGACTGAATTTCTTTAATTCATTGGATAGCTCAAAATGACATGCGAACTGAGAATGCACATTAATAAATTGATAATGACACATTCATATACTGAGGCATGTATATCTGAAATAGCTGAAATATCTGGCCTAGCATATGTAATTCAATAACTAAAGAACTACATAGCTAGGGTTCTGAAATTCATTCAATAAACTGAGTAATAACATAATAATCTGATTTGGATCATTCTAACAGCTAAACCCCAACAATCTTAACATTCAAGAAACCCTAGGTCTAGATGATATTGAGGGAATCAAGAATCTGACTAAAAACTAGGGACCTAATTGGCAAAAGGAACCCAATAGTGAAATCCCACATACCTGGTGATGAATTCCACTGAGAAATATTTCGATTTTGGGGCTGGAATTGATGGAATCTTCTTGCGTTCTTGAAGCTAGGGTTTGTCGCCTCTTTCTCCTCTTTCTCTTCTAATTTTTGAAGTTTTGATGAACGATCTGACTTAGGTAAGTCCTAGTTATGTTTATAGTCTTAAACTCACTAAAACCATGAAATTTAGGGTTAAAATGACGTAGTTGAGGTGTCCAACGAATAAGGAAAAGACTGAAATAACCTTGACTTAAACTGCAGACGGGCTAACCACGGCCACCTTCACAGACCGTGAAAGGGACCACGGACCGTGAAGTTGGTCATGGTCTGGACTTGGTGACTTCTAGATGAAGGTCTAAGTACATGAGCCTTACCAAGGCCCGTGTGAAGGACCACGGACCATGAAAGTGTCTGTGGTCTCCACTAGGGTTGTGGTCTGGAGGGACTGGCTAGGGGGCTTACTGGTAAGGCTCCACAAGTGCCCCCACGGGCCGTGTGAAGGACCATGGACCGTGAAGGTCCCCATGGTCCTCACTTAGGTATGGGGATCTAAGGGGCTGGCTAGGGAGGCTACTTGCTAAGTCCTCATAAACGTCACCACGGTCCGTTATCAAGACCACGGCCCGTGAAGGTGCTCGTGGTCTGATGTCTGGACCTGGTGAAGTCCAAGTCAGGATCGCGGGTAGGTCAATAGACCATGGACCCTTTCACGGTCCGTGAACCCTGCCGTGATTCACTAGTTCAGGTAATTTCTGCAAAAAATAAATTTGGGTCTAGTTTTCGAGGTGTTACAATATCTCCCCCTTAGGAACATTCATCCTCGAATGAAGACTAAACTAGTTAAAATGGAGGGAAAGAGCTGCAGGCCTACCACTAAACACTGAAGACTGATTTCTAACTGAACTAAGTTCCAAGAAGATGCAAATACGTTGGAAATACAAGTACAGAGTTAAGGAACATGATACTAAGACATATTTCACGCATGAATGACTGAAAAACTTAAGACGAATTGTTACCTTAAGCTGGAGTGGAATTGAAAGGAAAGAGGTGAGGATACTTGTCTTTCATAGCTTTTTCTGCTTCCCAAGTAGCTCCCTCTACGGACTAACTCCTCCACCAAACCTTGACTGAAGCGACTTCTTTGTTTCTCAACCTTCGAACCTGACAATCAAGAATCTCAGCTCATACATCCTCATAAGACAGGCTATATTTTACAGACACACTCTTTAATGGCACTACGGATGTTGGATCACCCACACACTTCTTCAATATTGAAATGTGGAACACTGGATGCACTACTGCTAAATCTGCTGGCAACTCTACATCATAAGCCACTTTATCGATCCTTTTCAAGATCCAGTAAGGACCTACATATCAGGGACTGAGTGTCCCTTTCATACCAAACCTCATCACCCCTTTCATAGGTAACACATTCAGGAAAATTGAATCATCAACTTGGAACTCTAGTTCCCTTTTCCTTATATCTGCATAAGACTTCTAGAGACTTTGGGCTGTCTTAAGTCTATCTATAATGAGTTGCACCTTCTCCATAGCGCCAAGGACTGAATATGGCCCTATCAAGGCTACTTTACCTACTTCGAACCAACCAACAAGAGATCTGTATTTACGCCCATACAATGCCTCATAAGGGCCATCTGAATGCTAGAATGGTAACTATTATTGTAGGCGAACTCTATAAGAGGAAGTGATCATCCCAACTACCCTTGAAATCGATCACAGAAGCTCTCAACATGTCCTATAAGGTATGAATGGTACGCTATTCCTGACCATCCATCTATGGATAAAATGTTGTACTAAGATTAACCTAATTACCAAGACATCTCTAAAATTACTTCGAGAAATGAGAAGTAAACTGACGACCTCTATCTAAGTGATAGACAAATGAACCCCATGCAACCTCACAATCTCATTAATATAAATCTTCCACCGAATCTGTAGTCATGACCGCCAAAAAGCGAAAAGACTTAGTAACTCTGTCAACTATCACCCAAATGGATTCATGCTATCTGTGAGTACGAGGTAAACTTATGATAAAGTCCATGTTGATCACATCCCACTTCCAAGTAGGAATGTCAATATATTGAGTCATCCCTCCTGGTTTCTGATGTTCTACCTTGACTTGCTGGCAATTGGGGTACTTAGCCACAAAATCTTCTATATCTCTTCTCATACCATTCCACCAATAGACTTCCTGCAGATCGTGGTACATCTTAGTGGAACCTGGATGAATAGAATATCAGGATTTATGGGCCTCTGCAAGAATATGCTGTCTCAACTTGCCCATATTAGGAACACATAATCGACCCTGGTAGCGAAGCACACCATCTCCTCTTAGAAGAAAACCTCAACTCTCTGCTGGTGGACTGCACCCTTGAGTTCAAGTAATATTGGATCACTGTCTTGCTTTTCTTGAACTTCCACTACCAAAGAACATATTTCCCCATTCTGAACCGTTACACCACCATTTGATATGCTCATAAGACGAACTCCTAGGCGAGCAAGTCTGTGAACATCCTTTGCTAGCTCCTTTCTTCTTTCCTCAATATGTGCCACACTTCCCATGGATAATCTACTAAGAGCATCTGCTACTATATTTGCCTTACTTGGATGGTAATGCATGCTCATATCATAATCTTTAAGGAACTCTAACCACCTCCTTTGGAGAAGATTTAATTCTTTTTGGGTGAACATCTATTGAAGGCTCTTATGGTCTGTGAACACATCTACGTAAACACCATACAAGTACTATCTCCAAATATTGAGTGCAACTATCACTGCCATAAGCTCGAGGTCATAAGTTGGATAATTCTTCTCATGCGCCTTAAGTTGTCTAGAAGCATAAGCTATAACTTTACCTCGTTGCATCAACAAAAAACATAGGCCAACTCTGGATGCATCACAATAAATCACATAACTGTCTAAACCCTTTAGTAGAGTCAAAACAGGAGTTGTAGTCAACCTAGTTTTCAATTTTGTGAATCTTTTCTCACAATCATCTGACCCTGAAACTTGACCATCTTCTGAGTCAACCTAGTCAATGGTGAGGCTATGGATGAAAATCCTTCCACGAACCTTCTGTAAAACCCGCTAGACCCCAAAAACTTTTGATATCGGTAGGAGAGGTAGGTTTGGGCCACTGTTTCACTGCCTCTATTTTCTAGGAATCTAACTCGAATCCCTTCACTAGACATTATATGCCCAAGAAAATCAATCGACTGCAACCAAAACTCTCACTTGTTAGATTTGGCAAATAATTGGCAATCTTTTAGAGTTTGCAGAACAACCCTCAAATGACTCGCATGTTCTTTCTCATTTCTAGAGTAAATGAGGATATCATCAATAAAGACGATAATGAACAAGTCCAAGTACTGCTTGAACACTTTGTTCATCAAGTCCATGAAAGCTCCAAGAGCATTGGTTAGTCCAAATGACATAACTACAAATTCATAATGACCATATCGAGTCCTGAAGGATGTCTTTGGAATGTCACTATGTCTGACTTTAAGTTGATGATAACCCGATATGAGGTCTATCTTTGAGAAATGACTAGCACTCTAAAGTTGGTAAAACAAATCATCAATCCTGGGGATGGGATACTTATTCTTGATTGTGACCTTGTTCAATTACCTATAGTCAATTCACATTCTGAGAGAACCATCTTTCTTTTTTACGAACAACACTGGTGCACCCCATGGGGAATACTAGGTCTGATGAAGCCATTATCTAAAAGGTCTTTCAACTACTCTTTCAATTCCTTAAGCTTAGTTGGAGACATTCTTTAAGGAGAAATAGAGATAGGCTAAGTATCTAGAAGGAGATCAATTCCAAAGTTAATTTCCCTTTCGAAAGGAACTCCAGGAAGATCTTTTGAGAACACTTCTGGGAACTCATTGACTACGGGAACTGACTCAAGAGTTGGGGTTTCGGAGCTTGAATCCTTAATCCGAACTAGATGATAGAGATACCCCTTAGAAATCATCTTTATGGCCTTAAAGTAAGAAATGAATCGACCCATAGGCACTAAGCTACTACCCTTCCATTCTAAGATTGATTCATTTGCAAAACTGAAAATGAACAATTCCACTTCTACAATCAACTGAGGCATAATAGGAATGTATCCAATCCATGCAGAGAAGGATTTCAAAGTCTACCATTTCTAACTCTACGAGATCTACTCAGGTGACTTTCTGGGAGACTATGATAGGGCACTTTCTGTAGACCCGTCTAACTATAACTGGTCACCGACTGGAGTAGAGACTGAGAAGGGTTCTGAGAGATTTTCTGGATTAACTTTGAAGTTGACTACTATATAAGGAATTACAAAAGACAAAGTAGCCCATGTTGTCTTTCCACTGAGTGTACCATATGTGAGCCACATCCTTAAGCTGGTCGGATGTCGACTCAACCCTACCATTACCAGTCACTTGCATTACTCCAAAGATTTTCTTAACCTTATCAGTGAAGTTATGTGGGTTCTCACAAACTTGTGACCCTAAAAACTCAAGCAGATTCATCCTAACAAAATCTCAAACTATAGCTTCCACTGATCCACCATTTCTATTAGTAGGAACTGGAACTTACTGATGGTTCTAGTTGGTCATACTCTGAGCCAAAAATTAAATTGCAATCTGAAACTCTGCGTTCGAAATCTCATGGTCTGAGACTAAAGGAACTGTATTAGCATTGCGTGCATTAACATTCCTTGCGTAAGCTCTAAGAAGAGGCATGATCTTAAGCGCATAACATCGAGTTAGAATGAGAATTTAGATTATAATTCATGCACAATAAGAGTAACAAGAAAGTGGAGTTTTCCTAAAACACTTCGTAGCCTCCCTCTCATTAGATATGGTGCAATTCACACCCATAAAAAGGACTCTACTTAGTGCACCTTTTTAGTCATTCTAGGGCACTTAAACCTAGTGCTTTGATACCAAGTATTTCATGTCGCGAGCTACCCCCAAGACACGGACATGGGACTTAGGATCACAAGTGATCCCAAGTTAACCCTGCTAGTATGACATGAGCATAATAAGAATAATAATAACTAATACATAAGCTAAATCATAAATAAGTTTGAAATGATGGGAAATAAATATATACTAAAACTGAATATATAATCTAAGAGTTTAATACAAAATAAAGACCAAACTTAATTACTAACTTGAATCTAACTAAGTCTGAAAATAGCCTCTAACTAAATAGAAATGTTGGGACATGCCCCAGCTAAGTCTAGCAAATCTGAACGTAAAGGAGTAAAATACTGAAAAGATAACATGACTATTATCCTCGAAGAATGCTAATATTGCTAAACTGAAGATTAGGAACCAATCTAAGAGTGATCTAACTGCTGGGACCTGAACCTACATCATGAGAAGATGTAGCACAATATATACATCTGCAATTAAAAGGTACTGAGCATGTAGGATAAAGTAAAGCTGAAATACACATATAACTAAACAAACAACAAAGTAAGAGTGTAATCTAAACATAATATAGATACTGAACTCTGAGCTAACAAACTACAATGACCATTTTATAACATGCTAAGACTGAATACTGATTGTATTGAAATGTGGTCAATGCAATGGAATCTGACTGAACTGTGGGAGCTACCAACAACCGATAATAAAACCACATGAGCTAAATATGGAGTCTGATGTATACGCCCTATCGAGAGGACCCAATATACTCGGCCAAAGGTATAGAGGCGTGCTGGCGTGATCACTAAAATGATGCCCATAGAGGGGACTTACAACCTATGTGGCTTGTAGTTTGGGACTATTCGGGTGTGCTGAACCATAGTCCAACTCGGTATTATGCTACTCCCAATTGATTAAGTGATTAATATATTCTGACTGAATTTCTTTGATTCATTGGATAGCTCAAAATGACATGCGAACTAATAATGCACATTAAAAAATTGATAGTGACACATTCATATACTGAGGCATGTATATCTGAAATAGCTGAAATATCTGGCCTAGCATGTGTAATTCAAGAACTAAAGAACTACATAGCTAGGGTTCTAAAATTCATGTAAATAAACTGAGTAATAATATAATAATCTGATTTGGATCATTTTAACAGCTAAAACCCAATAATCCTAACATTCAAGAAACCTTAGGTCTAGATGATATTGAGTGAATGAAGAATCTAACTGAAAACTAGGGACCTAATGGGTGAAAGGAACCCACTAGTCAAATCCCACATACCTGGTGACGAATTCCACGGAGAAATCTTTCAATTTTGGGGCTAGAACTGATGGAATCTTGTTGTGTTCTTGAAGCTAGGGTTAGTTGCCACTTTTTCCCCTCTCTTTTCTAATTTTCGAAATTTTGATGAAAGATCTGACTTAGGTAAGTTCTAGTTATATTTCTAGGCTTAAACTCACTAAAACCACAAAATTTAGGGTTAAAAAGATATAGTTTAGGTGTCCAAAAAATAAGGAAAAGATCAAAATAACCCTAACTTAAACTGCAGACAAGCTGACCACGGCCACCTTCACAGAGCATGAAAAGGACCACGGACCGTGAAGTCGATCATGGTCTAGACTTAGTGATTTTTAGCTAAGGGTCTGAGTCCACGAGCCCTACCTTGACCCGTGTGAAGGACCACGGATAATGAAAGTGTCTGTGGTCTCCACTTGGGTTGTGGTCTGGAGGGACTGGCTAGGGGGCTTACTGGTAAGGCTCCATGGATGCCCCCACGGGCCGTGTGAAGGACCACGGACCGTGAAGTTCCTTGTGGTCCTCACTTAGGTGTGGGGGTCTAAGGGGCTAGGTAGAGAGGCTACTTGCTAAGTCCTCATGAACGCCACCACGGTCCGTTGTCAAGACCACGGCCCATGAAGGTTCCCATGGTCTGATGTCTGGACCTAGTGAAGTCCAAGTCAGGATCATGGGCAGGTCAACGGACTGTGGCCCTATCATGGTCTGCAAACCCTGTCGTGATCCACTTGTTCAGGTAATTTTTGCAAAAAAAATTGGGTCTGGCTTTTGAAGTGTTACATGTACCGTGACTTGCGGGAGATCTAATAGTGATAAGATGAAAAAGGATATTACGGGATTTGTGGCCAAGTGTCCAAATTGGCAATCAAGTGAAGGTTGAGCGTCAAAAACCAGGAGGTTTATCGCGGACATTAGCATTCCTACTTGGAAGTGGGAAGATTTGAATGTGGACGTTATAGTAGGGTTTCCACAAACTCGATGACAATATGATTTGATTTAGGTTATAGTAGACCGAATGATGAAGTCAGCCCATTTCATTCCCATCAAGGTTTCTTATTCGGTAGAGGATTATGCTAAGTTGTATTTGAAGGAGATGGTGATATTGTATGGAGTGCCCTTGTCCATTATCTCCAATAGAGGTAGTCAGTTAACTTCTCAGTTTTGGAAGTCTTTCCAAAAGGGTCTTGGCACTAAAGTTATGCTTAGCACAACTTTTCATCCACAAACCGATGGGCAAGCAGAACGCACAATTCAAACCTTAGAATATATGTTAAGGGCTTTTGTGATGGATTTCAATGGAAATTGGGATGACCATTTGCCTTAGATCGAATTCGCCTATAATAATATCTACCATTCTATTGTTGGTATGGCTCCGTTTGAAGCCCTTTATGATAGGACATGTAGATCTCCTATAAGTTGGTTTAAGGTGGTGAGGTTGCCTTATTAGGACCCGAGTTAGTTCATGAAGATATAGAGAAGGTTCGACTCATTAGAGAGAGGTAGATAATGGCCCAAAGTTGACAAAAGTCTTATGCGTATGTTAGAAGGAGAAACCTTGAATTTGATAGCTTGATTGATCTTACTTGAAAATCTTACCCATGAAAGGTGTAATGAGGTTTGGTAAGAAAGGGAAACTTAGCACCCATTTAGTAGGCCCATATCAAATTTTGAGGCGTGTTGGTAGGTCGCATATGAGCTTGATTTGCCAAATGAGCTGGCATCGGTGCATCCGGTTTTCCATGTCTCTATGTTGAAAAAGTGTGTTGGAGATCCGACGTCCATAATTTCCCTAGAAGGGTTGGAAGTGAAAGAGAACCTTTCTTATGAAGAAGTTCCGGTTTAGATCTTAGACCGGCAAGTTAAAAGATTGAGGAACAAAGAGGTTGCCTTCATGGAAGTGTTATGGAGAAACCATCTAGTTGAGGGTGCTACTTGGGAGGCTGAGGCCGATATGATGTCCCAGTATCCTCATCTTTTTCCTCCTATTCTAGCTTGAGATAATGAGTTCTTGAAGGCATATGTGTTTTATGTGTTTCCATGATTTCCTTAAATTGCATGTTCTTGGAAAAGCTTGAGTTTTGGAACAAAATGGCTTTTATGATGAATTTTCCTCATGCTGTTGAGTATTGAGTATGAGTTGCTTATAGACTTCATGAGATGTGATATTGATCATGCCTTAGTTTGGAGTGGAGATTTCTTCCTTGAATTTGTGTTTTAATTATAAATTGCATTTAGGCACTATGAGATTTTGTTGAGCATTGCTTTTGAGTTTGGAGAAGGTAATTCCTTCTTAAGTGTAAGAAATCTGAAAAATTCATGCGTATTGGGTTGTTAGAAGTAGTTCCTACTTCCTTGTGGTGCTTTGTGTATGGTGAGCTTGGAGTTGATGTGTCCTCCTCGGTTTTATGCATTTTGAAGAGTTGCATGCATGATGGGCTTCTAGTCTTGAGTCTTTTTGTTTAGAAATATGCCTAGAATCTCATTCGAGGATGAATGATCCCAAGGGGGAGATAATGTAACACCCTAGATTCAAAAAAGGTAAAGTAGCAGCTTTTCAAACCTTCCAGGTGTCATCCACGAAGGCCCAACCACGACCCATGTTGTGGGCCATGAACCATAGGTGGGTTAGTGGATCGACCCCTCAGAAAAGGTCCAGGCATGGACCACGGTGGCACCTACGGACCATAGGTAGAACCACACCCCATGATCTAGTGGCTTTCGTTTGGCCCAAAAGTCTCTAACAAGGAACCACGACTGACCACGATGGACCGTAGGTCAGTTGACAGTCCGTTGGTTGGGGTTTCGTGGTTTCTGAGCTGGCAATTATTTTAGGGGCACATGGGTCTTTTCTAGTTTTAATTAAATCAATATAGTGTCATTTTGCCTAAACCTAGACCACCTATATAAGTATTTTAGATCCCTAAATTCAGTCAATTAAGTCATTCTCTCAATTCCCAAAAACGAAACCTAAACTTTCTATCAAATATTCTCTCTCTAGAAGGTGGAAGAAGAAGAAGGAGGTTGAAGCTAGGTCAAGTTCAAGTCTCCCAATCTTCAAGCTTTTGGTAGGCTTTGTGACTGAGATATGATGGCTTCTCATCCATGGGATCCTTTCTCCCATGGAGTCCATTAATTTCCTCAATTTGTGAAGTCTAAATCCCCAATTCTAGTTAAGGTTTCTTCTAATGTTGTGGGTTATGATGAATGTTGATCCAAATAGTTGGATTATGATTGTTTATGATTGAATTGATAGAATTGCATGTTTTTAGGATGAAATTGCATGTACCCATGCCTATACTATGATTTTAGGGTTGAATTGATATGATTTGGGTGGATGCCATGAAGGGAAACGTTGTGGGTTAGATATATCCTTATAGGATAGATGAATTGTGACTAGAATTGCTTGCGAAAGAAGCAGAAATGGTGATTACGATATGTAGTGCTTTGAGGGTGAAGAACAGACTATGAATTGTTGAATGTTGATGTTATGATGTTGAAAGGTTACTTCCCATAATGAATTGAGAAGCATGATTGAATAAATGTGAAAGTTTTACTCACATGAATGATTCTAGGTTGAAAGGATTGCTCACCTAAAATAAATCTAGACTAAAATGCTAAATGAATGATGAGGCTAGAGGCGATTACCCATGACCTCCATATGTTAAGGATATGAGGTGATTTCCCATCGTCCTTAGAATTGAATAAGATGTGATTCCCCACATTCCTAATATGATGAATGGACATGGAGGCGAGTACCCATGATCCTTATAAAATGATGTGGAGGCGAGTACATGCATCATACGATGTGATTGTGGAGGCTAGTACCCATAATCTTAAAGTAAGTAAGGCAAGAGGGAAATATCCATTAGCCTTTATAGATAGGAATAGAGGTGAATCCCCATGTATTTAAAAGTAAGTATATACAATGTGATTATGTTATGAAGATGATTTGCTTGGAGTGTTGCTAGATATGCCTTGTGTGATGTAGGCTTGACTAGAGGCGGATGACCTAAGTCTTGGCTAAGGTTAAGTGAGGTTACTCAAAGAAGTATTCCCCTTTCATTATGATGCTTATTATGTCTTGATTATGCTTATGCCTTATTTTTTATGTTGACTAATGCTTATGTTATGTTGTTTATGCAAGCTACCATATTTAGTACATCTTTGTATTAACGCATACTCTTGCCTTTATTCTTATAAAATGTAGGGTATGACGCTCTTGATTCACAAACTTGTGGCTAGGTTCTTAGTTGATCAAGGAAGTGAAGATTTGGTGAGTCCTCATTGTATTCAAGGATTGGATCACCCCTTTCTCTTTTATGTCTTTCTTTTCATGTTGGACTATTGTATGGGTTGCGTCCCAAGTTTTTATCTCTTATGTTAGATGGTTTGAGACAATGATGTTAGACTTCTGCGTTTTATGAAAGACTTTGATTGTTTGGAAAATGTTTTAAATTTTCACACATTTTCTATTACTTTATGTTATGATATGCTAAGTGGCTTGTATGAGGTCTTTCGGGGTCTTATATGCCTTATTACATCTAGGGGGTACCCTGGGTCGTGACACTCTCATTTTTGGAAATCATTTTAGAAAGGTGTTGGTACTCAGGTAAATCTTAGTAAAACATTCCATCCATAGACGAATGGTTACGCAAAGCGTACCATTCAAACCGTAGAAGACATCTTGCGAGATTGCGTTATCGATTTCAAGGGCAGTTGGGATAATCATTTACCTCTCATATATTTTGCCTATAATAATAGCTACCATTCTAGTATTCAGATGGTCCCTTATGAGGCATTATACAGGCATAGATGTAGATCTCCAATTGGTTGGTTTGAAGTAGGTGAAGCAGCATTGATTGGGCCAAATTCAGTTCATGAAGCTATGGAAAAAAGTCAGCTCATCAGAGATAGACTTAGGACTACTCAAAGTCATCAGAATTCCTATGCAAATGTAAGAGTTTGATATTGATGATTTGGTTTTCCTGAAGGTGTCGCCTATGAAGAGGGTTATGAGATTTGGCAAGAAATAAAACATCAGTCTTAGATATGTAGGTCCTTACAGAATCCTGAAAAGGGTTGGTAATATGGCTTATGAGTTAGAGTTGCTAGCAGAACTAGCAGCAGTTCATCCAGTCGTTCACATTTCCTTGTTAGAGAAGTCTGTGGGTGATCTGGCATCCATAGTACCACTAGACAATGTGGTTGTGAAGGATAGTCTCACTTATGAAGAGGTGCTAGTTGAGATTCTTGACCGTCAGGTTCGTAGGTTTACAAATAAAGAAGTTGCTTCAGTGAAGGTTTTGTGGAGGAGTCAGCCCGTAAAGGGAGCTACTTGGGAAGTAGAAGAAGCCATGAAGGCCAAGTATCCTCATCTCTTTCCTCAGCTTCAGGTAATAGTTCCTCTCAAGTTTCTCAATTTAATCTTGTGTAAATTCAGTCTTAGTGTCATATTCCTTCAATTGTTCTTGAATTTTAAGCATAATTGCGTATTCTCAGAACTTAGTTTAGTCAGATATCAGTTTTTAGTACTTAATGGTAGGGTTTGCAGTTCTTTCCCTCCATACCCAGCTAATTTAGACTTCATTCGAGGACGAATGTTCCCAAGAGGGAGATATTGTAACACCTAGATCATACTTGGATTTTGCAGTAGAAAACAACAGAATTTGGTAAAGGCAGGGATCAGGGACTGTGAAAGGAACCACAGTCCGTTGACCTGTCGTGGTTCACACCCACCCAAAAGTGGTCGACCACGGGACCCTTCATGGGCTGTGGACCACCACAAAAGTCATGGAAAGGCTCGTGGGGACTAGGCAGAAACCACTCGAGCCCAAGCCCAGAACATAGAGCCCACCCCGGGTCGTGGGAGCGTCCGTAGTCCTGAGCCAACAGACCCCTAATCCAAGTGAAGGACCATTGTGACCTTCACAGTTCATGGTCCTCCACACGGTCCGTGAGAGGGCTCGTGGTTGGACCTCCCTAGAAGCCAGTAGTCATTAGCCAACAACCATGACCAATATGACGGACCGTGGTCTCTTTGACGGTCCGTCAGTGGTGCCATGGTCAGCCTCTGTCATCTGTTAAGTCAGGATCATATTGGTTTTTTCCACTATGCTTTGGACATTTAAACTACGTCGTTTTACACCTAAACTACATCTTTTGGTCAGTACAAGCCTAGTATTCTAATCAAAACCTACCCTAATCGATTCATTCACCAAAAATTCATGAAACTTAGAGCAAAAAGGAGAAAGAGTCGACCAACCCCCTCAAGAACACGCAATAGGTTTTCTTCTGTTCCAGCCCCAAAATCAAAGGATTTCTTTGTAGATTTCATCGCCAGGTATGTGGGATTTCACTAATGGATTCCTTTCATCCACCAGGTCCCTAGAATACAGTCAGATTCATGATTCTCCATATTTTTCCCTAGACCTAGGGTTTCTAAGACCTTGGATGATTGTTGTGATTTAGCTGTTGTAGTATCCTAAATCGAATTATCTTGTATCTTGGAAAGTTTGCTTAGTTCCTTGCATGAAACTCAGAACCCTAGTTGTATAAATTCATTTAGTTCGTGAATTATACTTGCTATGTCAGTTAAACAAATAAACATGCTTCAGATATCAAATATTACATTGTCAATACCTAATGTTGCATTCTCAGATTTGCATGTCAGAATATTGAGCTATCCAATATTTTAGTTATGTTGTGTTAGATACATATTCATTTGGGAATAGACTTAGCACCGAGTCGGACTCGGGTTCACCGTACCCTCATAGTCCTAGAACTACGTGCCCTCATAGGTTTATAAGTCCCCTCTATTGGGCATCAAATTTAGTAATCACGCCATTCATTCCTTTATACCCCTGGCAAGGTATATTGGGTCCTCTCGATGGGGCATTTACATCGGACTCCACGGTTAGCTCACTTGGTTTTATGTCGGTTAATAGTATCTCCCACAGTCAGACTCTAGTGCATTTGACCAAGTTTTCAGTATATACTTCAATTAACAATCTCAGCATGTTATGTTCATAATCAGTACTTGGTCATTGCATTTAGCTTAACATTTCAGTTATGTTTCAGTAAGTATACTCTTATTCAAATTATATCATTGCTCAGATGTGCTTTGTTCAGTTTATGTATTTATTCAGTTATATTTTATATCATGTATGCTTAGTATAATCCAAGTACTGATGAATACTCTGCGCTACATCCTTACATGATATAGGTTCAGGTCCTCAACAACCATATCATGCATAGATCGGTTCCCAATCCATATTCAACAGCATCAGTGGTGAGTCATCATACTTCGAGGACAATAGACATGTTTTTCATATTCAATCTTTTATTTTAGTTTTTAGTTTTGCTAGGGTTAGCTGGGGACATGTCCCAGCAACTCTTGTCGGTTAGAGGCCTTTTCAAACACAGTATTAATTTCAACTTTAGTTTTTAAGTGATTGTTCAGTATCACTACTCTTAGAATGTTATATATATTCATATCCGTATTGGGTATTTCCCCATCTTTCAGTTATCTCATGTTTTAGCTTTTGCATAGTATCTCTTTATTCAATTGTTTTAGTATGCTTATAATATGCCAGCTTCAGGGTTCGCTTGGGGTCACTCGTGATCCTAGGTACTGTGCTTACATTAAGGGGATATCCTTAGGGTGTGAGAGACGATGAAACTTGAGGAACTCAATCCTAATAAAGCATTTAGGAATCCTTAAGCTTGTTCCTCTACTTCTTCCTCTAAGGTCTTATGTACATCCATAAAATTTCCTAGTTCCTCTCCTTTAATTTTTCTGTTACCTCAACTCCTTCTATAGAATGTAAGGTTCTTTGTTTTGTATTAATGTCCAAGGAAACACCTTTCCTTACACCCGCAACAGATGCCTTGTTCCCTCAATGACTCAAGGTTATAAGTAGATTGCTTCGTTTTTAATGGAGCTCTAAATTGTAGTCTTTGTTTAGGGTACATTATTCTCAAAGGTTGTTGGACGAGAGGGATATAAGTCTATCAAGAGTGAGAGGGATATAAGTGTCTATCAAGAGTAGTTTGTGGATTTCCTGGTTATGAATAAGTTCTTTAAAAGTCACGATCCAAATTGCAGGGTCGTGCAGACACCTATTCTAATCTAATTACACGGACAAATTTTCACCAACTTTTCCCATTTAATAGAAAAATACTCCAAATAAAAGTATTTGCATTGATAAGGTAAAACGAAATAAGAAAATTCCTTTTGGACTTTACAAAATATTCAACAACTCTCAAGGACCTAGTCTAGATAAGTACTACAGCTTATAATAGAGTACATGCATAATATAAAATAAATACACAAGAAACTGATACAACTTTCACTTGAGAATAAAGTGGGTAGAAGCTAATGTTGAATAACTATTATTCATGCTTCAAACCCTGAAACAAATCGACATCAACCAAAGGTGTAGTAAGAGTAGTATCAATACACAATACGTACTAAGTATGCATCATAGGCCAACCTTGATAAATATCACGTAAAGATATCAATAAATAAATAATAAATAGAAACAACAAGCATAAACATATATATCACTTTTTTAGGTGAAATATTGACCCATCAATCCAATTTTATTATTTATTTTAAAACAAAATATAAATAATGTTCTGATGTCCCAAAGGACCAGCCCAAGATCCAAATGAAAACAACAAAAACTATCTAACCTTTAAATAAGAAATAAACATCTCGTTCATGTCGACTATTCCTCTTCTACTTTGAGATGTACAGGTTTTCCCTACATACGTTCTCAATTGTTTGTCAATGTTATCTTCATTTTAAGTTGCATCCTCTTTGCCCCAGGAGTTACTTGGAGTTGGTCTTCTCCGATTTTTTGAAGAGCTTTTCATCTCTTTTCCAATCGTTGATGTTTCAAGCTTGTAAGTTTTGTATTCTCTTTTCATTATCTATCTCAAATATATCATTTCCTTTTATAATTTGAATTCCTTATATTATTAGACAAATGGACTTAGGATGAGCTCTATTAGTTGATGCTGCTTTTGTAATTTCATAGAAATTGGATCCGTTTTGTACATTTCTCGCTTTTCATATTTCTGAAAATCATTGCATGGTCTTTACGGTGTTGTATCCTTATTTCATATCCCAAATATATTATTTCCTTTTCTAAGTTGAATTCCTTGTATTTTTAGAAAAATGGACTTAGGATGGGCTCTTTTAGTTGATGCGGCTTTTGTAATTTCGTAGAAATTGGATCCATTTTGTACATTTCTCCCTTTTCATATTTCTGATAATCATTGCATGGTCTTTATAGTGTTGTATCCTTCTACTCCTAACTCAGATGTAGGGAATCATTGTTTTTTCTGAATTAATTATTCTATTTTCCATTGATGGTATCGAATAAAAATCTTGCAAGTGTGTTGTATTCTCTTGCTCAAAAGCTAGATTTGTAGAGAAATATGCTAGCTTATTTCCTTTTTCTGAACACATGTGTAGTCTCAATTTGTAATTGTTGCATCATCTAATTCTCTCTACTTCTTGTGTGATTTTTTTGTGGTGTTTTTCGAACATTATGAGTATGTTCCTTAGAATCATCGATTTTGTCACTATGTTAGCATTAAGAATTCCTTGGCTAAGATAGTATCTCATGGCTTTATGAATTGGTGTAGTCTCTTCCACTAAAGTTGAAGCTTCTCCTATCTATCTTGCTTTCCGTAAATTAGATCTCCAATGTCATTCCTTAAATAAAAACCATAGGAACTTAGTTATGGATTTCCTTTGTTTGCTTCATCTATGTTGATTTTGATTGTACATATGACTATTTCTTCCACTTTAATAATCAATAAATATAGTTTAGGCTTGTAATTATCAAGAACTATATCAGTGTCGGCTAGTCCATTGGTGATAAAGTTAACTTGGGATAGTTGACTCTAATCATCTGATTAATTATTAATTGGACCTGATAAAGTATCCTCCCATAAATAGTATTTTCTTTATGTTTCCTTGAATTTATTCTCTTTCATGAGTTCTATATAGTAATGGTTGGTAAGACTCAATATATGTGCTAAATCTTCAGAGATTGCAAAGATGCCCATTGCTTTAAGATTACTTGTTGCATTTGTGCAACCTATCAAAGTGTACACCTACACAAGAAGCAAACTGTCTCAATAGCCTTGCAACTACTGGAGATATTAGACATAAGTGTATCAGTGTCTCCTTCCTAAAATCATCATGATACCATCATCTAGATACTCGAGTGATGTTTATTCTTTTGAGAGTATCAATAATGAGGGTTCTTCTCATGTATGCCCTACATAAGAAAAAAAAATTGATTTTAAGTTGTCAACCTTTTGTCCATATATGATCATGTAGTTGTTATTGTTCCTAATCTTTTTTCATCATCTCCGAGGCAAATTTTATTGTGAAATTGTCATTTGTAATGCTTGATGTTCCTTAGCTTAACTCCTTCTTAAAGACTTCCTTAAATTAATGGCTTTTCAGCTACATCAATATTTTAGATTTTAATTGTTAAAATCTATTCATTAAAAACTTTCTACGGGGACCTTTCAGTTTTCTTGGGATTTATTCAATTCAAATCTTTTTACATATGCTTCATTGGATTTATTTTTTTTCTCGATTTTCCATGTTTGAACAACATTTACTCCACAAATTTTTATACTTGATGTATGAAAGGATGTAGAATCCATATTTATTTTTTCTTCAAAACCCCTCAACCTTGCACACCTTTAGATTTATTTACATAATTATGTATTAGCATATCAAATTTTTTGTACTACTTGCAATATGATCAAATTGAAATTTTTTAAATTTTATAGATGACTGGAGATTCTTTTGTATTGTCTCTGTTTGAGAAAACAATTACAACACTTGAGGTAAATGTTGTGTTGGCACTTGTTCTCCGCATGCAACTGTGGATTTGTGCTAACCTTTTAATGAAACTTTTTCTTTTTTGAGATTTTGTCTTCTTTGAAAGTTGGCATAATGTCATAGATGATCTTATTTTTGAATTTTTTTTGTTTTATTTGTAACTGTTGTTGTCACTGATGGGTAGGGTTGGAAAGGGTTGTGGTGGTTGAATGAGTTGTAAGGATAGATTTTCCCTTCGAGTGATAACTGTGTAATATAAGGATATATGTTAATAAGGTCTAGTGTGATGACCTGCCACTCATTACACCAGTTAGGCGCTAGGTGAAATAAGTTTCTCCATGTGGAAAGCTTACAGTGGAAGAACAATAGTCCTTAGTGGAATACTGTATAAATATATAGAGAATTCCTTGAAAGACCTTATAATCTCATGGATTTGCATGGAAGGTCCTTGGAATCTTCTAGTTGTACAGAGTACTCTAGAGAAAGGACTTGTTTATAAATATGTAGGAACTTGTATAACTACTATTATTTATCTATTAGTCCCTAGATGAGTAGTATAAATAGAGGGACATTCACTTGTAAAAATCATCAAACAAATCTTCAAAGTCTTGAACAATATAAAAAAAATTTAAGCAATTCTTTCGTGTCTTTCTTTAATCTAGTATTCCCTTAGCGATCTAGTATTTAAAAGGCTTACTTGAGCTTCCGAGATCATAAAAGATTCATGAGCAAGTTGCCATATGTCACACGGTGTGCTTAATTAAAGTCTAATTCTGTGAAAATATGGTAAAAGAGCAAAGCTTAATACTAAGGGAATGGAAAAAAAGGTTAGACATTAATGTTGCTACCATCGGCAACATCCGATAGGATAGTGGAAAGAAGCACTAAAAGTGGAAGAAGAATCCTAAGAAGAATAAGGGGTTATTCTAGCCTAAAATAAGCAATGCACTAACATCTCACTCACTTTCGGCCACTGAGGGTTGATACGCTGAGGCCGTCTGTGGAAATCTTAGGAAAAAGCTTGAACAAGGTAGATAATAAAATGAAAACTCTTGAAGACTTCACCTTTGACAATAATGACATTTGTAAAGAGTTGGAGGGGCATAAGCATGAGAAATATGAGATAAAGTAAACCATCACTTTCTTAGAGTGTAGGCTCATGGATGCATTAAGCACAATTGAAACCATGAGGAGAAGATGGAAGCACTCAAGGGTGGAATTGAAGTTGAAGGATCTGTAATGTCCAATGGATATAGAGAGGCCAAGATTGAGGCTCCCAAGCCATCAATGTTCAAAGGCACTCATGACATACAAAAGGTAGAAAATTTCTTATAGCACTTGGAGAACTATTTCAAGTGTAATAGAGTAAAGAGCGACAAGAGATCTTGGGCATATTTATATGCCGAATTATCCATCTTTAACGTGAGTTTAAGAACATTCACTAATCTAATTTACATGTTTTGACTGAGGACTGCAATGATTATATACTAATATAGATGATTAGATATTTTGCAGGGTTCGTAAACAAAGTTAGTGAGTAAGGAGAAAAAAATAAAGCAAGGGCGACAAAATAAAAGCCTGGTGCGCTGCCCCAGCCTCAAAGGTGCAACAATGGCGCGATGCGCCAGACCAAGAATTACAATGGGGCCATTTCGGCACACTGGTAGCGCGATGTGCTAGCCTTTCAACCGATTGTTGTAAGGAATTTGATTTAATTAGGATTTCTTCCTGTGCTAGAATTGTAAATTATTTTCCTAAACACTATAGATAGGACCTAGGGTTATTTTGTAAGGGTTTGACTTTTTTTTTTAGTGTGCAAGAGCAAGGATTAACATATTGTAATAGGTTTCGATTCTCTAACTCTTTCTTTAATTGCGAATCGCATGAACAATATTTATTTTGAGTTTTTGAATATTATGAGTGGCTAAACACCCTTGTTCTGGGTTGTAGCTATGGATGATTGTTGAGTATCAATAGTTTTGAATTTATTATGGGTTATCATTTTAATTCACTTCTATATTTTTATTTTAGTATTTCTTGACTAGCCATCATAGATATAAATCTCTTGTCTACTTTTAAACTCGGGAGATGCTAAGGTAGATACACAAAATGATATAAAAAGCTTGATCTTCCATTAAATTGTGTTGATTTGTGTTTAGGAATGAGGCCAGGATGAACACATAGCATGGTAACAAAGCAGGATGAAATATAAATGCTTGCCAATTAGGATTGCCAATCCCTGCTCAACGATGTAGTTAGACAACTAATAGGAGTAGGCGATTAGAGGTCGAGAGACCATGATCATAAAATCAACCCTGTAAAGCAGTGAATTGATAACCTAAATTAGTTCATTACTTGTGATGCGATACTTGAAATACAAAGCATGCGGCAGCCCTGGAATTGTCTCTTACTTATTTAAACCATCAAATTGAAGTTGTTCGCACTAGTTACTTTATTTATTAAATTTGTCACAGTAGTAATAACTAACAATTAAACTCTTTTGAAGATACTTTTGTTGAATTGTTGTATTAAGTTGGTTATTATAAATTGATCGTAACTCCCTTGGGAACTATAACTCATTTTGAAAATAAACCATTACTTATGCAACCACATACACTTGAGTGTGCATTTGGGCGCAACAACGAGAATAAGTTCAAGAGTGTCATGTTATATATCTCTGAGATGGACATGTTATGGTAGAAGTGAAAGGAATCTGAGACAGGGAAGGGGTATTGCACCATCAATACATGGTAGGAATTCTGAGCTGAGTTCAAGAAGGCCTTCTTTTCCAACAACATCATCTATGAGGAGAAGCGCAAGTTTAGGGAGTTGAAAACGAGGGAAACATACGAGCATATGTGAAGGATTTCCCAGCCTTATAGATTAAGATATGATGTTCCACTTCATGGATGGACTGCAAAATTAGGTCAGGACAAATTTAGAACACCAGCAAGTCAATATTATTGATGAATTCATCACACAGTCCGAAGCTTTAACATACTTTAGGCATGAAAAATAGGACAAAGGCAAAAATAATGAGATGGAAAGTAGTCATGCCAAAGGTAGGGAAGATCGTTTCAAAGTCAAAACAACAACATCCACACCCCAAGAATCACGACACCTACAAGTCGGAAGGCAAGATGTTTGGACATCCAAGCTATGCCGGGAAGAAGTTGTAAAGTATAAAAAGAGATGGATGATACATATGTGGTGGACCGAATGGCTATGCCAACTACCTTAAAATAAAGACCCTTGGTTCCATATTGCAAGAACAGAAAGAGAAGGGAACACAAGAATAATGACAATATTTGGGCACATTGCAATTAAGAATGGTTGGACTATGCAGAGCTGTCACAAAGCAATCGGGAAAGCCAAAGGAACACAACACACAATATGTAGAAATCTTTATCAATGGATGACCAAATCGTGTTATAGTAGACTCCGGTGAGAAGGCCAACATCCTGACCAAGATAGTATCAAAAATATTGGGGCTAAGTTTCAACCTAAATGAAATCCACCTCAAGATGATCAATGACCCACCGACTCTCATGTGCGGAGTCCCTCATGGAGTAAGCATCACATTAGGCAAGTGGCAAGGTAAAACCAATTTTTCTATTGCTCTCTTAGATATCTTTGACATCATTCTCGGGCAATAGTTCTTCGAAAAGCGTCACATGATGATCAATACCTACATCAAATGACTTTTAGTCATGAAAAAAGAAGGATCATGTATGGTACCCCTAACTAAGGTGCCAAAGACGGATGGACAAGCTCAATTATATTCCATGGAGCTTGTGAAGGGCCTAAATAAAGGGGAGCCAATGTTCATCACCAGCATTGCAAGTCTGAGTGAAGATAATGGTGCTAAAGAGACATTTCCACAATACATAGAGAAGGTTCAAGAAGAAAACAAATATGTGATATTGGAAGAGTTTCCAAGGCACTTACCTCCTAGGCGCGAGGTAGAACATAAGATAGAACTAGAGCCTAAAAAGACACCTACATATTCACCATATCATAAAGCTCCACCCAAGTTAGATGAGCTGAGGAAACAATTGAAGGAGTTGCGCAAATCTAGTCACATTTGTCCGTCTAAAGCACCCTATGCAGTGCCAATCTTATTTCAAAAGAAGAAACAAAGGTTGTAACACTTACGCATAGATTGTCAGACGCTCAAAAAAGTGATAATAAAAAACAAATATCCCATCCCACTCATTACCGACTTGTTCGATAAACTTGGACATGCCAAGTATTTTAACAAGATAGACCTTAGAAAAGGCTAGTACCAAGTTTGCACAGCAGAAAAGGATGAGCCAAACTAGAGCTTTGATAAACTAGAGCCCAAGATTTAGGGTTGATTAGTATTGTTTTGAGGGTAGTACCATATTGGTAGAGGGTTGCATGTGTGTTGTAGCATGCTATGTGATTTACTTGTTTGATTACTTGTTTATGGAGCATGACTTGGCCTTAGAGTAGGATAGACTAGTGTTGCCTTAGACCCATGCACCTAGTGACTATAGTATGTCTCTGACGTTGTTTTGGATAGACTAGGTCCTTGTAGACTAGAAAAATAAACTTGGGTCTGATACTATAAGCCTTAGCTTAGACTTTTGTGCTACTTGTTAGCCATTCTATTTTGTCTCCCTATTTCTACGGCTCTGAGGCGTTACCAAAGGTTGTGTGATTTCTTGGGATTAGATTACTTTAGGCTTACAGCCTTTTTGTGATATCATTGCGGGTAGACGTCGATCCATGGTGGCTTGGAGCCTACTTCAGATCCTCTACAAAGTTGATATGCCCTAGGGAACTCTTTCTAGATGGGCGGCTGATGCCCTTGGGAGTGGCTCTCTGGCTGGGTGGCCTAGATGTCGAGATCTTCTACGGAGTTGCATGCCCTCGAGGCATTCTTGCTTGCTTGGCAAATGAAGCCCCTAAGAGTGGATTGTATGGTTGGGTGCCTAGGTTATCTACTTGGGCTGGGAGTTGACAGACTGAGTTGATTTTTACTCTTTCTAGCTAGGATAGGAGTTTATTGGTTCTTGAATTCAGATCAGGATTACTTTTCTATCTGTGGACTTAGTTATTTTGTGTACATGTCGGGCTTATGAGGGTCCATTCAGGTTAATTTTAAACTTGTGCACGAGTGTACCTTCTGGGCTAATGGGGTCCAGTTAGGTTTAGTTTAGTTGTACCTAGTGTTACTTACTATATGTTTGTGTGCCTTGTTTCCTTATCCGCTTTGACCTCTGTTTGTGGGTAGAATCTATTTTTCCATATTGTCTTTACCTTTCTTGCTAGGTTGGCCTATGAGGCCTACTGAGTACCTTGTTTTGGTACTTATACTACATTGTGCATATTTTTGTTATGCACGTCCTAGTACCAGCTACCAACAGTAATCTCTCGTTCTATGTTTTGCAGCTTGGGGATATCATAGACGAGGATGAGCACTTGCCATTTTGGATCAGCCTGTCTCCTTATGTACCTATGTTAGTTTATCTTTTACCTTTGAGACAGCTTGTTGTGGTCCACTTTTGGGACTTGTATTTATTATTGTTTGACAGCTCTATACTCGTGACTTCTAGGTTCTGAGAGGCTATCTATTGTATATAGTTTTGGGTTTGCATTTTGTTTCTGCCTTTTATTATTGTTGTATTATTTTTTGTTTAGTTCTACCCTTCTGCCCATTACTTGTCGTTTTGGGTATAGGTCGACTTACCTACTAGTGGGTTTTAGTAAGTGCTATCATGCCTCGGGAAGTCGGGCCCTGACATAAAATCCTTTGAAATTCTTGGATATTTCCTTTGAATTTCCCATATCTTTGAATCAGTTTCTATTTCTTTTCTATTATTGCTTCTACACTCTAATATTTAACTCGATATTTGTGATGTCATTAACCTCGTTGTTATCAGGTAAGCTGGCTAAATGTCACATATTATTGAGTGGGTTTGACATAGTTCATGTCACACAAAAAGCGGTGAAAGCACAAACATTGGCAAATCATTTTGCTGACGAGGAATATAAACCTTTGAAGACTTACTTTCCCGATGAAGAAGTACCTTTTGTGGGGATGTCATATCTGAGGAATACAATGGTTGAAGGTTGTTATTTGACGAGGCCAAGAATTTAAATGGGTCTGGCATCCGAGTTGTTTTAATCTCACTAACTGGTCAGCATTATCCTGTATCAACAAAACTTTGATTTTTTTATTCCAATAACATGGCTAAATACAAAGCTTGCATTTTGTGACTTCGACGGACAATTAATTTGGATGCCCAAGAGATGTTGGTAATTAGAGATTCACTTTTATTGATTCATCAAGTATGAGGTGAGTGGGCAGCCAAGAATCCAAAGTTGCTACCATATCTAGAATGTGTGCACAGGTTGTGCAAGAGGTTCGTCAAAGTGGAACTCAAGCATGTTCCAAGAATTCAGAATGAATTCACAGACACTTTAGCCACCTTGTCCTCTAAGATTTGGCATCCAGATCAGAATTACATTCATATTGTTCACATTCACATACATGAGCAACCAACATGTTGCTTTCATATTGAAGAAGAGCCTGATGAAAAGCCTTGATACAATGATATTCAATGGTATTTCAAGAATGGTTACTATCTAGAGAATGCAACAAGTGTACAAAAACACATGATTTGGAAGTTAGAAAATCAATTCTCTTTAAGTGGAGAAGTCATATATAGGAGGACTCTCGATTTGGGTATGCTAAGGTGCGTCGATGTTGTAGAAGCATCTAGGCAGGTTGAAGAGATACACGCGGGAACATGTAGCACTCACATGAATGATTTTACTCTAGAAAAGAATATTCTAAGATCAGGATATTTGGATTGACCATGGAGACAGATTGTATCTATTACAACTAGAAATTTCATGAATGACAAACTAATACATACATGATCTCAGTCCCTCCCAACGAACTCCATGTTTTTAGCTCACCATGGCCTTTTGTAGCTTGGGGTATGGATATAATTGGCCCTATTAAATTGGCGGCATCTTATGGACACAGATTCATTCTTGTTGCAATTGACTACTTCGCTAAATAGGCTGAAGCCACCTCCCACAAATCTGTCATAAAGAAGGATATAGATGATTCTTTCAACAATCACATCATCTCTCAGTTTGGAATCCCTGAGTCAATTGTTACAAATAATGGAACCAACTTAAACATTGATTTGATGAAAGCATTCTATGAGAGATTCAAGATCAATCATCGAAATTCTACTGTATACAAGCCATAAAGGAATAAAGTGGTAGAGGTTTCAGAAAAGAATATCAAGAGGATATTATGCAAGATGATTGAAAATTGTAAGCATTGGCATGAAAAGTTACTATTTGCTTTATTAAGGTATCTTACTACCATCAGAACTTCTACTAGGGTTACGCCTTATTTTTGCTAGTCTATGGTAATGAAGTTGTTATACATGCTGAAGTTGAACCGTCTTTGAGGATCACTCAAGAAGTAGTGTTGAGAGATGCTAAATGGGTGCATAATTGATTTGAGAACTTAACATTAATTGAGTGAAGTAGGATTAATGCAATCTATCACGGTCAATTAGATCAAAATAGAATGACTAAAGCTTTTATCAAGAAACTCATAACAAGATATTTTCACTTGGGCAATTGGTTCACGATCAAATCTTTCCTAATCGATACAAGGCAAAGGGTAAATTCTCACCGAATCTACAAGGTCCATTGATGAGTCCTAGATTTTGACTCATTTTGGGCTTTGCTTTGATAGTTTCTAGTCCTCAAATGCCAAACTTATGCTCCAAACTAATATTAAAATATTTTTTTGTAGCAAGGAAGGAAAATGGAGCAAGGCAAGGACACTACCGGGTGAAAAAGAGCTAAAAAGATGAAAAAAGATGAAGATAGAAAAATGTTGAGAGTCGCCAAAGCCACTCGGTGACTCGCCGAGTAGCACTTCAGCTCTCCTAAAGTTCTAGACTACCAGCCCTGGGGAGAAGCCAACATGGAGATGGATTTGCACATTCGGCAGACCGCCAACTGGATCGCATAAAGTCACAGAACCTTTAGGATTAAAAGCCAAGGAAGAACGGCGATGATATGGAGAGATTGGTGCGTCGTTGACCTGGTCGGCGACACTTGACTTACCTTGCCCAATGGTCCTTGCAGCTGAAATTTGGAAAACTATTAATTGAATTTTAAAGAGTTCAAAAGAGTCCTGGTTTTATTATTGAAGTCAAGTTTTAGTTTTCTTCCATTTTTGGAGAGTTTTCTTAGTACTTTCCATTGGAAAACAACATTGAAGGATTTTTCAAGTAGATTCGAAGTGGGTCTTTGATTTCTAGTACTTTAGATCATTTTACAGACTTGGATTGCAATACCCAATTGGTATTAATTTCTATCTTTTTATGATGCTTGGCTAAAATCCTAATTCTTGGGGTGTGATCATGTGATTATTTGCTTAATTATCTTATGGGTATTGTTGTTTAATGAGTTAAAAAAAATTAATGTGGGTTTGTTCAATAGCTAAGTAGTAATTTATGAATTGTAGTTGCAAATACAATATAGCTTAGTGTTTTGGGATTGCGAGAGAGAGAGGTTCTAAAACCAAGGTTATCGATTGATGATTGTAGTGTGTGGGTTATTATGGGTTTAGCTTGAGAGAATGAATCTTGATTCATTCCTACCTATCTAGCTCGAGAGAGTAGATAAATTAAGGTTTTGGGTTGTTTTGTAGTGTCAAGCTTGTCAAGGTTCTAGAGAACTCGCCCTCCTGAACCGTAATAGTTGTTCGAGAGACAACTATTGCACCTATAGTCTAGCCTATCCATAGTGATTCAACATTTTATTAATAAACTTCAGTTACCCATATAGTGAAATTAGCTTATAATCGATCACATCCCAAGAATTTCGTCTTACTTGTCTAATCCCCTGTTTTAGTGATTATTGTAGTTGTTAATTGATATATTAAAACCCCCCATTTGACATTCGTTGTCAAACCTTTGACTTATTTTGTTTCATTTCGAAAATGTCTACTTCTATAACCGATTAGAATCGCATCATTACTTTCTAATAGAATCTGACACAGTACCACTCCCTATGGGTTCAACCCCAACCTTGGGTTATATATTGGATTACGATCACCTATACCTAGTTTTTCGGGTTTTGACAGACGGACCACTCATACTAGCATAATTGGATAGTGAAATCTAGCCCAGACCTATCAACTCAGATGTTGTGAATATATATTACATCTAAGTTTGATTCCTACTCTTTACTTTATAATTTGATACTACGTAGAACCAAATTCCCATTTATAGAGGAGTTATGTAAGCGTTTATGTAAGCGCTCCTATGGAGTTCAGTCTCATCCTAAAAAAATTCACATTCTTTCTTGATTATACAACTAGGGTAGAATCTTTGAGAGGATCTCAAAAATTCCATCAAAGAAGCATTTCTTGCAAATCATAAGACTGGAGCAGAATTTAAGAGAAGATCTCAAAAATTCTATCAAAAGAGGATTCTATGGAAAATCGTAAGACTGGCGCTGAATTATTGTAAGGATCTAAAATATTCATAACAAGCAATTTACAATCTACAAAAACGATCAGAATATCAAAAGTTCTATACCACGGCAAATTTTTTTGAATGTTTTTTCAAAAATATCTATGATACACTCCAAAATCAAAAGGACCTCTTACAATTGGATATTATAAAGTTTGAAAATGTGTTATGCTCAAAGATTCAACAATAATTTAGACAATCTATCATTTTTGAGTTTTCAAAAAAAAAAAATTCAAATTCTTATTTGTATAATATTTATATAATGCCCAAAACTAATGCCCAGAAAAGGCCTGGATATCAAGGACAAACGTGCTTGTCTAAATAGAGATACAGATCAACCTCCCCTTTAATAATCTAACAATTTTTCTTTGAATACAGAAAAGAGAGGTACATAAGCAAGAAGAAATTCCAGCCTGAATAATCGCCATGAAATAATGCTCTATCCTTCCAATAAGAGAAGGTCTAAGCTACTCTATATACTCAACTGTTATTTTACGCCCGACAAATGATAATAAATTTCACTATGTCCTTTCAATAAGATGAAGGTGTAAGCTACTCTACACTCTCAACTGTTATATTGAACCCTATAATCATCATAAAGGAGATACTTTGTTCTTCTGATAAAATAATGGCTTAAGCCACCTTATATTCTCAACAAAAACATCATTTTCGAGAAATGTATAGTATCAGAGAATATTATTATGCTCAAGAATTTGCATTTTTCCAAGAATTGCATTATGCGTGAGAAATTGCATTACGTCCAAGAATTGCTTTGAGCCCGATAAATTGCATTGTGCCTGGAAATTTGCAGTGTGCCTCAGAATTGCATTGAGCTTGAGAATCGTATTGTGCTCGAGAAATTGCATTGTGCCCAAAAATTTTCGTTGTGCCTGAGAACCACATTGAGCCTGAGAATTTGCATTGTGCCTGAGAGTTGCATTGTGCTCCAGAAATTGCATATTATTGAGAATTGCATTGAGCCTGAGAAATTGTATTGAACCTGAGAATTTGTATGTGCCCGAGAAATTGCATTATGTTCCAGAATTACATTGTGCTCGAGAATTGCATCGTACTCAAGAATCACATTTTGCTAAAAAAATTACATTGTGCCTAAAAACTACATGAAGCACAAGAATTATATTGTACCCGAGAACTATATTATGCCAGAGAAATAACAATATGCCCAAGAATAATATTGAGCCCGAGAATCACACTTACGTTGAGCTAAGGTTGAATCAAATCACAAAAACCACATTGAGCCCCAAAAAATACATCTACATGAAATATCTACCGAATCAAGCTACAAGTATCGCAATATGGCCGTATTGTATTGAAAAAACAAATACACTCTCTTTTATCATTGTTTTATTTTTCCAAAGGTGCCATTGTATAAAGGAATCATTTCATGGCATGCAAATATCATTTCATGACTTGATGATTAAATTTATGATTATCATGTCCGAAGGCGTCATAGTATAAAGGCACCATTTTCATGACCCACAATCATCATCTCATTGCCTAAGGACTTAATTTCTGCTTATCATGTTTTGAAGTTGTCATAGTCTAAAGGCAGCATTTTCATGGCTTACAAACATTTTTACATGACCTAAGGATTAAATTTTCACGTATCATGGCCCTAAGACATCATCCTTATCGTCTTAAGACAAATTTTCTTGGTCTAAATGAGATATTTCATCATGTTTATAAATTAGTTCACCACATAATCACTATATATGTCCTAATCACTTTATTTAGTCATATCACAAGCTCCAAGTTTGCAGAGACTGACAGATTGCAGACAAGATCAACTTCTCTTTTAGATATGACTTCTGACTTATATATCTATCGTAATAAAGGACTTTTCATCTTTCACACTACTCATATGATCTTTTCCTCTGTAAATTGAGTCGTTCTTATCTTTCTTACACTATTCATACTATATTGAGCTCTAATCTTATTTACTCAAAGTACTATCACTTCTATTCAAATCTCGTACCATTATTTCATTTTTTAGGAGCTTAGTTCATTCCTAAATCTAGAACTACACACAACCTCATTCTCGTATTACCAGAGAATTTAAATGATCATTCTATTTGTGGATCTAGGGATACAAATTTGTTTGAGCATATTTTTCCATTTAAAATTAATGTGCCTAGTGATGTGCAAAATAATGCTTCTACATCAATGTTTGTTAATTTTCATGTTATGCCTTCTTCTGATGTTATTTCTAATGAGCATGAAAATGAACTTAGAAGGAGTAAAACACGTAGAATAGAGACTAAAACACGTAGAATAGAGACTAGATTTTTGTCCTAATTTTATCACTACTTTCTTAACTGAAAATTTTGATATTAAATTTTTTAAATGATGAATTAGTGTTTATTTATTTAATAGAAGAAGACCCTAAGACTTATGATGAATCAATGAGATCAATTGTTGTTAATATTTTGGAAAGAGGCTCTTAAAAGTGAATTAGAATCTATAGTTTCTAATCACACTCGGGACTTGTATGATTTACCTAAAGGTTGTAAGCCCATAAGTAGCTAGTGGATATCTAAGAAGAAATTGAGACATGAGTGTACCATTAATAAATATAAGGCTAGACTTGTTATTAGGGGTTTTAACCAAAAGAAAGGTGTGGATTATTTTGGTACTTATTCTCCCGTGACTAAAATAGCGACCATTAGGACTCTTATTACTTTAGCCGCTATTCATGATTTAGTGGTACATCAAATGTATGTCAAAAAAACATTTCTAAATGGTGATTTAGTGGAAGAGATTTATATGACTCAACCTGAGAGGTTTGTAGTTCCATGACAAAAGGATAAAATATGCAAATTGAGAAAGTCCTTGTATGGACTAAAATAGGCACCAAAGCAATTGTATGAAAAATTTAATATCACATTAGTAGATAATGACTTTGTTGTAAATTCATATAATACATGTATTTATTCTAAAATGATAAGTTCAGATTGTGTGATTATATGTTTAAATGTTGATGACATGTTAATCTTTGGCTTTAGTGTGAATGTTATTAATGAGACTAAGAAATTTTTTGTCTTTTAAGTTTGAAATAAAAGATCTTGATAAAGCAGATGTGATTTTAGGAGTTAAAATCAAAAGAACTACTAATGGTTTCTCTTCGTGTCAATCTCATTACACTTAAAAGATGTTTAAAAAAATTGATTGTTTTGATGTAGTTTCAATGAGAACTCCTTATGATCCTAGCATATACTGAAGAAGGAATAAAGAATCTAGTGTTTCTCAAACTGAATATCTAAAATAATTGGGATTGTAATGTTTCTCATGAACTATACTCGGCCTGATATAACATATATTGCTCATAGATTGAGTCGATCTACTCATAATCCCAGTAGTGAACACTGGAATGCTCTTCATCGCTTTCTAAGGTATTTGAGAGGTACTATGAATTATTGTTTGCATTTTAATAAATTTCCTAGTGTTTTAGCAAGGATTTGTGATGCAAATTGGGTAACTGACAATGATGAAGTTAGCTCCACCAATGGCTATGTGTTTACCTTGGATGCATGTGTTATTTCATGGAAGTCTTCCAAACAGACTTGTATAGCGCATTCTACCATGAAATCTGAACTCATTGCTCTCGAGTAAGCAGGGCAAGAAGTTGAGTCATAGAGAAATCTTTTGAGGAATATACCATTATGGGGAAGACAATCTTCACCAGTCTTTCTTTATTTTGACCCACAGGCAGTAATAGGGATTAATAAAAATAGTGTGTACAATAGAAAAAGGAGACATATTCAAATCAGACATAATGCAGTTAAGCAGTTGTTGAAACTGAGTGTTAATTCCTTGGAATATGTAAGGTCCAAAAGAAATTTGGTGGATCCTATGACCACAGGATTGTCAAGGAAAATAATCCTTGAAACGTCGAGGGGGTGGGGCAAAAGCCCATTGATTAAGGTAATGTGGTTGACTCATTAGGCTCAATATACACCACATTTCATATCCTTATGGCGTGAGACAGTGTTTTATAAGATTGAGCTTATTTTGCTCTTAATGATTCTATAGCCTTAAGGTGGTCTATTTGAGATAGACTTGATGGAATCACCTACATGAATGTAAAGGTGTGGTCACCATTTATGAATAATTGGGTTGTCTTTCTAGAGCACTCATAACACCCAAGGTGTGTGAGCATGACCGTAAAAGCAATTTGTATCACGGAGGTTGCTCAAATTTAAGAATATGTTATGCGTTATGTGGGTCTCTGTAACACCTCGTAATTTGAAAGAACAAGAAAGAACTAGAATTTTAAAGAAACAGATTTTGGAAATAATCAAATTTGGAAAGCTTGACAAAGTTAAGCTAAGTATGAGTATTGAGTCAACTTCAAACAACCATAACCTTCAATAAGGATGAGTTAGGTGGCAAAAAAATACCATAGGAAAGATCTTT
The DNA here is from genome assembly GCA_037074985.1 of Solanum bulbocastanum. Classification (NCBI taxonomy): domain Eukaryota; kingdom Viridiplantae; phylum Streptophyta; class Magnoliopsida; order Solanales; family Solanaceae; genus Solanum; species Solanum bulbocastanum. The sequence continues at coordinate 23,309,574 of CM073599.1, forward strand.
GGATTATCATTCCAAAGCCACCGAGTTTACTCAATTTTGAGTTCATATGAGGGAGATATGCCCATTCAAAGTTGGGTTGTCTAGATAAGGAAAGGAAAAACCAGATTTTAGAGGGATATTTTAGTCTTTTCATTACCAAATTAATTAAATTCGTTTTTAGTAAATTATTTAGGGTCTAAAAAAAGTTGGTTAAGTTTACGCAATTAAGAATTAAGTTAGGGTTTTCAGAGAAGAGAAAAGAAGAGGAGAAAAATCAAGGCATTCTTGGAGATTTCTTGCGGAATCGAAGTCGTTTCGCCAAGGGTTTATCCCTAAAGAGGTATGTGATACTTTCATATTGTTGGGTTGTTCACCCACGATCCAATCATGTTTAGTTCAGAGAAATTCATTCTAGAAAGTTGAAAGTTGATAATTTTGAATTGTGTTCTTGAATATTGGCTTTCGTTCTTGAGTTAAGTTGGGATTGTTGAGTTCTTGAGGAAATCGTGTCGATTTTAGAGTCTTTATGAATAGATTCTTGCGTACATATACTGGGTATCTGAATCTAAAGAGAATTTGAGAAAAATAATAGAATTTAGGCGAGTTGGGGTTAGAAAACAAAGAATGAAAAAGTTAGGCGAATCTGGGTACCAGGTCGGCATCACGGACCTGTTCCTCAGGATAGGAAATTTTCTCTCTGCATCATGGATCGGCCATGGACCCTTCTATCTCAAAATTTATTTCGCGACCAAAAATTTAAATGCATCTCCGCGTTGCGAACTTGCTTCCAGACATACATTTCTTAATCGTTTCTCATGTTTAACTATCTAAAAACACTCCTACACATCATGAGATCTTTCCTATCACAAATCACAATCCTTGAATACATAAATTCAAATTCAAGGAAAATTAAGAGCCAAGTCTAGAGAGTTCTTAGAGTCCTTTCAAAAAGTCTTTCGCAAATGCTATAAACTTGTTTTAAGACTTGAGTTTTGAGTTACATAAGAGTAACAAATGCAGTTCATTTCTTCAAAAAGAGTATATGGGAAATAAGTATTTCCAAAGTGTAAATGTTTTCACATTTAAACAAGAGAGGAAACACCAATTTCCAAGAGAGACTTTGAGCTAGTTTTTGAATAATTATCTCAAACCACATAAAGAGTTTTGTTTTTAAACATATGAACTGAATATTTTGGGAGTAGTATTGAGCACCGATGTGGGGACAAGTTCATAACAAATCAATGTCTCCATAAACCATGTAGCTAACGTGGGTTGAAAAGGTCATACTTTTTAGATGATTCCTTAATTCATTTTAGCATAAACTAGTGGATCCACTTAGTTGAGGCGTTCTATATCCCGGCAAGTTATAAGACAGTTCTAGTAGCGTGGGAGACACGTTGTATCATCACATAACTCATAATGATGGTTGTCAGTTAGAGAAACACCCACATAATTATATTACTTTATTATATGGTTAAATTGAGTTTTTATTTACTATTTAAATGCTTTAATAAAATGCACCTTTACTATGGTTCGATTTTGCATTTGAGTTGAGTATTCATAAGATGAGTAAAGTTGAGGTAAGTGTTCTTTCAGAAATCATTACAAGATTATGTTGTGTTTAAATTTCCCCTCGCATGCTCATACATTCAAGGTATTGATGTCATTTGTCCTACATCATTTTATGATGCATATACAGGTAACCAGGATCAGAATACAATGCCTCGTTGATCTAGTTGAGCACTCAAAGTCAGTTGGTGAGACTCTTTGCTTTTTAGAGAATCCCTATTTACATTGGTTTAGTACTTTCTGTTGTTTGGATGATTGAGGGTCTTGTCCCGACATCCCTCACAGTTTAGAGGCTTCATAGACGTTAGTTAGTTCATTTGTCTTTACATTTTCATTCTGTTATGTTAAGACTTGAGTTTGCCTTATTGGCCAATTGAGTATTTCCTTTACAACATTCTAGTTTATTACATGGATTTATCATTGTTTTGTAAAGTCTTCCGCTAAGTAGTAAGCCATGCCAAGGGTTTGCTTGGGGCCAATAATGGTTTTTCAGTGTCAGTCCCACCTAGGGTGTAGGCTTAGGGAGTGAAAAACTTGGTATCAGAGCACTGAGTTCAAGAATCCTAGGGAGTCTATGAAGCCATGTTTGTAGAGTCCTAACTATCGGTGTGAAGAGCACCACATCTATAATTAGGAGGCTGCAACATTTAGGAACTATCTCGCTTCTGTCATACACATTTCATGCTATAAAGTTTATCTCTATGAATTTTTCTTTCTAACTCGTGCTTGCGCGTGTCTTTCAGATCATGCCTCCACAAAGAGCTGTCCAAGGTCATCCTGCTAGGAGGAATGTTAAGGATAAAGGGGTACCTAAATGCACCAGAAGTGCAACCCCAAGGAAAGGTCACCAATGCTTAGTTCCGAAAAGCTATCTGAATGTTAAGTCAAGCGGTGACCAATCAAATTGGGCAACAGAGAGGGGATCGATAGGAAGTGACTGATACTTCAAGGATCCGTGAGTTTTTAAGGATGAATCCTCCAAGCTTCACTGGTTCAACCACCACAGAGGATCCAAAAAATTTTGTAGAGGAACTGCAGAAAGTGTTTGAGGTTTTGCATGTATCGATGCTGAGCAGGTGGAACTAGCTGCCTATCAACTGAACAGTGGTTGTAGGACTTGGTTTGATCAGTGGAAGAAGAGTAGGGTTGACGATGCACCAATTTTGAGTTAGACCATGTTCGAGAGTGCTTTCTTGGGGTAATTCTTTCCCTGTGAGTTGAGAGAAGCCAAGGTACAAGAATTCCTTACCCTTACGTAGGAACTTATGAGCGTCCATGAGTACAATCTGAAGTTCACCCAACTTTCCCGATATGCTCCAGATATTGTTGCCGATATGAGGAGCAGGATGAGTCTGTTTGTTGCTGGGTTGTCTCTTCTTTCTAGTAAGAAGGGCAAGGCAGCTATGCTAATAGGGGACATAGATATAGCGAGGCTTATGGCTTATATGCAACATGTTGAGGAAGATAAGCTGAGGGATAGAGAAGAATTCAGAAACAAGAAAGCTAAGACAGGAAATGAGTCCAGGCTGCAAGAAGTAATGTGAACTAGTCTTCCTTTCAACATAAGCAAAAAGGACTTGCTCCATCATCTGCTAGTGCACCTGCACCAAGGAACAAAGGTGAGTATAATAGTTAGAATTCATAGAATTTTAGAGCTAGACCTGCTCAGTCTTACGGTAGTGTGGCACAAAGAGGTAATTGGGCTCCTACATGTGCTAAGTATGGTAGGAACCACCCAGGTGCTTGTCTTAATGGCTCTACTGTATGTTTCAAGTGCAGTTAAGAGGGTCACTTCATGAAAGAGTGTCCTAAGAACAGGAACGAAAATGGAAATAGGGGCAATAGAGCCCAGGCTGCAGCTAGAGGAGCTACTACATAGACTAGCGGATGAGAAATCCACCTATATGTGATCAATAGTCGCCAAGAGCAAGAGAATTCTCCAAATGTTGTTATTGGTATAATCAAAGTCTTTACTTTCGATGTTTATGCTTTGCTAGATCCAGGAGCGAGTCTATCTTTTGTGACTCCTTGCGATGAATTTTGATGTTCTTTCTCAAAAAATTTGTAAGCCCTTTAGTGTTTCTACACCTGTTGGTGAGTATGTTCTAGCAGAGAGAGTCTATCGCGATTGTACCATTTCCATCAATCACAAGAGCACCATGGCTTATTTAGTTGAGTTAGACATGGTAGATTTTGATGTCATTCTAGGCATGGACTGGCTTTATGTCTGTTATGCCTCAGTTGATTGTAGAACTCGAGTTGTTAAGTTCTAGTTTCCTAATGAGCCAGTCTTTGAGTGGAGGAGTAATTCAGCAGTGCCTAAGGGTCATTTTATTTCATACCTTAAGGCTAGAAAGTTAGTTTCCAAGGGGTGTGTCTATCACTTAGTCCGAGTTAACGATTCTAGTGTTGAGACACCTTTTATTGAGTCAGTTCCAGTTGTGAGTGAGTTTCCAGAGGTCTTTCTAGATGATCTACCCGAAGTCCCTCCTGAGAGAGAAATAGCCTTCAATTTAGATATTTTTCCCAATACTCATCCAATATTTATTTTGCCATATAGAATGGTACCAGCAGAGTTGAAAGAGATAAAAAAGCAGTTGAAAGATCTCCTTGAGAAGGTTTTTATTAGACCAAGTGTCTCACCTTGGGGCGCTCCAGTCTTATTTGTGAGGAAGAAAGATGGTCCCTTAGATTGTATATAGATTACTAACAATTGAACAAGGTTACTATCAAGAATAGGTATCATCAGTTAGATTGATGATCTCTTCAATCAGCTTCAGGGTGCCACTTGTTTTTCTAAGATAGACCTTAGATCTAGCTACCATCAGTTAAGAGTAAGGGAATGTGATATTCCAAAGACAGCTTTCAGGACCCGTTATGGTCATTATGAGTTCCAAGTTATGTCCTTTGGTTTGACTAATGCTCCCGCAACATTCATGGACCTTAAGAACAGAGTATTCAAGCCTTATTTAGATATGTTTATTATCGTATTTATTGATGACATACTAATCTATTCAAGGAATGAGGAAGATTGTGCTAGTCATCTCTGAGTAGTTCTTCAAACTCTCAGAGATAGGGAGTTCTATGCTAAGTGTGAGTTTTGGCTTGAGTCGGTGGTATTCTTAGGCCACATTGTTTTCGGTGATGGGATTAGAGTTGACACTCAGAAAATAGAGGCAGTGCAGAATTGGCCTAGACACACATCTCCAACGGATATTAGGAGTTTCTTGGGGTTGGCTGGTTATTATAGAAGATTTGCAGAAGGGTTCTCATCTATTTCATCCCTTTTGACCAAGTTGACTCAGAAAATAATGAAGTTTTAATGGTTTGAAGCTTGTAAGAAAATCTTTCAGGAATTGAAAAAACGGTTGACTACTGCCCCAATATTGACCTTATCAGAAGGTACTCAAGGTTTTGTTATGTATTTTAATGTGTCCAGAGTTGGTTTGGGTTGTATGTTAATGCAGAATGGTAAAGTTATAGCTTATGCCTCCAGACACCTGAAAGTTCACGAGAAAAATTACCGAACCCATGATCTAGGGTTAGTTGTAGTATTATTTGCTTTTAAAATATGGTGTCATTATCTTTATGGTGTTCATGTGGATGTGTTCACTGATCACAAGAGTCTTCAGTATATATTCAATCAGAAAGAGCTTAATCTCAGACAGAGAAGGTGGTTAGAGTTACTCAAGAATTATGACATGAGTATTCTAATCACTCAGGTAAGGCTAATATTGTGGTTAATTCCTTGTGTAGGTTGTCTATGGGTAGTACTGCCCATGTTGAGGAAGAGAAGAAAGAACTAGTAAAATATGTGCACAGAATTGCACGATTAGGAGTTCAACTAATGGATTCCATAGAAGGAGGAGTGGCTATGATGAATAGGGTTGAGTCATCATTAGCGTCTGAAGTTAAATAGAAAAAAGACCAAGATCCTATTTTGCTTAAATTGAAAGCAAATGTTCATAAGCAAAAAGTAATAGCTTCTGAATAAGGGGGAGATGGCGTATTAAGGTACTAAGGTAGGTTGTATGTACCAAGGGTGGATGAACTCCAAGAGAGGATCATGGAGAAAGCTCATTGCTCCAGATATTCCATTCATTCGGGCTCCACAAAGATGCATCATGACTTAAGAGAAGTATATTGGTGGAATAGTATGAAGAAAGGTATTGTTGAGTTTGTTGCTAAATCCTGAATTTTCAGCAAGTTAAAGTAGAGCATCAAAGGCCTGGTGGTATGGCTCAGAATATAGAAATTCTGAAATAGAAGTTGGAGATGGTCAATATGGATTTTATTACTGTCTTGCCACGGTCCCGCATGCAGCATGATTCTATTTGGGTGATTATAGATCGAATGACAAAATCAACCCATTTTTGGCCGGTAAATACTACCCATTCAACAGAGGATTATGCGAATTTATATCTTCAAGAGGTAGTAATACTTCATGGAGTTCCAGTTTCTAATATTTCAGATAGAGGTGCACAATTTACTGCACAATTATAGAAGTTTTTCCAGAAAGGTTTGGGCTCGAAGGTGAACCTAAGTACTGCTTTTCATTGTCAGACAGATGGTCAAGTAGAGCTCACTATTCAGACTTTGGAAGATATGTTGAGGGCCTGTGTGATTGATTTCAAGGGTAATTAGGATCATCACCTACATCTCATTGAGTTTTCTTACAATAATAGTTACCATTTTAGAATCCAGATGGCTCCTTATGAAGCTCTTTATGGGAGAAGATGCAGATCTCCTATTAGATGGTTTGAGGTTGGTATGGGTTGATAGGACCAAACTTAGTTCATTAAGCTATGGAGAAAGTTAAGATTATCCCAGAAAGGTTGAAAATAGCATAAAGTCGTCAGAAATCCTACACTGATGTTGGAGAAGGGACTTAGACTTTGAAGTAGATGATTGGGTATACTTGAAAGTTTCACCCATGAAGGTGTTAAGAGGTTTGGTAAGAAGGGGAAGCTTAGTCCCCAATATATTGGTCTTTACAGAATATCCAAAAGGATTGGGAATGTAGCTTATGAGTTGGAGCTACCACAAGAGTTCACAGCAGTTCATCCAGTGTTTCACATTTCTATGTTGAAAAAGTGCATGGGCGATCCTTCATTGATCATACCAACTAAAGATATCGGTATTAAGGATAGCTTGACTTATGAGTATATTCCTGTTCAGATTTTAGGTCGCCAAGTTCGCAAGTTGAGGACCAAGGAAGTAGCATCAGTCAAAGTTCTGTAAAGGAATCAATTTGTTGAGAAAGCTACTTGGGAAGCTGAGGAGGAAATGAAGAAGAGATATCCACATCTCTTTGAGCCCAGAGAAATTACAGATCAAGGTACTAATTCTCTTCTTAGTACTCTTTAATTGATATACTTAATGTGTTAGATTTGCTTGTTGGGTGTTTGAGATCAATGTTAGATGCGACACCCTGAGCCTACTAAGAGTAATCTCATTCGAGGATGAATTTTCCCAAGGAGGAGATATTGTAACACCTCGCTATTTGAAAGAACAATAAATAACAAGAATTTTAAAGAAACCAATTTTGGAAATAATAAAATTTGGAAATTTTGACAAAGTTAAGCTAAGTATGATTTTGAGCCAACTTCAAACAAACATAACTCTCAGTAAAGGATGAGTTAGGTGGAAAAAAAGATATCGTAGGAAAGATCTTTGGATTATATTTCCAACTCCGCCGAGTTTGCTCAATTTTAAGTTCGTATGAGGGAGATATGCCTATTCAAAGTTGGGTTCTCTAGCTAAGGAAAGGCAAAACCAGATTTTAGAGGGGCATTTTTGTCTTTTCATTACCCAATTAATTAAATCCATTTTTAGTAAATTATTTGGCATCTAAACTGAGTTAGTTCAGTTTACGTAAGTAACAATTAAGTTAGGGTTTTGAGAGAAGAGAAAAGAAAAGGAGAAAAGTCAAAGCGTTCTTGGAGATTTCTTGTGGAATCGAAGTCGTTTTGCCAAGGGTTGATCCCTAAAGAGGTATGTGAGACTTTAATACCGTTGAGTTCGTTCACCCACGCGCCAATCAAGTTTAGTTCAATGAAATTTATCCTAGAAAGTTGAAAGTTGATGATTTTGAATTGTGTTCTTGAATATTAGCTTTCGTTCTTGAGTTAAGTTGGGATTGTTGAGTTCTTTAGAAAATTGTGTCGATTTTAGAGTTGTTACAAATAGATTCTTGTGTACATATATTGGGTGTCTGAATCTAAAGAGAATTTGAGAAAAAAATCAAATTTAGGAGAATTGGCGTTAGAAAACGAAGAAGGCAACAATGGGCAAATCTGGGTAATAGTTCAGCGTCGTGGACCTGTTCCTCAGGATGGGAAATCTTATCTCTGCATCACGGAGTGGTCACAAACCCTTCTGTCTCAAAATTTATTTCGCGACCAAAAATTAACATGCATCTCCGCATCGTGAACTTGCTTCCAAACAGGGATTTCTGGATCATTTCTCATGTTTAACTATCTAAAAACACTCCTAAACATCACGAGATCTTTCATATCACAAATCACAATCCTTGAATCCATAAATTCAAATTCAAGGAAAGTTAAGAGCCAAGTTTAGAGAGCTCTTAGAGTCCTTTCAAAAAGGCTTGTGCAAATGCTTTAAACTTGTTTTAAGACTTGAGTTTTGAGTTAAGTAAGAGTAAAAAATGAAATTAATTTCTTCAGAAAGAATATATGGTAACTAAGTATTCCCAAAGAGTAAATGTTTTCACATTTAAACAAGAAAGAAAACACTGATTTCCAAGGGAGACTTTGAGCTAGTTTTTGAGTAATTATCTCAAACCACAGAAAGAGTTTTTGTTTTTACACATATGAGCTGAGTATTTTGGGAGTAGTATTGAGCACCGATGTGGGGATGAGTTCATAACAAATCAAAGTCTCCATAAACCATGTAGGCAACGTGGGTAGAAAGGGTCATACTTTTTAAATGATTCCTTAATTCTTTTTAGCATAGACTAGTGGATCCACTTAGTTGAGGCATTCTATATCCCAGTAAGTTATAGGACAGTTCTGGCAGTGTGGGCAAGATGTTGTATCATCACATAGCTCATAGTGATGGTTGTCGGTTAGAGAAACACCCACATAATTATATTACCTTATTATATGATTAAATTGAGCTTTTATTTACTGTTTAAATGCTTTAATAAAATGTAACTTTATTATGGTTTGATTCTGCATTTGAGTTGAGTATTCATAAGATGAGTAAAGTTGAGGTAAGTGTTCTTTCAGAAATCATTTCAAGATTATATCGTGTTTAAATTTCCCCTCCCATGCTCGTACATTCAATGTATTGATGCCATTTGGCCTGTATCATTTTATGATGGATATACAGGTAACCAGGATCAGCATCCAGCGCCTCGTTGATCCAGTTGAGCACTCAGAGTTAGTTGGTGAGACTCGTTGCTTTCTGGAGGATCCCTATTTACATTGCTTTAGTACTTTCAGTTGTTAGGATGATCGGGGGTTTTGTCCTTACATCCCTCACAGTTTAGAGGTTTCATAGACAGTTAGTTAGTTCGTTTGTCTTTACATTTTCATTATGTTATGTTGAGACTTGTGTTTGCCTTATTGGCCAGTTGAGTGTTTCCTTTACAACATTCTAGTTTATTACATGGATTTATCTTTGTTGAGTAAAGTCTTCCACTGAGTAGTAAGCCAGGAGTTCGCTTAGGGCCAGCAATGGTTATCGAGTGCCAGTCCCGTCTAGGGTGTAGGCTCGGGACGTAACAGTCTCATATTATATCTACTCACTTCAAGAGTACTTCACTTTGTGGATATTAAGTTGTTGCATCATATCACTATGTGTTTGTTCAAGTCGAAAGATATTGACACTTAAGTACACGTTCCTTCCTTTTGTCCAAAAAATTTTCTTACTCTTTATCTTTGCATTAGTGGGGGATTGTGATATTAATTCTAACTTTATTCATTTTTTGTGTAATGCAAAACACAAAGTAAATTACGTTACAAAGAGAATATTTTTTTTGTTCCAAAACAAAAGAAGTGTTTCTGTAGAATGTGATGTAATGGCTTTTAATGACATCAACTGTAATGACCTGTTAGGTCATTCTGAGTACTAGAACTATTTCGACTCTTCCCATAAACTTTAAATGGTGATTTTAAACTATTTATTTAACTATGGTGAATTTAGTTGACGGGTAATTATTAAATAATTAGTTTTTATTTAATTAGTACTTAATGGACCAATTCCATAATTTATTTAGTATTCTATGTCACCTGATCCATATACAAGAATGAATTAAAGTTAAATTGGGTTTAATTTATTTTTTAGTCAAACACTAAACATGTTTCAACGTCGACAACGAGAAGTGAGGTAACCAAATTAATTCTCTCCATCTTATTTATACTTTGCATCCAATTTACATATAATTGTCGCTCAGTGGAGATATTTTTACTGCTTAGTTAATGGATAAAAATTATAAAATTAATATTTTAGTTGAAAGAGGTTTTGAAATTGAAAAAGTAGTTTATGGGTGTCACGGGTTTATTGTTATGGATTTGTCTGGGTAATGATAGTTACAAAATTGAGGAATACTAATGATAATACCATTGATCGGTGGGTATTTATATTGTAAATTATTATGGCTAAAGAATGTGAATTGAATAGTAAAAGGTACATTATGATTGGAAGGTGGAGACCAACTATTAATGATGAGCAACTAAGGTTTTAGTATGATTGTTAATCAAAGTTGAGTTCTAGATGTTATTATTGGATTGGGTGGTGGGTTACTTCTAGTCTGCCACTGATTTCGTAACCAGTGGATTCCATTTTTATATATTATTATTTTGTTATCATAATATAAATTAAGTTTTGATATATTGATATAGGTAATTAAATATTAGGTGTATTGTATTACTTGAATAACATTAAAGTTATGATAATGGGAGGAATTGAGACTAACCTTAGGCTTTTACTTTAGGAAATTGACTATAGATTTGGATGGGTTATAGAGTCTAGGATATATATATATATATAGTACTATGAGTTTCTACGAACTCGTTTGCTTATGAATAGTGTATACTTGATAGATTGGAAACATTCGGAGGCATTATTGGGAAATTAACCTGCTTGACTTCGATTCTTTGGTTGAGGTAGGTTATGGTTTATTCTATATGATAGAAAGACTCTTAATATTGATTGATATTCATTGAGTGATATTGTGAAATTTTCTATGTACTTGATTGTTGAGGTTTGGATAATTCATATGTTGTTTGTGATTGGTATGAAATTTCAAGACCGCGAAATTAATAATCTTGAATTTGTTCTATTAAAGTGATGCCATAAAATAAAGAAGGCTTGATGAAATATTGTTAATGAAATGTAAAGTGAAGATAAAGAATAAGAAATTAACTATGTTGTTGGATCGTGTGCCACGAGCTGACATGATATATTTGGATCGGGTGCCACGAACTGCCATGATATATTTGGATCGGGTGCCACGAGCCAGCATAGTATTATTGGATCAGGTTACATGTTCCAGCCTGATATATTTGGATCAAGAGTCACGTTCTGTCACTCCCCAAGCTACCCCCAGGACGCGGACACGGGACCTAGGATCACAAGTGACCCCAAGTTAACCTTGCTTGCATTATTATGAGCATACTAAAGATGTACTAAGAAATAAAACTGAAGCGGAAGGTAATAATAAGTAGATCTGAAATGATGGGGGATACCCATATACTAAAACTGAATATATCACTTATGAGAGTAATACAAAAGAAATACCAAACTTAAACAATAAGCTGAATCTAACTATGTCTGAAAATAACCCTCTAAATTGACTAGAAATGTTGGGACATGCCCCAACTAGATCTAGCAAATCTGAAACTGAAAGACTAAAAAAATGAAAGCTAACATGATTGTTGTCCTCGAAGAATAAGGACTCACCACTGTAGTTGCTGAACTGAAGATCGGAAACCAATCTAAGCGTGATTTGGATGCAGAGAACCTGAACCTACATCACGAGAAGATGTAGCGTAGAGTATGTGTCAGTACTTGAAATGTACTAAGCATGAGGGATAGAATAAAGATGAAAGAAAGACATAACTGAACAAGCAATAAATCAAGTGCATTATCTAAACATGATATAGCTACTGAATGTTGAGTTGACTGAATGTAATGACCAATTTATAACATGTTGAGATTGAATACTGACTCTACTGAAAATGGTCAATGCAATAGAGTCTAACTGAGCTGTGGGAGCTACTAATAACTTGTAATAAAACCATGTGAGCTAAATGTGGAGTCCGATGTATACATCCCATCGAGAGGACCCAATATACCTTGCCAGAGGTATAGAGGAATGCTGGCGTGATCACTAAAATGATGCCCAGAAAGGGGACTTACAACATACGTGACTCGTAGTTCTGGGACTATACGAGTGACTGACCTTAGTCCAACTCGGTATTATGCTACTCTCAATAGATTAAATGATTAATACATTATAATTGAATTTTGTAATATACTGGATAGCTCAAAAATGACATGCAAACTGAGAATGCATATTAATATATTGATAATGACACATTCAAGACTGAGGCATGGAAAGCTGAAATATTGTAAATATCTAACCTAGCATGTGTAATTCAAGAACTAAAGAAATACATAGCTAGGGTTCTGAAATTCATGCAATAAACGAAGTAATAACATGATAATTTGATTTGAAACATGTAAATAACTAATTCATGATAATCTGCTATAGTTCTAGAAACCCTAGGTCTAGTTAATAGTAGGGAATCAAGAATCTAACTGACAACTAGGGACCTAATGGGCGAAATAAACCCACTAGTGAAATCCCACATACCTGGTGACGAATTCCACAGAGAAATATTTTGATTTCGAGGCTGAAACTGGAGGAAACTTGGTGCGTTCTTGAACTTAGGGTTGATCGCCTCTTTCTCTTCTTTCGCTTCTAATTTTCTTAGTTTTGATTAAAGATCTAACTTGGGTAAGTTCTAGTTATATTTTTAGGTTTAAACTGACTAAAACCATGAAATTAAGGGTTAAAACAACATAGTTTAGGTGTCCAATGTATAAGTAAAAGACCGAAATAACCCTAAATTAAACTGCAGACGGGATGACCACGGCCACCTTCACGGACCCTGAAAGGGACCACAAACTGTAAAGTCGGTCGTGGTCTAGACTTGGTGACTATTGAGAGTTTGAGTCCACGAGCCCTACCACGGCTCGTGTGAAGGACCACAGACCATGAAAGTGTTTGTGGTCTTCACTTAAGCTGTGGTCTATAGGGACTGGCTAGGGGGATCACTGGTAAGGCTATACGGACACCCTCATGGTCCGTGTGAAGGACCACGGACCGTGAAAGTCCTTGTGGTCCTCACTTAGGCGTGGGGTCTAAGGGGTTGGCTAGGGAAGTTCACTACCTTGACTCTACGGGCGCCACTACGGCCTATTATCAAGACCACAGACCGTGAAGGTGCTCATGGTCTGATGTCTGGGCCTAGTGATTTCCAAGTCAAGACCACGAGCAAGTCTATGGACCGTAGGCCCTATCACGGTTTGTGAACCCTGTCATGGTTCACTGCTTCAGGTAATTTCTGTAATTTTTTTCTGGGTCTGGTTTACGAGGTGTTACAATAGCTCCCCCCCTTGGGAACATTCGACCTCGAATGAAGGCTAAACTAGCTGAAATTGAGGGAAGGAACTACAACCCTACCACTCAACACTGAAGATTGATTTCTGACTCAACTAAGTTCCAAGAACATATAAATACGCTGAAAGTGCAAGTCTGTAAGGAATATGATACTAAGACTGAATTCACGCATGGAATGGATTCGGAAGGAAAGAAGTGAGGATACTTGGCTTTCATGGTTGCTTCTGCTTCCTAAGTACCTCCCTCTACGGACTGACTCCTCCACCAAACCTTGACTGAAGTGACTTCTTTGTTTCTCAACCTCCTAACCTGACGATTAAGAATCCCAATAGGTACATCCTCATAAGAAAGGCTATCTTTTATAGAAACATTCTCTAATGGCACTACGAATGCTGGATCACCCACACATTTCTTCAATAGTGAAATGTGAAAGACTGGATGCACTGCTACTAAATCTGCTGGCAACTCTAGCTAATAAGCCACTTTACCAATCCCTTTCAAGATCCGGTAAGGGCCTACGTATCTTGGACTGAGCTTTTCTTTCTTGTCAAATCTCATCACCCCCTTTATAGGTGACGCTTTTAGGAAAACCCAACCATAAACTTGGAACTCTAGTTCCCTTCTCCTTACATTTGCATAAGACTTCTAGTGACTTTGGGCTGTCTTAAGTCTATATCTAATGAGTTGCACTTTCTACATAGTATAAAGGACTGAATCTGGCCCTATCAAGGTTGTTTCATCTACTTCGAACCAACCAACAGGAGATCTGCATCTACCCCCACACAATGCCTCATAAGGGGCCATCTGAATGCTAAAATGGTAACTATTATTGTAGGAGAACTCAATAAGAGGAAGGTGCTCATCCCAACTACCCTTGAAATCGATCACACAAGCTCTCCACATGTCCTTTAAGGTCTGAATGGTACGCTCTGCTTGACCATCCGTCTGTGGATGAAATGTTGTGCTAAGGTTAACCTGAGTACCAAGACCTTTCTAAAATGAATTCCAGAAATGAGAGGTAAAATGAGGACCTCTATCTAAGATGATAGACAAAGAAACCCCATGCAACCTCACAATCTTATTAATATAAAGCTTGGTGTAGTAGTCATCGGCCGAATTTGTAGTCTTGACTGCCAAAAAGTGAGAAGACTTAGTAATTCTATCAACGATCACCCGAATGGAGTCAGGCTGTCTGCGAGTACGAGGTAAACCTATGATGAAGTCCATGTTGATCACTTCCCACTTCCAAGTAGTAATGTCAATCTCTTGAGTCATCCCTCCTGGTTTTTGATATTCTACCTTGACTTGCTTGCAATTGGGGCAGTTAGCCACAAAATATGCTATATCTCTTTTTATACCATTCCACCAATAGACTTCCCGTAGATCGCGGTACATCTTAGTGGCACCTGGATGAATAGAATATCTGGAGTTATGGGCCTTTGCAAGAACATGCTATCTCAACTCGCCCACATTAGGAACACATAATCGACCCTGGTAGCGAAGTACACCATCTCCCCCTTGGGAGAAAATACCCTGTAGTTGGATTGCACCCTTGAGTTCAAGTAATATCAGATCACTGTCTTACTTTTCCTTAACTTCCACTACCAAAGAAGATTCTGCCCCATTCTGAACCGTTACACCACCATATGATATGCTCATAAGACGAACTCCTAGGCGAGCAAGTCTGTGAACATCCTTTGTTAGCTCATTTCTTCCTTCCTCAACATGTGCTACACTTCCCATGGATAATCTGCTAAGAGCATCTGCTACTACATTTGCCTTACCCGGATGGTAATGCACGCTCATATCATAATCTTTGAGGAAATCTAACCACCTTCTCTAGAGAAGATTCAACTCTTTCTGGGTGAACACATACTGAAGGCTCTTATGATTTGTGAACATATCTATGTGAACACCATACAAGTAGTGTCTCCAAATCTTAAGTGTAAACACCACCGCTGCAAGCTCGAGGTCATGAGTCAAATAATTCTTCTCATGCACCTTAACCTGTCTAGAAGAATAAGTTATAACATTACCTCGCTGCATCAACACACAACCTAGGCCGACTCTGGTTGCATCACAAAAAATCACATAACCATCTAAACCCTCTAGTAGAGTCAAAACAGGAGTTGTAGTCAACCTAGTTTTCAATTTTGTAAAGCTTTTCTCAAGCACCTTAACCTGTCTAGAAGAATAAGTTATAACATTACCTCGCTGCATCAACACACAACCTAGGCCGACTCTGGTTGCATCACAAAAAATCACATAACCATCTGAACCCTCTAGTAGAGTCAAAACAGGAGTTGTAGTCAACCTAGTTTTCAATTTTGCTAAGCTTTTCTCAAAATCATCTGACCACTGAAACTTGACCATCTTCTAAGTCAACCTAGTCAATGGTGAGGCTATAGATGAAAATCCTTCCACGAACCTTCTGTAATAACCCACTAGACCCAAGAAACTTCTGATATTTGTAGGAGAGGTAGGTATGGGCCATTATTTCACTGCCTCTATTTTCTGGGAATCTACTTGAATCCCTTCACTAGACACTATATGCCCAAGAAAAGCATCCGACTACAACCAAAACTCGCACTTGTTAAATTTAGAGAATAATTGGCGATCTTTGAGAGTTTGTAGAAAAACTCTCAATTGACTCGCATGTTCTTCCTCATATCTAGAGTAAATGAGGATATCATCAATAAAGACGATAACGAACAAGCCCAAGTACTTCTTGAACACTCTGTTCATCAAGTCCATAAAAGTTGTAGGAGCATTGGTTAATCCAAATGACATGACTACAAATTCATAATGACCATACCGAGTCCTGAAGGATTTCTTTAGAATGTCACTATCTTTGACTAAAACTATTAATAACCTGATCTGAGGTCTATGTTTGAGAAATGACTAGCACCTTAAAGTTGGTCAAACAAGTCATCACTCCTGGGGATGGGATACTTATTCTTGATTGTGACCCTGTTCAACTACCTATAGTCAATGCACATTCTGAGAGAACCATCTTTCTCCTTTACAAACAATACTGGTGCACCCCATGGCGAAATACTAGGTCTGATGAAGCCCTTGTTTAGAACGTCTTTCAACTGCTCTTTCATTTCCTTAAGCTTAGCTGGATCCATTCTATAAGGAGGGATAAAACTAGGCTAGGTATCTGGAAAAAGATCAATTCCAAAGTCGATTTTCCTATCGGGAGGAACTCCGAGAAGATCTTCTCGAAATACTTCTAGAAACTCATTAACCACTGGAACTGACTCAAGAGTTAGGGTTTCGGAGCTTGAATCCTTAACCCGAACTAGATGATAGAGATAACCCTTGGAGATCTTTTTTCTACCCTTAAGGTAAGAAATGAATCGACTCATTGGTTCTAAGCTACTACCCTTCTATTCTAAGATTGGTTCATCTGGAAATTGAAAATGAACAATCCTAGTTCTACAATCGACTGAGGCATAATAGGAATGTAACCAATCCATGCCTAGAATGACATCAAAGTCTACCATTTCTAACTCTACAAGATCTACTGAGGTGGCTTTCTGAGAGATTGACAGGGCAATTTCTGTATACCCGTATAGCTATGACTGGGTCACCAACTGGAGTAGAGACTGAGAAAGGTTCTGAGAGAGTTTCTCGACTAACATCAAACTTAACCGCTATATAAGGAGTTAAAAAAGACAAAGTAGCCCTGCTGTCTTTCCAGTGAGTGTACCATATGTGAGCCACATACTTAAGCTGGTAGGATGTCAACTCAAACCTATTGTTACCAGTTACTTGCATCACTCCAAAGATTTTATTAAACTTATCAATGAAGTTTTGTGTGTCCTCACCAACTTGTAACCCTAAAAACTCAAGCGGATTATTCCTAACAAAATCTCAAACTCTAGCTGCCACTAATCCACCATTTCTATTAGTAGGAACTGGAACCTATTGATTGTTCTGGTTGGTCATATTCTGAGACAAAAGTTGAATGGCATTCCGAAACTCTACGTTCAAAACCTCATGGTCTGGGACTAGAGGAATTTCGTTAGCATTGCGTGCATTAGCATTCCTTGTGTAGGCTCTACGAGGAGGCATGATCTTAAGCCTATAATGATGGAATAGAACGAGGAATTAGATCATACCTTACACACAATAAAGTGGAGTTTTCCTAAAACGCTTTCTTGCCTCTCTTTCATTAGATGTGGTGCACTTCACACCCATGAAAAGGACTCTACTTATTGTGACTTTTCAAATATCCTAGGACTCTTAATCCTAGTGCTCTGATACCAAGTTTGTCACGCCCCGAGCTACCCCCAGGACACGAACACGGAACCTAGGATCACAAGTGACCCCAAGCTAACCCTGCTGGCACGATCATGAGCATACTAAAGATGTACTAAGAAATAAAACTGATGCGAAAGCTAATAATAAGTAAATCTGAAATGATGGGGAATACCATATACTAAAACTGAATATATCACTTATGAGAGTTTAATACAAAAGAAATACCAAACTCAAATACTAAGTTGAATCTAACAATGTCTGAAAATAACCCTCTAAACTAACTAGAAATGTTGGGACATGCCCCAACTAAGTCTAGAAAAACTGAAACTAAAAGACTGAAAAAATGAGAGATAACATGATCGTCGTCCTCGAAGAATGAGGACTCGCCACTGTAGCTGCTGAACTGAAGATCGAGAACTAATCTAAGCGTGATCTGGATGCAGAGAACTTGAACCTACATCACGAGAAGATGTAGCGTAGAGTATGTGTCAGTACTTGAAATGTACTAAGCATAAGGGATAGAATAAAGCTAAAATAAAGACATAACTGAACAAGCAATAAAGCAAGTTCATAATCTGAACATGATATAGGTACTTAATACTGAGCTAACTGAATGCAATGACCAATTTATAACATGTTGAGACTGAATACTGACTCTAATGAAAATGGTCAATGCAATAGAATCTGACTGAGTTGTAGGAGCTACTAATAACTGGTAATAAAACCACATGAGTTAAATGTAGAGTCCAATGTATACGCCCCATCGAGAGGACCCAATATACCTTGCCAGAGGTATAGAGGCATGCTGGCATGATCACTAAAATGATGCCCAGAGAGGGGACTTACAACCTACATGGTTCGTAGTTCTGGGACTATACGGGTGATTGACCTTAGTCCAACTCGGTGATTAATGATTAACACATTATAATTGAATTCTATAATATACTGGATAGCTCAAAAATGACATGCAAACTAAGAATGCATATTAATATATTGATAATGGCACATTTAAGACAGAGGCATGTAAAGCTAAAATATTGTAAATATCTGACCTAGCATGTGAAATTCAAGAACTAAAGAAATACATTGCTAGGGTTCTGAAGTTCATGCAATTAACAAAGTAATAACATGATAATCTAATTTGGAACATGTAAATAACTAATTCATGATAATCTGCTATAGTTCTAGAAACCCTAGGTCTAGTTAATAGTAGGAAATCAAGAATCTAACTGAAAACTAGGGACCTAATGGGCGAAAGGAACCCACTAGTGAAATTCCACATACCTGGTGACGAATTTCACGGAGAAATCTTTCAATTTCGGGGCTGAAACTAGAGGAAACTTGTTGCGTTCTTGAACTTAGGGTTGGTCGCCTCTTTCTCTTATTTTTCTTCTAATTTTCTAAGTTTTGATTAAAGATCTAACTTGGGTAAGTTCTAGTTACGTTTCTAGGCTTAAACTAACTAAAACCATGAAATTTAGGGTTAAAAAGACATAGTTTAGGTGTATAACGAATAAGGAAAAGACCAAAATAACCCTAACTTAAACTGCAGACGGGATGACCACGGTCACCTTCACAGACCGTTAAAGGGACCACGAACCGTGAAGTCAATCGTGTTCTGGACTTGGTGACTACTAGCTAAGGGTCTGAGTCCACGAGCGCTACCACTGCCCGTGTGAAGTACCACAAGCCATGAAAGTGTCTATGGTCTCCACTTGGGCTGTGGTCTGGAGGGAGTGGATATGGGGCTTACTGGTAAGGCTCCACAGACACCCCCATGGGCCGTGTGAAGGACCACGGACCTTGAAGGTCCTCGTGGTCCTCACTTAGGCATGGGGGTCTAAGGGGCTGGCTAGGGAGGTTCACTGCCTCGACTCTATGGGTGCCACCACGGACCGTGAAGGTGCTCGTGGTCTGATGTCTGGGCCTGGTGACTTCCAAGTCAAGACCACGGGCAGGTCTATGGATAGTGGACCCTATCATGGTCCGTGAACGCTGTCGTGGTTCACTGCTTCAGGTAATTTCTGCAAATTTTTTCTGGGTCTGATTTTTGAGGTGTTACACGTTCGAACACGATATATTTGGATCGGGTGCCACAAGCCGGCATGACATTTTTGGATCGAGTGTCATATTCCGACACGATAACATGAAAGAAAAACATATAAGAACAACTTAGTGCATGTTTGGAAAGCCACCCTGGTAATTGAATTTGGTATAATTGGGTGTAATTACATTGTCTATCCTATTTAGTTGGACAAGTAATTACTTGGTCATCAGGTAATTTGTGTAATTGGCAGGGGTAATTACACTCTCCAATTCACATGGAGAGGTTGTGAATTGCTGGTAATTACATGGTGTAATTACTAGCTGATTACTTTTTAATTTCTTCTTTTTATTTCTATATTTATTTTTATTATTCTAAAAGTTTATTTTTCATTTTATATTATTATATTTCATTTTCTTCTCATTCTCAACCTTACTTCACGTGATTCTATGCAATTTTTTAGTATTATCTATTTCTTTATGTCATGCTTATTTTCTCATTAGCATAATTTTATTAGTATTCTAATTTTTAAATTAAAATAGAATTTATTGTTAAGTAAGGTTATAGACTTACATTTTTTTTAAAAAAAATAAATCATACTTATGTATGATATGTTGAACTTTGTGATAAGAGCATTATGTTAAATTTTTTGTTTTGAATTTATAATTTATGTTATATTTTCCATTTAATTTGTGTTAGTAATATTGAATTCACATTGCAAGTTATTTTTTAATTAGACTTGACAGATATCTTTTTGTCAAACATTTTAATAATTTATGGCATTTTATTTATATATTAATCTTTTTATCAAACATGCATTTCATGATGTTCGTAGAAACTTCATACTTTTAGTTTTTATGATCAATTCAATTGAAATAAATTAATTTTTAAAAAATATAAATCAATTATTTTTTGCATAATATTAGTTAAGAACATATGTTTATTAATTAATATATTTTTAAAAAATAATATATATCTTAAATATTTAATTTAATATCATTTATAAAGTTTCTTATTTGTCTAGTATAAATTTTAAATAATTAATTTTTATTTTTACTATAATTTTATGATTGCAATTGTGCATCTAGAATATGTATAATTAATTACATTGTAACATCCAAACAGGACATGTGTAATTACAGTGTGGTAATAAAACAGGTCAGTGTAAGTACTAGATTGAGTAATTACTAGACAGGTAATTACTACCCTAGTAATTACACCAATTCCAATTACCAAGTGGCTTTCCAAACAGACCTTTAATGTACCCAATCTCAAAGAAATCATTTCTCAATAGAGCATGGTGTAGAGGCATGGTCATCATGTATGTTTTTGATATTGTGGACTGATTATGTACTTGCTTCAGTGTTGTTGTCACTTGTTCATGTTATTTGTTGCTTGCCACCTGCTAAGTGTTATATTGATTTCATATTATTACTTTATGTTTATTAGTTTCTATTTTGGATCCGCCGATGATATTTAGTCAATACATGTTACCCCATACTAACCCCTACTTGTGTTTTCCTTCGTTTTCCTTTTGTGGAGTGCAACAAGTGTACCAACTACTACAACTCGCCCTCAATTCTAGCCAGTCTCCAACACTTCAGGTTCCAAGGTGAGCTATTCATTCGAGCCTGTGTTGGATTCTCTCGGTCATGGCATGATGTCCTTAGTTTTTGGACACAAACTACTTTATTCATTCATTTTGGTGTCTTTGATACTCTTAGACTTAGTATTTGGAGATTAGTAGATTTGTGTATCTTACATTAATAAGATTTGAGCTTCTGCATTAGCGTTTATATTTTGTAAGTTGAATCATAAAAATAAATTGGGGTTGAATTTGTTGGTTCACCCACCTAAGAGGTTAAGTATGGGTGTCACTCATGACTCATTTTGGATCGTGACATTAACATTCACAATGCGTTATACAAATTAAATCTTCACTTGGAAACTTCTCTTTTGCAAATTCTATATAAGCATGGCCTTTTGTGAACATTACTACACAACCAACAAAATAAAAAAAACATTTTCCTTCTTTCTTCTTATTCTTAGACAATTTCTTGGGCAGTTGGTTTTGGAAACCTCAAAACTTTCAACCACGAGTGCACGTGTTTGAGAGTAACTGTGGATCCTTGGGGAGCGATCGGCTACAACGCTTTACATCGGAGTCGGACCGAAATCGCTTTCAAGGCATTGACTTGCCACGCCACAATATTTGTAATAAGTTATTTACTTCTTTATAATTTCAGTTCAATATAAATATTGTAGTATTTTTCCCAACGTACATGAGTCAATTTTTAGGAGGATTCCAAGTTTGGAGCCTACCTTTTGCAAGATGTGCAAGTCGTAAAATTCAGTCGATAATTCTAATAGACGAAGCCAGCTAGCTGTGTACCCGACGTGTGCTTGAGAGGCAAAATATTTTGGCTCCCATTTTTGAACTAACAGGAAATTATTGAAAATGAACCAGGGCCCAAAAGATGAATCCTTTAGCAGTTGGAGAACAAACTTTGTTTGAGAGAGACCTTGAATTACCAAACTTAAACTCCTCCTTTTCCCCATTTTGTATTATAGTATTTATTTTAAAAATATTTTAAAAATTATCAATATTTGTATTATATGTTTGAAGATTTTTGTTTGACAAGTTTCCTTACTTCGTTGATACGTATATGATCATCATCAGATATTTTCAAAACCTTACACTTCTTTTTAATTTTTTATAACTCAAGTATGTTACTTAATAATATTTTTAAGGAAAGTATAAATATGTATCATTTGTCAGATAAAGAAGGTATATATGCACCACATTTTTTTAATAAAGAAAATGTCCGCTCTAAATCAAAGTTGAAAGGTAAATACACACCTTTTGTTTCACTTATTTCCATTATCCCCTATTACTTTCAAAAATCTCCAAAATATCTTATTTCTTTAATGTATCCGAGCTGCATATTAATGTATTTGAGCCAGTATTTAAGTATTTGAGCTAGTTTTTAATGTATCCGAGCTACATATTAATGTCTATCGAGCCAGTATTTAATGTATCTAAGCTACATATTATGTATCCGAACTAGTTTTTAATGTATCTGAGCTACATATTAATGTATCCGAGACAGTATTTAATGTATCCGAGCTACATATTAATGTATCCGAGCTTCAATTATTGTATCCCCTTTTTTTAATTTTTAAGGAATTAATGTAATTAAAAACTTATTAGGGATAGATTATAATTTCATATTAAAACTATGGGATTTATGTAATTTACCCTATATTTATCCCTTATTATTATTCTGGTCAACAACAATAGTTATTTAAAGAATAAACTCATAAATATATTTGCTAACAAAATTAGTTTAAGTAGATCACTCACTAAGAATTTTTTTTCTCATAAAATCACTCAACTTTGATTTTTAACTCAGAACTTACTCAATTATGAACTCTTTTATCATACACAATATTCATAGGCTAATAACCCATGCCAATTTGATGGGAAGGTGGGCTGGAGTGGGGTATAAATGTATTATGCTTATAAATGTCCTCTTAATGGGTAATTATAATTTTTTTCGTCACTAATTAGCAAAGTGCAATAACATCGACTTTTTATTCGATTTATTCATACTAAGTTCTCCACCCCAATGAAACGCAATCAAATTCACTATCTCAATTTAATTTAATGTTATAATAATTGTTTATCTCTATTTCTGTGAGAAATTCAATTATTCGAGAAAGATGATAATTAGATTTTAATTAAAAAAACTATATGCTAGCAATTTGTCGATGCATAATGCTGAAGTTTGTAATTAAATTTATTTTTTTTCTATAATGTTTGTTATCAAATGAGGTACGCACTTTGATTGTAGCATTCCGCCTTAAAAAGGGCTAAATTTAGAAAGCGCTAAATTGGAAATAGCTAAATTGAGAATTTTGCAAGTTATGCCTAAGTTGTGAGTTTTGGGTCAACTTCAAACGACCATAACTTTCAGTACAAGATGAGTTAGGTAGCCCATAAGATATCAAATAAAAGGCCTTGAAATCCTCTTTCTAACGCCACCGAGTTTGCTAAATTTTGAGTTCGGATAAGGGAGATATGCCCATTTGAAGTTAGCATGTTCGGTTAAGGAAAGTTACCCGAATTAATGAGGGGTATTTTGGTTTTTTCCTTACCCCATCAGCTTAAAACGTTTTTAAGTAATATTTTGGGGTCAAATTTGATTTGGGTCAGTTTTACAAATCCTAAATTACGCTTAGGGTTTGAGAGGAGTTCAAGAAGAGGAAAATAGGAGAAAAGGGCCAAGGATTTGATCCTAAGAGGTATGTAAGCTTTCATAGTATTGGCTTCGTTCACCCACACGCAAAGATTGATAAATTTGAGTTCTTGATGTTTGTGATCTATTATTTAAGTATGAGGTTTCATTGAGTTCTTCCGATAAGGATCTTGTGTTTAGGCATTGTTCTTGAGTAATTTAGAGTGGATTTCATTGTAATTATGTTGGGTCTAAGAATCCATAAGAGTTTGAGGGGAATTGTTCGATTCTAGAGGAGTTAGACATAAAAACGAAGCAAGAAAATTCATTAAAATTCTGGGATAATGGGTGGGGCGCCGCGCCACTCAGTGCGCCCCAAGTAAGTTTCTATAGGTTGGGGCCTAAGGCGTCATGCCACTCAATGCACCCCAACCCACCTTCAGCAGTTCAGGGCCTGGTGCCCCACGCCACTCAGTGTGCCAAGGTCGCCAAGTTCCCTACACTTCCGTCCTTCTTTCCATATGAGTTCCCTCGAATCGTACCTATATTTTCTACTTAATATCCACACTTAAAATCTTTGTTAAACATCAAGAGATCATTCATAACATGAATCATAACCCTTGAATTCATAATTCAAATTGAGGTAGAGTTAAGAGTAAAGTCTTGCGAGTTCTTTCGAGTCGTTTTGAGAAGTCTTTACAATATTTTAAAACTTGTTTTAAGACTTGAGTACTTGAGTTTGAGGATGAGTAGAGTTGAGTTCATTTTTTTTTTAAATGATATATGGGAACTAAGTATTCCCAAGAGTAAATTTGTTTACATCTAAGATGAGAGGAAACACCGATTTCCAAACGAGTTCATGAGAAGTTTTGAGTACTATCTCTTTTAAGAGAAATCTTTTGAGTAATAATCTCAAAGTTGAGGATGAGGAAATTCTTTTTTTAAAACATATGAGCTAAGTTATATTTTGGGAGTAGTATTGAGCACCGATATGGGGAAGAGTCATAAACCATATAGCCAACGTGGGTAGAAAGGGTCATACTTTTCAGATGATTCCTTATTGATTTTTAAGCATAGCTTAGTGGATCTACTTAGTTGAGGAGTTCTATACCCTGTCAAGGTATAAGATAGTTCTGGCAGCGTGGGCGAGACGTTGTATTATCACATAGCTCATAGTGATTGTTATCGGTTAGAAAATCTTTGAAACAGAGTTTATATTGTATTTTTACGCACAAATTGAGTTGTATTGTATTTTCCAATGCATTGAGTTGTTATCTACTGTTTTAAAAGCTTTTCTTTATATCACATTACTGTTATTGCTTTTTTATTTAAATGAGTTGAGGTTGAGTTGAGTTGAGTTGAGACGAGGTAAGTTGTTTCTTCAGTTCCATTTCAAGCTTATGTCATGTTTTAGACTTCCTCTTGCATGCTCGTATATTCCATGTACTGACATCATTTGGCCTTCATCATTTCATGATGCAGATACAGGGAATCAGGATCATCAACCGGCGCTCCGTTGATCCAATCGAGTTCCAGCTAGAGTTGGTGAACCTCTTTTCTTTCTTAAGGGTTTCACCTTGAGTTTACTTTTCAGTCAGTTTTTGTTTAGTAGGATGTCGTGGGTCTTGTCCCGACGTCCATCTCAGTTAGTAGAGACTTCATAAATAGTCAGTCTTAGTTCATGAGTCTTTTTCATTTTCTACTGTTAATGTTCTAGATTTGAGTTTCCCTTGTGGACAGTTTGAATATTTTAAATGTTCTAAGTTAAGTATTTGAGACTTTTGAGTTTATCCAATGTTGAGTAAGTCTTCCATTGATAGTTGAGCTAGGCTAAGAGTTCGCTTAGAGCCAGCAATGGTTCTTGAGTGTCGGCCACGTCCAGGGTGTAGGCTCGGGGTATGACAAACTTGGTATTAGAGCACAGAGTTCAAAAGTCCTAGCTAGGGTGTCTATGAATTCTTGTATGTAGAGTCCTAGTTATCGATGTAAAGCACGCCATATCTATAATTAGGAGGCTACAACATTTAGGAACTATCTCATTTCTTTCATACTTATTTCGTGCGAAAAGTTCAACTCTATAAAAGTTTCTTATAATTCGTGCTTGCGCATATCTTTTAGATCATGCCTCAACGAAGAGCTATTCTAGGTCATCCCGCTAAGAGGAATGTTGATCCTCAGGATCAAAGGGTACCTAATTCACCAAAAGTGCAACCCCAATGAAAGGTCACTAATGCTGAGTTCGGAATGCTATCCGGATGTTGAGTCAAGTGGTGACCAACCAAGCTGGACAACAAAGAGGAAATCAATAGGATGTGGCTGATACATCCAAGATCCGTGAGTTCTTAAGAATGAATCCTCCAGACTTCACCGATTCAAGTGTCAATGAGGATCCGAAAAACTCTGTGGAAAAGTTGCAGAAGGTGTTTGAGGTGATGCATGTTGCAGATTTTGAGCGTGTAGAACTAGATGCATACCAACTAAAGGGTATTGATAGAGTATGGTCCGACCAATGGAAGAAGAGTAGAGCTGAGGGTGCACCAATTGTGAGTTGGGTTGTGTTCGAAGAGGCCTTCATGGGGCGTTTCTTTCCCCATGAATTGAGGGTGGCGAAGGTAAGAGACTTCCTTACTCTAAAGCAGGAATCTATGAGTGTGCATGAGTATAGCCTCAAGTTCATCAAACTGTCCCGTTATGCCTTGGAGATGGTTGCTGACATGAGGAGCAGGATGAGTCTTTTTGTATCTAGGTTGTCTCGCCTGTCAAGTAAGGAGGGCAAGGCAGCTATGTTGATAGGAGATATGGACATAGCAAGCCTGATGATCCATGTGCAACAGGTTGAGGAAGATAAGCTGAGAGATAGAGAAGAGTTCTAAAACAAGAAATCTTAGACTGCAAGTAATGAGACCGAACAGCAGAAGAGTAATGCAAACCGGTCATCTTTTCAAAAAAAATCCAAATGGACTTGCTCCATCATCTGCTAGTGCACTTGCAACAAGGAACAGAGGTGAGTTCAAGAATCAGAGTTCACAGAATTTCAGGGTTATACCTGCACAGTCTCAAGGTAGTATGGCACAAGGAGGTAATGGAACTCCTGCATGTGCTATGTGTGGTAGAAACCACCCAGGAGTGTGTAGTGTTGGCTCCACTGGTTGCTTCAAAGTGTGGTCAAGCAAGTCACTTCATGAGAGAGTGCCCTAAGAACATGCATGGTGGTGGTAATGGGGCCAATAGACCCAAATCTTCTTCATAGGCTCCACCAGACAGAGCTGCACCTAGGGAGCTACTTCAGGGACAGGCAAAGGAGCAAACCATCTGTATGCTATCACCAGTCGCCAAGAGCAAAGGAATTCACCAGATGTTGTCACTAGTATGATCAAAGTTTTTACTTTTGATGTATATGCTTTGCTAGATCCAGGAGCGAGTCTATCTTTTGTGACTCCTTATATTGCTATGGATTTTGATATTCTTCCTGAGCAATTACTTGAGCCCTTTAGTATTTATACACCTGTTGGTGAGTCTATTCTAGCTGAGAAAGTTTATCATGATTGTGTCATTTCTGTCAATCACAAGGACACCATGGCTGACTTAGTTGAGTTAGACATGGTAGATTTTGATGTCATTTTAGGTAGGGACTGACTTCATGCCTGTTATGCCTCAATTGATTATATTACTCGAGTAGTTAAGTTCCAGTTTCCTAATGAGTCAGTTATTGAGCAGAGGAGTAGTTCAGCAGTACCTAAGGGTCTTTTTATTTCGTACCTTAAGGCGAGAAAGTTAGTTTTCAAAGAGTGTAGCTATCACTTAGTCCGAGTTAATGACTCTAGTGTTGAGACACCACCTATTCAATCAGTTCCAATTGTTAGTGAGTTCCCAAAAGTCTTTCCAAATGATCTTCCCAGAGTCCCTCCTGAGAGAGAAATAGACTTCAGTATAGATATTCTTCTTGATACTCGTCCTATCTCTATTCCTCCATATAGAATGGCTCCAGCTAAGTTGAAAGAGCATTTGAAAGATCTCCTTGAAAAAGGCTTCATTCGACCAAGTGTCTCACCTTGGGGTGCTCCGGTCTTATTTGTGAGGAAGAAAGATTGTTCTCTTAGAATGTGTATAGATTACTGGTCATTTGAATAAGGTTACTATCAAGAATAAATATCCACTTCCGAGGATTGATGATCTTTTTTATCAATTTCAGGTTGCCACTTGTTTTTCTGAAATAGACCTCAGATCAGGTTATCATCAAGTGGAGTAAGTGAAAGTGACAACCCTAAGACAGCATTCAGGACATGTTATGGTCATTATGAGTTTTTGGTCATGTAGTTTGGTTCAACTAATGCTCCTGCAACGTTCATGGATCTTATGAACAGAGTGTTTAAGCCTTATCTTGATATGTTTGTTATTGTATTCATCGATGTCATTCTAATCTACTCGAGCAATGAGGAAGATCATGCTAGTCATCTCAGAATAGTTCTCCAAACCCTCAAGGATAGAGAGTTGTATGCTAAATTCTCTAAGTGTGAGTTTTCGCTTGAGTCTGTGGCATTCTTAGGCCACATTGTTTCTAGTGATGGGATTCGAGTTGACACTTAGAAGATTGAGGCAGTGCAGAACTGGCCTAGGCCCACATCTCCAACTGATGTTAGGAGTTTCTTGGGATTGGATGGTTATTATAGAAGGCTCGTAGAGAGGTTCTCATCTATTTCATCCCCTTTGACAAAGTTGACTCAAAAGACAACAAAGTTATTTTGTTGAATTAGTTCATTTACTACTATTCAGATTGCCTTATTTCTATAAAGGTGGTATAAGTATTTTCTGACCAATTCTTGCCACTACTTAGTTGGGGTAGTTGATGTACTTACCAAGTATGTATTTTTGTACTTACGTTGCACGTACTGTACTTTTTGTACATATATTAATCCTTATATCAATAAAGATCGAAAGCAGGCTTAAAAGGTGATTTGGAGATTTATGGGGTACCTGCTTAGTTCAGAACACTGTGTACTCCCCCCTCCCTATTTTGTTATTGGTGTTATATATTCCAAGCACTACTTACATTCAAAACTATTGTATTAATTCCGTTTTAGTAGCTCATCATGACTTGAAATACTAGATCCTAGGGGTAATTTGGGCATTTCCTCATTTCTTCGCTTTCAAAACTTTTGTGTGTTTTTACCTACTTCAAAATTAATTAATTATTTCGGTTAATGAACCGGAAAGTTGCATGCTTTCAGGTCCGCCTGACAAGCAGCTAAGGATTATATATCTATATTCATAATCTAATTTTAACTTAGATTGCTAGGCCAATTGCTCAACTTTCTCAATTTGAACCTAGGTCTAAATTGCACAATTCTAACTATGAAACCTCAGTATTTCATAGATGAAATTACACCAAATTTGAGTATAATCTCAAAATTAGTGTAGGAAATCGATAACTTGGTTTGCTATCAGATTACATATATATGCTTAGGAATCTTGAGATCTCATTGTGAAACAAGCATTCCACAGAGCCGTGCTTTTGATATTTACATGATATAGAACTACCACACCAATATGAAGCTGGAATGGGAAATCATAATGGTTGGTCAATGAGCCTAAGTCCTGGCAGCGTGAAGCATTTCAACAATAAGGGCCTTTACATCCCTGCAAATTTGATATAGGGAAGATTTAGACTGGAAATACAGTAGTAGGCATGTCAAAATATAGCAGACGTAACACACTTTTTTAGGACCTCAATTTATACGAAAACGGTGACTATAACAACAGCAATGAAAAATAAAGATTAAGGAGAAACTCAATATGGGGCTCTTGATGATTTGAGAAATTCCCCAAACCAACTTCCACTTAGTCCTTGTAGATTGAAGACAAACTGAGGAAAGCTTAGGCACTATGCTCATTTATGCAAGTAGATTATAATGCAGCTTGGTCTAACCATGAAACATAAATTGGTTGTTTGTTGAACACGAGGGCAATTCTCCCTCTGTCCCAATATTAATTGTCACATTTTCCTTAAGAAATCATAAACAAAAAGTAGTATTTTTTACTACTTTACACTTTATCTGTCTACAATAAATTGCACTCTATTTAAGAACAAAACTAAGCTAATCTTATTTCAAGAACATTTAATACTAAGGGTAAAATGAAACAAAAAAAGTTAATTTCATCTTAATTTTGTAAAATGACAAGTAAATTGGGACAAGCATTATTAGTAACCTTGACAACTAATATAGGACGGAGGGAGTACTAATTTGTGATCATCAAATAAGTATTTTTTTTGTTTCCAATAATGAGATAATTCAGAGATTAGTTTCATAGTCCCTCCTCCATTGCAGTAAAATTGAAATCCTTTTTGATCCAAAAATTAAAACTAGTATAAACTACGAAAACTAATACATTTTTAAATAAATTGTCATCAAAAGGACAATGGACGAGGCCATCAAGCAGCTGCAAGAAACCATTAATTCTCACAGTAAGACTTTTGAGTCCATTAACTCCACACTTCAAAAAAATTATCTCCCAAATCTCCACACTCTAGACCCAGAATCAGAACACCCAGCCCTCAAAAAAAAGACCAACAACCTTTAACCCTAGTTTTCTTCCATACCACCAACACAAAATTTTTCTATCAACACCTTTCTCCACCCACCTACGCTCCGTCGTTGAACCCACCGCAACAGCCACCCTTGCTATAAACCAAAACCCTTTCGGCCCTCTTCGTAGAGATACCAGCACCCATAGATCTAGCCTGTTTTGACGGCCAGTTTGCTGAAAGTTGGATTTTCCGAGCAAACCAATACTTTGACGCCTATAATATCTAGGATGAACATCGTTCGAACCTTGTCTCGTTCTATCTTGAGGGCATAGCTAGAGATTGGTATCAATGGATATATAAGAACCATCAACTGATTGTCTGGGGACACTTTACCAAAGCTTTGGTAATTCGTTTTGGTTCACAATCATTGAAGCATCGGAGGGGTTTTTGGAGAAGTTACAAATGACATCTACCGTCACTGAGTATCTTTCTCGGTTTGGGCAGCTTGCACATCACACTACTGATGCTTCTCCAAAGATGATGCGTTAATTTTTCTTTTGTATCTGGGCTTACTCCGGTGATCAAACTGATGTTTAGCATTTAGACCCACAGACATTCATGAGGCTATTAGTTTGGCCATGTTACAGGAGTAGAATCTATTGGCCCAAGTTAAAACACCGAACCTGCCCCTCCTATCACAAAATATCTTTCTATCTCTTATCCAACCCACCAGACATTGCGCCACAAATCAACCCCACCTCTTTCACCTTTTCTTCATTTACTCCGGCAGCTTCACTTTCACTTCACCATTCAGGAAGGCCTGCTTCTTTTTCGTGAGCATTTGATTATTCCCCCGGATCCATTACTAAAACATTTGCTCTTAGAAGAATGAAATTCTTCTAAAATTGGAGGTCATGCTGGTATTACGAGGTTCTTTCACCGCCTCTCATCCAATTTTCATTGGCCAGGTATGAGCAAGGATGTCAAGCAGCTCATCCTAAATTGCCAGGTATGCCAGCAAATGAAGGATACATGTTTGAAACCTGCTGGATATCTTCTTCCACTTCCTATACCTGCTGCAATTTTTGAGGATATTTCTATGGATTTGGTAGCTGGTCTCCCACCTTCTCAGGGACACAGTCATTCTATTAATCGTGGACAGATTGTCAAAACATGGCCATTTCATTGCCTTGCCCCCAAATTCACTAGTCACAAGTTTGTGGAAGTGTTTACTTCATCAAAAAAAAAATAAAAGAAGTCCGTGGAGTGTTTGTCCAAGAATACATCTCACCACATGGCTTTCCTTTCTCAAGTGTTTCAGGCCATGATCCTATTTTCTTGTCTGATTTTTGGGCCGAGATCAATTGACTGCAAGGGACCTAATTAGCAAAGAGCTCTGTTTATCATTCGCAATCGAATGGAAAAACAGAGGCTCTCAATAAGTGTCTTTGAGATTTTTATTCGACGGTTTGCTGCGGATATCCCTACTACTTGGTTCCGTCTACTTTCGTGGGCGATTTTCGATACAACACATCATACCAACATCACTTTTAGCTTACTCCTTTTGAGATTGTTTATGGTCGGCCTCCCCCAACAGTAGCTTGATACATCATGGATCACACGTTTAATCCAAATGTGGCAGAGTCCCTTTGTCGCCAAGATGAAACACTGGCCCTCTTGAAGTCCAATTTGCAGGCTTCCCAGGAACGTATGAATCAGGATGCAGACAAGGGACGCAAGATGCAAGCTCTCAGATTGGAGACTGGGTGTATGTTCGATTACATCCCTACAGGCTGCTCTCTCTTCGCCTTCAGTGCCAAACCAAACTCAGTCGAAGGTTCTTCGGGCCATTTAGGGTGCTCCATCATGTAGGTGAGGTGGCCTACAAACTGGACTTCCAATCTTTCTCCAAAATACAATTCATATTTCGGTTCTGCAGAAGTGTTTAGGGAACCCTGATCAACAGGTTACCCCCATTGATCTTATAGACCAAGACTCCTCTTTGATGCTCACACCTGAAGACATTTCAGAGAAGCACATTGTCACAAAGTGAGGACATCAGATCACCCAGTTCCTGGTCAAATGGCAGGGCTTGCCTCCGACTGAGGCCACCTGGGAAGACCTTCCTGCACTCACTCACTCATCGTTTTCCCGACTTGAACCTTGAGAACAAGGTTCGTCTTCATGGGGGCGGCAGTGTAACAAACCTGCAGGACCACTTGGGTACACTGAGGCACAACAACAAGGACAAGCAGTCCCCAAAAATACCTGGATGAGTATGTGATCCCAAAAACCAAGAAAGGATCACTACCCCTGCCAAATACCGTAGTACATATTGCACCAGCTGCCAAGAAATATTCAGATCAAGACCCTCCTATATAAACAGCACAGGAGCTCTAGAATAGGGCATGGAAGAACTTGCATCTTTATTTTCTTAGCTAAAGTTTTAGCATTTTGGAGTCGGTCTCTCTTTTCTATTATCTCTTTTTGTCTATTTTTTTCTCCGGTTTCCTATGTTGAGAATTGTTACCTTGTAATTTCTCCCTTATAAAGTTGAATATAATTTTGTATCGTTCCACATTACCAGCTGTTTTGGTAAGAGATATCAGTTGAACATATAGGATCCTACATGTGTACTCAAAAATTTATTTTCACCCAGAACACACTAGTAAAAGACATTAGATCTTAAGCCAGACCCAACCCAAAAGAAAACAAGAGAAAAAACAGCATATAATAAAACAGACATAGCATCAGAAAATGGGAAGAGTAAAGGAAGCAAAAAAAGGACATCAACGTGAATTGTACACTCCTACAAGAGAATTCTGATAGAACTTTGGGGACTTACTTTCTGTCTACAGCACGTCTAGGGAATGGAACTCGAAGCTTGAAGTCGGTGTCCTTGTAGCAAGCCTGAAATTAAAATCAAAGTGCAAGTATACAGTCCATGCCATGCTTGAAAGAAAAAAGCACTTGTCATAGCTGAGCAAGAGAAAATATTTCTGTTCACTTCCTCAACTAGTCATTTCTTGGCATAACTGCCAATTTCCTTAAAAAAGGTTACTAGCAATTTACATATTTTGAAGTAGACAAATTCACAGAATGTCGCAAGTGCATATCTCCACTACATAAATATTAGAGATAAAATAATTACAGAAAAAGTTACAACAGACATGAATCAACAACAGTGGAGATGGAATAGCAGCCTCACCTTGACATTAAAACCAAGACTGTCTACATCCAACATGTACGCAAAGTCCACCTGATCAAAAGAAAGTCAATGCAGCTTTTTACTTTGGGAGGAGAAAACACATTGCACTCCATGTCCAGTAAAACTAAATTAACTATAACTAATTGACAGTAATGTTAAATGTCAATGGACTGCCAGAAGCAGACAAAAATCATGCATCATTTCCCCGCGCCATATCTCAAAAGCTCGGACATACTTCATATATGGGGCAACTATATGTTATATTTATCAGCTGCTGGAGAAACAAGTTATCAGCACCTTTGTGGAATATTGCATCCCATGCATTTCCAATCCATTTAAAAAAAAGTAATCTTTTGGGTGTTAGCTCTAGTCATTTGTTAATTAGGCAAAATAAGTTTGGACTGGACATATGTATTTTGCTATAAAAGAAAATTCCCAGGTTGTCCCGTGATAAATGAGTTTGCATCTGTGCATTTCCAAGCCCTGTGAAAGATCTTATCTTTCCGTATTGGCTCTATATTTAATTACCTTTTCCTTTTTTGGATTTCATCATAAGTTCCTGGTAAAACAAAATTTCCAAGATCCATGAACAAGCATCATTGCAGAAAAAATATAAAAAAGTCCTGAATTGTACCGGAACTGATGTCGAGTGCTGCACAATCAGCTTGGTATCCTCCGTATGATCTTTATTCATATGTGACTGATTAAAAAATTAAAGCAATAAGAAAACTACTCCTATTCATAAAAGAAGAAAGCATAACATAAACAATGAACATCAGTATTTCTATACCGTGATTGGCTTTGAAAATTGGTATATTGGATCTACTTTAGCTGTTCTAAACTCCTCTTTGCTAAATTCTGCGAGGAGTTAAAAGAGGCATTTAGTACAAGAAAGAACTACAAATATTGCATTGAGTGCAACAAAATAAATGACACATCTAGCAGTTCACAATTGGTAACTCTCTCATTTTCTCGAATACTATGCAGGTGGAACCCTGAAATCTAATATGATTCATCAATGGGATTTTACAATTTAGTAGCAAGAAGTCAGATGTATGATTTACCTGCTCTTATTCAGCCCATAAGGTGTAAGGAGCGAAATAAGAGGCACAAAATCAAATATCAAGTGTGGGAAGGGGGAAAATGCGAAGTGTTATGTGGAGTAGGGGAGAGACAATATTAACAAAAGGAGGCAATTCCAGTAGTCAACACTCAACACGAACCTCCAGATCCCAATATGGCAGTTGCAACGCCCGATACATAACGTACAATTCTGGGTTCAATGCGCATGAATTGGAAGTCACCAAAGTCAACCTTCACAAAGGTTCGGTAATTACATGTGATATATCTATTGTGAAATACATGATGCCACTAAATAGAAAGAGGTGAAACAAGTTACCCAAAATGCCTTAGGGTGCCTAGCCAGATATGTGGCTCGAATACCTTCTTTCTCTGTTTCCGGTACCTATGACATCCATCAGAAGAATAAAGAAAAAACTGACATACATTTCCCATCAAATGAAGAGAGAGAGAGAGAGAGTGAGGGATGGAAAGAAATTTCTCTCAAAGTGACAACTTACAGGAACAGCATCACCATTCACTGTAATTACTAAGTCAGTCCTATCTTCAGGATCTCTTGCAACAAGCAATGAGCATCTAGAAGTAGCTTGGAGGTCCTGCACTAATCACCAGGTTTCATATCAAAACCTATGTTCTGAAAATGAAGAAAGGGAAGGGGTAAAAACAAATTCTGAAAAATACAAATACAATAAGAATACTACAGAGACAACATTTTCAGGATATCAGCGCTATATTGACATAAGAAGGTGAACATTGATGTCAGCACTTTCGTTTTCTTTTAACAAATTCAAACAATTATCTTGAATAGCCTTTGAATTGAAATCCAAACTAATACAAACCCGAAAATAAGGACACGGAGATTTTTTTGAAATCAGAAACTTTTTTTTTTTTTTTAAAATCAGTAACTTTAATAAGGACACAGAGATTTATAGAACTGAAGTTTCTATTATCCAATTTGGTAAATACAGAAACTTAGGCACAACTTTAACCACCAGAGATGACAAAATGAACCTTGGTGTGAACAGCCAAGTTGCTAACAGCTAATATTGGAGATCCATAGGTATCGCATGCAAAATCTACCATGGAAGCTGAAGGATAACCCTCATACTTCTGCAACAATAAAAAAACATTGTGGGAACAAGGGCGTCTTGCAATAAAGAATCCACTGTTAATTGTAAAACTATGGAGCAATAAGTACATAGCATTCAGATGACAGATAAGGAAAAGCATTCAGATTATTGCTAAAATATGTTCATGTTTCATCCCTAACACAGTTTGATAGAAAGGAAGATTACATAATTGGGCCCAAGATGGGCACCGACACTTCTGTACAGTGGATGTTTCTTTCATAAAATTGGGTCAATTTGAATAATCCTTCCATATTATCTAGAACCAAAAGAGATGAAAGTATATGTATAACAGTTATAGTTTTCAGGTAACACAAGGTGACGTTTCTTTCATATGTTCAAAATTCATGATTTTGGTATCGTAAGTTTTTCATAAAACTTGGCCAGTTTGAATAAATCTGTCCATATAATCCAGAACTCAAGAATCTACTTTTTTTTTTTTGTCATTTTTGATAAAGCCAATATAATGCTACATGCTAGAGTGAGCTTCTACATCTTAATATTCCCACTTCAAGTTACAGCATGCAGGCAAAAGTACAAAAGAGATGTCTTATGCTCTTCTTTGATGTAAGGTGATTTCCAATGGAGTATGGGCCCCTACTTGTAGGTGATAGTTTAAGAATCTTATTGATATGATAAATTTTAAATAAAGGAAGATATTTCCTTAGGTTCTAATCATGTATTAGGCATCATCAAATGAATCTCCATATGTAGAGGAAAACACAGACAGCTCATATTCTAAGTATGATTACAATCTGCAATATAGTACTACTAAGAGGGATTTACATTACCTTGGTCAGTACTAATAAGAGGGAATATCTGCACTAAAAATCTCTGTCCTAGCCCCTAAGTACATATAGTAATTAAAAACAGTTCTTCCTTCAAGTATATTGATTATGCACTCAATAGGCACAACAATCTGGCAGTTGTCACTCCTCTTCAAGATAATAATGTGTCGGAATCACAAATGAGATCCATGATACACTATATGAATACCTTTTTTACTGTTTGATAAGATGATATACTATATGCATTCCTAATATGTAACTATGTTCTCTCTTCCATTGTGCATATGTATTATGTACTATCAGTTACTCCTTTTTGTTAGTCTATGTAATATCAATTACTTATCATTTTCCAATTTACCATTTAATTAAAATGACATGTACATTAAGAGAATAGGAGATATAAAGTTGATCTACTTTTGGGTCTTAAAGATATAAAATTGATCATCTAGCCCTTATAACAACAAATGCAAGTAAAAAAAAAAACAAATATGTGATAAAAGGGTGAACCTGAGAGAAAGTAGAAAGCACACCACGGAGACTATAATGAAGAAGAGTTCTAACATCTTCAATAGGAGATAGCCTAGCAGCCTTTTCCTGAAACATTGCAGAATCACAATACATTCAGCTGAGCTTGGATTCCTCTATGCCTAAACATAAACACCATTAAAAGATAATATTGACACCTGATGAGCTTGAATCAACTGAAAGATATCAACCTCATCACCAGATGATACATTCTGAACCAAAAAACGAAATTCAGAATAATTTTGATCAACACAAGTATTTGAAATTTGATAAAAAAAAAAAAAAAAACTAAATCTGGAAAATAAAATTAGTCAACCTGAGAAGCCATGGCGAGAAGAGGACGAGTTGAGGTTAGTGAGGAAAAGGATTTAGATGGAGACGGAGAAAGAAGGTAGTTATGAGTAGCATTATTGTTGAGATTAGGGTACAGAAAGCGTGAAAATGGGGAGAAGGTGCGTAGAGGTGAAGGAGCTAATACAAGAGTCTTCATCTTTGACACTCAAAAACTCCCTCGACCCTCTCCAATTCTATCTGGAGACGTGAGATGCATGCTACACCTGACTTGGCTATTGCTCCTGCTAGGTTAACACAATCTAATCCACCCCAAATTTTTTTTATGTACCACTTACACGTGTTCATGGGTCGGTCTGGAAAAAATAATTAAAATTAAAATTAAATTAATTTAATTAGATATTACATTATTTTACACCAAAATCAAATCAATTTATCCGGTTTGATTTTTAATCAATTTTGATTCAGTTTGATTCGATTGTTCATTTATTAATCATAAGCCAAAGTAAAAGAAACGAGTATCTTGCACACACCTTAATTGTTCCATTGAGTACCTTTTACCTCCTACCAATACATCTAGGCAATATATTTCTTTATAATTGTAGTGCCTGGACTAGCTTGTGGACACTTGGATTATTTCATGGAGTACCTTGTACCTCACATTATGCAACTTGACAATATTTTTTTTTTATAATGGTAGCGTCTAGACTAGCTACCGTACACCTCAAGTATTTCATTGAGTATCTTCTAATGTAACACCCCGATTTTTTTAAAACGTCTAAACTAACTCGTATCATCGTGGAAAGACAATGAGGGTGGGTAATAAATTAAGAATGATGTGGTATGTCATATTTTAAGTGTTCGAGGGTTGTATCTCAAGTTTTGAAGTTAAATAAGTGGTAAAATAAAAGTTGGCAAAAATTATTGTAAGTTCCTTTTTAAAGATTTCTCTAAATTTTGGGTCAAATGTATTGGATGTTTTCTCCCAATATATAAAGAGTTAGAAGGCCTATTACCCATTAAATCGAAGGCCTACAAGTCTAGTTTCCAACGCACAAAACCCCGTATCAAACCGACATTAAAATAAAAAGTTATGAGGGTTTTACTAGGGACTGTCGGGTCAAATCCCGGTTGGGTCAAAAATATGGTATGTGGGCTTATTTAACATTTTAAGCCATGAAAACATTTCATTTCAATTCCAAAACGAGAAAGCTTAAGAGAGGGTTCCTATGGAATTCTAGCATGATGAAGGTTAGTTTTTGACAATTTCTACCATTAAACATTACCTCCGTGCCTAGAAACATAATCCCTATACGTGGCAATCGTTTTTCCCTTTTATTAGCTGCGTTTGGAGATGATTTTTGAGGATATAAATTTGTAGTTATTGATGTTTCTTCTAGGTTTAAACTTGGTTAACTAAGGTAATCATCTAGGATTCTTTTATGATTGTTTTTATGAATTTCTACGGACGTTTCGACAAGTTGGGCAATATGGCAAATCTGCCGATTTAAGATTATTTATGAACTGTTTATAGGTGTGTACCAGCTTTGTATATATAGTGTTTGCAAAGCTTAGGAGACAAGGAACAACTTTCGTGAAGGAACTACGATCTTTCGAGCGTTTATTGGAAAGGTATATTAAGGTTATTCCCTTCGTCGACATGTTTCCTTAGAGGTAGTTTACGTTGGTGATCTTGTAGATGTAATTGTGAGTGGTTGGCTGATTGAGTGGTTATAAACCCTTATTTTAGGGACTCATAATCTGTTAAGAACGACCCTAAGTTAGGAACGACTTAGAGATTATTCATATAGATTGTTTATAGCTAAATTGCTCGCCTTTAGCCTATTCAATTGTTTGTTGTGGCCCTTGGGGTTATTTTGGTTAGTTGTTGAGCTATGAACTGCCTATGGGGGCTATGATGTTGTCTAATAGGACTATGTTATTTCCAAAGAGGGATATGCGTTGCCCACGGGGCAATATTGATGCCAAAGAGTGTTATGTGTTGCCTACGGGGCTATTTTGATGCCAAAGAGGGCTATGTGTTGCCTATAGGGCTATGTTGATGCAAAAGAAGGCTATGTGCAGCCCATAGAGCTATGATGTTGCCTAAGAGGGCTATGTGCTGCTAACGGGGCTATATCGTTGCCAAAAAGGGCTATGTGACTTCTTACAAAGACAAGGGGCTATCGATAGGGCTATGTAGATTGATTTGGCACCTTCTGGGCTTATGGGGCCCTAGATAGGTGGTATGTTGTTTGTACCTACCGAGCTTATGAGGGCTTGGTTCGGTTGATGTTTGATCATTTTTGTATTTTTAGATTCAGTAGCGGGTTAGCATGCTTATCTAAAAATTTTATTTCCTTATGTGATTGCTTTTGTTATATTATGATACTTGCTCACTAAGTCTATATCCTTTCATACTCTGTACATTATTTTGTACTGAAGCCCCATTGCATTGGGGGCACTGCATTCATGTATGCAGGTCCCGACAGACGACCCAGTAGACTTCTTCAGCAGCAGTATTAACTTCTATTCGATTGGCTAGCCCCTTTCCTCCGGAGCTGCCAGAGTTGGGAGGTTTGTTACCTTTTGTTGTATATATCTTTATGGGTAGGCTGGGGCCCTGTCCCGCCAATATTTACTACTCTTAAAGGCTTGCAGACTCGTGTGTGGGGTGTATAGCTACGTTATAGCCATACTAGCCTAGGTTGTTGCTTTGTTGAAGCTTGTGTGTTGTTTGATGTATTGTCTTTATATATACATGCTTTTAGTTTTGGTTTAGACATCATGGTGTCCTCGACGGCCCAATTAGGACATCTGTGCTAGTTGGCAATTTATTATATGATCTCCTGGGAGTAGCTGTTTCTTTTATAGATCAATTGGCAGGCGCCTTGCCGGCCGAGGGCTTAGTTTTAAGCCGAGATATACTTGTTTGTTTCCTTGATTGCACATGGCTGCCATGCGTTAGTAGCAAATGGTTCAGCAGGGTCGGCTCGGCCCTGAGTTTTGGTATTAGGAGCTAGTTGTGCCCCTCGAGTTTGGGGCGTGACAAACTTGGTATCAAAGCAACGTCGTATCTTAGGGTGTCTGCAAACCATGGCTAATAGAGTCTTGTTTATAAATGTGTTGTGCACCATATTCGATAAGCAAGAAGCTATCGGGCATGTTAGAATGACTATCCTTCTTTTGCTCACATCATGCTATAGAGCGGTGTCTTAGGGGTTGAGTTTTCTGTCTTATAATTGATACTTGTATGCAGATAGAGATGGTTGACACTAGGCTGACCATAGCTAGCTAAGGGCTAGATACAACTGCAAGCAAGGGTACCGGCAAGGTACCACAGGTGGAGGTAGCCCATTGTGAGACCCAAAGGGAGACATCTTCTCAACCCTCTATAGCTTTTCCACCGCTTTAGGAGCCTCCGAGGGCTTCAGGACTTACGACTCCACCAGCAGTACCACCTCAAGTTCCTCCTATTCCATTTGATGAGTATTTCAAGAGTGCAGTGTGTATGTTAGCACAGTTAGTAGCTGGACAGCGCCAGCCAGTTGCGCCAGATGTTGCCGGACCTTCTAAAAGGCTCGGAAGTTCGAGAGTTCGTGAATTTCTTGCCTTGAATCGTCCACAGTTTACAGGGTCAGATCACAGAAAGGATCCTCAGTACTTTGTTGATCAGCTTCATAGGATCTTTAGAGTCATGCATGTCTCAGCGACTGAATTAGTTGAGTTAGCAGCATTTCGATTGCGCGATGTTGCAGTATTATGGTACGAGAGTTGGGATAGATCTAGGGGAAAAGATGCATCTCTACCTACTTGAGATAGCTTTACAGAAGCTTTCATAGATCACTATTTGCCCCAAGAGATTAGAGATAGCTGGGTGGACCAATTTCTAAACCTCCGACAGGGTAGCATGAGTGTCTGAGAGTACGGGCTAAAATTTGATTCATTGGCTAGATATGCACTAGCATTTGTTGATACGATGCATGATAGGGTACGTAGATTTGTGGGAGGGCTCGACTCAGACTATATTGATGCTTGTTCTACTGCTGCACTAAATGATAATATGGATATCTCGCGAATTCAAGCATTTGCACAAGGCATAGAGGATCGCCGACATTTACAGTATATGAGTGAGAGGGTCGAGAGAGAGAGACAGAAGAGGGCTAGGCCCGCTGGTTCACAGGGAGATTTTCAGAGTGGTCGCAGACCTCGATATTTTATTAGGCCACCTAGACCTCCACCACAGCAGTTCTAGGGTAGTAGATTTGATCGTCAGGGACAGTCAAGCCCAGGTGAGGATTCACGAGCATCAAGCTCTCAGCAGCAAAGAGGTTTAGGCCAGGCTAGGACAACCCCGCCGCATTGCGCAACTTATGGTAGGATGCATTTCGGGAGGTGCAAACAGGGTTCCACAAGTTGTTATTCTTGTGGACAGGAGAGGCATGGGTAGAGAAACTGCCCGACCATAGGTCTGGGTGGTATAGGTCAGTCGACCAGGTCAATAGTAGGTTCCTCTTCATCAGCATAGTCTAGAGGGCGTGGACCCCAAACTTCAGCAGGCAGAGGTAGAGGCAGAGGTAGAGAGGGAGCATCTAGTTTTGGTAGTGAATAGAACCATACATATTCACTAGCCGGCCGACATGACTCAGAGTTGTCACCAGATGTTGTGACAGGTACATTGATTGTTTGCTCCCATTGTGTTTATGGTTTGATAGATCCTGGATCTACTCTGTCTTATGTTATTCCATTTATTTCGAGGAAGTTATGTATAGTAGCAGAGTCATTAGATCGATCCTTTATTGTATCTACACCAGTTGGTGAGTCTATTATTGCCAGGAGAGTCTCTCAAGGTTGCATGGTAGAAACTATCGACCGTTAAACCTTTGTAGATCTCGTAGAGTTAGAGATGGTCAATTTTGACTTCATTATGGGTATGGACTAGTTAGCGTCTTGTTATGCTAATGTTGAGTGCCGAACAAAAATTGTTAGATTCTACTTTCCAGGAGAGGTAGTTCGGGAATGGAAAGGCGACACAGTAATGCCGAAAGGTAGGTTTATTTCCTATTTTAAGGCAAGGAGGATGATTACTAGGGGTTGTATTTATCATCTTATTCACGTTCATGATATAGATGCAGAACCACCGACTCTTCAGTCTATTCCAGTAGTTAATGAGTTTCAAGATGTATTTCCAGAAGAGCTCCCTACTATCCCTCCAGAACGGGAAATTGATTTTACTATCGATATGTTACCAAGTACACAACT
The DNA here is from genome assembly GCA_037074985.1 of Solanum bulbocastanum. Lineage (NCBI taxonomy): Eukaryota > Viridiplantae > Streptophyta > Magnoliopsida > Solanales > Solanaceae > Solanum > Solanum bulbocastanum. The sequence continues at coordinate 23,352,133 of CM073599.1, forward strand.
CATATCTATCCCTCTTTATAGAATGGCTCCTGCTGAGCTAAAGGAGTTGAAGGATCAATTGAAAGACTTGCTGGATAAAGGCTTTATTAGGCCTAGTGCTTCACTATGGGGTGCGTTAGTGTTGTTCGTAAGGAAGAAAGATAGCTCACTAATAATGTGTATCGATTACCAATAGCTGAATAAGGCGACTATAAAGAATATGTATCCCCTTTCGAGGATCGATGACTTGTTTGATCAGTTACAAGGTGCTAAGTGATTCTCAAAGATTGATTTAAAATCAGGGTACCACCAGATACGAGTTCGGGAGAAAGACGTTCCAAAGATAACTTTTAGAACCAGATATGGACACTTTGAGTTCTTGGTAATGTCTTTTGGATTAACTAATGCCCCAACAGTGTTCATGGACCTGATGAATAGTATATTCAGGCCGTATCTAGACTTGTTTGTGATTGTATTTATTGATGATATTTTGGTGTATTCACGTTCAAAAATTGAGCATGCAAATCATCTGCGAGCAGTCCTTCAGGTTCTTCGAGACCGAGAACTTTATGCAAAGTTTTCTAAGTGTGAGTTCTGGTTGGACTCTGTAGCTTTCTTAGGCCATATTGTATCAGATGCAGGCATTGCGATTGATACAAAAAAGATTGAGGCCGTAAAGTCTTGGCCCAGACCCATGACTCAGACTGAGGTTCGTAGTTTCTTAGGGCTAGCTGGGTACTATAAAAGGTTTGTAAAGGTGTTTTCTTCACTTTCAGTCCCATTGACGAAGGTGACTCAAAAAGCAGCTAAGTTCTAGTGGACTGAGGCTTGCGAGCATAGTTTCTAGGAGCTGAAGGACATGTTGACATCAGCACCAGTTCTAGTATTGCCAGAGGGTTCAGAAGGCTATGTGGTGTATTGTGATGCTTCTGGTGTTGGGTTGGGATGTGTTCTAATGCAACATGGTAAGATTATCTTATATGCTTCAAGGCAGTTGAGAAAGCATGAGAAGAACTATCCGACCCACGATTTAGAGTTGGCCGCAGTTGTGCATACGTTGAAGATCTGGTGACATTATTTGTATGGCGTTCATGTTGACATATTTACAGATCATAAAAGCCTTCAATATATCTTTAGACAGAAAGAGTTAAATCAGCGACAACGTCGATGGCTTGAGTTACTCAAAGACTACGACGTGGATATTTTATATCATCCAAGAAAGGCGAATGTGATAGTCGATGCCCTCAGTCGAAAATCTATGGGTAGTTTATCCTATTTAGGTGTTACGAAGCGTGAGCTAGCGAGAGCTTCATCAGTTATCTAGCTTGGGAGTCAGATTGTTAGAGGCAGAAGATAGTAGGGTAATAATTCAGGACACAGTCATATCATCTCTAGTTGTAGAAGTAAAATCACGGCAACAAGAGGATCCTAGCTTAGAGCAGCTCAGAGCCATGGCTCAGGATCAACAGTCTTTAGCATTTGATATGACAGGAGATGGAGTCCTTAGATATAACAGTGGATTGTGTGTTCCAAATGTTGCAGGGCTTTAACGTTAGATTATGAAAGAGGCACATCATTCCCGTTATTCTATTCACCCTGGTTCGACGAAGATGTACCATGATATTAAGGAGATCTATTGGTGGCAGGGGATGAAGAAGATGTTGCTAAGTTTGTGGCACAGTGTCTTAACTACCAACAGGTGAAGGTTGAGCACCAAAAGCCCGCTGGGCTAGTTCAAGAGATAGTCATTCCTTTGTGGAAGTGGGAAGCAATTAATATGGATTTTATTACAAGGTTACCTTGATCGCGTCGCAAGTTTGACTCTATTTGGGTAATTGTTGATAGATTAATGAAATCAGCCCACTTCTTACCAGTCAGGGCTATTTTTAAGGCCGAAGACTATGCAGGGCTTTATATTAGATAGATTGTTAGGCTACACGGTGTCCCATTATCTATTATCTCTGATAGAAGAGCACAATTTACCGTCAACTTCTAGAAGTCCTTCCAGAAAGAACTAGGGACACAAGTTAATCTTAGTACAGGCTTTCACCCTCAGAAAGATGGCTAGGCTGAGCGCATAATTTTGACACCAGAGGATATGCTATGGGCGTGCGCGCTAGACTTCAAGGGAAGTTGGGATGACCACTTACCTCTTATTGAGTTCGCATACAATAATAGTTATCATTCCAGCATCGGGATGACACCTTATGAGGCTTTGTATGGGCGAAAATGTAGGTCCCCTATTGGGTGGTTTGAGGTAGGTGAGTCAGGGTTGATTGGACTCGACTTAGTACAAGAGACAGTGAAACAAGTTAAGCTCATTCGGGAGAGGTTGCTAACAACTCAAAGCCGACAGAAGTCATACTGAGATGTGCGACGAAGGGACTTAGAGTTTGTGTCGATGACTGGTATTCTTATGAACGGGCTTATGATTTAGAATTGCCTTCAGGGCTAGAATCTGTTCATCCAGTTTTCCATGTATCGATGCTTACGGAACCCTACTCGGGTTGTCCCAGTTGAGGATACTCATATCACAAAGGAGTTGTCCTGGAGGAAACTCCAATTGCCATATTAGATCAACAGGTCCATAAATTGAGGACAAAGAGGTGGCTTCGGTAAAAGTATTGTGGAGAAACAAGAATAGAGAAGAGGTGACTTGGAAAGCTGAGGATGGCATGAGGTCCAAATATCCTCACTTGTTTCATACCCCATGACATATCAATTTATATTGTAGTGAGGTTGGATACCAGTCTGATTCTTTTTATATTGTTGCTTATTATTATTATTGTTGTTGTCGTTGTATATTTGCTTGCACTGTTATTGTGGAGCTATAGTGCTTAGCAATTTATGTCATCCTGTGAGATGCCTAGGTTAGAATTTCTGCGTTTTATGTTTTTGAATAGTAACACTTACAAAGGATATTCTACCTAAATTTTTGAAACTTCTAAGGACTTAACCGCATGACTCAGATTTTTTTCATTCGAGGATGAATGCTTCTAAGGGGGAAAGGATGTAACACCCCGATTTTTTTAAGGCGTCTAAATTAACTCATATCTTCGTGGAAAGACAAGGAGGGTGGGTAATAAATTAAGAATGATGTGGTATGTCATATTTTAAGTGTTCGAGGATTGTATCTCAAGTTTTAAAGTTAAGTAAGTGGCAAAATAAAAGTTGGCGAAAGTTATCGTAAGTTCCTTTTTAAAGATTTCTCTAAAATTTGGGTCAAATGTATTGGATGTTTTCTCCCAATATATAAAGAGTTAGAAGGCCTATTACCCATTAAATCGAAGGCCTACGAGTCTAGTTTGCAACGCATAAAACCCCGTATCAAATCGATATCAGAGTAAAAAGTTATGAGGGTTTTACTAGGGACTACCGGGGCAGAATCCGAGTCGAATCCAGGTCGGGTCAAAAATATGGTATGTCGGCTTATTTAATGTTTTAAGCCATGAAAACATTTCATTTCAGTTCCAAAACAGAGAGAAAGCTTAAGAGAGGGTTCCTATGGAGTTCTAGCATGATGAAGGTTAGTTTTTGATGATTTCTACCATTAAACATTACCTCCGTGCCTAGAAACGTAATCCCTACACATGGCAATCATTTTTCCCTTTTATTAGCTGCGTTTGGAGCTGATTTTTAAGGATATAAATTTGTAGTTATTTATGGTTCTTCAAGGTTTAAACTTGGTTAACTAAGGTAATCATCTTGGGACTCTTTTATGATTATTTTTATGAATTTCTACGGACGTTTCGACAAGTTGGGCAATATGGCAAATCTGCCGATTTAAGATTATTTATGAACTATTTGTAGGTGCGTACCAGCTGTGTATATATAGTGTTTGCAAAGCTTAGGAGACAAGGAACAACTTTCATGAAGGAACTACGGTCTTTCGAGCGTTTATTGGAAAGGTATGTTAAGTTTATTCCCTTCCTCAACATGTTTCTTTAAAGGTAGTGTACGTTGGTGATCTTGTAGATGTAATTGTGAGTGGTTATAAACCCTTATTTTAGGGACTCATAATCTGTTAAGAACGACCCTAAGTTAGGAACGACTTAGAGATTATTCATATAGATTGTTTATAGCTAAATTGCTCGCCTTTAGCCTATTCAATTGTTTGTTGTGGCCCTTGGGGTTATTTTGGTTAGTTGTTGAGCTATGAACTGCCTATGGGGGCTATGATGTTGTCTAATAGGACTATGTTATTTCCAAAGAGGGATATGCGTTGCCCACGGGGCAATATTGATGCCAAAGAGTGTTATGTGTTGCCTACGGGGCTATTTTGATGCCAAAGAGGGCTATGTGTTGCCTATAGGGCTATGTTGATGCAAAAGAGGGCTATGTGCAGCCCATAGAGCTATGATGTTGCCTAAGAGGGCTATGTGCTGCCAACGGGGCTATATCGTTGCCAAAAAGGGCTATGTGACTTCTTACAAAGACAAGGGGCTACTGATAAGGGTATGTAGATTAATTTGGCACCTTCTTGGCTTATGGGACCCTAGATAGGTGGTATGTTGTTTGTACCTACCGAGCTTATGAGGGCTTGGTTCGGTTGATGTTTGATCATTTTTGTATTTTTAGATTCAGTAGCGGGTTGACATGCTTATCTAAAATTTTTATTTCCTTACGTGATTGCTTTTGTTATATTATGATACTTGCTCACTAAGTTTATAGCCTTTCATACTCTGTACATTATTTTATACTGAAGCCCCATTGCCTTGGGGGCGCTACATTCATGCATGCAGGTCCGGACAGACGACCCAGTAGACTTCTTCAGCAGCAGTATTGTCTTCTATTCGATTGGCTAGCCCCTTTTTTCCGGAGCTGCCAGAGTTGGGAGGTTTGTTACCTTTTGTTGTATATATCTTTATGGGTAAGTTGGGGCCCTGTCCCGCCAATCTTTACTACTCTTAGAGGCTTGCAGACTAGTGTGTGGGGTGTATAGCTACGTTATAGCCATACTGGCTTAGGTTGTTGCTTTGCTGAAGCTTGTGTGTTATTTGATGTATTGTTTTGATATATACATGCTTTCAGTTTTGGTATAGATATCATGGTGGCCTCGACGGCCCAATCAGGACTTCTGTGCTAGTTGACTATTTTCTTATTTGATCTCCTAGGAGCAGCTGTTTCTTTTATAGATCAATTGATAGGGGCCTTGCTAGCCAAAGGCTTAGTTTTAAGCCGAGATATACTTATTCTACAAACGCGCATCTAGACAACATTTTTAATGGGGTTTTGATGGAGCCAGTTCGTTGGCGATAGTGTTATTATTGTTCATCTGAGATCTAGTCTGTCGAAGCTGCTTCGTCTAGGTTTATGCGAGCTTAAAGCTCATTGGTTAGTGATGGGTTTCACTAGAAAAGAGATGTTTGGTGGTTAACAGTGACGAGGGAGAAGAACAAAGGTGGTAAGGATGGAAGTTTGTGGTAATGGTTTAGATTGTTGTAGTGACCGGTGGTTTGATGGTGGTTCGTGGTGTTTGGTCGGTGTGAAGGAAGAAGAAGAAGAGTTATGCTGGATGGTGGTGGATTATTATTTGAGAAGGAAATACAAATTTTTTGGTGTCTCCTCACAAAGGGGTCGTAATGATTAGGCCCGAACGAATGTTTACCAAAAACACAGGTCTACACAAAGTCATAAGACCATGTATGGGGATGAGCCAGAAAGTTAAGGAAGTTGGTGACCTAATGACAGGAGAATCGAGGATCGAAGCCTCGGTGAATAGCAATCCTACCTATAACGGTCCTAAGGTAGCATAATTCATTATTGGGTAAGTTTTGATCCGCACAAAAGGCGTAATGATCTGGGCACTATCTCAGAGAGAGGCTCAGTGAATAGACATGCCTATGAAGATGCGGACTACCTGCACCTGCACTTGGACAGAAAGACACTATGAATCTTCAATGATCCTTAGGATTGGCTTTGGGCCTTTTATGCGCAACCTATGTGGAAGGCGACGAAGGCCTCCTTCTGGGAGGGGGGCGAGGAGAGCCATCAATAAGATACCACTTTGGAAGGCCAAGATTTTAACCTTGTGTTCTATAGGGAGTAAGCCTAAAGGGTGATAGAGGTATGCAAAGGTTTCCTTGGGCCACATGGAGATTGACCCTTAAGTGCAAAGGCAGAAGGGAGTTTGACTGCTAAACCCACTCGTCGAGCAGGGATGAAAGTCGGCCTTAGTGATTCGATGGTGTCGAGTGGAAAGGCCATCACTCAACGGATAAAAGTTACTCTAAAGACAACATGATGATCTTCCTCGAGATCTCACATCGACGAGAAGGTTTGACACTTCGATGTTAGGTCTTCACCACCTAGGATTGTAGTATGTTCCAAGGGTTGGATTGTTTGCCTACTAAAGAGGTATGGGAGCTGGGTTCAGAATGTCGTGAGACAGTTCGGTTCATATTTAGTGTGGGTGTTAGAGCTGAGAGGACCTTTCCATTGTACGAAAGGACAAGAAAGGACGCACCTCTAGTGTACTGGTTATCATACCCATGGTAAACGTTGGGTAGCCAAGTGTGGAGCAGATAATTGTTGAAAGCATCTTAGTAGTATGCCCACCCCAAGAAGAGTGCTCTCCTATTCCAACTTCCCCATTTCATCCGGTAGCACAATCGAGACAATGATGGGTTCTCTGACCCTTCGAGGATGGAGCAAAATAAATTGTTTTGAGAATTCAAGAGAAGGTCACGATGAGATGAGTCGCTTATCATTGTGATAGGTGTCAAGTGGAAATGCAGTGATGTATGCAGCTGAGGCATCCTAACAGACTGGTAGACTTGTACAAAAAAATAATTAAATATATAAATTCTGTTGCGTAGGGCTTGCCTAATGTTGTTTACATAAGGGTGGACATGGTATGGTACATACCGAAATACCATACCATACCATACCAAAATTTTTAATACCACAGTTTTGACATTATGATATTTGGTGTGGTATATGATTTACATTTTTATGATTTTTGGTATGTAGTACAATATTTGATACTTAGATATAACATACCGAATACCATACCGAAGTATATAGTTACATAAATAACATATATACATTATTAAAACACTAACAAATAGGCAACCTAGTATTAGTATAAACTAAGTGTTTAGAAGTTAAAACTTTGACTACTTTATTTTGATTGAAATGTATTTGAATTGTAATTGATTAACAAAAAGAGTTGTTTGTACTTTATTTTGCACACACACACACACACACACACACACACACACACACACACACACACACACACACATATATATATATATATATATATATATATATATATATATTTCTACATGTGTGATGTGTTAGTATGATACAATTGAGACATATTTTTAATTGTTGACGTCATAATACTCTGTTATACGAGTATATATTAGTCGAAGTTGAACAAATTATGGTTACCGATTTACCATATCATAAAATACCGAAACTGAACTTCAATATACTGAACTATACCAAATTAAATTAGTATGGCAATGGTATAATGTTTTCAAAATCGAATACCAAAATTACGATATCGAAACTTTCAAATATCGTACCATACCATACCATGCCTACCACTATTTCATACTTTGTGTGATTTGCAGGCTATTGCATGTTTATCCAATGTACACAAAGTGTTCACCATATATAGAGTGCTCACCTAAAGAACGAAGACAATAATAGAAATTGTGGCAACTATTATCCTCAAGTTAAAAAAAAGAAAAAAAGAAAGAGAAAGTCATTCTTAAATTTTTCTTGGTTGGGAACACCATATAACTTGGGGAAAAGGGTCAAAAATACCCCTCAACTTTGTTTTATTAGTTGACTATACCCATATCGTTAAAATAAAGTTATTTATATCCTCGTCGTCACTAATTTCATCATTTATACCCCTCAATTGACGAAAATTCACAAATTGACTCAAATTAATCCGAATTTTAAAAAAAAAAACCCATTCCATATTTTAAACCCATTGCCCCATAGTATAACCCGTATAACCTATTCCCCTTTTACCCCTTCCTTCAAATTTTTCCATATAACCCATTTCCCTTTACCCATTAACCTCTCCTCGATTGTTCTTCATTTCGCTTACCCATTTAATGTGACTGATTGGATTAAGAAACACCCTGGTGGGGATATCCCTTTACTTAATCTTGTTGGACAAGAAGAAACTGATGCATTCATTGTTTTTCATCCAGGTACTGCTTGGAAACATCTTTGATACTTGCTTTACTGGTTGTTATTAAGAAGATAATCAGGTTTCTGATGTATCAAGGGATTATAGAAAGCTTTGTTTTGACTTTGCTAAAACTGGATTGTTTAAGAAAAAGGGTCATGGGGTTATGCATTCATTCTGTTTTTTTTTTGGGTTTTCGCTTTTCTTGACCTTCTATGGTGTAATTTTTAGTGATAGTTTCTTGATTCATATGCTTTCTGGAGCATTGTTGGGGTTAACTTGGATGCAAATATCTTATTTGGGTCATGATTCTGGTCATTACTTGATTATGACAGATAAAGGGTTCAATAAAATGATACATATTATGTCAAACAAATTCACCATGGAAACACAAATGATTTATTGGGAAAAGGGAAATGGGTTATCTGGAAAAAATTGAAAGAATGTGTAAAAGGAGAATGGGTTATACGGGTTATACTATGGGCAGCGGGTTTAAAATATGGAATGAGTCTTTTTTTTAAAAATTTGGATTAATTTGAGTCAATTTGAATATTTTCATCAATTGAGGGGTATAAATGGTGATATTAGTGACAGCGAACGGTAGGGGTATTGTAACTAATAAACAAAATTAAGTGATATTTTCGATCCTTTTTCCAATAATTTGAGTTTCCTAACGGTACCTTTTTTCTTTTATTTATTTAGCCAAACAAAGTGGTGTATAAATTCCTATCCCTTTGAATGTTGTATTCTTTCGTTTGAGCCCAATTCCCTCTTGTCGGTCCTTAATTATTTGTCGAATCTCTGCTTGTTTTTACTTTCCTTATTTCTTTCTCTCTCTCTCTCTATATATATCTATATGTATTGACGCAGGCGGCAAGGGCATTAAAAAAAACAACAATCTTTTCTGCATCAGAAAGCCGTTTCATTTCATTTAATTTGTCGAATTCTGAGATTAATATTGTTTGAAGATCCGGTGTATGAACTATGGGCAATTAGAAAGCAGCGGTAAGTCCCTCAATTTGCTACAATTCTTGTCTATTTATGTAAATTTAGGGTTTTGCCAATTGCCCTAAACCCTCCAGAGTTGGAACAGAAGATCAATCATATGTAATTGTGTACTCATTCTGTTTAAGATTTCATATTTTGGGTTTCCCATAAAGGGATTTGTATTCTGTAAATTTGTTCTGAAAACTATGGACAATGAAACTAGGGCTTTTCTCTTATGTTGTAAAAATGCTTTATGTTGTTTGGAATTCGTTTTTGCCTTAGTTTGAATGGTTAAGCGAGATTTTCATATTTTTGTCTGCTCGTTATGCCTCTTTATGTGTTCAAAATAATGGTGAAGAGTGCTGATTTGAGTTGATTTTTTTATTCTAAGCTCAATACATGGAATCTTTTGTTTAAGAAAATTTATATCAAGATATCCTGATACATCTAACTTGCTGAAAAGCAAATGTGTATCGTGACGTTTTTTCTTTCTGGAAAAATCAAGTCTTTGATTTCCTACTTTCCTCTTTCATTTTCATTCCCTTGTATAGTTTCCAAGCATGAGGCCAATGGTCAATTCCTGTCCTTTTCCATTATTTTATTCTCCTTTAAAAGAGGTGGGATGGGGTTAAATCTGAGAATGCAAACTAATGGATTTTACAGCATGCTCTTCTTCACTAATGCCACTTTATCGTCTTCTTTTTCTTTCGATATTCATAGAGATAGTATTATCACCCCATTGACCATGCTATATATTCTGCCGATTGTTTACCATCTGTGGAGGTTTTATTCTGAATTAGTTGGAGAAAATAAGGCTATCTGTTCTTGCTTTCATTTTCTCTTCTCTTCTCGAGTCCAAGTTTAAATTGCGTTAATAAAAGCTTTCATTTCTTCACTTAAGTGATGCGAACTGAGGAGTGATCGCTGCATGAGTTGGTGCACAAAGTGGTGCCGACAAGATCTGTCTTTTGAAGCCCAACTTTGAGAGTTAGCTTAATATCTACATTGTTGTATATTGGATGCTAGAATTAGTAAATTTAGTTGAAATTGATTATTATATTACTAAATCTTTATATGTTGATATTTTTAATTTCACATAAATTGTGCACTTCACTTCTCCCTTCAAGTCCCATGAACCTTGTCATTTTTTTGGCAAGTTTGCTTTTAATAAACAATGGATTTTAGGAAATATGTAATAAATGCCATCTATAATTGCCCACCCATTTTTTAGGCTCCAAATCTCCTGCTTATATACTAAGTTACTTGGACCCTGGTGCAAATATCTGACACGGATGCAGATCCAAGGGTTGGATTTGGCAAAATTTAAATTTTAAGATTCGGGGTACGGATCTAGGTAGGGATATGTGTCAGTGTTACGGTTATCAAAGGCGAAAAATGCAAAAAAGCTCAAAGGTCCATTGGGACTTTAAGTGCAAAGCATAAATAAAGGGTGGACTTTAATGGAAAAAGGCGCAAAGATTATTAATTATAAGCATGAATGACAAATATACGTACAAAGAAATTGAAAAAAGATTAAGATAAAGTGAAATATCAATTGTTTAGTGGCACCTCTTTTGAAGAGTCTCATTGACAAGGATAAATATGTCTTAGGACCTTTATGACGACACTTCGGACCTTTATGACGACATTGGAGCGCAGTCTCAACACGTTTTGAGCCTCGCTTCAGGGCTTAAGCACCTTTGACAACACTAATATGAGTGCACTGAGATTGGGCTAAAAAATGCAAAATTATAAAAATAGAACTATAAAGATATTTTGTGGAAAACTTACATTTATGTTGTAGAATTCAATTTTTCATTCTCCAAGATGAGTGTTAAAAAACATAAATTAATTGTCAAAAAGCAACATGCTAATAATTAATTTAGAATCCCTCTTTTCTATGAGAAAGAAAACATTATAAATAACAAAATTGACCAAGAGAAAAAGCTAAAAAAGATTGAAGCTATGTCATTTCCCACATCTAAAATCTGTTTTTATTTTTTATTTAGAGAAATCAAAATCTCAATCCTCCCCAAATTTGTCCATCGACTATGGTCAAAGTATCTGATGTGGGTTTACTGAACCTCACAGGAATCATTCACCCGCACTGTGTCTGCGTGTCGTGTCGACAACAAAAATGAAGAGTCCGTGGAACTTAGGTAGCTAACGCATGAAATATTGGGGAACTGTTGGGGATGGGCTTGGCCGGAGGAGGTTGAATATAAGGCTTGCGAACTAAATTTTATGCTTTCTTGCTTAGCGGAGTTTTTTCACCGATCATGTTGTGGTCGGTGTGGCAATGGAGTTTGGAAACTTTGTGTTTGTAGTTTTGTCACCTTAAAAAATATAGAAACACTTGCAATGAAGATAGTAAAGGGAAATAAATCTTACTGTTAATCTGTTATCATCAAAATTAGAAAGTTGAGAAGATGCTAAATGTAAATTGACTTGTGGGTGTGGGCACTTATGACTTATCTTGTTATATTAGTTGTCCATTTACTCTATTTTTTTTTTTTTTGATGATCAATATTTCCAACCATGGACTTTTTACTGCTTTATCTCTTGTATACGATTATGATTACAAAAATCATTTGGAGTTCCCTTCTCTATTTCAAATGTGTCTTTCCATAATAAGTTTCGACAATTTGACAAACTTTTTTCCATTGTGACGTGCAATAAAAGACAACTTTGTTGCCCTTTAATGTCTCTTGTCACATTCTTACAGAAAAATGAGTTTTATATTTTGTATGCTTATAATGTCATCAAAAAAATATTTTGTATGCTTATTGTGTTGCTTACAGTGTCTGCCTGGGCCAATCAAAAGATGCACTATTAGCATCTCAGATATAAATGTAGGTGAGGTTTGTAACCAACTCTTTGCGCTGCACACATCTAAATTTGCTCCCCTCCCTCTCCATGTAGATATCATTAAAGTAAATAGTGCAGTTAGCATTTATTTAGGTAATGTCTTACCATAATGACATATTAAGCATTTGGTTAGGTAATGTTTTACCATAAAGACCAAATATGTTAACCAACCTTTTTACTGTGCTTGTGGAGAAGGGCTGCTAAGCATTCTTTTTAAGTAACTGATTTTACAGATTCATTTTTTGCTTAATGAAGGCTACCTCCAGTTCAATGGTGTTTTCCCTTGTTTTGCAATTAATGTAGGTACTGATGATGATCGGCCTCAATCACAATATAATCGAGCCCCTGCAGGAAGTATTATAGGTGGAAGCGGTAGGTCTAGTATAAGTTCAGCCCGATACCAAAGGATGTATGTTGATATGGAAGTCGAAATTCACAACCTTGAGCAGGATGCCTATGGTGCAATCCTTCGAGCTTTCAAAGCACAGTCTGATGCTCTTACATGGGTATAAAACATTTACATTCAGTGTTTTCGTTGTCTATAATTGTATAACATTCTTTTGAGAAGGCACTATGCTTTACCGAATCTGTAATATTCAGGAAAAGGAAAGCTTGATAACAGAACTCAGGAAAGAGCTGAGAGTGTCAGACGATGAGCACAGAGACCTACTGAACAAGGTCAATGCCGATAACCGTATTCATAGTATCAGGGAGTGGAGAAAGACCAATGGAAACCAACCTGTTCATGATCAACTCCCCAGTCCAACAGTTTCTGGATCAAGAAAGAGGCCAAAAATGTCACAATCTGTGATAATGCCACTTGGTGCCCCGTTGGAGTCCTTGCACCATCAGACAATTGCAGCGAGCACGCAACCTACTACTCCAGGTGCAAAATGGGGAGCAGCACCAGGAAATGGAGGATTTAGGTCTAGACCTGTAAGTTTTCTTGATAACTAATGAAGCTATCTTCCTATTATCAAAGGTATATATATATCGTTGGCATATCGATGTATCTTTTAACTTGTTACACATTGTATCTTCTCAATAGGGCCAGCAAGTGTTCTCCTCTTCAATGCCTGTTCATTATCAGCAGGCTGCTCCTGGTTCTTCAAGTGCTCTTCGTTCTGGTGAACTTGCTGAAAGACCGCGCGATCCCCTGATTGGGAGAAGAGTGATGACTAGGTGGCCAGATGACAACAACTTCTACGAGGCCATTATAACTGACTACAGTGCTATTGATGTATGTTCTGGATTTAATTAGTATGCTGGAGGTTATTCAATATATGTGCATAAATAGCGAAAGGGTGCATTATCTGTCACCATACTGATGTTAAAAATGGTCATCAGAAGCTATCATGATTTCCGAGTGTTACTAGCCTGCCAATATAGCTCTCTTTGCCTGCCAAAACTGTCCTTTTCTTTTTGAAGGAAGTGTAGTTTAAGGTTGAACTCAGACACAATGCAAGAGAGTGAGATGAATTACCTATTCTTTCAACCTCAAGATTTAGAGAAAGGAGGAGTGAATGCAAGAGGCAATGAGTTCTCAAGATTCCCCTATGTGCTAAATTTTTTATTTGGAATGTTTTATTGTTCCTTCTCAATTTGGTTCTTCTAAATAGAACTTTTTCTACTTCGATGGAACTTATCACACTTTAGATTTTTGCTATTGCCTTAACCTGCCTTTTCTGGGTATAGGGGGTTGAGGGCAGGGCTTGTTGAGTTAAAACTTTTCAGTGCAATCCTTATATTTTGGAAAGTTTTTTTCTTGAAACTTGATTACGTTGCTTTTAGTTTCTAATATATCTCTTAAATCAGAAGTTGCTTTAGTTGCTGGTTGTTTTAAAGCTAATAAAGTAGTGGATAAACAAGCAAATTATTACAATGGATATGCTGTTCCGTGAACTAAATACATGCTATTTATAAATTAGGGACCTTTAGGTCTTGCATTTCTTTTACGTTACACAAGCAAATTGCTTGTGCTGTGAATTTCAAACTTATATGACTTGCATTTTCCTTGTTTAGGGTCGGCATGCTTTGGTGTATGATATGAATACACCAAATGAAACTTGGGAATGGGTTGATCTCAAAGAGGTACTCTCATTTGTTATTCAATTGGTTACACATTCCTGCTTCATTTGTGGTACATATGAATTTGGTGCTTTATTCAGATAAAAGTAATAATCCCTCCATTTCAGTTTTAATTTGTTTCAAAGGAATGTCTCTTTCTATATTTGGTAACTCTCAGATTCCAGCATTCCAGCATTCTGCATAGCTTGTTTAAGAAATGTAACTTAGAAATGCTCCCAGCACATTTCCCGAGTTTTCTCTTCCCTATTTCCTATGATTGTAGATTTGCGCTCTTTCCGGAGTTCGACCTGCCTGGTAGCACATTTTTCACCCACTATGCTTACTGCAAATATATATATATATATTATTTTTTTTTTGATAACCGAGAAATTCGTCTGTGACTCGCCCTTTGGACCAGTCACGGCCTTCTAAACTCGGTGGATAATGGGCCCACCCTCTACCCTTCTCCACTTAAATACCGGGCTTCGCTTTGCATGGTGTGGGGCTTGAACTTGCGACCTACGCCACAAATCCTCCACCTTTTGCCACTCGAGCTAGGCCTTGGGGGCATTACTGCAAATATTTTCTTTCCTCTTTCTCCATTTCTTCGTCTCTTTTTTCATATCATATTTCTGGTGGACATTCAGGCTCTTTTACAATGGAGGAGAATCGAATGTACTTTTCAGCAGGGTTTAAGTCTTATGAAATCACTAGACTTTAATCAAGGTCTGAACTATGGTTTGATTGAATGGAATGAAGCCGTAATTTGATGCGTAGAACCACTTTCAATGGCAAGATTATGGAGGGATATGCTTTGTCCTTCAGGAAGCTTCTCGAGACAATGAATCTCAACCGAGAATATGGAAATCCCAGTGTCATTAAAAGCGACGAAGTGCTCGCTTTAACCGCGAAGTGACAGCCTGTCACTTTAATGCCTTGGAGCGATGCGGGAGAAGCGTGCTTTTATTTAAAGCGAGAAAAAGCTTGCTTAAGTGTTAACTAGGTTTTTTTATAAAAATTTTTGTAAAAATACTCACAGTAAGCTTTTCCAAACATTTCCCTCCATCGTGTGACTGCTGCGGTGACTCATGTGGCTGCCGCAACGCAACATAATTTTCTTCTTCTCTCCTCTTGTCTTTCTGTTTCTCTGTTTTTTTCCTGATTTGTATATCTTTCTCTGTGCTCTATTTTTTTTTTTTTTGTTCTGATTTGCAATATTATCTACTTCGCGTCACGCTTCTCGCTTCATTGAAGCGAGCCCTCGTCACTTTTTTCCACTTCTCGCTTCCCTAAACATTGGGAAAACCAAGGAGTGACATCGCTTATATATTGCATTTAAGATTGATAGATTCATTAAAGAAGACACAAATCTATTTATTACAAACTTCCTCAGAAAGGCAGATCCTAAAATACCACATGTAGCTACCTTAAAGATTGCAAGTGGCAGTCAAATGATCAAAAGGATGCTCTGGTTAATACAAGCAACAGAAAAATTGTTGTAGAACGACGTAATGTTTCCATTGAGAATGGATTATATTAGCCAGATGTGTTGCCCTTTCAGAAGTGATTTGAAGGACATGCCAACTCTTTATGATTTAAGACGATGGGTCATTTTGACTTGGAAGAACTCCTTTGGAGTGAACATCTATGAGATGACAGACTCTTTTTTCCTCTTTTGAGTTTCCAAACAAACATATGGCAGAGCATGTTATGCAAGGAACATGGGCTTGGCAAAAGGAGAAAATCTTCTTGGAGTGGTGGTCGGCGATTGTTGCACGGACATTCAAGAGAAAGGTTGGACATGGATCAGAGCTATGGGGCACTTGTTACACCTCTGGTTAGAGAAAACTTCCAATACCATTGGAGACCAATGTGGTGGATGGCTACAAACAAAGGAGAAACGTCACTGAAGAACCATCTCAAATGGGCAAGGTTGAAGATAAAAGGAGTGGGTAGTAATGTACCAACAAAAATAATAATAGAAGACAAGGGTTTGGTCTTCATCATACCTATCTGGAGTGAAACTCCGATGAGGGTGGTTTTTGGAGAAAATGGTCAGATTGTTATGAGAGTTGTCAGGTAATTGAGAGCATCAATCTACGGTGCAGGGTTGATTACTATGGTGCTGACATCGTAGATCACACGAATGCCGAAAAGGGAAAAAATCTAATCAGATCTTCTTGGGGGAAGGAGACGCAGGCACGTGAGGGAGAGTAGTCTTTGATATTTTAAAAAGGAAAGATTTTGGGCCTTCTATTGATAGTGGGCTGACCCAATTGAAAATATTAGAGGAAGCAAATGATAAGAGTTACAGAAACCTTACCTTTGTTGTGGGCCTATCTTTAAAGCTCCAGGCAACAAGGAAAGATATGGGGCCAAATTGTTGTATTTTCATATGAACTAAACCCCGTTGTTTCGACCCTCTTAATACTGAAATAGAGCATATATGCAATGTTCCATTGAACACAATTTGTAGCTGGCAGTAGAGGAGTGAGGAGAAAATACACAACCTAGATATCAATTCCACATGCAATTCTCAAATAATCCAATTTTGTGGAGTAGACGACAACACAAATGATCACTTGGGGGCTAGACGCATGGAGGTAGACAATACAGAGAGAACAATTTATTGCATGTGGATCAATTTCAACAGTTGGACCAGTGGCCAATGGAGAGGATATACAACCTCTGAAAGTTCAAGTGCAAATAGCATAGGAGGAGGCTTCCCTATGGGTGAAACAAAAGATTATGCAACTCCTTTTTTTTTTTTAAACAAATTGGCTCTTGGGCCTAATTTGATAAAAAACCAAAATTATAGACAAGTCCACTGGTCCAATTGACCCAAATGAAAAACAAAAAAGAACTAAAGGACAAAAATAAAACAAATAAAATTAGAAAAAGCTAAAAGAAGTAAAAGATTATGCAACTCAGCAAACAGTTTGGTGTGGATTTTAGGGGTTTGAAGATGAAGTATGTATGGTCTTTGTTATTGAAGCTCGATAAAAAAGACGGGAAAAATTCAATAATGCTGAACCAACATCCCCTAAACCTAGGGGCCACACTGAAGTGAAGAATCTTCTTCAATTCGGAGTTAAATTCAAAGATGGCGAGCTGAGGAATAAGGGGAGGGAAGCTAGCTGTGTTTCTCAATGAAAATATACATTATCTTGTGGAATGTGAGGGGACTAAATGATATTGATTGATAAAAGAAGGGTGATCAAATTCTAATCCATGATTGGAGGGCTGATATTTATTGTTTCCCGAAACTATAATGGAAGGGGATTATGGTGAAGGTAGTTAAACACTTATTCAATAATATATGAGTAATAGATGGGCTGATTATGTGGGTTTGGAGGCCAGTGGAAGAAGTGGATGGATCCTTATCATGTGGGACAAAAGGGTGGCAGGGGAATTAATCCACTTTGGTGTTTCTTCTATCTCCTGTAAACTCTGCTCTATGGTGGACAATTGCAGCTGGGTGTTATGCCCCTAATTGCAGGAAAGAAAGGAAGGAGCTTTGGTTGGAATTGATAGGAACTAGAGGGGCTTGTGATGGATCTTGGGTGGATCGAAACACTGAACTTATTGACTGGGTGTTATGCCCCTAATTGCAAGGACTTCTCTAAAATCATTAAAGACTTCGAACTTATTGACCCTCTTCTTCTTGGTGGAGAATACACTTGGTTTAGGGGTAATAATAAAAAATGTTCCTTAAGAATTGATAGGTTTTTGCACTTTGTGGAATGGGATGTGAGAAGTTCAGCAAAATTAAACAATCTGTGTGCTACCCAGGATTATATAATTTGACCATTGCCTATTTCTTTAAAACGTGGGGAGTGGGATTTTTCCAAATCCTATTTTAAATTTGAGAATTGGTGGATGGAGGTTGTAGGTTTCAAGGGAACTGTGGAGGAATGATGGACATCTTATGATGCCTCTGGCAGAAAACAGATTACATCTTGGCCAACAAATTGAGGTTCGTGAAATCAAAACTGAAGGAGTGGAGTGTTTCATATGGAGGAACCTAAAGATTAAGAAGGCTGATAACCCATACAACATCAGGTCTATGGATACCATACAATAGAAAAGACTTTTAACAAAGGATGAATTATTATTGAAAGCGAGTTTACAAATGCTAAATGGAGTATCATGAAGTGGCAAAAAATGAGGAAATCACATGGAGACAAATATCTAAAATATTATGGCTGAAGCAAGGAGATAAGAACACTTTTTCAGAGGCCAATTTTCATAAGAGATACAACCACATCGACAAGGTAGACGTGCAGGGAGATAGCGTCATGGATCCACACAGATAAGGGAGAGATTATGGAGTTTTATCAGAAAATTTACACCAAGACAAAAGCTTGGAGACCCAAATTCAACTTTCAAGGTGATTATAAAGGTACTGAAGAGGAGAATGAATGGCCACAGAGGGATTTTGAAGAACAAGAGGTGTTAGAATGTCTGAAATAGTGTGCTGCTAACAAAGCCCCAGGCCCATATGGCTACTCTATGGGATTTTTTAGTTGATGTTGGGAGATTGTGAAAGAAGATCTAGTGAACACTGTTAGGAATTTTCATAAAAGTGAATACTTTGAGAAGAGCTTTAATGCAACTTATATTGGATGAATTCCCAAGAAAATGGTGCTAGCAGTCTTAAAGATTTCAGACCCATTAGTTTGATTGGGACATCTATAATCATATTTAAGCTACTCACAGAGAGGCTTAAGAGAGTGATCAACAAGCTGGTAAATGGTCACCAAATGGGCTTTCATAAGAGGTAAGCAGATTATGGATGCTACTCACATCTATAATCATATTTTAAGCTACTCGCAGAGAGGCTTAAGATAGTGATCAACAAGCTGGTAAACGGTCACCAAATGCGCTTCCATAAGAGGTAAGCAGATTATGGATGCAACCTTGTGATAGCCAATGAATGTGTTGATTCCTGACTTAATGGACAGGAAACAAGCATCCTATATAAACTTGATATTGAGAAAACCTATGACCTGTCAATTTGTACTTTCTTCTTAACGTTCTAAAAATTATGGGATTTGGTGTGTAGTGGATCAAATGGGTTTCTTTTTTGCATAAAGACTGTAAAATTTTCAATTTTGGTGAATGGATCTCCAGAAGGTTTTTCTCTTCAAAAGGAGGTTTGACACAGGTGATCCCTTCTCACCCTTTCTCTTTCTTATTTTCTTGGTTGGGTTTTTCTGATTAGGCAAAATGCAAAATTTGACCGGTGACCATGGAAGTTCATCGGGAAGACTAATGCCCCTTACAATTTCTTATGTTTTTTTTGGCTTGTAGCTAGAGAAGCAAGTCTCACTCATGAAAACTTAAAAAGAAGGGGATTTCATCTATGCTCTAGATGTTGTATGTGTGGTGCAGCCAGAGAACAATAGCCATCTGTTTCTACATTGTCCTATAACTTGTCCTATAACTGGAAAATTGTGACAACTTTTTTTGAACATGGTAGGACTAAGATGGTCTATGCCAGCAATAAGCTGTATTTATTGAAGTGCTGGAACTATAATGGTGGTGCAGAGAGACAAAAGAAGTGGTGGAAACTTGTCTCAGCTTGATATGGTGGACAATTTGGAAGGAGCGGAACTATAGAATTTTTGAAGACAATAGTAATCATGTGCAGAAAGTCTAGATGAATTGTATTTTTTTTATTTTTTTTTATGTAGAGGAGACTGAATCACTAGTTGATATCATAGGTTCCTTGTAAAGCAGTAGTCCTAAGCATGGTTAGGTTTTTGTATTTGTAGATAGCACTGTTATGGTACAGATCTAATATATATATACACACACACACATTACCCGTTTCAAAAAAAGAAAGGATGTATTATTTTTGAGAATGGTAAACTTTACTTCTATATATCCAAATGTATACTACAACAAAATGTAGTCCCCCATCACAAAAAGTCTAATCTATGAGAATCAAGCTTTTCGCCTTCCGTAAGTGCATATAGGGAAGTGGGCCCTCGGCTATTGAGAGGGCTTCTATTGTCTTTCTTTTATTTATTGGAGTTTCTTGTTCCCGCGCCCCTGGAACCGAGATCCCCAGTGATCTCTTGCAGTGTCAAAATCCTAATATATCTAATTACAGCCAATCAATTTCTGTGCTGTCTATAACTACTTGTTTACACCAAAAATAGAAAAGGTAGCAGTCTGTCTTGATCTTTTGTATATTGCTCTTTTTTCCTTCAAAACATCTCTGATTCCTCTCTTTCCATATGGTCCACCAAATACATGCAGGGACCCATCTTCCATCTCTCCTCCTTCACTGCATTGCCCTCTCTTTTCCAGCTTCTTAGCACTTCTTTGATTCTCCTATGTTTCACCCACGTGATCTTCCTGTATTGCTACTGTCCTTAAAACATCTGGAGTTCCTTTATCTCTAAATTGGCCATCAAATGCAAGCAAGTCATCCTCCATCTGTCTCTGTGACCTGCTCCAGTTCCAGCGGTTCCATCTACTTCCCAACAAAAGAGAGCTTCAGTAATCTTTCTTGGCATTGTCCAAGCTTATGCCCCTTTGAGATTAATAAAGATCTTCCATAATTGGTCAGTTATCCTGCAATGTAAAGATAGATGGCCAACAGTCTCCACCTCCTTTTCACTTAAATAACACCTTGAGTCAAAATGCATCTTTCTCCTGATTAGATTATCATGTGTGAGCACATCTTCATTTGCAAGTAACCCTGAGAAGCATGCAACCTTGTAGGGACTTTAGTCTTCCAAATATCTTCAATTGGTGAATTAAGGTTCAGGTTGATTTATCATTTTGTAAGCTGCATTAACTCTGAACTTTCCATTGCTATGTCCTAGCCATCTCAATGTGTCATCTCCAGTGTGTCGTCCTGTGAAGCTTTCGAATTGTTTGTACTTTGTACAACTTTGTCGTTCTATTCATCTCCCAATCATACAAGCTCCTTCTAAGTTTCAGCTCCCAGCCGTAAGGAGACCACATTTTAGCTATATATTTCTGTTGGTGTTGGAATAGATCATAAAAAAACAGGGACTAATACCCAGTTTCAAAAGAAAAATATCAGGGAATAATACCTTCAGAGCTCCATTCCCTAACTAGCTGTCATTCCAGAAAGTTGTCCTGGTTCCATTTCACACAGCTAGAAACTTGATTCCTTAGAGCAGGCCATAGTAACTTGATAGACCTCAAAGTCACCTTGCTCTATAGATTTTGAGGGTCTTGAGTGTACCTCCATAATCACTCTAACTTGAAGACTTTGTTGTGGTTCTTCAGGTTTCTAATTCACAATCCACCTTGAACCTTACTCACAATTAAAGATTTCCACTTGATCATGTGAAAAACCTTTTTTTTGTTGTTACCTAGCCGTTAGGATCACATTTTTGCAACAAACCAAGTGGGGAAACATATCTTCTGTAGTACTTTTCCGTGCCAAGTGGAGAAACCCCCTGTGGTACTTTTGGAAACCATACTGAAAGATCCAAGTCTGATCAAGAGCTTCTCATACTATGACTTAACAGAAGTGACTCCATTGTTCCTTGCCCCTCACCTCCATACATTATGACCTTTTTGTAGTGTACTTCGCATTTTAATTAGGCTTTGGAGCTCATTCAGCCTTCAATTCTGGAATTTCCTCCTAAAACTCGAGTTCCGAAATACTTTTCCATCTTGTAGTCTTTGACTCATGGACTGCACTGTATTCTCCTTCTGGCATGGCATGTGATTCTGTATGTGTTAGGAAAGTAAGTCTCAAAATGTTACTGTTGTCTCTAGTGCCACCAACGTCCCAAAAACCTTATCCTTCCCACATCTCCTACCTTGAATGATATGTTCCGCTAAACCCTACCCATCCTCCAAAAATAATTCTCCAAGGCAAAAGAACATTATTCATTTTCAAAAAAGAACATTATTTGTTCTCCAACCCCTTCCAAGACCTTGTAATTCTCCGCTATCACCTCCTTCCAAAAAAACTTGTTCCTCTATAGGTCTTTTTAAACATCCATAGGGGTTGTTTGGTTGGTGCAATAAGGGATAACAATCTTGGGATAAATGCGGATTATTTTATCTTGTGTTTGGTTATGGGTGTTAATTAGTCCTGGGAATCATTTTGTACTAAAATAGTGGGATTAGCTATCCCATATAGAAGGTTGAATAGCTAGTCCCATGGGATATCTTTGTCTATCCCATCCTGGTAACCGGACAACCCCTTAGATCTTTAATCCCCTAGGTCACCCCCAGATTTAGGAGACGTCACAGTTCCCCACTGTACCAAATGGAACTTCCTTGCCCCGTTTGTTGCATCCCATAGAGGACTCCTTTGGAGTCTTTCCAACTTTTGCGTGACACTAGATGGTGCATGAGACAAGGACATGAAGTAGGCAGGGATACTCAATTCACTCTTAATCTACACTTCCTTTCCTCCTTTAGACATCTGTTTCTTGTGCCATCCTAAAACCTCTTGAGAAAACCTTTGAATCACCAGATTCCTTTCCACTTTATCCTTATTAGAAGATCCTTGTGGCAATACGAAATTAGGTGGGAGGAAGAGCCCTGCAATTCAATATGACCACATGATGTTTATCTTAAGACCTGACAACACTTGAAACCATGTAACTGCTGCACATCCCAAATATTTCAACTTGGTACTATCTGCATTGCAAAAAATTATAGTATCATCTGCAAATAATAGATAGAGATATGAGACCCACCCGGAACAATGTTCTGCCACCGCTGCACTAAAACCCCTCAATTAATCACCAGCTACAACCTTATTATTCTTCATCTTGCTCAATGCCTCTATACAGGAATGAACAAGATGGGAGATAGTAGTTCTCACTTTTGCAGGTTGCTCGAGCTGCTGGAAAACTCTCACAAATTACCATTCATGAGACCTGTGTACCTAACGGCAGATATGCAACACTTGACCCAATTTCCTCATCTAACACTAAAACCCATCTTCAACATTACAAAATCTAGAAACTCTTGGTTTACATGGTCAGATCCAATTTGCTGCTCAAAACACCTGGTACTCCTTGCTTTCTTTTAGAGTCCATAGCTTCATTTGCCAACCAAAGTTATGTCTAGTATTTTTCTACCTTCCACTAGCATTTTCCGAAGTAGACATGGTCTCCTCTAAGATCTCCTTTAGTATATCAGAATGCATCTTAGAAATAATCATATAGATGCTTTTTTAAAAAAAACTGGTAATGTTGTATTCCTCAGCATTAAGGATATGCTGGATATTGAGAAATAAATCTTATAGATGCTTCTGACTAAACTAATAGGTCTATAGTCTTTGATGCTTGTTGCTCCTTCCTTTTCTGGGATGATGACAGTGAAAGATCTGCTGAGTTTTTTTTTCCTTTCAAATTCTCCCCCCATGAAATTTCTCAATGGTCTCCCTCACCTCACCTTTTACTGTGCAGAGCACATGTCTGGAAGAATGCCAAAGTTAAACCATGGTCATTTTCTTTTATTCTTCTGATCTGAATATTGTGCAAATAATTTTGTATTATTTTGGTGGGAAATTAGTCAAATTCTTGCATGGATGTCAATCTGTATTTTGGGTTGAAAAGTGATTTCCTTTGTCTTTCCCTATCTCTTTTTAACTTGTGAAGTTCAACTGTTGTATCATAGTTTCTTCCACAAAATAATGATTCCAATCAGTGAATTGACCTAGAGAAACTAGAACTTGTTCTTCTTCAGTGGCCTTTCAGCCTTGTATATACAAGTGCCATTTGTGCGTTCTTTGAGATGTTTATTTATATTCCACACTTTTGGCCCTCTTTTGGATAAATTCGTATGCATTTCTGCACCATGATTATTGCACCAATGTATTTCTAGATATGTCAGGACCATTACATGTTTTTAAAATTCTTCATTTCTCTTACGGGTATAAATTCTGGATTCTTTTCTGCTTCAGACTTGCTGCGACAATATATTTCTTGATTATGAGCACCCAAAGGACATTATACCTTCCCAAAGAAAAGAGTTCTGAAAGACATCGGGATAATATTGTTGCATTTTGAACAGGGACATTAGGAAATACATTAGTGAAATCACTTTGTTATATTCTGAATATGCAGATTCGCTCCATGGATATTCGTTGGATAGGTGATGATCCTGGAATATCTCGAGTAGGAGGAGCTGGTGGGCGAGGCTATGGAGGAGTTAATATTCTAAGTGCTGGAAGAGGGAGGAGATTTGCTAGGCAACAATTTGAGAATGATGTCAATGAATCAGAGAATAGAATCGTACAGAAGACATCAGATGAAATTGAGATTCTGCACACAGCAACACTGATAAAGAAGGTATAATACTGTGTTGATCTTGGTCAACTAAATTACTCATACATAGTACATCACGTGTAAGTCATTTTATTTTTGGCCTTGTCGACTTACCAGGTTGAGAAGGTTATTGATGCAAGTCACCCTGATCTGGCTGAGCTTGCAAAGGCAAAGAAAATGCTCAAGGTAGAATAAGTTAAATAGTTCCTTTAGCCCATATATTTGTTTTCTTCCAACGGCTGAAACCTGATTATATTACAGGAACATGAACAAGCATTAATTGATGTGATTGCCAAACTCACCGGTGTTTGTGAGAGTGGAAGTGGTATGAAATAATTACAGTTAAAGGTTATTCTTTTAAATTGGTGCAACTTATCCAAAATTTGTGTTTTGAATTGAGCTGAGTGTCACGGACTTAGAGTGTTGGCTAAAGATCTGTGCGGCACTTGACAACTTACTCACTATTTTTTCAAGATCTTGTAAGCTCAAGTAAGCCTTTGAAAGGAAGATTGCTAAGAGAATATGAAGAAAGACTTCTAAGAACAAGAGAGCTTTTTTTTAAGAAGAAGACTTTGTATTACTTTGTGGAATGCTTTACAACTTGCTTGCTTGCTTGGTGCCTTGGCAAATGAGGGGCACCTCTATTTATACTACCATCCAAGGGCCTTAGTGTAAATAATATTTACTTACAAGTCCCTAAAGATATTTACAATTTAGTCCCTACTCTAGAATTCTCTACATAATCTAGAGTTCTCCAAAGCCTTCTTGAATAATCTAAAAGATTCTAGAGTTCTCCGCATGCCTCTCCACAACTCTAGAATCATCCGCCCCTCTCCGGACGCAAATTTGGCTAACTTAGTGGCGGGACGTCACACGCTCCCCCACCTGATGATGCGGCGACCGCGGCGCATTGTTGCAAAAACTCTCGGATTTGGTCTATAAACTGCCACAAGTCTTCATATTTTTCCCACGTGGCCTCCTCCAGAGTTTGTCCCTTCTAATGTATAAGGAACATGGCGCTGGCTTGTTGACCTCCCTCCGCTTGGCTTGGTAGTCTATGATAGCTTCAATCTCCCGGTCGTGCGAGGCAGTGACAGTAATGGATGCCCGTCATGATTGGTTCCGGCTAGGTTCTTCTTTTCCCTCATGGTATGGCTTGAGGACGCTTGCATGAAACATCGGATGGATTTTGAAGTGTGGAGGTAACTCCACCTTGTATGAGATCTTGCCCACCTTGGCAACGATCTTGAACGGACCCTCATATTTTCGCACTAAGTTTTGATAAATGCCCCTTAGTGCCTTGAACTATCTCGGATTGAACTTCACCAAGACCATGTCGCCTTCTTTGTAGTCTGTAGGACGCCGTTTGCGGTCGGCAAACTTCTTCATCTTTTTAGCTGCCTTGTCTAAATAGGACTTGGTAGTGTCAAGCTGTTCCTCCCATCCTTTGGCAAGATGGTAGGCTCCCAAACTCTTTCCTTGGAAAGCGGCTGGTAGTGAATGCGAAGTTTGGGGTTGTTGACCTGTCGCCAACTCAAACGGTGTGCACCTGGTGGACTCGCTCCTTTGCAAATTGTATGAAAACTGCGCCATGTCTAGGAGCCTCGCCCAATCCTTTTGGTGCGCACTAACATAGTGCCTCAGTTAGCACTCCAACAGGGCGTTGACGCGTTCGGTCTGGCCATCGGTTTGCGGGTGGAAACTTGTGGAGAAGTGAAGTTTCGTGCCAAGTATCTCAAACAGCTCCCTCCAGAAGTTTCCCGTAAAGTGGGGGTTTCGATCACTAATGATATGTCTTGGCAGCCCCCAATACTTCACCACGTTCTTGAAGAACAATCGAGCGACTTCCTTTGAGGTGCAACCGGCTGTGGCGGGTATGAAGGTAGCATACTTTGAGAATCTGTCCACCATGACCATAATGGTTCCATACCCATCAAACTTGGGTAAGGAAGTGATGAAGTCCATGGTCACGCTCTCCCATGGGCGTTCCGCTCCTGGTAGTGGCTCCAGTAGTCCTCCCGGTTGCTTTTGTTCCACCTTGTCTTGTTGGCACACAAGACAAGTCTGCACATAGCGCTCGATGTCGTCCCGCATACGTGGCCAGTAATATATGGCCTCATCAGCACCCCCGTTCGTCGCTGCCCCGGATGCCCGGCCCACGGTGTGTCGTGGATTTCTCTGATGATTCGCCGCCTGATAGTCCCAAACTTGGGCACATAGACCCTTCGACCGGATGTGAGCAAAAGGCCACCTTCCACCCAAAAACGCCTTGTCTTGCCTTGGGTGGCCAACTCCATCAGCTTCTTGGCCTCGGGATCTTGTTGCATGCCATCTCTGATTGCATCCTGAATGTCACAATAGGCCGCTATGATGGCAGCAAGTTCGGCCTTCCGACTTAGCGCATCAGCCACAACATTGCCTCTTCCTGGCTTGTACTCTAAGTCATAGTCAAATTCTGCTAGAAAGTCCTGTCGTCTAGCTTGCTTCGGAGTGATCTTCTTTTGTGACTGGAAGTAGCTAGTGGCCACGTTATCCGTTTTGACTACGAACTTGGAGCCTAGCAGATAGTGTCTCCATGTGCGCAGGCAATGTACGATGGCAGCCATTTCCTTCTCTTGGACCGTATAGCGCCGTTCGGTCTCGTTCAACTTGCGGCTTTCAAAGGCAATTGGGTGTTTGTCCTGCATTAAGACTCCCCCAATGGCAAAGTCCGATGCATCCGCATGTACTTCGAAGTTCTTTGAAAAATCGGGCAGCGTCAAGATCGGCTCTTCTGTTACCGCAGTCTTGAGACCTTCAAAGGCTTGTTGGCACTCCTTGCTCCAAACCCACGGCTTATTCTTCTTCGATAACTCGGTTAGCGGAGTAGCCACTTATGAACCTGCGGTAATAGTTCGTAAGTCCAAGAAACGACCGTAGCTCGGTCACTTTGGTGGGCGCCTCCCACTCCTGGATTGCCCGTATTTTTTCCTCGTCTATCCGTAGTTTGCCCTGACTGATAATATGGCCCAAGAAGTGCACCTCGTGTTGGGCAAACTCGCACTTTTTCCGCTTGATATATAATTAGTTCTCCCGTAAGACTTGGAAGACCCTTCTTAGATGCTCCACATGCTCCTCCAAGGTGTTACTATAGACGACTATGTCGTCTAAGTATACTACTACGAATTGATCTAAATAAGGATGAAAGATTTTATTCATAAGCTTGCAAAAAGTTGCGGGTGCGTTGGTTAAGCCGAAAGGCATCACCAACCACTCGTATGCTCCGTACCTGGTTACGCACGCTGTCTTTGGTTCATCCCCTTCTGCGATGCACACTTGGTAGTAGCCTTTCCGAAGGTCCACCTTGGTGAAGTACTTGGCCTGCCCAAGTCTATCAAACAAATCTGCAATAAGCGGGATATGATATTTATTCTTAATAGTTACCTTATTTAGCACCCGGTAGTCGATGCATAAACGCAATGATCCATCTTTCTTCTTCTGGAATAGCACCGGTGCGCCATAAGGTGCCTTGGATGGATGGATGTGACCGGCCTCGAGGAGCTCCTTCAACTGCTTCCTCAACTCCTCTAGTTCGGGTGGAGCCATGCAGTAAGGTGCATGTGCGGGTGGCTTGGCTCCAACCTCCAACTCTATCTTGTGATCTACCTCGCGCCTCAGAGGTAGAGTCTTTGGCAGCTCGTCCGGCATCACGTCTTTATTTTCTTCAAGGACCTTCTCTATGATCGGTGGCAAGGACTCCTTAGCACCATTGTCTTCTCTCAAACTTGCAATGGTGGCTAGGAACGTCGGCTCTCCTTTCTTCAGGCCCTTCACTATCTGCATGGTCGACAGGTGGGTGTGTCCTTCCTTCTTTGGTACCTTGACTAGAGGTACCATGCACGACCCTTCTCGCTCCATGACCATGAGTCGTTGGAGGTAGGGGTCGATCATTGTGAGGCAGCATTGGAAGAACTCCTGTCCAAGAATGATATCAAAGATATCTAAAGGAGCGACGGTAAAGTTGGTCTTACCTTGCCACTGGCCCAGCGTGATACTTACTCCTTGAGTGACTCCACACACGGGAGTGGGGCGTTAACCGTCTTGAGGCGAGTGTTGCTTGGAATGTAGTTCAGCCCCAACCTCTCTACCGCCGTCTTGGTCATTATATTTGCTTCGGCCCCGGAGTCTACCATGGCACGAGCTGGCTGTACTGTGCGCTGAAGGCTCCCAGCTTCTCGGTCTGCTTGGCTATGGCCCCGCAAAGTCCAACCAGGCCCAATTGCGCGTGCCCGCATCCTGCCCTTGCTCTTGCGCGTCCTTCTCCTTCCGCTCACGGAGGACGGCGCCAAGGTTCTTCATCTCTGGGCACCTGGCATAGCCGTGTGGTCCTCCGCATATGTAGCATCCATCTCCCTTAGTGGTCTGCGCCGCCTTCTCCGTGTAACTCTGGCGCACGAACCGTCTGCTATCCGGCTTGTGGGAGTCGTGTTGTTTAGAGAGTGCTTGCTGCTCCTTGCCTCGGCCACGATCTCCCCCACCTTTGGCATGACTACTTCTTGTATCTCTGCCCTTAGCTCTGTCATGCTGGTCATGCTTGAAGTCGTTTAAGGACTTGGCTTGCGTGATGGCCTCGTCTATGGTCTTAACTTGTCGCTGCTCCAACTCCGTCTTGGCCCAGTTCTGCAATTCGTCCATGAAGTGGAACATCATGTCATCATCCGTAAGGTTGGGAATCTGAAGCGTTAGAGTTGTGAACTCTTTCACGTACGCCCGAATGCTTCTTGTTTGCTTGTTTGCTTCAGTTCCCTGAACTTACGCTTGACCTCATATATGACGTTGTTAGGGAAGAAGGCCTTTTTGAACTCTTCCCGGAATTGCTCCCAGGTGTTGATAATGCACGTCCCTTTCCCTATTTCGGCCTCTTTACGCGCCACCATAGCATGGCCATCTCGGAAAGATACAACACGGCAGTGTTGATCTTATTTTCGTCGCTTCTCACCCGATTACACTTGAAGTAATTTTCCAAGTGCCTCAAAAAGTTCTCCACCTCTTGAGCGTCACGGACGCCTTTAAATAGAGGTGGCTTGGGAGCCTCGACCCTGGCCTTCCTATCATGATCGGGTGACGCCGATCCTCTAGCTTCCACACCTTTCTTAAGTGCCTTCATTTCGGCCTTCATGGTTTCAATGGTGCTCAATGCCTCCATGAGCCGGCACTCCAAGGAAGTGATGGCTTCCTTCATCTTAAACTCGGCCCGCTGACGTCCCTCCAACTCCTTACGGATGGCTTCGGTCTCCTCAAGGGTGAAGTCTTCAAGAGTCTTGAATTTGCCGTTTGCCACATTCATGTGCCGGCCTAATATCTCCACGGCCTGCCTTGCCACTTCAACCCTCTAGACTCATTCTTAACCCTCTAGACCCATTCTTCTCCCGCAGTGACGTCAATGGCCTCCTCACCACATTCATCGTCACTTGGTTCTGTGGTCGAGGGTGGATGAGATGTTAGCGCCTCGCTTGGTGTGGGATTCGGTATCATTTCTTCACTACTCTTGTGATGTTTCTTTCCCTTGCGGCTCTTCTTTCCAACTTCCATACGAACGTTGGTGGTGCTAGCGGCGTTCACGTCTCCTTCGGTTGCCATTCTCCCAGTATCAAACCTTCGCTCTGATACCACTTGTCACGAACTTAGAGTGTTGGCTAAAGATCTGTGCGGCACTTGACAACTTACTCACTATTCTTTTAAGATCTTGTAAGTTCAAGTAAGCCTTTGAAAGGAAGATTGCTAAGAGAATATGAAGAAAGACTTAGAAGAACAAGAGAACTTTTTTTTAAGAAGAAGGCTTTGTATTACTTTGTGGAATACTTTACAACTTGCTTGCTTGCTTGGTGCCTTGGCAAATGAGGGGCACCTCTATTTATACTACCATCCAAGGGCCTAAGTGTAAATAATATTTACTTACAAGTCCCTAAAGATATTTACAATTTAGTCCCTACTCTAGAATTCTCTACATAATCTAGAGTTCTCCAAAGCCTTCTTGAATAATCTAAAAGATTCTAGAGTTCTCCGCAAGCCTCTCCACAACTCTAGAATCATCCGCCCCTCTCTGGACGCAAATTTGGCTAACTTAGTGGCGGGACGTCACATGAGTCTCACTTAATTGCTTTTTGTCCTATGTTGTGTTAGAGAGCTTCTCTACTGCCAGTTTTAATGCAAAATTCCTCAAAAACAAGCCACACTTTCCAGTTGCTGCACTGAAGAAAAGTTGTAAAGCTTTTTGCCCCCAGCCCGCCCTACTCAGGATGTGGGTTTTGAGTTTTTTGCAAAAAATTGGAGAACTTTATTTATTGCATAAAGTTTGAGAACATTTTTCAACACTTATTGAAGAACAGTCCAAATTTTATTTTTTGAGAATGGTTGCCAATGATCATTTGTGTACTTTTTTTCCCAACAATTTCCCAAACTGGATTTTTTGAAATTTGAGTTTGTTTTCTACCACTTAGCTGCTTCCAAAAAATTTAAGTGAATTCTTCCATCAACTCTATGAAAGTCAATCCGGCTTTTCTGACAATGATGAGTGATTTGACTAGAGAAGTGGATCGTAATGTTCTGATTCAATTCATTGTAAGAATTAATATTAGTCTAGCAAAAATGTTCTTAAAAATCCATGGTCAACAGAAGTTTTAAGTCGTAAAAGAGTTTTCCATCTGTCCATCATATTCGCTTAGTAGTGAATCCAATGAGCAGATTTGTGTAAATCTTGGAAGATGCAACAATGGAAATTGTATTCTTTGATTGACCCTCCTTTTGACAATTGTTGAATGCAATGCCAAAATATTTGCTTGATTTTGAAAGCCATATATCTATATCTTCTGTTCTTTTTTGGTTATAATAATTTATTTTTATATGATTAGGTGGGGAACCACCATTCTTCCATAAGAACGATCTGCTGGGGAGCAATCATGATGGTGTTGATATGGAGCCTGGGATGAGGGCAAGAGGTCAAGGCGCACCGGAAAATCATCCGGATGAGGATGTCATCGTTATTTAGTTTCTTCCTTTTTCATAATCATCATTTGTAGGCAATACATTCTGTCTATTTAGATTCTGGAGCTGAGCTGCCTAACATCGTATTTCAGCTCAATGGATTATAGTGCCAACTTTGCTGTCGCATGAATTGTGCAAGACAATGTAGAGATGTCTTTGTATGTTATGTTATTACTCTTTAGTTGTGCTGCTACAACCCTGAATAAAGTTGCTTCAGTTTGGCAGTACATTTTGTCTATTTAGATTCTGGACCTGAGCTGCCAAACATCGTATTTCAGCTCAATGGATTATAGCGCCAACTTTGCTGTTGCATGTATCTAGCAAGACCGTAGAGATGTCTTTGTATGTTATGCTATTACTCTTTAGTTGTGATGTTACTACCCCTGAATTAGACAGCTTCAGTTTGTTTTCATTCCCTAAACACATTTTTATTTTTTGTGATGGTATGTATGGTAGTGTGTATGATAGCTATCATCACTCACTAATATAGGTACAAGATATTCTTGATACAAATGAAAGGAATCCACCTAGCTTCTCTCTATGCTGGGATTTACTTCTCAGGACATTCATCCATTTCATAGACGAATATTCTCTCATCTTTAGGTGTCTTTCCACCAAGGCTTTAGACATGAGAAGAAATCACCTTTTGTTTTTGTTTAGCTACTATTTTCATAGAAGAACATTGGCAAGTGCTTAAAGAATAGCAAAGCAATAAGAAAGGGATTGATTGCATATGAGTTGCGTTTCAGAAACAACTTTGGTAGGTAGTTGGACATCAAACAAGTTATTGATTTTTGTATAACTTATACGACGTTTAGATGAAATAAATTATTCATGTATAAAACTAATACAACATTTGGTTGACAACCCGCTACATTATGAGAAAATCTGTATTATTATAACTAATACATGAAATAATATATGAATTTACTTATAACTAATAATAGTTTGTATAACTCTAACGAGCTAGATACTAGGTAAGATCATAATGTGGTAATGAATTGAAGAATGAGGTTGACCATGTCTGCATCAAAAGCAGGACCTTCCATCTGAAAATGGGTAGCTCCTTGAATAAGATGGGTTGTGTTATGTCCAGCAGCATCCTTCAACTTGTTCTCCAACTGTTTAACGCTAGTGAAACCATCATTAGTACCCATGACAAATAGTTTTGGCTTAGGGGATTGTAATATAGATTTTTGATGCCTTCCAAAAAGAATCGAAGCAGTGAAACCAAAAGGGTATCCTAAGCTCACATACCCAACCACTTGCTCTACTTCATCAACTGCAGATCCCGCTATCGCTGCTCCTGTTAGTTATTATCAATCACAAATTCAATACAAGAATAATTCAAGTTTTAGATCTAGTAACAAATATATAGACTGACCTGCAGATGAACCAATAAGGATAATTGTGTTTGTGGTGAAATTGGTGTGAACCCATTTGCAAACAGAGACAACATCGTTAATTTCAGCAGATCCAGTTAGGGAAGCACGGCCACTAGATTTCCCAGCACCTCTAGTGTCAAAAGTGACAGCAATCACACCTCGACTTGACAATCCCTTAGCAATGCCTCTCATCAATCCTTGACATCCACCAAGCACAGAATAAGGATGCACTAATACTGCAACAAAACTGGAATTGTTCTCTGAAGTTGGCCGGTAAACACGACCGTCCAATATTACACCGTCGGTGCTCTCAATGGTACAACTGCTTCTGCTATAGGTACCACTTTCTTCCGCCATAGCTTACCAACAGTGTAATTGCAAATACTAGTAAGGCTGTTGTAGGTTGGGCCGTTGAAGGGGTAGGTTTCTATATTTTGTTGGTTGCAGAAATAAATGCAACAAAATTAGATAAACATTTTATTTAAAATATTTGTTCGATATTATTTGATTACTTATTAAATTATGATAAAATTAATTAAACTTTTCTCATTTTACGCTAACAATTAATATGACATTTGGAAGTATAAACAAATTTTGAAGATCCAATTTTTTTTTTTTTTAAAGAGGCTAATTAATCAAAATAAAGGGTAAAAGATTTGTTCCATGTTATTTGATAACTTATTTAATTATGATAAAATTAATTAAACTTTTCTCATTTTACCCTTACAATTAATATGACATTTGGAAGTATAAACAAATTTTGAAGATCCAATTTTTTTTTTTCAAGAGGCTAATTAACCAAAATAAAGGGTAAAATATTTGTTCCCTGTTATTTGATTACTTATTAAATTATGATAAAATTAATTAAACTTTTCTCATTTTACCCTTACAATTAATATGACATTTGGAAGTATAAACAAATTTTGAAGATCCAATATTTTTTTTTCAAGAGGCTAATTAACCAAAATAAAGGGTAAAATAGTAAAATTGATTAATCTAATAATAATTTTTTAATCATCGTATAAAATAGAAAGTACCTATCTAACCTGGGATGAAGAGTGTATTTTTATTGTTAAATCAAGCCACATATCTATTTAAGATTCTATATATATACTTTTCAATAATTATTTATATAGTAGTTAAATTACAAATTCTAACAGATTAAGATTATTTTATATTAGATTTTTTTTGTTTTGAAATAGCAAACTATTAATTCAAATTAAATATTATAGCCATAGTTTCTTTTATTTGTAATTCGCAGCAAACATTTTATATTTTTCGCCATCCCATTTATATATCGAAATATACAAATAGACCGAAATGTACAAAATGCAGGACCCATTTATATATCGAAATATACAAATAGACCCAAATACATTTTTTTTTATGTATATGTATACCGAAATATACATATTAATAGCCATAGCAAACATAAAGTTTTCTATGAAGCGCAATTATACAAACTATAGCTATAACATACAAATGTGATTTTTATGTTTGCTAAACCTAAAATTTACTCTTTTTTTAATCATCATATGCAAGAGTAAAAAAGAGAGCATGTGGTTATTTTCCTTTTCGAGAAAAACTTTCTACTATATTTTAAGGATTTGAGTTTAGGACAATCTCAACAAGTTTGAGGGTCTAAAGTTAAATTTCATAGAGACCTTAATTTTTTTTCTAGTTGACATATATAAATTGAATAACAATAACATATTCAATGTAGTTATAGAAGTGAGATCTTGAGAGGGTAAGATGTGCGCAAACCTTATAAAGTAAGAGTGTAGACAATGTAAACTTTCAACGAAAAAATATAATATAAAGTTAGAACAATAAAACCTAGCTCAAGAATTTGAGAAGTTAATATAATGAAACAAAATAGTGCTACTACAATAACATACCTAGTGTAGTCCCACATAGTAGAGTCTGAGGAAGAAAAAGTGTGTACAAATTTTACCTCTACTTCAAAGGTGATGTTGACAGGATATTTCGAGAAGACCCTTGACTCAAGAAAAAAATAGTTTAGGAAAAGTCGTAATGAAAGTACAAATGACAATAGAAAATAACAAAAACAACAAATAGTTGCAGAACAATACTACTACAACAATAATCCTATAATTGAACTACATGAAACAACAAATAGTAACATAAACCGAAGAACACAAAACTACAAGAGTAGTACTACGCCGACTAGTAAGGGCAACAAGACAAGACACTCCTACTTACTAGCATAGATGCATTCCTCCCTACTAACCATGTACCCTAATAATTTGTTTCATCCACACCTTCCTATCTAAGGATATATTCTTAGTAAGATGCAATGATGTCATGTCTTGTAATTATCTCTCCCCAATTCTTTTTTTTTGTCTACCCTTTCCTCTTTTGAATTCATCCATAGCCAACCTCTCACATATTTGCACTATCCTTACCACATATCCGAACCATCTCAATTTCACTTTTTACATCTTGTCTTCCATCGAAGTCACTCCCACTTTGTCTCGAATATCCTCGTTTTAAATTCTGTCTCTCCTAGTATACCCACACATCCATCGCATTATTCTCATCTCCGTCACTTTCATCTTCTGAACGTGAGAGTTCTTGACTGGCTAACACTCAACTTCATACAACAAAATAGTGTTTCACTAAATTTGAAAAGTTGATATAATGATATTGAAATAATGTTGACTTGTTGTGATGCTAGAAATTTGAAGAAAGCACCAAAAAGCAAATTTATTTTTTTGCTAAGCAAACAACAATAGATTTTACATAATGTAAAAGGTTTGACCGTTTGGGAGACTTCAGAATGTTCAATAAAAAGACAATAAAAATAATGAAAGAGGAATGAAAAGGGTAAATATTTAAATAATAATGTGGATTCATTTTAATCGCCAGAATATAAATGAGGCAAAAAAATACATTTTTACATAAACAAAGTATATTAACCTTATTATTACCACTTATAGTAGTAGAATATGTTTTACCATCTATAACATCATTTTCTTAATAATCTATCTCCGTCTTCCACTCCCCGCCTCTCTCTCTCTCTCTCTCTCTTGTGTCCATCTTTCTCCCCCCTCCCCCCCCCCCCCCCTTTCTCTTTTCTTCTGTCTTTTTCTCTTCTCTTTTTTTTTTTTTTTTTAAATTAATTATCCTAACTTATGACTTGATTTTGGATTGAGTATTATTGAAAACAATTGAGAATTTCTTTGAACTTATATCTTAATGTTTAAGGATTTTGATGAAGAAATAACATTTATTTTCTTTGATGATATTAAGATTGATCTTTCCAAAATTTTATCAAAGTGTATGAAAATCATAGGAAAATTGTATATTATAATTTCTTTTGACATCATCAATAAAAGAAATATATACAAATGACAATCGTAATACATTTTGAATTCATTATATTATACATATTATAGGCATGTTTCAATGCACGTGGTGAATATATAACTAATATATTTTTAATATAGTAATATATTTTAACACCGTTAACAAGAGAAAAAAAAAATATAATACATTTTTAATTCAATATATTATGTAACTGTTTAAAAATGTATTCATCGAAAAAATGATGTTGAAATATATTATTGTATTAAAAATATATAATTGTTAAAAATATATGACATATTATATACTCCCTCCGTCCCATTTTATGTGAGGTAGCTTGACTCGATATGGAGTTTAAGAAAGAAAGAAAGACTTTTAAAACTTGTGGTCCAAAATGAATGATTGAAATTTGTGTGGTTGTAACTCATTTCATTAAGGGTAAAATAGATAATTTATAGTTAAATTGTTACTTAATATACAAATGTGTCATTCTTTTTTGGGACTGACTAAAAAGGAAAGTAAGTCACATAAATTGGGATTAAGGGAGTGCCTGTTTTCGATAACTGAAAAAATATGTTACATTTTTAATAATAACATATTACATAATTGTTTTTCAGTATAGTATACATATTATAATATACTATATAATATGCAAATTAATTTAAATAGTACTGGAACATTTAAAATTCAGTCATAGTACTTATAATACATTTATATTAAAAATATTATAGTTATATATTCACATAGTCATATAATATGTATTTGAATTCAATATACTTATAATCTTTGTTTGGGGTAGTTTTGGCGTTTAGAGCTTTTCTATAGTTTGACTTGTTGGGATTGCTAGCTCAGTCATCAGGGCGTTCATTTGATTTTTATGCAAATTTTTCTATTTTGGAGCTTTTGAAGTTTAATGGATTGACTTTGGTCAAAACTTTAGGTAAACGACCTTAGAACGCAATTCCAAGGGTCTTGTTAGCTCTGAAAAATCAATGCTAGTCTACATGGACATTTAGCCCACATCCCCAGGCTTTCGAACTTATTTCAAGCAACCTTATGACTTATGGCCAAAATAGTGCTTTGGATGTGGAATTCACTTTTTGTCGAGATGACCCTCATTGAAAGTTTTGACATCTCCATTGAGTTTGAAATATCAAATTTGGTGAGGTAGTATAGTGTATTTGTGTGCACGTGATTTTGAACGAATCTCGAGCCTCTGTTGGGACATTTTGCCAACTCAAAGTTGAGCTGGTGCAACCCTTTATGGTGCACCCAACTTTGTTCTTTGCATCTGCACACTTGAAGCCACGTTTGAGAAGATCAATTTCTTTATTGTCGCATTTGTGTGTGTTTACCCTGTCTATCATGATGAAGGGTTTATGTACCTAGTTAAAGCTTAATCATCGCAACCCTGACCCTTCGAGCCTTGTGATTGTGATGCGTGAATGAGTTGAAATTATATTGATACACCTAAGTTACACCTCCATTAAAGAAGTATAACACGATAATTGTCAAATATAGAACACAACAATGTTGGAGTCGAATCCCAAAGGGAATAAGGTGAGATCTAAGCCGTATGAGATTATTTACTATTAGTTACTAATGTTCCGAGAAAGAAAAAGTTTGGGTTGATGAAATTGTTCTTAGTATCAACTAGTACTTGTAACTTCAGCACTACTAATTTAAAATAAGAAATTTATAAAGAGAGGACTGTTCACCAAGACTGTATGACTTATTTAGGGTCAATATGAAATTCAACCTTGCAGTGTCAATATACCAAATTATCAAACTTCATAATATATTTAATTGTTTCCCAACCAAATTAAGTATGTATCACTCTTATTCTTCTGCACTAAAAATGTTGACCTTAAACCATCGACATTTACTCTGAGTAGGTTAATCTTTTTGCAACATCAACCATTAGACGAGTTTTAATAGTCTCAAATCCTTGCTATTAGCTCATTTCCTAGGTTTTACACCTTTTTACTCAAACAAGTCAAATCTAGAGCATGTTCTAATATTTTCAACTATTAAAATTCAATTAAAACGACAGAACTAACAAGACATACAATCACAATATAAATTTTATTCCGCAAAGATTCTTTATTTAGGTAAAATCGTCATGGATTCCACAATTCTTGATTGTGGGGTTTAACTGTTCATGATAATTGAAACCAAATGTTCAATTTCATTCATTTAATAAAAATTTACTTAAAAAGTGAAGAAAACTTAACAAAACTTTGATTTCAGGACCAAAATAACTCTCAATAAACTTCATAGCATACACTGTTAATGCGTTCTTGATAAAAACAATAATCTTTAAATCTTAGAATATAATATTTATAGTTCCAGCAAATTTGAAATTTAAAATGTAAAAGCTGGTCCTCTGAAGCACATTTGTCTGCCCGTTACAGGTGTGATAGTTCGTCTCCTTTGTCGTCATTTTGTATTAGTAGCTTGGTTAGAATACCCCTAGTAACGGTCTACTTGACAACCCATTGCACATGTTACGGTTCATTAGATGGACCATTAAAAGCCACCATTTTGCATTCCACTGTCAGTCTTTGAGCTGATGATTCATCGGGCATGTGACTATGTGACAGTTCTCCCATTAAAGGTCTATTTTACCAACACTTAGCTCCATTTTGCTTCCTTTCCCCTTTTGTGTGATTTTCTGTGTAACTTAGTAGGTAAACCATGAAATGATACTATCGTTGCTTAAGAATTAAAATTTATTCATAATCAAAAGTATCAAATATGTCATCTAATATCATCACATCAACATCCACAAACATTTGCTTGTCCTCAACCAGCACCTAACAATGTATGTACATTCACATGAACTATCAACACTCACAATAGTTATCAAGCAACACTTTATCGAAGAATGCACATGTATATCAGTTAACACATCAACTCAAAAGGATCTAAGGGTGACATCAGAATATCAACAAGCAACTTGACATACACCATTTGTGATTTTTTTAAGAATCAAAAATCAATAGTGCACTCTTAATGCCCTCACCACAAAGAAATCCCTATCACTCACAACTCAAGGTTTGTTTATGAGGAACACTAAAAAACACTAACTCTCAGAATAATATTCAAACTATGAACACACAACCCATAAGCTTGCACTTATTATTATACACCAACTTTACAAAAAATGAGACTAGGGTAACTATTGGAATTTTTTAGCTTGTAACATAGGCTTGGGGTAAAGGAAGGGTACATTTGGGAGTGGTGAATATGCCCTTCTTGATATCATCTTCAACTAGCTCTCCTTTTCTTTTCATAGCCAACCTTTTCTCGTTTTTTTACCCCTTAATTTTCTAATATTTCAGATGTGACTCACCTTCTTTTTTCTCTTTTCACTTTTTTTTCTTTTGAACATATACACATTCATCCTATATTCATATGCCACATCCATATGTTCTGATTATTTCTAGCCTATATTTTTTATACCCCATCATTGTAACACCTCAAAAATTAGAAAGTTTAATTGGAAAGGAAAATGTAGTTTTTGGCACTGAGGCGGTGGTCTATGAGACTGACCTACTAATGTACCACAGATTTAAGGTACTTATAATGCTTTAAATTTGGAGTTTTGTATGTGTCTTAATCATTTGTTAGTAGACCTGATGGTATTTTTATCTATGGTTACAAGAAAGTAGGTTGTGATAGCCCGAGGATGGACCTTAATGAATCAACTAGTTTTTGAAGACTTATGGGTCAACCTATGGGCCGTGGTCCATTCTACGAGCCGTAGGATTGACTTGTAGATGAAGGTTGAAGATGATGGTGATATTTTGTCTAAGTATCGGGCAACATAAGCAAACTATGAGCCGTAGAATGATCTACAAGCCGTAAGTCTGAGTCGTAGAAAGAGTCAGAAAAGTTAGTCCAGTACATTGAACGATGAGTTGCTAGGACAGACCATGCAAAGGTTTATGAGTCATAGATCATGTCCGTAGGAAGATTCCAAATATCCTTTGAAGAAGCTACCTTCTATGGGCTTGGTCTACGAGCCGTAGACCATGAACCATAACTTGTTTGTCAAAGCCCACTTTTCTATGTTTCCTTTTCCTAGTTTATTTAGGAGCAGATGTTTATAAATAGTTGTTTTATTTCTCAGTTTTGGATGTTAAACAGTTGAATATTTTTTTTTTGGTTTTGTGAATTATTTTGGTGAATAATTTGTCCATTTTAATTTTTGAAGCATCAATTTATAATACATCTTTGGTTCATTAATTCAAAATTCCAGAATTCATCTACTCTAATTGTAATTTCATGATTTATTTTAACAACCTTATTATTAATTGTGATAATTCAAGCATGAGTAGCTAAATCCACAACTAGGGTTGTGGGAACCATGAGAAATTAACCAAGTATACCTAATAATTAATAATTCTTGAATAGTATTTATGCATGTATTATTAATCTCTTCATTTTAATTTATTTTTAATGGTGGCCGGCGTTAGGACCCGCCTTATTCCTACTTGCTCGGCTAAGGAAGTAACAAATGGGAAAATAGATTAAACAACAGAGATTTGGCAACTACAGCTGACATCTAATAGCTTGAACCCCCTCTGTGAGAGCTACTATGGGATTAAAGGTAAGGATTAGTAAAAGATACAACCGTAGAACGACCAAGTTGCATGGTGAAATTCCCTTCTTAGGTTACTAGGTGCTTAGTAGTCACCTAACTTACTGACTTTGCATGTTAAACACTAGACAAGGTTACTACTATAAAAGTTTATTGCGTTAAGGATTTGTGGGGAACACATATACCCTAGTTTTATCTACTATTAATTCTACAAAATATTCAATCTTGTCTACTTGGTCACTTGTTACTGAAATTAATCAATTAATTTTTTTTGTTTTACAAATCCACCCTTTTACGGAAATAACCAAACTAAAAGTAAAATTAACATCTAATTAGCCTAAGTCTAGACCTCATTCCTCGCGGGATCGACCCTAACCTTTGTTAGGTTTTTTATTTGAACAACAACCAATTATGATTCTTTAGGGATGTATAATTTACGCATATCACCTATGGACCATAGGAAGGAAATGGTAGGACCTAGAGTTGAGTTTTGCGAATTTCAAGTTTCTAAATTTTAGCCCACGAGTGAACAAGATGCGCCGTAGGAAGTTTTACCAATCATAGGATTGATCCATAGATTGATTTAGTAAAGTTGACTTGAGACCTCAATCTACAAGATGAGTTTGATGGGTTGTAGAGAGGGTCTCATAGAAAGGATTAAGACTTAGAAAAATTTTGTACTTGAAATTGGATTATACGGAAGAGGTCTATGGACCAAAGATAGAGTGACAGACTGTAGAAAGCTCTCATGGGAAATGATTAAATTTTTGGGTTTCTAAATTTGGTTCTACAGTTATAAGTATAGGTCGTAGAATGCTTTATGAACCGTAGGTCGGAACCGTAGATCACTTCCGACAGTTATTTATTAAGGGTATTTGGGTCTTCTTTCTATATATTTAATACCTATCCTATGTAGTTTTTACCCTAATTCCAAGTCCATAGCTATCTTTCAATCCCTAAATCTACCCAAACTCTTTCATTCTTTTAAATTCCCAAATTCCATCACATTCATCCCCTTCAAATCATCTCAAGCTTCAAGGAAGAAAATCTAGGGTTCAAGCTTTAAGTCTCCTTGTTACTCCATGGATTTTGGGCTTTGATCATCAAAGTATGTGTGACTTCACCAATGGATTCCATTCATCCATTGGGTTCCAAAATATTTCCAAGTTTCCAATTCAATTTCACCTAAATAACTTAGGGTTTCATGTAATCTACATGGGTCTTACTTGATGTTAATTTAATTGTTCAATTTCAATCTTCTTATGCATATTTTGATTAAACTACATGATTTCCAATTGATTTCTATAAGACTCATCCATTATTCATAATTTTGACTATGAATTTATGAAGAAGTCCATGAAGTTATCAATATGAATTATGAAAGTTATATATGTTTTTATGAGGAAGATATTCATGTCTAAGGTTGCTTTTAAGATAAGCATCATCAAATTGTGAAAGGTTTTCTCACATAATTACGAAATCATGATTGGTGAAAGGATTTCTCAAATATGCATGAATCATGGTTTAAAGGAGCTCCTATATGATGACTTAAGATTAGATTGGTAGTTTAAATTATGTCTTTCCAAGTATGATAATATAAATATGGGTATGACTAACCATTGGGATTTTACTTATTACTGAGAAGATATTGAGATGGAGGCCTTCCTATTAGTAGAGGTCGGGTGTCTAGTATCAATCTCATTGTCCCTAACTATGTGCCCTTGTAGAATGTGTTTTGGAAAGACATATCTAGTAGATCCACCTAAGCTATAAGTTCATGGCCCTTAACTTGGCATGTAGAACATATCTTTTCGGTGTAGAATCAAGACGCTGGATTCCATGTTTAGATCATATGGTCTATGTCGGTTAATCGTAAATATCCCACAAAAAAATGAACCAAGTTACTTTTAAGGTTTTATGAAGCTTTTATTATGCTTTAAGATGCATTTACTGTGTTCATGATTTATGATTCTTCCTTAAAGGCTTTTTAATATGTTTTAACTTGGTCATGCATATCATGTTTTCTTTATGTCCTCTTATGATCATGTTTTTATGCATTTCCCCATACTTATTACATTAAATGTAATAATGCATACTTGTGCCTACATTGTCTCACATGTAGGGTTCGACGCTTCCTCTCCTCCCACTCGTGGTTTGTAACACCTCAGATTCAAAAAGATGGAAAAAATGTAGCTTTCCAGGAACTGATGCTAGAACTAACTGAGCCACCAATGTTACTAGAGTGAATCCTCTAGAGTTTCATGCTTCTAAGGTTGAGGAAGATCTTCAAGAGTTCATTGATGAAATGTATAAGGTGTTGATGATCATGGGAGTGACACCAATGGAAAAGGCGTAATTATGTGCTTATCAACTTAAGGGTGTTTCTCAAATATGGTTCAACCAATGGAAAGAAGAGAAGGTAGAAGATGCGGTTCCTCATAATTGGGAAAGTTTAAGGTTGATTTTATTGAAAGGTTCTTTCCTCTTGAGATGAGGGAGGCAAAGGTGCTTGAAACCATCAAACTTCATCAAGAAAGTATGAGTGTAAAGGAATATGCTTTAAGGTTTACACAATTTTCTTGATATGCTTCTACTATGATTACCGATCCTAGGGCAAGGATGAGTAAGTTCGTTTTAAGTGTGTCCAAAATGGTGGTTAAGAAATGATGTATCGCTATATTTATCAATGATATGGACAATTCTCGTCTCACAGCTCATGCTCAAAAAATTGAAGAGGAGAAACTTAAGGAAAGTTCTAGAGAGGCAAAGAGGGCCAAGACTCGTGATGGTGACTTTTCACATTCAAGGTCTGAGAGACATGGTCATTCTAAGTTACGACAAAGGTTTTCCAGCCAAGGTTCCTCCAATGCTCTTCCTAAGTTAAACAAAGATAGTGTGTCTAACCCTAGGACACAACGAGGAAATGATGGTGGATCTTCATTGTCGTGCTAGGTGTGGAAGGAAATATGAGGGTAAGTGATTAGCCAACATGAATGGGCTTTGGTAGTGGTAAGAGTGTTCATAAAATAAGGGATTGTCCCGTGCTTACGGATAAGGGGAGAGAAGGTAAGCAAGCTCTGCCTAGTGGTTCGAGTTAAAGTGCTCTAAAGCAAAATCGATTCTATGCACTTCAGACTTATCATGAGAGAGGGTTCTCCTGATGTGGTTACCGGTATGTTGAAAGTCTTCCAACTTGATGTTTATGCTTTACTTGACCACTGTGCTACCTTGTCTTTTGTGAAACCATATGTGACTATGAGGTTTGATA
This sequence comes from Solanum bulbocastanum, assembly GCA_037074985.1. Taxonomy (NCBI): domain Eukaryota; kingdom Viridiplantae; phylum Streptophyta; class Magnoliopsida; order Solanales; family Solanaceae; genus Solanum; species Solanum bulbocastanum. Next base: position 23,396,081 of record CM073599.1, read on the forward strand.
TTCTTCTGGATGTGTTGTTAGATCTTTTTTTCTGTCTTTACTCTAATTGGTGAATCTATTGTGGCTAAGAGGGTCTATAGAAAGTGTCCTGTTCCCTTATCCCGTAGAGACACTCATGTTGATCTTGTAGAGCTTGATATGCTGCATTTTGGTGTTATCATTGGTATGGATTGGCTACATTCATGTTATGATTTTGTTGACTGTAGAACCCGTGTAGTCAAGTTTCAGTTCCCAAATGAACCTATCCTAGAATGGAATGGGGAAAATCTATGCCTAACATCAATTTGCTTCTTATCTAAAAGCTAGAAAAATTATTTCTAAGGGTTACATATTCCATATTATGCGGTTTAGGGATATGGATTCTGAAACCCCTACTCTTGAGTCGGTCCCTGTTGTGAACAAGTTTTCAAAAGTGTTTCCCGATTATTTACCCGATGTTCCTCCCAAAAGGGAAATAGACTTCGATATTGACCTTCTTCCATATATGCAACCTATCACTATTCCTCCTTATCGAATGGCTTTGACAGAACTTTAGGAATTAAAGGAGCAATTGAAATATTTTTTGGATAAAGGATTCATCCAACCGAGTATCTATCCATAGGGTACTCCAATTTTGTTTGTTAGAAAGAAAAATGGTTCACTCCATATGTGTATTGAGTACCGACAATTGAATAACGCTACCTTTAAGAACAAATATCCTCTCCAAGGGTAGATGATTTGTTTGAGCAACTTCAAGGGGAAATTTACTTCTCTAAGATTGACCTCTCATCGGGTTACCACTATTTGAGGGTAAAGGAGATGACATTCCGAAGATGACTTTTCAAACTTGATATGGTCATTATGAGTTGGTAATGTTGTTTGGTTTGACGAACGCTCTGACTGCATTTATGGATTTAATGAATATGGTGTTTAGACAAAAACTTGATATGTTTGTGATTGTGTTCATTGATGATATATTGATCTATTCGAGCAGTGAAGATGAGCATACCAATCATTTGAGGATTGTGTTGCAAGTCCTCAAGGACCAACAACTCTTTGCAAAGTTTAGTGAATGCGAGTTTTGGCTAAGGTCTGTGGCTTTTCTTGGTCATATTGTTTCTGGTAAGGGTATTGAGATAGATCCTAAGAAGGCAGATGTGGTAAAGAGTTGGCCTAGACCTCTATCTCATTCAAATATTAGAATTCCTTGGGTTTGGCTAGTTACTAGAGAAGGTTTCCCGAAGGATTTTCTTAGATTGCCTCTCCACTGACGACATTTACCCAAAAGAAGGTTAAGTTCGTATGGTCCGAAGCGTGTGAAAATAGTTTTCAAGAGTTGAAAGATAGACTTAATTATGCTCTAGTGTTGACTTTACCGAAAGGAACCGATGGGTTTGTTATTTATTGTGATGCCTCGAGAATTGGGTTAGGATGTGTCCTTATGCAAATTGGGAAAGTCATTTCCTATGCTTCAAGGCAACTTGAGATTCATGAAAAGAATTATCCTACCCATGACCTTGAACTAGGTGTTTGCTCTAAAGATTTGGAGACATTATTTGTATGGTGTTCATATAGATGTTTTTATTGACCACAAGAGTTTGCAATATGTGTTTAAACACAAAGATCTAAATCTTTGCCAAAGAAGGTGGCTTGAGTTACTAAAGGATTATGACATGAGTTTTCTCTATCACCCCGGCAAGGCAAATATGGTGACAAATTCTCTTAGTCGGTTATCAATGGGTAGTATTTCTCATATTGAGAATGATAAAAATGAATTGGTTCGAGATGTTCATAGATTAGCCCGATTGGGTGTTCGGTTAGTTGACTCTACCAAAGGTGGTGTAATGGTTCACCATGGTTTAGAATCATCTTTTGTGGTGTATATGAAAGCCAAGCAAGGTATTGATCCAACTTTTATTGAATTGAAGGAAGTGGTGCTTAAAATATCCGAGAGGCTTTCTCCCAAGGAGGAGATGGTGTGCTTAGATATCAAAGTCATTTGTGTATTCCTAATGTTGATGACTTGAGAGGGAAAATCTTATCATAGGCCCATATTTCTTGATATTCCATTCACCCAAGAGCTACCAAGATGTACCGTGACTTACGGGAGATCTATTGGTTGAATGAAATGAAGAAGGATATTGCAGAATTTATGGCTAATTGTCCTAATTATCAACAAATAAAAGTTGAGCATCAAAAGATGAGAGCTTTATCTCAAGATATTAGCATTCCTATTTGGAAGTGGGAAGATTTGAACATGGGCTTCATTGTTGGTTTACCACTCACCCGGTAGCAATATGAATCGATTTGGATGAATGACAAAATTGGCTCCTTTCATTCTCGTCAAGGTTTCTTATTTAGAGGAGGACTAGGCTAAGTTTTATTTGAGGGAAATGGTTAGGTTTTGTGGAGTTCCTTTATCCATTATCTCTATAGTGGTACCCAATTCACTTCTCAATTTTGGAAATCTTTTTAAAAGAGTCTTGGTACTCATGTGAAGCTTAGTACGACCTTTCATCCGCAAACCGATGGGAAAGCTGAGTGTACTACCAAACTTTGGAAGATATATTGAGAGTATGTGTAATTGACTTGCCTTTTATTGAATTTGCGTATAATAGTATTTATCACTCATGAATTGGAATGGCTCCATTTGAAGCTCTATATGGTAGGAGATGTGGATTTCCTATAGGTTGGTTTTAAGTGGGAGAAGTTGCTTTGATAGGCCCCGAGTTGGTGTATGAGACTGTGGTGAAAGTTTGACTTTTTAGAGAAAGGTTGAAAACATCTCAAAGTTGACAAAAATAATATGGCGATGTTAGAAGAAAGGATCTTGAGTTTGGTGAACATGATTGAGTCTACTTAAAAATTTCATCCATGAAGGGTGTGATGAGGTTTGGAAAGAAAGGGAAGCTTAGTCCTCGTTACATGGGCCCATATCAAATTTTGAGGCGTATTGGCAAAGTTGCTTATAAACTTGATTTGCCGAATGATTTGGCATTAGTGCATCCAGTTTTCCATGTATCCTTATTGAAGAAATGTGTTGAAGATCCGACATCCATAGTTCCCTTAGAAGGTTTGAGAGTTAAGGAGAATATTTCTTATGATGAAGTTTCAGTTGAGATTTTAGACCGGCAAGTTAAGAAGTTGTGAAACAACGAAGTTTCTTCCGTAAAGGTTATTTGGAGGAATTAGTTAGTTGAGGGTGCTATTTGGGAGGCCGAGGCCAACATGATGTCTAGTTATCCTCATCTCTTTCCTTTCATCCCTATTCTAGCTTGAGGTATTTAGTTCTGCATGATTTACTCTTTTGGTGTAATGTGTCTTAGACATTCCCATGATTTCCATATTTATGCATGTTCATGAAAAGCTTAAATTTTGAGTAAAGAGTTAACTTGGTTGATTTCTTCATTTTATGTGCATTTGAGTATGAGTTGATAGACTTTATGAGATGATGTTCTGAACATGCTTTAGCTTGGAGTTGATGTTTCCTCCTTGGATATGTGCATTTATGTGATTGCATTCATAATAGGCTGTTAGGTTAAGTTCCTACCCTTCTTATGATGTCTTAAATCTCATTTGAGGATGAATGTTCCCAAGGGGGAGATAATGTAACACCTCAGATTCGAAAAGACGGGGAAAATGTAGCTTTCCAGGAACTGGTGATAGAACTAACGGAGCCACCAACGGCCCGTGCTCTAACACATGGCCTATAGGTAGGCCCATGGTTGGCCAGTCCCAATTTTCCAAAAGTGTCAAGTTTAAGTATTTTCATATGGTTCACCAGGACGGTCTGTTGTCTTATACATGAGTTGTAGGTAGGTCTTGTAGGTAAGTCCCAGACTTAGAGAAATTTTAGAACCAAAAGTTAAGACCCATGGTTGAGATGTACGGCCCATAGGTGGAGCCACGGACCGTACATGGGTCCGTCGTTGGGGGTCCAAAATCTAGTGGTCTCTGATCTCACCCACAATCGACCTAGACGGTCTGTGGTCAGACTAACGGACCGTATGGTCTGGTCGTTGGTGAGGTCAACAATTATTTTAATAAGGGTCTTTTGGGTCTTTTCCTAATTATTCTAACCCAATACTATGTCGTTTTACCTTCTATTAGAGGCCCTATATAAACGTTTTTACCCCCCAAAATCTCTTAATTCAATTCATTCTCTCAAATTCCTAAAAGAAGAACAAGTTCATCTTCTCCAATATTTCTCTCTCTAAAAGCTTGAAGAAGAAGGCTAGAGTTTCAAGTCAAGTCTCCAATTTCACCATTGATTGTAAGCTCTTGGCATCAAGGTATGATAGTATTCACCTCTGGAGTCCTTTCCTCTATAGGGTTCCTAAATTCTCCTATTTCCACAAGGAAGAATCTCCAACGGAAATTAGGGTTTTTACTCAATCTCATTGGTTCTTTTAAATTATGATGTTATTGATTGATTTATGTCTTTTTATGCTTAAATTGAAGAAATTGCATGTTTTCAAGTTGAATCCCCATAAAACCATGTGAAATCCATATTTTCTAGAATTGATCATATGATGAAGCTTTTGAATCATGAAAGATGAGTTTATGAAGTTATGCATGTTCTTTATGAAATTGATGAAAATAATTTAAGTTTCTTTGAGACTAAGGCATCCATGTTGTTGTTGTGAAAGGATTTCTCACATACACATGAAAACATAATTGTGAAAGATTTTTCTCACATAAAGGATTCTTAGAGTTGAAAGGTTTTCTCAACCTAACTTTGAATCAAGATTTAGGAGCTATTCTAATGAAACCTCGCTTGGATTGGCTACTTGATATGCCTTCCATGGATAACAAGGAAAGTGGCGATTACCCATGCCTCTTAATGATAATACAAGTTAATATAATGACTATTCCGTGGGATTTACGCTTAGCACTGACAAGATATTGAGATGGAAGCTCTCCTATAACTTGAGGTCGAGTTTCTAGTAGCAATCTCTTTATCCCATACCTATGTGCCCCCACAGGATGATTGTCATATATAGACATTAGCTAGTGGATCCACATAAGCTAGAAGTTCATGGTCTTACCTTGAAAAGTTGGAAACTCCTTTTTAGTGTGGGGTAGACACTGAATTCCATATTAATAGCTCACGTGGTCTCTATGTCGGTTAAAGGTAAATCTCCCACAATAATGAACTAAGGTTACTTTTAGAAGTATGTTAAGAATGTTTTAAAGATTTCTTAAACTTTTGACCAAAGTCAACTGTTCAAGTTTCAAAGCTTCAAAATAAACAACCTTTCATTGAATCCAAATGAACAACCAGGTGACCGAACTATCAGTTCCAGCAAGTCATAAATGACTTAGGGTTTCTATAGGAACACTCTAAATGACAAAATGATGACAATAGAAATGACCTGGAGGGTCAGTACAACATCCACAACTATAAAGGACTTTTATCCATGAAAGTAAGATTCAAGAAATATCTAAAAGCTTAAACAAGCAAGGAAACTGCTCTCGCATCTTATGCTCGGTCTCCCAGGTATCTTGCTTAATTAGACGATGATTCCAACGAACCTTAACCACATGAATGGCTCTCAAATACACTTACCATACATCTTTGGCTAGAATAGCAACATGCTCCTCCGCGAAGGTCAAGCGATCATCTAACTCAAGTGAATAATACCAAACCACATAAGACTCATCAGGGACATATTGCTGCATATAAAAATATGAAAAACTAGGTGAATAGCTGAAAATGTAAGAGGTAAGGCTAACTCATTAGCGACACACCAAACATACACTGAATCTCAAATGGCCCAATAATCCTGGGGCTAAGCTTGCTTCACCTCCCAAATCTAATCTCACCTTTCATGGGTGACACTCAGAGGATTACCCGATCACGAACTCTGAATCTCGAAGACTGACACCTACGATCAACATAACTTTCGTGCCTACTCTAAGCTATCCTAAGCCCATCTTGAATAACGTACATGATTTAAGGCATCCTGAAGCAAATTAGTATCATGTGGCCTAGTCTCCAAAGACTCAAACACCAACCCATCGGAGAGCAACAATGCCTACCATATAAGGCCTCAAATTGGGCCATCTTTATATTAGAGTGATATTTATTATATGCAAACTCCTGTAAAGCCAAAAATTGGTCCCACTGACCTCCAAAATCTAAAACATATGCTTAAATCATATCCTTTAAAACTTGAATAGTGTGCTCCAACTGCCCGTGGTCTGTGGGTGAAAAGTTATGCTAAGGTCAAAATGGGTACTCAACTCCTTTTGGGAGGTCCTTCAAAGGATAGAAGTAAACTTAGAACCCCGGTCTGAAATGATAGATAGTGGTACCCAGTAAGGATGAACTACTTCCCAAATATAAAGAGCAAACCTCTTGATGCTAAAAAAAGACTGAATGGGAATAAAGGGTGTTGTTTTGGTCAACCGATCCAAGATGACCCAAATAATTTCAACACCTCTAGAAGTCTGTGGAAATCCCATAACAGAGTTTATAGTGATGCACTCTTACTTCCACACCAGAATGGACAATCAATGAAAGTTACTACCAAGCCTTAAATGCTCGGCCTTCACCTATTGGGAACAAAAGCAATGGGGCGCATAATCTGCAATATATCTCCTCATACTGATCCACCAGTAATGCTATCTCAAATCATGATACATATTTTCAGTATATTATTTGTACCAATAACTGGTTTATGGATGAGTGCTCTTGGAGTAGTTGGTCTAGCGTTAAACCTACGTGTCTATGACTTCGTTTCTCAGGAAATTCGCGCAGTGGAAGATTTGAATTTGAGACTTTCTACACCAAAATATAATTTCCCTTAGCCCTTAAGCTTGCTAGAAAGCCGAAAGCCTTTTAGTCAACAAGTATGGATTTTTAGACGGGCATCTTAGAAAATCGTAACATTTCGATCTGGGGGTAAGGAGCAGAGGTTGTAGTATCATAGCCTGGATGGATTGAATGTCTGGAATCATTGGCCTCGCGAAGGTTTAATTATATCTAATCCCTAACTCTCAAAATACTAATATGTCCAGCAAATATTAAAACCCTATATGAATCTAAGGTGGCTTGCCTAACATCACCTTGGCAAATCCAGTCTCGAATTGCCACGAAGGCCTAATCCTCAAATTGGTCACCACAAATTTACTCTACTAGAGAATATAACTCCAGAAAGGCTAGCATCTACCTAGAATTCTAACATCAACTCAAATTATTCTATTGGCTAAAGACTAAATCTCTAAAGCCAAAGGTCGCTCCACAGCTGAAAGAAAGGTTAGACTATTTATACTCACTGCCTTTCTCAAGTTGTCCATTGCTACATTCGCCTTGCACCAATAATATGGAATAGATAGGTCATAGTCCTTTAAGAGCTTAATTCACTGACACTGCCTTAAGCTAAGGTCCCTGCAGCTCATAATGTACTGAAGACTCCTAGGGTCAATGTATTTCTCTCATCAAAGTCCATACATGTATTGCCTCCAAATCATAAGTGCAATAACTTTCACAGCCAACTCTAAATCAAGAGTGGAGTAGTTATGCTTGTGCATCCTAAGTTGGCTCGACGCATAAGCTATAACGCGACCCCATTGTATCAATATACAACCCATGCCAACACTTGATGCGTTAAAATACACCATGAAGCCCATACCCTCAATTGGAAAAGTCAAAATAGGAGCTATGGTAAGATACTCTTAGAACTTTTGGAAGCTCAACTGACACTTCTAAGACCTATCAAATGGAACAACAAGGTGAGTCAACTGATTCAAATGTGTTCCAATAGTAGATAAGTGCTCTACAAACCATTATTATTTGTATGTTTATCCGACGAAGCTCTAAATCTCATTAACAAGGTAGGCCAAGCACAAGCACGAATGCCTCAATCTTCATCGAATCCACCATAATGTCATCCTTAGACACCACATGCCTTAAGAATGCTATAGATTCAAGACAAAACTTGCACTTTGAGAACTTGGCATAAAGTTGCTAATCTCTTAAAGTATGGAGCACAATCCTCAAGTTGCTCATGTTCCTCCCAGCTCTACGAAGTATACCAAAATGTCATCAATGAAAACAATGATAAAATAACCAAGGTATGGCTTTAAAACACACTTTATCAAATCCATAAAGGCAACATAGGCATTATTCAACCCAAAAGACATCACTAGGAACTCATAATGGCCATAATAAGTCATAAATGTGATCTTAGGGATGTCCGATACCCTAATCCTCAGCTAATGGGAGTAGGATCTCAAATCAATTTTTGAAAACACCACGACACCCTAAAGTTGTTCAAACAAAACATCATTATGAGGCATAAGAAACACATCCACAAACACATGAACAATATCGACTAAATCAACTGTAGTGAACTCCCAACTCACATCGCACACATAAGCCAAATATGTTACACATCTGCTAGCCACTAACCTCTGATCCTGAAAAAAAAAGATAATCCTAATTGGCGTGTGTCTACAAGAGCCCTTCCACACTAGCGAAGGCATACTAGGTATGACTAAGGTAATCCTCTTATCAAAACAATCTAAGACCATGCGGTTGGGGGATAACTAGTCCATACCCAGGATAACGTCAAAGTACAACATATCTAGCAAAATATGGTCAGCAGGAGTGTCCCACCTTGGTTAGTCACCAAACATGATCTATAAACACGTTCCACTACTAAAGACTCACCCACGGGGTCAAAACAGGCAATGGCATTGCTTAAGGCTTAGAACTCATACTCAATCGGGAAGAACAATACATAATATAAATATGAAAAAGTAGAGTCTAGATCAAATAATGCTAAGGCAGGTTGATCGTATAAAAGAATTGTACCTGTGATTACAACAACCGATCCCTCAGCCTCCACCCTTACTAGAGATGGATATATAAGGGAATGTCTACCTCTACCCCAAGAATCCAACCTACCACCAGACCTACCTCTATGGGGTCCACCATGAGCTCCCTAATAATTACCTCGTCGATCCTAACCTTGAGCACAACCTTTAGATAGATGGGTAGTTGTTGCGACTAGTCTTACTGATGGAGTAGGTGCAATCATTCCTCACTGAGGATAGTCCTTGGACTAATGATCAAGCTCCCTAGAGTTATAGCAACCCTATGAAGATCATCTTCCAAATTAATAATCACCACAGCCTAAAGCACCCGACTGCGAGCCCCTTGAACTATTACCCATAGTAGCATCACCCTGACTATACTAGTCTCCCTCTGAAGTCTAAAGTGCCACATGAACAAGTCAGCTAGGTTGACTTGCTATAACCACTGGTGAGGTCTACTATATAAATCCATGGGTCTAGAATGGGACCCCCTATAGCTGCCATGGTGCTGAGCCCTCTTTTCGCTACCCCATCCAGCCTTGTGAGGAAATTCCTTCATTGTACAAGAATGGTTGACTACTTTCAAGAAATAACGGCCCACTGAAACTATGGAGTCGGTGTCAATCCTTAGTTGAAGTCTCAACCCATAAATAAAACAACGAACCCTTATCTGCTTATTTGGCATTATCATGGTAGCATGGTGGAGAGCTTGTGAAACCTCGTCTTATTCTTATTTACCATCACAGAGCCCTACTCCAACCATGAGAGTTGACCACTATGTTTATCTCTAACACTCCACAAAATGAACTCAGCCAAGAAGGCCTCTAAGAACTCAACCTATGTAAATATAGGCAACAAAGTTGGTCTAGTATCCAAGTACAAATGCCATCACTACCTAGCTGGCCTATGAAGCTTAGATGTGGTGAGGTTGTCTCCTTTTGACTCCATTATCCCCAAAGTATATATCCTCTTAGGACAAGTCATTTGAAACTCATAGGCATCCTCTCCAATCGCCCTTGAAAACCTCAGAGGTGTCAGTCTCAAGAACTATCTAGGCAGTGGCGGGTGTTGGTGGAACCTTAACTTATGTAGTCACTACAACAGGCTAGTACTGGTGCAATTGGAGATGAGGCTTGCTGCATGCCTCTTAAAATAGAAAGCAACTGAATAATGGCCTTTTGAAGCTTGAGAGCCATAACTGGTCGGGTGGTGGTTGGGCTGGCCCCAACCCCACCGAATGAAGAGTAACTAGAGCAGTCTGAGGCTCCAGCATTGGCTCTAGAGTCCTCTATCTATCACAGGCTAGTGCTGCAGCCCTTAAATGACACCAAGATCATCCTTCATCCCAGCTGGGATTCTGTTTGCGGACCAAGGTGGATTAACCCCAACCGCAAAACCACGTGTATGAGCCATCTTGTGAAAGAAGTAAACAAGTGAGATTCCAAGAAACCAATTAGATAGATGATGCACGAAAGTGATAGAAAGAGAGAATCTTCCTTATGATGCCATGTAGCCTTCTAAAGATAAGATGTGAACGTTTTTGTGCCGATCCACATGATTCTACTAGGCACTTGCTCTGTATAAGTGAGACCAGTCAACCAGGTTCTTTGATACCATCTGTCACGGCCTAATTTTTTAAGTCTTGATTATACCTACTATAACCCACTAATAATTAAGTCAACTCGTAACATAGAATATCAAGTAATGGGTATAAGGGTAAAAATAACATAAGAGAAACAAAGTTAACAGAAACAAGAAAAGAATAAGGCGGAAGCAACATATATATACAATGCAAATGATCAAAAGTAGAACCTGGAAGCCACGAGTACAGAGCTACTATAAAAAAAGTACACGCCCCAAAACTGGACCAAAATATAAAGACTTGTCTCAAATCCTAAAGACTAGCAAAATAATACAAGGGAAACATGTATGATACAAGTTGCCATAAGCTCACCCTTGTCTCCAAATTTAATGGAAATTAGTGCAAAATAATGCTAATAACTGGTGCTCGGACTTGCATCACAAAATAGATGCAGAGTGTAGCATGAGTGTCAAAGTAACAAGTACTCAGTGGGCATCATAGGCTAACTGAGATAGAAAACTAAATGCAATAGGAAAAGAGATAATTAAGTATAAGGGATGTCAAAAGTGCAGAAGTCTAGCAGGAATGCACCTGAGTGTATAAAAAAGGAAAAGAAAGAAAGTACTAACTAACTAAAACCTTACTGGCTCCTATAAGCCCAAAAGGTACACTCGTGCGCAAGTTTAAAGAAAAACCTGAGCAGACCCCTATAAGCCCATTAGGTACACAAAATGACTACATCTACTAAGAATAGAACCGGGTGAATCTAGAGTCGAGAAATGTATATCTTGGACCTTGAACCGTGGATAGCCTCTTAAATGAACCAATAAAACCAAGACAAAATATATCAACTCCATAAAGGATATTGTCCTAAATCGCTGATAGTGGTTGAAGATCGTATATCTAGACCTTGAATATTCTACTAAAATAGCATAGCATGACTAGACTTCGATTGTGCAACTAGCACAAGGAAGTATGACCAAACCTCGAATCTGCTACCAAATGAGTTGCCAAAGAATCCCATTTCAAATCATCATCATTGTACCACTGTGGGATGACGTCCACTCCGAGGTAATAAATATAATACTTCAAGACTAAACTGAATTCTCTCCCAAGTCGTCGAAGGAAGCCTGATATCTTAATTGTGAATCACTAGGGTCATAAAAAGGAGCTATGGATTGAAGGTCATCAAAATTTAGTTACCGCCTAACTAAGGCTCATTCTATTAGACCCAAGTCTTCTACATTGGGAGTTAAGCGTATGAAGCAACGTCGGAGCAAAATTATGCCAAATCGCCTGTGGAACAAGCAAGTCTAAGGCAAGCACTAGTCTACACGTAGACTAAGTCCACATATGCTTCCAACAACAACCATAAAAAGCACAACACATGCCACAAGGTAAGAATGATCGCTAACAGAAGAAACAACACACTAACAATCCTAAAAATCTAATAAAAGCCCAAAACATGATTTCTTACTAACTAAGCATGATCAACTAGCTACCCAACGCAAATTCAAACTAATAGTCATCCATTCATGTTCTCAAGCACAATCAAAAGGACACAAAGAGATTGCCTACTTCAAAGAAAATTACGCGTGCTCCAAATTCATGGTTATGGAGTTTTTCCCTTTCAAATGATCTCTGAATGCTGTCACACTAATAAAATAGGATCACAATGTCAATACATATATTTTGACACTAAAATCACAATAACTGGAAACAAATCCAAAATTAAGTTAAATTATGTATGTGTGGCCCATGTTAGAAACTTGAAATTGACTCTGTCAAAAGGTCAAACTAATCTCCCCAAACTTATATCCCAAAATAGGACACAATTTGGGGCTCAGAACACAGCAATTTAAAGCATGCAATAGTTCAGCATTAAAGCTAAAAAAGAAGAGGCAAAGTAGCTCTTTTAGGGCATAATTTACCTCAAATGATCAATCCCTGGAACTCCCCGACTCCAACACGGAGCCTCAAACTTCTCAGATGCATAGGACTTGAAATCACCCAATTTTGACACTCACAGCTTAAGAAATTGAATATGGAAATATTAAATCAAAGTTGGTTGTGACTAGTCTTTTATTTGAAAAAATAGTGATACAACACATCGAGATCGCAAGTTAAGGGGTCGCGATCAAGGCCTATAAAGAAAATGACGTACGTGATCACAAAGTTCAAATCTCACAACGTGCTGACTTAAAACAACCAACGCCCAGGGATCCCATTGCAATCATGGCTAGAGGCCCATGCGATTGTGATGGTCAAGCACAGTGCCCTCTGCAATCCCAAAGGCTTCCACACAATCGCGCTGAAGAAGGGGACCAACTAAAAACACCAAGTCTAAAAATCCATAATGGCATGCTCGAGATTCGTTCAGAACCTATGCACATAAATGAGATTTTCTGCCCTACCAAATTAGCCATTCCAAACTCAACAGAGCCACCAAAATTTCCAACCAAGGTCTTCTCAATGAAAAGTGGGTCTTACACCCAAGCTCTACTTTAACCAAAATTACATAAGGAGGCTTGGGATTAGCTTAGAAGCCTCAGGATCCACACAAAAGGTCCTTCTAGACTAAAATCAATGTTCCGGAGCTAATAGAACCGTCAAAATTACATTATGAGGTTGTTTTATTAAGCTTTTGACTTTAGTCAACTAGTCTAGTTTAAAAGTTCCTAAACATATAAACTTGCACAGAATCCAAACGAACGACCAGGTAACCAAACTTTTAGTCCCAAAAGTCATAAATGACTTGGGGTCTCTATAAGATTGCTCTAACAATGGAAAGAAAGCAATAAGATAGACATGACCTAAAGGATCATTATAGCTAGAACTCAATCGTGCTGCTAGGAAGGTCTATTGAGCCATCTTTTGGGACCTATAGGTATTAATATAATGCTTCAGGAAATGAGGAATGAATATACTAAGTATGAAAGACAATAGATTAACTGAGCAAGTATGATAATATACTGAAAGTAATCAAAGAAATAAAGAATAAGATAAGCGTCCTGACCTTGCTCTTGAATTTAAGCATTCCAAAAATAACTAATCAACAACCTATCCAAGCCCTCATAAGCTCGAAAGGTACAAACAATAAACAAGATCACCGACCCAGACCTCCATAAGCCTAGAAGGTGTCAATTCAGTCTATATACCTCTAGCGGTAGTCGCCTAACCTTGTATGCGGTCATATAGCCCTCTTAGGCATCAATATAGACCCTTAGGATATGATTACATAGCCCTGTAGGCAAAGATTGCATAGCCCTCTTAGGCAACAATATAGCCCCGTAGGCAAATGTCACATAGCCCTTTTAGGCAACAACATATCTCCGTAGGCAAATATCACATAACCCTCCTAGACAACAACATAGAACAATAGGAAATATCATATATCCCTCTTAGGAAACAACATATCACTATAGGTAAATATGACATTCCTACAACTAAACACAATAGCCTCATAGGAAATAACAAACAATTCAAATGGCTAAAGATGAGCAATTTAGCTATAAAGAACCTAAAAGAATAATCTCTAAGTCGTGACCAACATAGGACACTACTGAAGCAGCCAATCGCCAACAATTATGGCTATGAATACATTAACGATAACAACCTATAATATTGCTCCTAAGATTTAAGGAAGCATGCCAATAACCTTAACATACCTTTTTCAATGATTATAAACACTCAATTAGCCTCTTCCCGCACCCAGATAATATCACAATGTGTCAGAAGCTTAATCAGTATGCAAGAATATAAGGTGTTATGATAACCCGACAAAAGATACCATTTTTTACCAAAAGAAATAATACACGGGGTCTAAAGTAGCTATAAACCGATAAAGAACATTTTAAACTTTCTATACACCCTCGTAATAATACCCAAAACAATATATAGGGGTAGTACCTCATTGCCACAACACCCCAATAGATATACCACAAAATTGATGTGGTAGACTATACCAAAATGATGAGCTTGCAATGTAGAGCAACTTTCCTGAAGCTTGCAAGATAAGATCACAAAGATCTAAGGAGAATTTTAAGGTATTTTTGAGATTTTTCTTTGTTTTTGTAAGACCTGGAACTTTATAAATGAATAAGAAATTAGATTTAGAATATATATATACATCTTCCACCTACTTGGGCCCACTATATGTGCTTGCTTGCATCATCTCACAAAAATGTAAATATCTCTCTATTCTAAATTCATATAGACGAATGGTTTGGTGAGTTGGAAAGTAGAATCATAGGCCTTCAATTTGGTTGGTCATGCATATTATAACTCTTTATGGATCAAGAGAAAATAACCAAGACATTTAACCCAAATTTCATAGAGATCTTGAAAATGAAACATGCTATAAATTTTGTCAACTTTTAATTTTTCAACTTGAAAGGGCGGAGTGTTACATTTTATTCTTCATTTCTAGCACATATTAGATGGAATATATTCTAGAAAAACATTACCAAATTAATTAACCCTTTTTATGAAAAGAAGGAATTATATAGCTAGATTTTTCTAGAAAATCGAATGCATTGTCCAATAATTTAACCATTTTAAAGAAAAATGTATATTAGAAGGGGTAAATTTATTAGATCATTGTTTTAAAATAATTGTCATGATCCGAGTTTGCACCCAGCCAAAACACGGTAATCAGAACCATGAGTGGCCCCAAGTTAACCGTTAGCATAACATATCAAAGCATATCATGTGAAATTAATACGGAAGTTGAAATATATGCTTAATAAGTTTTGATAAGGAATCAATAACTCCATGATGACTGCACAACTAATGTTGAAATAAGCCTCTGACATTTAGAACAAAGGAAATAAGTTTACCAAGACATGGCCCCAGTTACCTCAAACCAAATAGGAGACATAATAAAGCTACGAGGCTCGTGAGTCTAAGGAAATACTAGTCCATCTTTCACTAAGGCCGAACATACTTCAGAAAATAAGTAATTGCATAAGTAATTCTCAGCAACATGCAACAACACATATATAAACCCAACTAGAATTGTACTACCCATGAAATAGTGTCGATGAACCGTAAAATATGGTTCCACGCGTTTGCGGTATAGGTCGCATAAATGTAACATCTACGATCGCGGCCAGGGGTCCGCGACTGTGGATTTTAGGATAATTAACCTTCACGATCGCAAACAAAGGCCCACAAATGCGAAGACCAAATAAGCCTACACCAGCTGATACATATTGGCTGGTTTGACAAATTCCAAAATCTCTGATGGGGTGTTCCAAATTCGTTCAAAACCCCATGCATGCAAATGAGATATGCAACCATACAATATTAGATATTCCAGACTCAACGAAGTAGTCGAAGTTCCCATATGAGGTCATCCCGGCAAAAAATGGGTCCTAGACCCAAACTCTATTTTAAGCAAAAATCCACAAGGGGACTCAAAATCAACCTAGAAGCCTCAAAATCCAAACGAATGGTCTTCTAGACAAAACTCTACATTTCGGAGCTCACCGCGCTAACGGAATTCTCATCTGAGCGTGTTTACTCAGAATGCTAACTAAAGTCAAACTTAGGCCTTAACTTGAAAGTTAAAATGCCTAATCGGACCTAATCGCAGTGAAACCTAGAGAGCCACGTCGACTATGCTACTAGACTAAAACAACCAATGTGGAGTTGATGAAATCGTCAAGATTGGATTCAGAGGTCATTTTCTTGAAATTTTAATCAAAATTTACCGTTCAAGGTTCAAAAACTCCAAAACACTAAAACTCACACTAAAATTAAATTAACAACCAAGTGACCGAATTGTCAGTCATAGTGGGGTTGCTACAGGAAAGCTCTAAATGACGAAAAGGAGGCATAAACACAAAAATGACCAAGAAGTATTATAAGCTAGGAAATTGTTCCCACATATCATGATTGGTCTTTTAGGTAGCCTTCTCAATTGAAAGATGCCTCCAACAGAACTTAACTATAGGAATGGCTCTTGAATATAACCATCACAAATGTCTAGATAAAATGACAACTAGCTCTTCCATGAAGGTCAAACGATCATCCAACTCTACTATATTATACTGGAGCACATGAGACTCATCTGGAACATATCAGTGTAGCCATTGTGTTATACTGATGCACAAGAGACTCATCTGGAACATATTGGTGCAACCACTGAAAATCTCAAAGACTGCCGCCTTTACTTCATCCCTTACTCTAGGATATCCAAAGTCTGCCCTGAATCACCTTTACTTAATCCAAAGCTTCTTATATTAAGTCTGTACCAAGGGGTCCCATCCAAAGAGCGACAATGCCTACCATATAAGGCTTCAAATAGGGCCATCTGGATACTAGAATGGTAGTTTTTATCGTACGTAAACTCCACCAAAGGAAAAAACTGATCCTATTGTCCTTCGAACTCCAAAACATAAGCCTGTAACATATCCTCAAAGACATGAATTGTACACTCTAACTGACCATCAGTCTGTGGCTGAAAAGTTATGCTAGGGTCAAGGCAAGTGCCCAACCTAGAAAAACTAGAAGCGAATTGAGCACCCCAATCTAATATAATAAAGATTGGCATACCATGCAAACAAACCACCTCTTGAATGTAGATATGGACTAACCTTTTGTAACTGAATGAAAATTGAATAGGAAAGAAGTGTGCTGATTTGGTCAATCGATCAATGATGACCCGAATGCTATCAATACCTCTAGAAGTCTGAGGTAAACCTACCACAAAGTCCATAGTGATGTGATCTCACTTCCATTTTGGAATGGGTAATCTCTGAAACTCACCACTAGGTATCAAGTGTTAGGTCTTCACCTGATGTCACTAAGATAATGGGATACATAATCTGTAATATCTCTCCTCATACCGCCCCATCAGTAATGTTGCATCAAGTCACAATAAATCTTTGCGGAGCCCAGGTGGATAGAATACCTACAATCATAGGCCTCATGAAGTATGAGGTGGATTAAACCCCTAACTCTCGAAACACAAATCTAGCATGCAAACCTCAATACCCCATATGAATCTAAGATAGCATGACTGGCATCACCTGCTACCACTCGATCTCGAAGTGCCACTAAGACCTCATCCTCAAACTGACGGCTATGGATCTGATCAAGTAGAGAATACTGAACTCCCACAAAGGCTAAAACACGCCTAGAATCTAAATCATCCAACAAAACCATTTGATTATCTAAGGACCGGATGTCTAAATCTAAAGGTCTTTCCACAATAGATAGGAAGGTTAGACTATCCATACTTACTCGTTCTAGCTCAAGATGTCTACTATTACATTCTCCTTGCCCGGGTGATAGAGAATAAATATGTCATAGTCCTTCAGCTCAATACAACAACATTGCCTCGCATTAAGGTCCCCCTAACTCATGATGTACTGAAGACTCTTGTGATCCGTGTAAATCTCACAACGAACTCCATACAAGTAGTGCCTCTAGATCTTAAGTAAAAACTATCGCCGCCAACTCCAAGTCATGAGTAGGGTAGTTGCACTCATGTAGCCTAAGTTTCCTTGATGAATAAGCATGACTAAATCGCTTGATATATTACTAAAGACTCACCCACAAGGGTCAAAACACGTAATGGTGCTGCCATAAGCTCAAAACTCATGCCCATACAAGAAGCAAAATACACAGACAAATAAGAATAGTTAGAGCCTAAATCAACTAAAGTTGAGGCGGGTTGATGGCATAAAAGAATCATATATATGATCCAACGCCTTAGCCACTGATACGCCCAAATTACACCTCCCAAAAGAATTATAAGTGGCCATTGTCAAATAAAGAATCTAACTTTTCAGTTAGGGTCGATTCCACGAGGAATATGGTTTAGACTTAAACATAACTTACAATTATCTCTGTTTAGCCAAAACATTTTTGAGAAAAAAGTAACAAGGGGGGGGGGGGGTTGTAAATAAAATAAGAGATTGTTGGTTTGAATTAATGAGTAACAAGTAAACTAGATTCACAATTTAAGATATCAATATAAGATGGAAACTAGGGTATGTGTGTTCCTCACAATCTCTTAACGCAGTATTCCTAATAGTAGTAATTGTATCCTAGTGTTTGACATGCATGGCTGATAAGTTAGGTATCCCTAAGTGATTGGTAATCCAAGTAGGAACTTTCACCTCACAACTTGGTAAGTCTACGGGTGTGTGCTTTACTAACCCTTACCTTTACCCCAGATTGGTCCTTGTGTCAATTGAGTTGGGTATTCACCCTCACTTCAACTAATTAAAGTCAGACTATTAGATAGCAACAAATCCTTAACTAAATCTACGTTGTTTAATCCTTTTCTCATTCATTACCCCCTTGTTAAGGCAAGTAGGAACGAGGCGATTTCTAACGTTAGCCTAAGTTAAAAAGAATTCTAAATGAAAGGATTAACAATACAAGCATAAAGACTATTCAAGAATTACTTTGTTATTATTCATACATTGTTAATTGCTCATGGTTCCCACAACCGTAGTTGTGGATTTAGCTACTCATGCTTGAGAATTCAGAATTCATATTAGGGTTACTAAAAGAAATCATGAGCTTACAATTAGAATAGATGAAAACCATAATCTTGAATTGAAATTCAAAGTGCAAATTGCATAAAACCAACTTCTGGAATTAAATTGCTAAAAGTTTGCAAAATTATTCCAAAAGATAAAAACAAAAGTCTCCAATAGGGCCTAACTCTCAAAAACGTAAATTACAACTAGTATTTATAGAAATTAAATCCTAACCAAAGCAGGAAAACAAAATAAGGAAAAGTAGGTCAAATGTGGTTTCGATCGACGACACGACCTACGGACCATGGATTAACCTACGGTTCGTGGTTCACCTCCGTGGTTCAGCACTTAGAGAATATTATAGGACCTTCAAATGATGGTCCCACCTATGGTCCGTGGATTGGACTACGGTCCATCCTGTCCCTCCGTGGTTCAAGTACTGGAAATCAACTTTCTGATCAGAAACGACGATCGTGCATAATGGTCCGTCATTCACTCTACGAGGCGTCGTTTGCCTCCGTGGTTCCACACTTGGTCAGACTTCCTTGAACTCACATCCACGACCATCAATGGAACTACTTCAGTTTTTTTTCTCTCTCAACCGCTTTTGTACCAATTTCCTGCAAATATTACATAAAAACAATTGTATCTACTAACAAACAGCCCAAGACACATGTAAACTCTAAGTGAAATGCATAAAAAATAGTGTAAACTCACGGTATATCAACACCCTCAACTTAAATTTGTTGTTTGTCCTCAAGCAACACACTAAAACTCTAAACGACACTTATGCGGAAGCAAACATACAAACTTAAGCAATCACATTGATTTCTTAATCAATTCCATCACTTAGTGCAAATCTTTTCATTTAGACTCAACAAGATAACTCATGTGGATCAAAACATGACATAGACAGACCAATAATATCATCACATACACTTTCAACAATCAATGTACCAACTCTGCAACAATGTAACTATTGCCCTCACCTCAAATAAATTCTTTCTCAAACAACAAATCTAATTTTTCAGCTTAAGGATTTAGTTAACACTCACACTCAGAAATGAATTCAAATACAGTTAGTGCTCAATACCATAGGCTTGCCCTTATTTTCATTGCATAGACTCTCCAGACTAGTCACTATGTTTACTATAGGACTTTATTAGCTTGTAACGTAGGCTCAGGGTCAAGTAGGATACATTTGGGTACTTTTAGTGACTTTTCTGCCCTCCTTGACATTACATTGGTTATTTACCTCTTTTATCAACTGATTCTAACATATTTGTATGTTCTACTATTTTCCTTGACTTTCTTCAGCATAGATGTGACTTGACTTTTTCATTCTTCTTTTTTCACTTTTTCTTTTTCTTTTACATCTTCTTTCTTTGTTTTTTTAGCATCATTATCACTCTTTTTTTTTCTCTTGAATTTAGTCACATCTTTTTCTATCCTTTTTCTTATTCTATACACAACTCTTTTCATACCCTTTTCTTTCCGTTTCCTTTTTCACGGCCACCCTCAACTTATGTGTTTTGCATAAGTTGAGGTGCATGGTGTCCAAGGTCGGACAAAGGTCGAGATTAAGGTAACTTCTGATTTAGCCATCCTTAACTTAGGCTTTTAGTAGAAACATGCATGCCCAAGAAAACTTCAAACACCTTTTACAGAGACGGGTGGTGGAAGTTTTTCTATTACCTCTACTTTAGCTCTATCAACTTCAATACCTTTCTGCGAAATCTGATGACCCAAAACTATACCCTCTTTCACCATGAAGTGACACTTTTTCCAATTGAGCATGAGATTGCACTATTCACGCTATTTTGGTACCTCAACCAAATGTGTGAAATAGTCATCAAACAAGTCACCTACTACAGAGAAATCATCCGTAAATACCGCTATCGTGTCCTCTATCGTATCTGAAAATATCTTCATCATACAATTCTAGAAGGTCACTGGAGCATTACATAACCCAAATGACATCCTTTTGAAGGCAAAAGTCCCATAAGGACAAGTGAATGTGGTTTTCTCTTGGTCTTCCAGAGCTATTGAGATTTGATTGTAGCCCAAATACCCATCTAGAAAACAATACCAACCCTTACTAGCGAGACGATCAAGCATATGATCCATGAATGGCATTGGGAAATGGTATTTCTCAGTCCATGCATTTAACTTGCGGTAGTCCATACACACTCTCCAACCAGTCACCGACCTCATTTGAACAAGCTCATTTTTAGCATTGGGAACCACAGTGATTCCTCATTTCTTTAGCACACACTGAACTGGGCAACCCTAACTACTATCAACAATAGGATATATAACTCTAGCGTCTAACCACTTAATGATCTCCTTTTTCACAACCTCTTGCATAGGGGGATTCAGTCTCCTTTGATGCTCAATACTTGGCTTGTTGTTCGGCATGAGTTGAATTTTGTGAGAATAAATTCCCGAAGGGATCCCAATAATGTCCGCAATAGTCCATCTTATAGCCCTCTTAAACCGCTTCAGCACTGATACCAAGGCTTCTATTTGCCTTTCACTCAAATCAGCAGCAATGATTACTGGAAAAGTGCGATTTTCCCCAAGGATACGTACCACAAATGGGATGGAAGAACCTTAAGTTCCAGTTTTAGAGGCTCATCTACAGACAATTTTGCAGGTGGGGTGTCTCGATTCTTCATGTCTAATTCCAACCATTTTGTCTTGAATCGAAACTCGAACCTATCAAGTGCAGCAACTAGCTCATCATAGTCATCAATACCATCACTATCAAAATTCATCATCACCGCTACTAATGCATCAACACCTAACCTCTATTCAATGGCCACTTCAGATTCTTGCTCCACAATATGATTCACCACTGATACTAACTTAAGATCACTTTCATGCTTCATAGACCTACAGATGTTAAAAGTTACCTCCTCATTATTTAATCGAAACTTTATCTGCCTTCTATCCATATCTACCAATAGCAAGAAATGGTCTCCCTAAGATGATGGGAACCTCAAAATCAACCTCACAATCTAATATCACAAAGTCCACTAGAAAGATGAATGACTCCACTTTCACAAGGACATCTTGGAGCACTCCAATAGGCCTCTTCACAGTTCTATCGGTCATAAATAAATGCATCACAGTCGGTTTTGGTGCTCCTAAACCCAACTTCTTCTAAATGAACAATGACATCAAATTAATGATAGCCCCTTAGTCACACAAAGCTTTTGGAAAGTGTAAAATCCCAATGGTACAAGGAATACTGAAAGCTCCAGGATCCTCTTTCTTCTGCACAATTGACCTAATAGAAAGAACACTACAATGTTGCAGCTTCTCTTCATTCTCAAAACTGACAACCCTATTTTTGCTCACCAAGTCTTTCAAGAATTTTACATACCCAGACATCTATTCTAAAGCTTCTATCAAAAGGACATTTATGGACAGTTGCTTTAACATAGCGATGAACCTGCAATATTTTTCCTCTTCAGTCTTTTTCACCAACCTTTATGGGAATGGAGGTGGAGGTCTAGGCATGGGAACAACTTTTTGGGTCACCTCAGCTTCCTTCTCTGTAACAACTTTTGGATTTTCAGTAACCTCATTATCATCCTTATCTTTTCAATCACTCTTTCAACCTTAGAAGGCATGGGGGGATCTATAGTGTGTTTTCCTCCGAAATTGTGACTGTCATACAATGCCCATCATTTTTTGAATTTTTGATGGTGTTGCTAGGAAGTGTGTTAGGCTAGCGTGGGTTTACAGAAATGGACAACTGACTAAAATGCTTCTAGTTGCTTGATCGACACTCATGGGCATCAACATTTTGACCAATTCCAGATAAATTATTTCGCATCTCCTTCACATTTTTATTTGTCGCATCAAATCTCTTCATCATCTTCTGCATCATATCCTCAATGCGAGTCATACTGCTACTAGCCTCTCTATTTCCAGGTGGAACATAGGGACCAACCTTCTCATTGTTGTTGCCATAATTGTTTCGGTTTTAATTGTTATCATGATTGTAGTTTCCATCCCGAAAATGGTTTCCATCACGGTTGCAGTTGTCATAGTTCCGACCATGGTTTCTTTGAACTTGGCGTGAATTATTCGAGTTGGAACCTTGGGCGTCGGTTTGGAAACCCCCCGTCTGATCATTAACCAAATTCACATCCTCCTTATAGTAATACTTCTCAACTAGTGATGGTGGAGGTCTAGTTAGATAATTTACCGCATTCACTTTTTCTGCACTTCCACTCACATGCTTTAATACCAAGCCAATTTTTGTCTTCATTTGAGCCATATCTTCACGAATTTCATCATTTGATTGACTTGGTGCAGTTTGGACAACAAACATGCTTCTACCAGTATTTGCCTTCCTAGTGCTCCATGCTTTATTGTTCTGGCAGATCCTCTTAAGTTTTTCAGCAATCTCCTCAAAAGTGCACTCATCATAAGGTCCTCCAGCAATAGTATCTAACACATCCTTTCCATTATCATCTTGTCCTCTGTAGAAGTACTACTTCAGTGACTCATCATCTATGTGGTGATTCCGAACACTCCTCATGATCTAGTGAACCTATCCCATGAATTGTTTACTGACTCTCCAGGTAGTGTCATGAAGTTATTTAGTCTATCTTTGAAATTCAACTTCTTGGACACCGAGAAATACCTCGCCATGAACACCTTATGCAGTTGGTCCCATATATATATCAAATTGTATGGCAGCTCAGAAAACCACACAGCAGCATCACCAGTCAACGAAAGTTGGAATACTCTCAAACCTATAACATTCATATCTAAGTCCAGTCGTCCCACTCTACTCAAACAGATTGCTTGCCAATTTATCCATGCGAGCGTATGGATCTTCCAAAGGTAACCCAGTGAAAAACCCTCTTGATGTAGGCATTTGTATAAGACTGCTAGTCGCCACAAATGTATGTACTGGAGGTAGTGGAGGGCGAATAATAGCCCCAGTTGATCAAATCGTGCCATAGTCAACCCTATAATGATCACGAAACCTTGGTGCTGGATGATTTTGCACCCATTCTGCATTTTTGATTAAATGACCACCCTAAACCTGAGCAGGCACATTTACAAATCCAAGAGGTTGAAGATCAGCTCCATCCCCTTGACTCTCTCCGATGGGATCATTGTGTATCGCGAGATTTACGCCTCTTCCAGCCGTTCTTCTCAAAGTTCTCATTGATTCTAGATCGTAGGGAGTCAGGGTATTTCCTTGACTCCGTGTACTTGGCATATACTAGAGTTGAAACCTGTAGAAAACAAAAATAAACAAAAAGGTTAAATCGGGAAATACCTGACTAAAGTTCAACAATATAGTTAGTTTAATCTAAAAGTCGTATTCCTCGGCAGCGGTGCAAAAATTTGATAAGCCCAAATTATACCTCCCGAATGAAGTATCAGCAGTCATTGTCAAATAAAGAACCTAACTTTTAGGTTAGGGTCAATCCCACGAGGATTATGGTTTAGACTTAAACTTAACTTACAATTATCTATGTTTAGCCAAACTATTTTCGAGAAAAAAGTAACAAAGAGGGGGTTTTGTAAATAAAATAACAGATTGTAGGTTTGAATTAATAAGTAACAAGTAAACAAGATCCATAATTTAAGATATCAATATAAGGTGGAAACTAGGGTATGTGTGTTCCCCACAATCTCTTAATGCAATATTTCTAAAAATAGTAATTTTATCCAAGTGTTTGACATACAAGATTGATAAGTTAGGTATCCCTAAGTGATTGGTAATCCAAGGAGGAACTTTCAGCTCACAACTTGGTAAGTCTATGGGTTCGATCGATGACCCGACCTACGTACCGGGGATCAGCCTATGGTCCGTGGTTCATCTTCGTGGTTCAGCACTTAGAAAATACTCCAGGACCTTCAAACGATGGTCCTGATGAGTCCACAATTTGGACTCATTTAGGGCTTTATTTTAATAAATTTAATGTTCTCAAATGCATATTTTGTGCCAATAATTGATGTAAATCCTTGATTTTCAGGTATTTGGATTGAGGAACAAAGCATGGACACTAATGAGCAAAAAGGAACAAGGCACCTGAAAGAATGAAGAAAGAAAGGCTTGAGGATCGCTTAAACTAATAGGCGAGTCGTTGAATGGCCATTCTCTCGCCTAATGTTCTGGTGTGCCAAGCCCTGTAGGAGAAAATCAAGTAGGCAATAGAAAAGAGCAGTCAGCGAGTCACCGAATGGTTCCGCGATGCAGTTCTATATCACCTAAAGTTACAGAACTTGAAGTTGCTGAAGGCCAAAGCAACAATGCGATGGAACTGACCAAAGGGCGGATCACCGAGTAGATCAGTGATCCCGACTTATTGCGCTTAATGGTCCTTCGCAACACATTTTTGGCGACTATAAATACATGTTAGAATTTTTAGTTTAAAGATTTTTTTATCTAGTTTTCATTATTATTCAGTCTTCAAGTTAGAGAGCTTAGTAATGAGTTTTGAGACAGTATTTTCCTTAGCTTTGAAGATTTGAAGATTTCCATTTCTGAGAAATTAGAAGTGGGTGTTGAAGATTCTTCATCTTAGACCTTTGTAAAGACGAAGTTAATCGTACCCAGTTGATGAAAACATAATTTGATAACGATTTCTATCTTTTTATGATGTTTAGCTAAAACCTAGATTCTTGGGGTGTGATTATGTGATTATGGGTTGATTTAGCTAGTGGGTATTGTTAATTGATAGTGTAAATGTTGTTTAAAAGTGATTTCATTCAGTAATTATGGCTTAATCTAAAGGGTTGCAATTGCAAATACAACTCTACCTTTGTGATTTTGGCTTGCTCGAGAGAGAGGTTTTAAAACCAAGATTACTGACTTGATGGTCTGTGGGTATTGGGTTGTCATGGATTTAGCTCGAGAGAGTGAATCCTAAACCCTTTTCCACACATTCAGCTCGAGAGAGTGAATCGACTAAAGCGTAGGTTCTTCATAGTTGCTGTTTATTAGTGTTTGAGAGAAACCAATTTGATTCGGGGTAAATTGTTTGAGACAAAGTTTATCCCCTCTAAAGTCTAGCTTATTCACTGGTTTATAGCTATTCAGTATTGATTGCAATCACCCATTTGTCTACCTTAGCCCATAATCCAATCACATCCCAAGAACCCGTCTCTATACTTGCTATTTTTGTGTTATTTACTATTGTAGTTGATAATTACAATCAAAACCCCCCTATTATTTGACACTTGTGTCACCCCAAACTTGAATCATGCTTTTATTTGTAAATATTTTTACCTATGATTGACTTGAACATATTCGTGCTTTTCTATTGATTCTCAAATGCGTACCACTCCCTATGGGATTCGACCCCAACTCACTTAGTTGGGTTATATTACTAACTATAGATCGTTGGCACTTAGTATTGGATGAAGTGTCCAGATACGTAAAATCAAAATGGCACCGCTGTCAGAGAGTGGTGCTACTTGAGAATTCTTAGTGAAGTTGGATTTTGTTCTTGTTAACTATAGTTGCACTTACTTAATTTTTAGTTTTGGTTTGTGTGTTGCTATTTTGAGTAGAGAATTTGGAGCATATTTGGTAGCAACAATAACCCAATGGATCACCATCCTTCGAGATTGATGATTTTTAGGGATAACATCCTGAATTTCAAGCAATTAGAGGGTGAGTCCATTTATGAGTTGTGGCAGAGGTTTAAAATCCTATTGCAGCAATGCCCAACTCATGAAATTCTGGATAAACTACTTCTGGAATGTTTCTACCGAGGTCTTTTCCTCGAAAATAGAATAATGGCTGACCAACTCTCTTTGGGCTGCTTGATGCGACATTTCTATGAGACCGTAGCCCTACTCCTTGATTGTGTGGCCAAAACTAACAGAGAGAAGATGGAGAAAGATAAGGACCAAGACTTGACAACTTTGTTGGATCAACTGGATGTCTTGGCCCAAAAGGTCAAGGACTTGGAGGTACTTTCCAAAAACAAGGACAGGTACATCCCCCCTCACGAGCACCGAAAGATAAAGAAGTAAGAGGGCAGGAAAATACAAGAGGTACTCTTACTCATTCTTTGCAAAGTCGAAGAACACGATAGAGTGTTGACTGAGGTAAGAGAGAATGTTTTGACGCTGAATTAGATGACGACCTCTCACTTCATGCTCATTCAACTACTAAGGTTACAAATGGACCAAATGATGAATGATCTCTACCCAGAACCAAAATAGGGGTGGCTTAATGAAAATGAGGCAAAACCCTACTAATGGAACTTAAGTAGGGAGTTGTGTCGTGCCACGACGTTAACTAAGGCGCTCCTTGGGAGGCAACCCAAGTGTTTATCGCTTTATTTTTGCTTTAAGAAATAATGGTGTGTGGATTGTGCAGGTCAAAGTGTGGAAAGTCTTTGAAGGTGCATGTTGGCGAGCTACAGGTCCAGTCAGCGCATCGCCGAAGAGGTCGGCGAGCCCGACCTAGACAACCGTTGGACTCAAGACATTTTCAAAGTGGAGTTTGTAAACTCAGTGAGCCCAGGAGTAGCTTGGCGAATCACCGACCAGGTCGGCGATCGCGATTTAGTCCACCGTTTGGACCCCCATATTAACTAGAGGTCCTATAAAACTTGACGAGGTAAGTGACCACTTGGCATGTCGCCGAGTGGGTCGGCTAGCACGACTAATGTTGCTGAATGGGCGAGAACTGAACTGTTTTTAAAGGCCAAAGGTTTAAACTTTCAAACTCTTTCACTTTCCCTCACTTTTAATCATCCCAAACTCACACCCGCACTTTAGTTCCCTATATTTTTGAATTTTTATAATATTTGAGTCGTTGATTGTGTGTTCGGAGTGGATTACTTTGCCACCTAGCATTTCAATCTTGTTTAATTGGCATATAAGATTGGTTTTTCGAACCCCAAATTTATTTTTATCAAATTTGTACTCATTTGCAATGATTTTATCTTAATGATGTGTATTGGGCCTCTCTGATCTTAATTTTTTTTGTGTGCCTGTGTTAATTCAAAAATCTTGCCCGTATTGTTTAGATTGTTGAATTCTCGTGAATTTGTGCCTTAAAATTAGTTAAATCTTGTAGGGTTGTGCTTGCATGTTTTTAAGTCTAGTCGGGTGAAGTCTAAGTAACCCGTATTTGTGCCAAATGAAGTAATTTGCTCAATGATAGAGCATGTGACATCATTCTTAAGGGCAAAAGTCGTCAAATGGCCAAATTTGGAAAAATCGAAAGAAGTCTGAGTATCTCTGGGTAATGGGTGTATTGGGTCTGAGCTTAATTTGATAAGTGCAAGCTTGATTTTGTTTTCAAGGGTTGCGGGGTTGAATTTAAGAAGTTGGGTTAAAAGTAGGCATGTTGTGTCGTTAGGTGAGCTGGGTCGAGCTTGCCGAACCACTTAGCAATTCGTCGAAGTTCACCATCTCGCCTTTAATTTCAAGCTAAATGAGTAATTGGGTTCTATAACTTTCAACAAGAAGTTTGAGGTTGCCGAAAGCACTCGGCGACTCGCCGATAGGTCTTCTTGAACGCCCTTTGTCTCTATCCTTGAACCTTGTTTGCACTGTAACTTTTGGCGGGTTAATCCTTGCTCGCTGAATGATATCGGCGATTCGCCGAAAGGCCTTCCCTGTGCCGACATGCCAAACCTTTCTGATATTTTTGAGCCACTCTTTTGGCAAGCCCGATCTAGCTCGCCAAAGCGATTTGGCGACTCACAGACCGGTTCAACGAGTCTATCTGCAACTGCTATTTTTCTGTGCTTTTGACTAAAATGTTTTTAACTATTTCTCGATGTTTTGCAAACATGGTAAGAACAAACATCGACATGCCATCACGAAAAAGAGAACGGGGTATCACAATTAATGAAGGGGGATCAAATCCTCCCAAGAAGGGAAGACAAGAGCTCCCAGTAGGAGACAAAGGCAAGGGCAAGAGGCCCACATCTGAGAGAGCGATTACTAACTCCCAGGATGCTTTATCTGTGCATGAGGAAGACCAGCCTTTACAATCTCGGCGAGATGAGATCCGGGCTAGATCTCACCCTCACTCAGCTAGAGTCCCATCAGCGTCTACCCCAGCAGACTCAGGCACCTCTTCTGTCTCTTGTGCCACCAGTCATCCCTCTTTCTAGGCTTTTAAACAGGTAAAGGGTGATGGATTACAAACCATCTTAGAGGAGAAGTTGTTATCGACAGAGGGGCTAGAGGGTAGATACTCTAGTATGAGGGAGATACTACAGTGGCACAAGTTTTAGATTTTCACCAGGCCCCGAGGTCCCCTAGATTCCTTCATGGGTCAGAGAGTTCTATACAGTGTATGGTGACTTGGTTCCTAAGAGCAAAAAGAAGGCCAATGAGTTCAGACCGGTTAAGTTGGTCATGGTTCGAGGTGTGGAAGCTTTAGCAATATCATAAACGCTATCCTTGAGAGAGCTACAGGATTTGAGCATAATTATGAGGGCTTGGCGATAGCTCAGTCCCTGGATGACTTAAAGGGTTGGCTTTGCCCCCCTTCTCTTTGATGTCACCCCGAGGTGGATAAAGGCGGGAGTCCAGATCGAGAAGAAGGATTTGAATGTAGTTGCTCGATATTGGTTTAGATTCATCAACAGTTCCATCATGCCTTCATAGAACGAATCTATCCTCTAAAATGCAAAGTCAGCTTGTTTAGGGTCTATCTTAGTGAAGAGGCGGCTCAACTTGGGACTTATCATTGAGCAAGAGATGGCCATGAGGGCCAAGCAGAGGCAGACTTCCCTTTTATTCCCAATCCTAATCATGGAGTTGTGCAGGCGTGCTGGAGTGCCCCAGGATGATACGAGAGATATTGAATATACCCCGTCTTCCTCCACTGACATCCGGCGCATTGAGGCCAAGCACATACAAGAGGAGGTTAATAGGAGGAGAGCAACTCCGACATACTTCTCCGAAGGTTGATGTTGATTTTATACTTATAGAGGCATATTTGCCTACTCCGGCCTTCGGGCCTTCAGGTACATCTGGTCCTTCTTCTTCTTCATAGGCCCCGGGTACCTCTACCTCCTCCCAGCCAACTAAGATTACTCAGGCGATGATCCTGAAGATGGGGAACCTAGCCCATTCAAGTGATGTGAGGGTGACCAGGCTAGAGAGATATGTCCTATGGATGATTAAGGCTGTAATTTTAGCCACACTGACCCCTCTCCACACTTCCATTGACACACTCACTGCGAGAGTTGAGGCTTGTGAGGCAGGCATGGGGAGACCTCCGAGGTTACGACTTTGAAAGCCGGAGTTGCTGATCTGAGGGAGGATGTAGACTATCTAAAGTCTACTGACTTCACTTCACTACTGGAGGTTACGGATGATGTGGACGCCTCTGAGACTTCAGAGATTCCTCTGACTACCACCAGAGATGTAAATAGAGATGATACAGCAGTTGATGAGTCTGATGTAGAGACCGACGAGGAGCAGATAGAGGTGCATGATGTTGCAGTTTATGATGATTTGGCTGAGTTTGAGGATGTGATATTTGAAACTGTATGCCAGACTTCTTTGAGAGACACCACCTTGGGTGGATCCAGTAGAGCGGGTACTTTTGAGTCAACTTCGAGCATTGATGCCCAAATTTCGAGCACTACACCAGGCACTGATGCCCAGGCAAATGGAGTGACTGAGTAGATAGGTCCCTTCCTTACCTCTCTCTCTGTCTTACTTTACTTTGACTTTTGGATATTATTTTGATTGTATTTGAGGACAAATGACTTTTATTTGTGGTGGGGTGAGGCCCACCTTTTGTGACCTTTAGTGACTATGGTTCTGTGCATATATTCCAGTTTAGAGCTATAATTGTGTTTTATACTACTTTTGTGGATGATTGAGCTTGTGGCTCCGTGTTTTTAACGAAAAATGATATTTGGACCTTTTCAAAAAAATTGTGCCACCTCTTGTTTGTATTTGAATGTGGTTGTTCTCTTGCAAATTTAAATATCGGTTTTGATCAATATCGATGACTTGAATAGTGCTCATAATCGAACAAAAATGAATGTGTGTCTACGATGAAGACAAATGAAGTTGCATAGACAATATGTAACTTTTTGCATCTCGTTGTGACTAGCCAAATATCAAATTGAGCCTCTTGTGATGAACATTGCACACTAGTAGAAGTGTGGAGTCTTGTTTGACATTGGTGTCAATGCCTTGTGTGATGAGCATACCGTGAACCATGTGTGATGATAAATAGAATATTCCCCGTTGGTTCGGTTGACTAAGTGATGCAATCTCTTGATATGATCTTAGGCAACATTGAAGAGTGTGAAACAATTTGACATTATACCTCTTTTTGTGGCCTACCTTGTGAGTGTGTGAACCCCTCTTGAAATCCCTTTGAATCTTAACCTTTTCTTGGAAGAAACTTGATGAAATGTGACCTTTCTTGATCCATTACCCATAATCCTCATGATTTTTGGTTTGTGTGAATAGCCAACTTAAGCAAAATGCCTAAGTTGGGCGTGTGGTGAAAAAAAAAGGTAAATCAAGAAGTGCAAGAAAGTCTCCTTTGACCCATGATTTGACAAAAATGGAACCCCTCCATATATAAAGAAAAAAAGAAAAAAAGAAGAAGAAAAGAAAGAAAAAGAAAAAGGAATAAAGTTGTGAAGGTGCAAAGAAAATGGGGTATCCAACAGTCAATGGATGATGAATAGTTGAGTGATTTGTGAGCACAAATGATAATGATGAAGAAAAGGAAAGAAAGCATTGTCCACACCACATTTTATAAGGATTACAACCATTGATCCTAAATGACCATACCCTTCCACTCAGCCCCGTTACAAGCCTTGAAAATACATTTTTGATCTTGAGTGAGCTGAAACAATTGTTGATTGGAAAATAAGGGCAAACCTATGGGTGAAATCATGCATTGTGTTTATCCTTGTGAGTGTGAGCGTTGCATTTGATTTCGAAACTTTAAATTGTGAACCATTGTATATGAATATGGAATCATTGTGTGAGGGCATTTGAGTACCATTGTTGAGTTTGAACTTGCATTTGAAGCAAGCATTGTTAACTTGAGAATCTTTGATAATGGTGAGTCACAACTTGAATCTTTGAGTACACAATTGATCCTTGCATGAGTAAGTTGAGTCTTTTTGTGTGCATTCATGATTGAGTCTTGTGTAGCACTGTTTGAGACATCCTTTTTGAACTACTGAACTTGAGTTTTACTTGAGGACAAGCAAAAGTTTAAGTTCGGGGTGTTGATGAGTCCATGATTTGGACTCATTTAGGGCTTTATGTTAATAGATTTAGTGTCCTCAAATGAATATTTTATGCCAATAACTGATGTAAATCCTTGATTTTCAGGTATTTGGATTGAGGAACAACCATGACACTAATGAGCAAAAAGGAACAAGACGGCTAAAAGAATGAAGAAAGAAAGGCCTAAGGATCGCCTAACCCATTGGGCGAGTTGCCGAATGGCCATTGTCTCGCCTAATGCTCCAGTGTGCCAAGCCCTGAAGGAGAAAATCAAGTCGGTGATAGAAAGGTGCAGTTGGTGAGTCCCCGAATGGCTCCGCGATGCAATGTTATATCGCCTAAAGTTACAGAACATGAAATTACTGAAGGCCAAAGTAAAAAGGCGATGGAACTGACCAAAGGGCATATCGCCGAGTGGATCGGCGATCCCGATTTATTATGCTGAATGGTCCTTTGCAACACAACTTTGGCGACTATAAATACATGTTTGAATTTTTAGTTTAAAGATTTTTTCATCTAGTTTTCATTATTATTCAGTTTTCAAGTTAGAGAACTTAGAACTGAGTTTTGAGACAATATTTTCCTTAGCTTTGAAGATTTGAAGATTTCCATTTCTGAAAAATTGGAAGTGGGTGTTAAAGAGTCTTTATCTTAGACCTTTGTAAAGACGAAGTTAATCGTACCCAGTTGATGGAAACACAATTTGGTAACGATTTCTATCTTTTTATGATGTTTAGCTAAAACCTAAATTCTTAGGGTGTGATTACGTTATTATGGGTTGATTTAGCTACTGGGTATTGTTAATTGATAGTGCAAATGTTGTTTAAAAGTGATTCATTCAGTAATTGTGGCATAATCTAAAGGGTTGTAATTGCAAATTCAACTCTACCTTTATGCTTTTGGCTTGCTCGAAAGAGAGGTTTTAAAACGAAGATTACTGATTTGATGGTCTGTGGGTATTGGGTTGTCATGGGTTCAGCTCAAGAAAGTGAATCCTAAACCTTTTTCCACACATTCAGCTCGAGAGAATGAATGGACTAAAGCGTAGGCTATTCTTAATTGCTGCTTGTTGGTGATCAAGAGAAACCAATTTGATTCGGGGTAAATTGTTCGAGAGAAAGTTTATCCCCACTAAAGTCTAGCTTATTCACTAATTTATACCTTTTCACTATTGATTGCAATCACGCATTTGTCTACATTATCCCATAATCCAATCACATCCCAAGAACACGTCTCTATACTTGCTATTTTTGTGTTATTTATTGTTGTAATTGATAATTACAATCAAAACCCCCTATCATTTGACACTTGTGTCACCCCAAACTTGAATGTTTTTACCTATGATTGACTTGAACATATTCATGTTTTTCTATTGATTCTCAAATACGTACAACTCTCTGTGGGATTCGACCCCAACTCACTTAGTTGGGTTATATTACTGACTAGAGATCATTGGCACTTAGTATTGGATGAAGTGTCCTGATACGTGAAATCAGGTCCCACCTACATTCTGTGGATTAGACTACAGTCTGTCCTGTCCCTTTTTGGTTCAAGTACTATAAATCAACTTTCTAATCAGAAAAGACAGTCGTGCAGGACGGTCCGTCATTCACTCTATGGGGCATCATTTGCCTCCATGGTTCCACACTTGGTTAGACTTCCTTGAACTCACATCCATGATCCTTCACCTACGGCCCGTCAATGGAACTACGGACCATGGTTTGGCTTTGTTAACTACTATTGCTGCCACTTCAGTTCTCTTTCTCTCTCGACTGCTTCCAAACCAAATTCCTACAAAGATTACATAAAAACCATTATATCTAATAACAAACAGCCTAAGACTGTAACACCTAAGAAATCAGACTTGGACTTTGCAGCAGAAATTAGCAAAATTTGGTGAACCATGATAGGGTTTACAGACCGTGAAAGGAACCACAGTTTGTCAACCTGCCTGTGGTTCACGCCCACCTAGAAGTGATGGACCACGGGACCATTCACGGGCTGTGGACCACCACATGAACCATGGAAATGCTCGTGAAGGTTAGGCAAAAAGCACCCAAGCTCAGGTCTCAGACAACGGAGCCCACCACGGTGGCCTTCATGATCTGTGGTCCTTCACATGGGTCGTGGTAGAGCTCGTGGATGGAATTCCCCCAGAACCAATAGCTCTGGCAAAGAACCATGACCCACTTGACAGGCCGTGGTCCCAACGACGGACCGTCAGTAGTGCTGTGATTGGCCTTTGTCAGCTTTTAAGTTAGGTCCATTTTAGTATTTTCCCCTATGCATTGGGCATTTAAACTACATTATTTTACTTAGTTTTAGCCTAATAACCTAGTCATAACATAACCAAAATTTTTATTCACCAAAATTCTTTGAAATTAGAGCCAACAACGAGAGAAAAGTTGACAACCCTCTCAAGAACACGCAACGGGTTTGTTTCAAGTTCCAGCCCCAAAATCAAAGGATTTCTCCATAGATTTCATCACTAGGTATGTGAGATTTCACTAGTGGGTTTCTTTCATCCACTAGGTCCCTAGAACCCAGTCAGATTCTTGATTTTCTACATCTTATTTAGACTTACGGTTTCTAAAACCTTGGAATATTGTTGTGACTTAACTGTGGTAGTATTCGTAATTGAATTATCATGTTTTCTTAGAAAGCTGCTTAGTTCCTTGCATGAAACTCAGAATCCTAGTTGTGTAGACTCTCTTAGTTCATGAATTACACTTACTAGGTCAGTTAAACAGATAAACATGCTCCAGTTTTTGAATGTTACATTGTCAATTCTTAAATGTTGCATTTTCATATTTGCATGTCATAACATTGAGCTATCCAATATTTTAGTTAAGTTGTGTCATATACATTTTCAGTTGGGAGTAGGTTTAGCACTGAGTTGGACTAGGGTTAAGCATACCCTCATAGCCCCAAAACTACATGCCCCCATAGGAATATAAGTCCCCTCTATTGGGAATCAAATTTAGTGATCAGGCCAGTTATGCCATTATACCCTTGACAAGGTATATTGGGTCCTCTAGATGGGGCGTATACATTGGACTCCATGTTTAGCTCATGTGGTTTTATGTCGATTAATAGTAGCTACCATAGTCAAACTCTAATGCATTTGACCAGGTTTTCAGTTTATACTTCAATATTTAGTTTCAGCATGTTATGTTCATGATTAGTACTTGGTCATTTCATTTAGCTCATTTTCAGTTTTATTCAGCATTTATCTTTTATTCAGATTATATTATTGCTCGGCTATATTTTATTCAGCTACTATATGTATCGTGCATGCTCTAATACATTCCAAGTAATGACACATACTCTGCACTACATCCTTTCATAATGTAGGTTCAGGTACTTAGCATCCAGATCATGATTAGATCGATTCTTGGTCCGTATTGAGCAGCTTCAGTGGTGAGTCCTTATATTTCGAGGACAACAGACATGCAATTTATTTCTGGTCTTTTATTCAGTTTTCAGTCTTGCAAGAGTTAGCTGGGGCATGTCCCAACAACTCTAGTCAATTAGAGGCTTTTTAGACATAGTACTAGAATCAACTTGACTTGTTAAGTTTATCTTTCCGTATTGTTAAATTCGTAGTATGTTTTTATAGTTCAGACTAGTTGGGTATTACCCACTTTCAGTTATCAATTGATTTAACTTCCGCATTAATTCATGTTTTCATTTAGATATCTTTCAGTGTGCTTATGATATGCTAGCTTCAGGGTTAGCTTCGATCACTCGTGATCGTAGGTCCCATGTTACGTCAAGGGGGTAACCTCGGGGCATGGCAAAGACACACACAAACTAACTCTAAGTGAAATGTATCAAAAATATTGTAAACTCACGGTATATCAGTTACCACTCTCATTGGAACTACATAGAAATGGCCATGTCTGCCTTTACCCTAGCCATCAATCCTATCACCTGACCTACCTCCCTAGGGACCATCTCGAATACCCTGTTCTCCACTACGATGGTCCTAACCCTAATCTCAACCTCTAGCTGGAGGTGTTGCTGGTAGAGTTGGTTGAGTTGCTTGTCTAGCTGGAAAAATCCTCCAATGCAAAAAGAAATATCTAGCCCAATGATCAAATTCACCACAATCAAAGCAACTCGGAGTTGATCTGCTCCTAGGAGAACGGACACCACGGCTTGAAGCACTAGCCTAGGACTTACGACTCGACTTAGATCCAACCTCACTCTAGTTGAACCGATCACCCTCTAAACTCTGCAATGAGGCCCGAACAGGCTGAGAGTGATGTCCAGTCCTATCTTGTGTATCTCCGGCTCTGGAACAGGACTCGTTGTAGTTAACCTCATATCTAGCTCTCTTGTTGCTGCCCTCTTGTGCCTCACGATGGAGCTTATTAACAGTATAGGTGTGTACAACAACATCTAAAAATGAGTGACCCACAAAGATCATAGATCGAGTCTCAATCTGTAACTGAATCCTCAACCCACAAGAAAAACATCGAACCCTCTCCTCCTCAGTAGGTAGAATCACGATAGCTTGATAGGAGAGCTCATGAAACATCACCTCGTACTCAGAAATGATCATAGAACCCTGCTCCAACCTAGAGAACTGATCTCGAAAATTATTTGAAATG
Organism: Solanum bulbocastanum; assembly: GCA_037074985.1. Taxonomy (NCBI): domain Eukaryota; kingdom Viridiplantae; phylum Streptophyta; class Magnoliopsida; order Solanales; family Solanaceae; genus Solanum; species Solanum bulbocastanum. The sequence goes on from CM073599.1 coordinate 23,432,806, forward strand.
CTGCAGGGGATGAACCTGGCCAAGAAGGCCTTAGAAAACTCCTCCAAGTGACCGAAAGAAACCGAACAGGCATAGTCTCAATAAAGGAATGCCATCACTGTATGCAGCCGCACACAACAAATAGTCCAAAACTTGTGGGCATCCTTACCTACATCCAAAAAAATCCTTAGAGGCTAAAGTATCAAGAACACTCCAAGCATCTTCTGCTTTTCTAGTGGCATAACTCTGGCCTCAAACAGGGGCGACACCTAGGTGGTGCCTGAGCCAGAGGTGCCTCTGTTGCAGGTTTATCTTGCTGACCTAATGTAGGTGCTAGTGCTACAACTGGGGCCTAATTCATGCCCCTTACTACATTTATAAGTTGAGCAATGAATTCTTGAATATCTGGAGACATAGTCGGTCCGTGTGGTGGCTGAGCTAGTCCTGGCCCTACTAGTTTCTTTGAAACAAGGGCTACCATAAGGTCCGCCACAAGATTTGTACCCCTCTCTCTATATATGGGTGGTGTTGCACCCCTACTTGGTAAAGGAGGTCGACCCCTACCTCGAGCCGACACGCACCGCATACGAGTCATCCTACGAAAAGAGTGAAATAAGTAACATTTCAAGAAACCAATAACACACACAACACGAAAGCGACATAAAAAGAGAGGAATTCCTAATGACACCCTATGGCCTCCCAAACATAGGTCACTAACATCTCCACATCGATTTGTGGGACTCTACTATGTATTATTAGCTCTGTAAAAGTGAGACCGGTGAACTTGGAGCTCTGATTCCAACTTGTCACAACCCAACATCTCGAGTCATGATTGCACCTACTATAACTACCAGTAGGAAAGTCAATCTATACCCAAAACGGAAAGTAATAAGTACGAGGGTAGAATTAACTAATAAAATAATATTAACAATAAAAAGAGATATAAGAGAAGCTAACAAAAAATTATATACAATAGGAAACCTCCCAGAACCTGAAAGTCACGAGCATAGAGTTTTCTAATATGAACAAAATACAAATCCCAAAAAAGGACCAGAATGAGTCGTCTCAAAGGCAAAAGACTAGCTAACATATATAAAGAAGGAGACAGACTCATCCAAGATACCAAGTGCTCGCCCTCAACTCTAATGCCCACAAGCTGCAAAAGATGGCACAAATAATCACCATTGGTAACTGGTACTAGGACCTACATCATGAAAGATACAAAGTGTACCATAAGTTCCAAAGCGAAGGTACTCAGTAGACATCATATGCCAATTGAGCAAGAAAGGTAAAAACAATATGAAAAGAGAGAAGCTAGACACAACAAAGGTCAAAGAAGATATAAAAGAAAGCACATGAGAATACTGAAAATACACCTAAACTAAACCTAGCCAGACCCCATAAGTTCAGAAGATACACTCATGCTCAAGTTTAAATAAAAACCCTAATAAATCCCCATAAGCCTGACAGGTGCACATAATATCTAAGACTACAAGAATGAAGAGTAACTCAAATATGAAACTAAGGAAGTTAGTCGGGCTCTCAGCCCAGTAACCACGTAACCAAGAATCAGTCAACTCTCAGCCCAACTAGTAAGAGTGACAATCAATCTAGGCCGCCCAACCATAAAGTCAACTCTAGGGGTGTAAGCCACCTATCTAACTCGGGGACGTGTCGACTTCGTAAAAGATCTCATATCTCAAGGTCGCCCAGCCAATCCACTAGCCTTCCTGCTAGCAAGAGTGACCCGAGGGTATGTCGACTCTGAATAGGATATAAAGTAGGCTCCAAGCCACTGTGGATTGACATCCACTCCTAAAAGATCACAAAAAGGCTCCAAGCCTGAACTACACCAATCCCGAGAAAGCTCAAAACCTTTAGTAACGCATCTAAACCATAGTAATAAGAAAAGAAGACATAAAGGGCTAGCAAGCTGCGCAAATGCCTAAACTAAGGCTCATACTATCAAATCCAAGTCTGTTGTTCCACTCTACAAGGACCTAGTCTGAAATGACGTCGGAGACATAATAAAGCTACTGGCATGTAGTTTAAGGCAATACAAGTTTATCCTAGGCTAAGGCCGAACATGCTTCAAAAAACAAGTAATAACACAAGTAATTCACAGTAGCATACAATAACACATATAACCCCAACTAGCTTGGTACTACCCTCGAAACAGTGTCAATCAACCTAAAACATGGATTATAAGAAGAAGAGTAGGAATAACTAGGTACCCGCCCCAATTCACACTAATCATGATGAATTCACACAATCGTGCTCAATCTAACTAGAAAGAAAGTCTTAGTCTACTTGTAAGACAACTGCGTGCTCCAAATCACAAGGTTTTTCCTTTTTGAATGGCTTCCGAATGCTGCCACGCTATCAAAAATAGGATCACAATGTCAGTACGGTTATTAAGACACAAAAATCACGTAAAATGGAAATGAACCAATTTTGGAGTCAAATGGGAATTGTGGAACCCACGCTAGAAATTTTGGAATTGACTCCGACAAAAGTTCCTAAATTATGCCTAAACCTTGTGTTCCAAAATTGAACGCAATTTGAGGCCTAAAACAACCAACACAACAACATGCACAATTAATCAAGAACCCAAGCTAAGGCAGCCCAAGCACGCCCAAATTAACCTTAAATGCAGGTTCTTCAATAGCTCTCGATCACCAACCACATTTCTATGCTCTCAATGATAATGCAAAACTTTGAATCGCTCAAATTGGATCTCGAAAGAGGGAAAAAAATGCTAATTCAAATTAATAAATGAGGCTACCTTCACGTCCATGTCTTATTTAAATATTGTACCCAACTCTTCATAGCGAAGGCGGCGAGCCTCCATGAACGCGGTGAGGGCCTCATGAATGCGACCAGCGGCAAACCATATCCTCGTGTTCGCAGGTAGGAGTCCCACGAACAAAACCTCTACGATCGCGGCCAATCTCTACGAACATGACCCTTGAGCCAATTATCCTCCGCGATTACTACCAAGGGCCTGCGAACGCGAAGAGCAAATAAGTCTGCACTAGCTAAGGCATATTAGCTGGTTTGGCAAGTTCAAAAATCTCTAATAGGGTGTTCCAAATTTATTTGAAACCTGTGCACGCAAATGAGATATGCGACCCTAGCAAATTTGATATTCCAGACTCAATAAAGCATCCAAAATTCCCACATAAGATCATCTCGGCAAAAAATGGGTCCCACACTAAAACTTTATTTAAGCCAAAATCCACAAGAAGGCTCGAAATTAGCTCGAAAGCCTCGGGATCCAAGCGAATGGTCATTCTAGACTAAACTCAGCATTTTAGAGTTAAATGCGCTGACGGAACTCTCATCTGGACTTATTTACTCAGAAAGTTCATTAAAGTCAACTTAGGCCTTAATAGCGCAGACTCACACCAAAAACACCGAGAGTCATGCCGACTATGTAACTACCCTAACCCTTCTAGAGCTGATGGAATCGTCAGGATTGGATCATGAGGTCATCTTCTTAAACTTTTGATCAAAATTAACCGTTCAACGTTCAAAAGCTCCAAAATACTAAAACTAAACGAACATCCAAGTGATCGAACTTTCAGTCCCAGTAAGTCATAAATGACTTAGGGTTGCTACAGGAAAGCTCTAAATGAAAAACATAAGGTATAGAAACATAAATGACCTGGAGGTCATTACAACACTTCATGTATCAAGGGCAATAGAAGATAGTCTTCAACTTATTATTTTGTTGCCTGAATAAGCCTGATTGGTATTTTATTATATAAATTTCTACCTTTTAAATATATAATCTATATTTATCTACCGATATATATTATAATTGTGATCTAAAACATGTAGATATGGCATAATATTTTTGGCAAAGATTTCATCTCTTATTTTTTTTTTGGATTCTTTCACTTTTTTCATTTAATTCATTCTAATTTAGATGATATAACATATTTATTTAGACAATTTTCTCTCTCTTTAATCCATAGGATTGAATAGACTATAAGGGGGATGATATCACGACCTGAAAAATCAAGTCATGATAGCAGCTACTATAAAAAAACTAGTAGATAGGTCAACTCGAAGCTCAGAATGACAAGCATCACGCATACAAGATAGAAACAACCAAAAACATGAAATGTAGAATATAATTTAAAGAAACAACGGAAGATAAGAATAGAAACCGACATATATATCCAACTAAACGAGATCCAATCTCAAAACCTGGTAGCCATATATGTATATGTATATGTATATGTATATATGTGTGTGTGTGTGTGTATATATACCATAAAAGAGTACACACCCCCAAATATATATACCATAAAAGAGTACACGCCCCCAAAAATAAACCAAAATATATCAGTCTACATTGGAGCTGAGTCATTTGAAGCAATGTAGAAGCAGATCTAAGGCCTTTCAACGCCAAAACATGAGTCTAAGGTAATCACTAGCCTACACCCAGTCTAAGGCATTTAAAAAGCTTTCAAAAATCACAAACAAGTACATACGAAGACCACAAGGTAGGGTATGATCACAAAATACAAATTAAACATGTTATCGCTTCCTAAAAAACCCAAACAACCACATATGGCATGATTTCTAACCAATGAACAAGAATCAACTACCCATAAATACAATATCAATCAATAGATAACACGAGGCATGAAGAAATCAAGACAACTAGATAAGCATGCTCTTTATTACCCGAAAGGCTCCTAAACCATAAATTCTAATAACCAAACATAAAGCAATGTAGAAACCCATCCCAATGCTAGTTAATTAACATGAATTCAAAGTTCAATCTAAAGTCATAACACGTAACCTACCTCATAAGCCAATCCCACGAGCTCTCAAATCATGATTCTGGAGCGTTGCCTATCCAAAAGGCCTTTGATCATTGCTATGCTATCAAAAACAGAATCACAACGGCAAAACGTTTTGACACCAAACACACAATAATTGGAACAGATACAAAATCAAGTCACAAAAGAACTGTGAGACCCGCGTTGGGAATCTAAAATTAACTCCGTCAAAATTTCCCAAACAACTTGCCAAGCTTGTGTACCAAAATGGGACATAATTTAAGGCTCAGAATGGCAGATTTCAGCAATATGCAACAATTTACATTAAAATACCAATTAAGAGGCTAGGCAGACCCTTCGAGACAATAATTACCTCAACATGATGCTCTCCACACTTCCCTAAACACTCCCATACATATCCATGCACTATATAGACCAAATGCAACAAGAATAACTCAATTCAGAGGTGTATAGCTCGAGAAACTCAACTTGGAACTTTTGAAATAAGAGTTGGATCGCGCTTTGGTCTTAATTAAAAGACCAGACAATTACTCATCGCAACCACAGACCCCTAGGTCGTAATCATGGCCCCTAGATAAAAGGTCCTACACGATTGCAGAGGTCAAACCTCATGATCACGATGACCAAAAGTGGTCAACCCCCAGAGCTACAAGTCTTAATCGCAGCCAAGGCCCACATGATTGCGATGGTCAAGTGCGGTGCCTTTTGCGAATGCGGAGGCTTTATCTCGACAGCAATGAAGGATGCCACATGTGCTAGATATTGGTGCATCAGTTAAAACACCCAAGTCTGAAAATCCCTAACGGTGTGCTTAGAATTTGTTCAAAACCCTATACACGCAATTGAGATATGCTACCCCATAAAATTCATCATTATAGACTTAACGAAGATTCCAAAACTTCCAACAGAATTCATCTCAATGAAAAGTGGATTCCACATCCAAGCTCCATATTAAGCCAAATTCCACGAGAAGGAACGAGATGAGTCCAGAAGTCTTGGGATCCACACACAAGGTCCTTCTATGTCGAACTCAATGTTCCAAAGCTAACGAAACTGTCATAATTACATTATGAAACTTTCTTTTTGAACATATGGTCAAAGTTAACCATTCAAGTTTCAAAAGCTCCAAAACACCAGAAACTTGCACAGAATCCAAACGAACAACTAGGTGACCGAATTGTCATTCCTAGTAAGTCACAAGTGATGGTTGTTGGTTACAAAAACTCCCCATTCATCTCTCATTCTTCCATTGAGTATCGGAGAAATCTAAATGAGATGAGCAAATTATAGCTTTATGTTCAAGTATGAAGAGTTCACAAAGAGTGTAGGTAAAACAGTTCATTTAATAGTATAACTAACCTAACATCACAACAACTAAAAGTAATATGGGGTTTGAGTGTGTGGTATTTGGCGTTATGATTTGCTGAAGAATTTTTTTCTTATATAGTTCACAATTCGAATCAACACTATGACTTAAAAAGGGTGAATCCCTCAACAATTGTGAATGAAGAAGTTAATAATACTATTCCTATAATTTAGCCCAATTTGACTCAAAACTCAAAAACGGCTTCCAATATTTATCCTAATTTATATATAAAAAAGAACTTTAACTAAATTGTTCCTTCTCTAATTTGGGAGACAACACCATTTTTCTTTGTTAAGTTCACTTTCATATAATATAGTTAATACCTCAACCTCACATGATATACAATTCATATTACTTCCTTAACAACATAACATTTCCACAAATTCGAAGGAAAATTCAAGGAATTAACAAATCCAATTAAAAAAAAAAAAAAAACATAGCTTTGGAACCCTGCAAATCCAAATTACCTCCTCAAGCAAGATCATTTTGTGTGAAATGCAAGAAAAACTCCAATAACAAAAAAAAAAACCCTTTTTCATAAACTCAACACTTGGACAGGATATTCTCATAGTAGTAATAATATGAGATATATTTTGAATTTTGCTTAAGAATGCATTATTTTTTATTTGCTTATTATTAAATTTGTTGAGCTATGTTTTCTTTTCCTATATTTGGTGATGACTTTGAAAATATAATTGATAATATTATGGTTGAAGAATATTAAAAAAAAAATGACCAAATATAAAGTTTAATTTATAATTATAAGAATTTGAATAATAATTATATATAGCCATATTTTAATTTTATTTTTAAAGCAAAACAAGAGCAAATTCACTAATATGACATAATTGCTAAATCAACTTATCTCTAATTGATTGATATTTTTAAAAAAGAGGTTGAAAATGAAATATTTAGGACGATAAAACTGTAGGGACGTGCACTGATCAGTTTGGTTCAATCTTATGTATTATCGATTTTCGGTTTTTAAATACACTAAATCAATAACCAAAAAAATTATATATTTTTTATCGATTTTTGGTTTTTAACCGTTTAGTTTTCGTTTTAACCAATAAAAATGTTTATAAAACAAATATATGATTTTTCTAACAAATTTGACGCGACAAGACAATAATATTACTTTACAAATACTCATAAAATAGAAACAATAATAACTTACATGAAAAGAACTATACAAGTGTAACACAAAGAGAAATTAAGAGGAATATGGTTATTACTTTAGGTTTTGACGTTTTGTATAATGTGAAGTGTGAAGTGTGAAGTGAAGGCTAAAAGACAAAGATAATAACTAATAAGATATTGAGATTAATATTTAATATTTATGTATAAAGTAGAAGTAGTAAATTACTACAGTCTTGATGGATTATCATTTACCAACTAATCTAATACTATTAAAAATCAAAACTAAAGCGATAATCCAATTAAAACAATTAATAGAACCCAGGAAAAATTAGCAAACTAGTCACAATCTCTAACATAATTATTAAAAACATATACACTTTAAAATAATTATTAAAAATATCAATATTTTAGAAAATAAATTGTATCCTAATATAATTAATTTTCTTTCCTTTTATTTCTCAAATCAAGCCACATTGGACCACTTTTTACTCCAGTATTCGGTAAAAAATTAAAAAAAATACCTCAATTACCCACTTACCCCTCTTTCTAGGTTTTACCCCAAATCACTTCTTTCTCTTTGTTCCCCTTTTCACCATTGTTATCTCATTTCCTTGTTCAAGAAAATCAACTCTTCAAATTTCCTACACTTGTTCAAGAAATCTCACAATTAATTCAAAAGATTTTTCACCCATTGATAAAGGTAAATTCGAGTCAACAAGTATTTTGTGAGATTTCTTGTGATTTTGTTTCATATTTGTAGTCATTTCAATAGGTATGCCAAATGGATTTGTATTTCTTAAGCATATATATATATATATATATATATATATATATATTTTAGAATATTGTATCATTCCTCAACATATTGTATTATTTCCACTATGTATGCTATTTTTTTTTTAGAATCTTGTATCCTTATTTCTTTCACAGTCAATTTGTACTTATTTTAGAATATTGTATCATTGCTCAACAAATTGTATTATTTCCACCATAGATGCTATTTTTTTTTCTAGTATCTTGGTTTCTTTCATAAATCATATTCATAGGTAATAATTAGATTATATTGATACAATCAGTAATATTTTTGTAATACAAATAAAAGAAAAATATATTTAACAGCCATGTATGTTCCACTTCTTGATGCTCTTAATTTCACCATCCATTATTAAGATCTTGATAAGGGAGAACAATGGAGATTGGAACTCTTGATCCAATCAAATCAGAAAGAGAATTTGTTTGAAATTGTAATTGATGAGAATTTTAAGTGATATGTTCATTTTAAAAAAATAGTATCTCCCCTGATTTTCTCATTTTTGTTATTAAATAATTGTATTTTTGTAAATCAAACAAATAAAGTACATAAATTATATACATAACAAATTAAAATATTGACATTTTGAAATTTTTCCCATAATTGTATTCTTTATCAAATAAATAAAAAATACATAAATCAGATACATAACAAACTAAAATAGTATTAGTATTACATATCAAAATATGGATATTTTAAAAATTTACCTATTAAAAAGAACTCAATTACATTTTTTTCAATTCGGTTTATGATAGGTTCAATTTTTTTTAACAATAAAAATCATTGAAAACATACGATTGCAAAGTGGTGTGACAAGCCCTAAAAACTAGCAGGTGAGCTCCTATGTTAAAGCAAGGAAAGAGCACAACATTTTCATATGAAATTGAATTTGTGAGGTTTGTTTGTTCGTTTGTTGTTTACATGAATCTCAGGCAATGAATAGGGCGGCGTTAATCAGCTCTCAGGTGAACCCTATTCACATAAGGGCCTCTCTTTTTCATTCCTCCCCAATCTTGGAACGCAGAAGACGCACTCATTGGGATTCTGTAAGAGTCTCTCTCTCTATTCTATGTGCAACAAGTTTGTATTTTGTAAACAACAAGCCAATTTTCATTTCTATTCTATATTTTCATCAAGTTTGCTCCTTTTTCTTGTTGTGCAGGGAAAAAGTGCCAATAAAGGCTCATCAAGGGTAAATACGCTATGATGCTTCAATTACATTTTTTATTTACCCTAAAATTTGTGTTTTCCTTCATATTATGACTGGTGGAATTACATTTAATCTTGCAAAATAGCTATCTCCCTTTGGTTTGGTTAGGTTAATGAGTTGTTTGAAGTTTTTTTTTTTTTTCTGAAGCTGTTTAAGTTTTATTTCTTCTTGACATGGAATTCTGCAAAATCCCCATGATAAACTAGCAAAAGCTTGTGTATGTTTAAACAAATTGGTAAAAACTTAGATATATACTATAAATAAAAAATTAAACAGAAAAAGAAATCCGGAATGCTTACTTTCTGTCTTAACTTGTTAGTGTTTCATGCATCACACAGATTCTTGAGCAGTTTAACATTCTGTGGTTAGCATGGATGGTTACTTGAGCATTTTGTGTATCTGAATTTTGGAGCCATCTCCGATTCATGTTTAACCTTGGAACTGTTGAACTATTAGTAATTTACAATAAATTATTTTATTTGTCTTTTCTTCTCATTGTACAACAACAACATACTCCGTGTAATCTTGCAAGTGCGGTTTGGGGAGGGTAGTGTGTACAAAACCCTACCCCTGCCTTGTGAATATATATAGGTTGTTTCCCATATAGCTTCAACTCAACTAGCGCATATCAAAAATCAAGTGTGTAAGCAAATACAATACTAAAGAAGTCATATTGAAAAACAATGGAGAAGAGAACAATAACAACAACAAATAATAAGATAACTGGCACAAAGGAAACAACAAGTAATACTAAATCAAAGAATAAGTTAATAGGAGAGTAATAATAACAATACTGATAAGGAGTCTAGACAATGCTTGACTACCTACTTGCTTTCTGCCTGTGAGGGATTTTGGAGAAGAATATTATTGAATTGTATATCTACATTATTACACAAAGACCCTATTTATAAACACTACAATACAATCCTTTACCAAATAGGATACTATATACTATTCATATTTCTATTCTAAGTAGGATTGTATATACCTATTCCTATTCTAACACTACCTTAATACACGACCTCCAAATCTTTCTATTTAGGGTCATGTCCTCGATGAGCTGCAAGTTTGTCTTATCTTGTCTGATCACATCTCCCCAAAATTTCTTCAACTACCTCTACCTCTCTTCATACCCACCAAAGTCAACCTTTCACACCTTTTGTTGGGGCATCTCTACATCTCTTCACATGTCCAAACCATCTCAATCTCGCTCCCTCATCTCGTCACCACGGAGGCAACTCCTACCTTATCTTGGATTAATGTTGTTAAAAGCGTTGAAGCGCCCACTATAAGTGAGAAGCAAGGCGAGACAGATCATTTTGTCCCAATGTCAAAATGCATAGTAAAGGTCTTCTTAGCAGTATTCTGTCTACATGATGTTTTGCTACTAAGTAGCTTTCGCAATCATCCTAGTACACCAAACCTAAAAATTAGCTACATGACATAAAACTTTCTTTTGTACTAGACTAAAGAGGATGGCAATAATACTCTGCCTGCTGCTTGCGTTGACTCTTGGCTTAGGTAACATAGTTTTCAAGGTGGGGTTTACCTAAGTCTAATAAATTAGTTTCAGGGTGGGGTTTTCCAAAGTCTAATAAATCTTTAGGCTGTTGTCTTAATGGGAATATAGGCTTTGAGTTGATTGGAGCTCATAGATTGAAAATGGTAGTGTGTTTCTGGATGTCAAACGCAGATCTGTTCATGTTATTCACTGTCAAAAAAATTGTGCTCATCTTGTGATTAAACTGTGCAACATGGGCTCATTCTGTTGGAATCGCAGAGTTTCAGCCTATATGATGCAGTTTTTCTGGGTGTGTAGAAGCTAGAAAGATTTTTTTGGTGTTGAATGATGTTTGCTTATGTTAGTTAAGGATGTTCATGGTCCGGTTTGGGTTAGTTTTTGGTTAAAACCAAAATCAAACCAATTTAGTCGGTTTTTTAATTATTAAAACCAAAACCAAATATAATTCATATTCATTGGTTTGGTTCAGGGTGTAAGAAACACAATGATATTTCACTCTTTCATTTTTTTCCTACAATTAAAAAAGAATTTTTCATCCCTTTCCACCTATAATCTGTTATTAACGTCTTATTGTGGTAGCTATAATTTTCTTGGATTATGGAGAAAATATCTTAAGATCTATTAGCTTTAATCAAGTGAATAAAGTTGATAAGAAATATATAGAGATATAGAGGCAAATCTCATTGTTGTTTCTTTGAATAGATAACTTTGGATTCACGACTTTGTTAAGGAATGAGCTTAAGGTGTAAAGTTCATTTGCCTATTAGAGATAAATAAATTTTTCATGAAAAATTATGCAAAGTCTTTAAAGTTATTTATAAAAATTAATATATTGTACTCCCTTTGTTTGGTTTTATCTTGTCACGAAGTTAAGAAAGCAAAAAAGATTTTTGAATTTTGTAGTCTCAAACTAAAGATATGTAGAATGAACCAAAACTTCAATCTTTGATTTCTTAAACATGTCACGTGGAAAATTGAAATTAAGGGGATGCCTTGGGGAGCCAAAAGCAAATCCATAGGCATCTTGAATGGGGTGATTGAAAAATGTGAAAAAAGGTTGGTGAATCGGAAGAGCCATTACCTTTCTTTAGGTAGAAAATTAACACTCATCAATAGTGTTTTGGACTCTATGCCTACCTATATGATGTCTCTTTTCCCTATTCCTGATGGTGTCATTGATAGAGTAGATGCTTTGAGAAGAAATTTCATGTGGGAAGGAAATAGTGAATCCAGGAAATTCCACTTGATCAAGTGGGATACTCTTATTAAGAGTAAACAGGCAGGGGTATGGGGGTAAGGAATTTAAAAATCTAGAACCAATGTCTTATGATGAAGTGGCTGTGGAGATTTGCCTCCACTGAGCAAGCACTGTGGGAAGAAGTAATACAGGCCAAATGTGAAATGGAGGATCACTGGATAACTGAAACGGTCACTAGCACTTATGGATCAAGCCTTTGGAGAGCCATCAGAAACCTTTTGGCCGAAGTTCAGAGGAAACTGTAGTATTAAATTGGGTAATAGTCAGAAGACCTCTTTTTGGGAAGATATATGGCTATAACAAGTATCTTTAAAAGCTTTGTTCCCGAATATTTTCACCCTAACCCAGCAGCAAAGGGCCACTGTGGCAGAGATATGGTCAAACCAAGGGTGGAATTTGAGGTTTAGGAGATCCACAGGTTGTTGGAGTTTTACAATGTCTTGTGGTAGTTCAAAGGAGCTACTGATGCACATAATAGTTTGGGATGGCAGGATCACAAATTAAGACAATTTTAGTGTCAAAAGAACCTACAAGAAGTTTAATCCTTGTAACAGTCAGAGGAATGGGTGGCCATGGAAGCTGATATGGAAAACTAAAATCCCCTATGAAGTGTCTTGTTTTACTTGGTTTCTTGTGAAGCAGACAGTTTTGACCCGGAAAACCCTATGAAGAGAAATATTCAATTGAGTCCTAGGTGCTTCCTATGTGGCGACGAAGTAGAGACTATCACCCATCTTTTCCTTCACTGTAGGACAACCAACATTTTGTGGAATGTCTTCACAACCTGAAGGGCATGAACTGGGTTATGCCTAGGAGAGTTACGCAGACTTTAAAATCATTCCGGCTTGCATTTGGTGGTCTGTGTGGAAAGAAAGAAATCTCAGATGCTTCCACGCCAAGAGTAATTCCATCTACAAGATTAAGATGAACTTCTTAGTTTTGTTTCTTTTTTGGTGTAAATAGGAGTACGTAGAATATTTAGAATCAGTTACAGATGTTTTAGGTTCCTTGTAAATTTTGCTTTAGGATTGAAGATCTTCCTTCTACTCTCCACAATTGTAATTAGGAACCTGTTACATGTTATGGCAGGTTCTGATTTTGTGGAATAGAAAACAACAACCTTCTTTATAAAAAAAAAAACTGAAATTAAAGAGGTGTCAAAAAATGGAAGGGACCTTTATGAAACGGACTAAAAAGGAAAGTAAGACAAACAAATTAAAATGTAGAAGGAGTACATATATAATTATAAGAATTGTGTATATAATTTATTGGTTGGTCTGATTTTTTCTTTCCTTTGTTTTTTTAATAAAACCAAACTAAATATTATCGTTTCTTGAAGCATAAATTTAAACAAAGCCAAAACTAAGTAAAAATTAGTTTATTTAATCATTTTGGTTTGATTTTCGGTTTGGATCGGTTTATGGTTTTTAACCAAACCGTGAACACCCCTAATTTTAGCCTATAGATTTTATGAGGTCAGACTGAATCTTCCCATAATTGCAGTGTGGTTAAATTTATATATTGCTATATGGGAGTGTTAGCAAAAGTTATTGGTTCTGATACAATAAAAATAGTCCTTGGTCCCAAACTAGTTTGCTGTGTTACACGAATTTTCAATATCCATTCCCTTTCATCTGGATCAGTTTCATCCCAATACTCAATAATTTGTCTTCTAAAACAAGTTTCTTACAATTTCTTTTTCAATTTTTTGTCTTCCAAGACAAGTACAAGTCGCATTTCTGATAAGCATACAAAATCCTACTCGGCCAGCATTCTATTTTAGTTACAGAGATATGCTTCATTTTATGATGTTGTAGGTGTATTGTTATATTGATTGCCATCTATTGTTGCAGAAATCATTCTTCTCCAGAAGATATAGGAAGCTTAACTCAAGGCAGGCACTGTTTGAGAGTGTGAATGGATTTGCTGAACAGTTTTTCCAGGTCATTCATGAGCCAAAATAGATTATTTATTGCTGAATTCACGGTCCTTTAGAATGCTTCTAGTGATATAAATGTTTATTTTTCTTTCTAATTTTTCTAACTTATAGAATGGTCAGTGGAACTTTTTATATGCTAAAATATATTATTGCGTGTACTTTGTGAGTGTCTATGGAAGGTCTATTTGGAGGGGAAAAAAGGAAAGATGTAGAATAGTTACTGAGTTCGGCAGTTTCAGATGGTTCTCTACAATGAAGCTGTTATAAGTTTGACAATGGCTTGGGCTGGACTTATGGGCATTTGGCTCTTATATAGGCCAGATTGTGTTTACCCTTGGGTTACTTTTCAAATGGTCAGTATGAAATGCTTCTTTCTCTTTTTTGTTCCCGCCTGCCGAGGACCTATGTTTCAAAACAGAAAATATTATCATCTCATCCATTGACTTATTTTGCATGACTAGGTGTTTGGTAGAGGCATTGAGGCTTGTTTAGTAGTTGGGAAAGACTGTTGTGCTGCTCCATGGGTAATGGGTATATCATTAATGAATAAGCTGAGGTCTTTTATTTGAACATGTAAAGTGCAAGGCGACTTTTGAGGGCCAATTCTGTGATTTGCTTGATATGGAATTGAAAAATGTTATTGTTGACTTATTTGCATTCATTGTTATTGCTAACATTGAATAAATTTTAGTACTTTTTGCAATGGAGGTTCCTCTTTTCCAGTTACGCTTTCTTCTCGTGTTACTAACAACATTATTCCCATTCCTAGAAAGAGAATTTTGAGTTTAAAAGCTTGGAAATTTTTGGCCTTATCAAGTAGCTGCTTACATTGCATTCAGTTTTCGAAGCCTGAATCACTAGACTGTGACTTTATAAGGGATGTTTTACTAAAGAATTATGTTGACACATTTACTTAATTTAAAGGCAAAAGGGTCAAAATGCCGCTCTACTTTCGTCTATTAGCTAAGTTTGTCCCTAGTTACACTTTCTTTTGATAGGGGAGATAGTAGATTTAGTAAATTTTATAGGAAACTTGTTAAGAATACCCATCTGATGTGGAATGTAACTTTCCAATTCATCATTTTTTGGAGGATGAATTTTTTGGTGTGAATAAGTTACCCTTTTTTCAAAAAAGTTTGTCCCTAGTTATACTATAGGGTAATATGTTCCCGCCAATATAAAGTATGCAAAAATGCCCCTATTTTGGATGGAATCCCCAAATCAAACAAACATACCCGATTCCCCCTAAATAACCCACTACCCTCTTTAACCCGACCCAACCCACTAAACTAAATAACCCATATCGAATTAAGAAAAAATACCCGGTGTTCCTCACATTCATTCCCCTCTGAAAGAACTAAATAAATTGTATATATAATGCTGCAGTCTAATTGAAGATTGTTGATACTCATGCTGTTTAAAATACCTCTTCAACATGGATTATGACTCCATAACATAATCAAAGAGTAATAAATCTGAGTGTCATCAACTTGCTCCACTGTTAAATTGATAAACTCTACCTTGATGATCAGTTTATGGTTGAAACCTTAATTGTTTATAGTCACTCTTTTTGCTTCCATGTAGAGCGTTCTGGATGTAGCAAAACGCTGGAAGAGATAAATGCTGCATCCCTTAATACAGGAGTTCATTTTTTATACTTCTTACTGCTCAAGTCTTTCTTCTCCTGGAAATCTATCCTCCCTCTCATTTGATAAAAATCCTTCTGTGCTACATTAGGGGTTCGTGATGGAGGTCTTGGCAATGCACAAGAACAAAGATTGCTATTTCCACCTTGGGTATTGTGGGATACCGAAATTTCATTGCCCGAACTTCCTATATTGATGTGCTTTTAGCCTGAATTATGCAGTGCAGCCAGTCTTCATTACATTCCTGTATGTGGAACTCATAAACAACGAAATCCACTATAACATTACCCTCTGTTGTTTTCCAAAAAAAGAACAATGGTGTTTGAGATGTGATTCTTCAGCTTCTTCGAGGTCCATCACTAGCTTATGGGCTCGTGTGTGTTATTTTTCATCTTCACTCCCTTTTCAGTTTTATCGGAAGAAAATTTTTAGAGAGTAATATAATTGGGGTATAATTTGATTATGAGTTATTTAGTTTAGTAGGTCGAGTCGGATTAAAAAAGAGGAGTGGATTATTTTGGGAGAAATCGGGTATTTTTGTTTGATTTTGGGGATTCCATCCAAAATAGGAGCATTTTTGTTTTATTTTGGGGATTCCATCCAAAATAGGGGCATTTTTGTATATTTTGGTAACAACGGGCATATTTGGCCCTATAGTATAACTAGGGACAAATTTAGCTGATAGACAAAAGTAGAGGGCCATATTTTTAACCCCTTTCCCTAATTTCAATTCTGGACTTTGAGGCCTACAGAGTAGTCCAATCCTATATAATTCTTAGCTTTAAAGAAACTATTCCACTATAACATTGTTTTTCAGCATTTCAGAGCTGGCAGCATGACTGTGATGAATATGACCCATCTTCAAGCCAAGACAGTTCATGGTTTAGACGAGATTTCAGGGCCAGTGGACACAAAGGGGGAAGATCAAAGAACAAGGGACAACATCAACACAGTAAGTGCACCTTTTGTAACATTATGCAGTATATAGTTTCTAGAGAACTTCACCTTTGTTGGAGTTTGATCTTGTAAAATACAACCATTTTTAGCTCCGAAGTGTCATGTAAAGAGCCTAATTCTCTTTCTTTGCGTATGTCGTTTGACAAACCAGGCCATTTAGCTATCAGCCTGTGCCTTTTGAGTATTGAGCAATAGCTGATTTTCATCAACTCGTTTTCAGGAGTGTTCCAATTCTTGGAGGAGGAGGATATCGAGATAGAGACCTTTTTCCGTTCTACATTTGGTGGAAACAGATACTACCACTGGTCATTTATTAATGAAGAACCACAATGGAGGAACTCATCAAACTATTCTAACAGCCGTCAGTGGAATAGGCGGCATCAGTACTCGGACTATGATGAGTCAACAGACTCTGAGAATTTAGAGTCAGATTTGAGTTCAGAGCGTCTGACTCTTGGATTGAATGCATTTGGCCCTTTGAATCTGGAAGATATTAAGAATGCGTGGGTGTTTAATGAATTGCCAGCTAGAAAAAATTACCTTCTGATGTGCTTTGATATCCTTATTGGCAAAAGTAATGTCTATATCACTGATTGCACATGCTTTACATTTGCAGATATCGTGTGTGTGCGCTGAAATGGCATCCTGATCGCCACCAAGGCTCATCTAAGGTATATCTATTTCATTATTATTACATTTTTGATTTGGCATTTTCCCTTTTCCACCTGCATCCATTATACTCCATGCAGCTTTTTCTTAAAGCGCATACAACACGTGTTTTCCCTTTTTCATACACGAAATATGTTCTCAATCATATGCTAGCTCCATGAGTTCACACCTATGATTGATTTGCTCCTTCAGCATTTTGAGGGACTGGCTTGGAAGAATCTGTCTTGTGTCTCTTGGTCTGTTATCATGCTTCGTTCATTAGGTCTTAGAATTAGCTGCTTTCATCTGACTGATTAGCTGAGCTCCTAGTGCTGGTTAATTTATTTTCCCTTGGATTATACTGACATTTGCATACACTATCAAGTCCATGCATCAGATATCAGTTCACACATACTATACAGATGAGACAAAAGAAAAGGAATTAAACATTCTATTCCAAGTCAATATTCCATATCTGTTAGCTTCTGCTCAGAGCTTATTATTGCCTCACTTTTCTCATGAAATTCAGATTAGTTTATAGTATCCAAGCTTCTCTTTGTCTGTTTCTATGTAATCCAGTTATATTAGATAACAAGATTTGATTAATTGACAGGTTGTTGCAGAAGAGAAGTTCAAGGCCTGCAGTGCAGCATATCAATGTTTGTGTGATAAACTGGGATTAAGTCAATAATGGAGCAGATAGTGACACATCCTAGATTATTGGATGATGATTACTCAATTACTGAGTCTCCAAGAGGACATGAGATATACTAACCTATATCATCAAAAAAAGAGGCCCTTTAATTGTATTTGAAATGGTACTTACACAAATAGGAAGCTATGTCAAATTAGATATTTGGAAGCATTCACCAAGTGTTTGTAGGAGAGTTATTTTGTTACCCTGATATATTTTGGTTGGCTTTGTCCCTTATTTGGGATAATTTTAGAGACCATTCTCTAGGTTTAAATTGGAAACACCGGCTTCCTTTGTGATTCATAATAGCACATTTATCTTTTTTATTTTGTCTTTTTGTAACCGTTCTTAACTTATTTACTATAATTTTTTTTATTTATAATTTGACTATTTTACCCTTTCTAATATTGTACTTTTAAAATTAATTAATTTTTTTATTTATAATTTGACTATTTTACCCTTTCTAATATTGTACTTTTAAAATTAATTAATTTTTTTATTTATAATTTGACTATTTTACCCTTTCTAATATTGTACTTTTAAAATTAATTAATTTTGTCAAAATATCTTATTTAATATTTTTCAAGAATAAAAGAATGACAAAACGAACAGATAATGGCTCGAGGCAATGAGAAATTTTATTTTGTGAGTTACATAATCAAGATAACTTATATGAGTTTAGTTTATTATTTGACAAGTGGATTTATGGGTTTCACAAATTTGTTTTTAAAATAAAGTAGAAAATGGCAATATTAAAATCTACATTTTTCCTAATTAGAATGCACAATAAAAGGAAATTAAAATGTGAAGAGATATTTATATCAATTGGAACTTTTAGTTGCTGCAATTCCAAACTCTCAGCTTTCATCATGAGTTCTGAATTGAAGTCCTTACATCTAGGATGCCAATTTAATTTAAAAATACAAACATT
Source organism: Solanum bulbocastanum (assembly GCA_037074985.1). NCBI lineage: Eukaryota > Viridiplantae > Streptophyta > Magnoliopsida > Solanales > Solanaceae > Solanum > Solanum bulbocastanum. The sequence continues at coordinate 23,451,724 of CM073599.1, forward strand.
TTCTACAAAAAAAAGAATTATCCACGTTTAATATTCATGTCAAATTAATAGTTTTGTAATTTATCTTTGTAACTAAGCCTTTTACACTTAATCATGATTAAGTAACATGTAATTTCACATTATCTCGGCATCTTAGGCACATAAGGAACCGGTTTAATATTTTCTCAATCAAAATCTCAATTATAAACAAATTTTACAGACTAGGATCTATAACATATAACTCAATTTTTGAAATTTTAAGTAACATGATTCCTTCTTCAAAAGTCAAATCAATAATCGATTCACTCTGAATAATCCTAATATGCAAGAACTCTAATTAAAATTATAATGAAAGCAAAGACTTTGCCGTTGAGATCTTTTCACTCAGATTCTTAATATTATTTTTTTCCTCTGTTTTTAAGAACAAATTTGTTGGATCCATGAATCCAATTGTCAAATAATAAACATAAGTAATGTTATTCAACTCACAATAAAATTTCTCAACAAAGTACCACTAATACACAAAGCTAATATATGTATTATTTCTTCTAATACACTCTAGCATAAGTAATGTCATATTACTGGCATGCAGTGAATACCCATTTTTACATTACTCCTCAGAATACAGTCAACTCAATAAGAATTGCAGAAGATCAAACATGAACAATTAAATTGTGATGTCATTTGAGTGCGTAGAAAATAAAAAAGGTTCTGACTATTACAAGAGAATCCAATTTAAAGAGGTACTAATATTATAAGAGAAACCAATTTAACAGATGATTGAAGAGAGTTCAGACAAATTATATATTCTTAAACCTCCAAACACATCAAATGTAAACCTTTTTTTCCCCCAAAATCTTGTTCTTAAACCTTGAATCCTTCCTGTAATCACATAGAAATTTTAAGTATCAAAGCTTTGAAACAACAAAAATAGAGGGAGAGACAAGAAAATGAAATAAGTCTTTTGGAACTGTTCAATTTACGTTAACTGTCTCATATCTTAGTGAAAACCCACAAATTAAAAGAAGAAAATTACTCTACATTGTCGTGAAGTTTCTTACAAACCACATTACTTTCAGAAAAGAAAAACACAAGGAAAAGATTAATGACATGAAAACATTAAGGCGAGCTTTCACGTAAATAATTCTGGATAGTTGAACACAATAATAAAAATTTCCACCCATTACAATTTTAACTAAGGGAAGAATTACAGAGACAGGACAAGGATGAGGAGGTGTAATTTAAAGGAATTCATTAATAGAGATGTTGTGTGCTATGAAATATAGTGACTCAGGATATATTAGAGAACATTAGTTAGTTAATACATGGGATCAGTGGGAATACACAAATGGAGTCATCTTCAATCTCAAATCATCTCGAGACACCTCCAAAATTGATATTCAACTTCTTTCCAACAAAACTCAATCGAGACAAAATAACAAACAAGAAATCAGAAAAATTCGAACCAAGCTTTAATGATGCTTTCAAGTCTTTACTTTTTGATGTACTGATGTAGAACCACAAAAAATGAAATATTATTCAACACGACAATGAAATCACTGAAGAACTGAAAACTAAAGGGAAATTGGCAAATATAACACAAAATGAAAAAACTAATCAACATTTCTCAGTCGAAAAAGGAAGTAGAGAGATTTGGAAGAAAAATATTGAAAGATTTTGGCTGAAAACAATAAGGAGCTTCTACTCAGAAATGGAAACGCTGTACAAATCTGATTCATAAGCCATGGAATGTGAATGTAAAATCTTAATTACACAAAATAGTATGTTGGGTAAGAAAAATTTTGAGAGTTTAGGAATCTTCTTCTCAGAATTGGAATCAACGTGTTTAGTTTCTTTTTCCCTAATTATCGAAACTTGAAAAAGAAACAGCTGGTACCCTTGGATTTTTTCAGTTATGAGAAACTCCCTCCATCCCAATTTTATGTGACACCATTTGACCAGACACAAAGTTTAAGAAAGAAAGAAAAGACTTTTGAAATTAGTGGTCTAAAACAAACCTTAGATAAATCATTTCATAAAGGATAAAAGGAGAATTTTTAAGCAAAACCTGTTTCTAATTATAGAAAAATGTGATTCTTTTTGGGACAAACTAAAAGAGAAAGTGTGCCACATAAATTGAGACGGAGTCGGAACAAATTTTGTAGCATGAAATGTGGGTATGGCTTTTTTATGCTATAACAGTACCAAATTTCCTTTTATGTCTTTCTTGGGGAGATTATGAATTTTATAATCCATCAAATTCCTTTTGTGATTTGTCGTTTCTAACATGTTTTGGTTTGGATGTTGGGCGCCAATCACAGCACTGGTGGTGACACTTGTTCTAACTAACATTGTGAATCAACCAGTCCATAAACCTCCATCATATCATCGTTTAACAGTGGCAGAAGAAGGGAAAGGAAACTTAATTTTTTGGACTTTGTTTGCTCCCTGCTCACAGCCTTCCATAGCACACACTCTTTTGTATGCATGCCATCAACGGAACTACTTCATCAAATAGACTCTCATATACTGATATGGACAATCAGATCATGCTGGAAATTTGCTACTTTAAGAGATGAAGAGTGTCAACTTTGAGCTTCTCTCTTCTCGTAATTGGTAAGAGCCATGTCATTCTATACTATCACTCTCGGTAGCATTTCTTGTTTAAATTTCCATTAAACATGCTACCAACTTCACCACTTACTATTCTCAGCATAAAATGAACTAGATTAGTATTTATACCAGATATAGCTATAAATTTAACCAATCATATACTCAACTACTCCCATTTTGTAATGCATTTTAATTAGGTATTGAGTTTAAGAAAGAACGATGGACTTGTCAAATTTGTTCTCTAACAAAAGTCATAGATATTTGTGTTGCTAAAAATCATTTCAATGTAGGTAAAATGGAAAATTTAAAGTTGAAATTATTCCTAAATATAAAAATGTATCTTAAAAAAACTAAAAAGATAAGTGAATGGCATAAATTGGGACTGAGTAATTTGTTCCATTTATAGAACATCCAACAAGAAAAATCTTATTACTTTCTAGAAGCAGGCAACAATAAGAGGTGCACCTTCTCTCTCCTCTCACCCTCATCCATCAGTCCATACTTCTCCTTCTCATTTCTTCTCTTTTTTTAAGCTTCCTCTTCCTCTTCCTCTTCCTCTTCCTCTTCCTCTTACTTATGATTAGAGCCCGTTTGGATTGGGTTAAAAAAACTAGCTTTTAAGTCGAAAATAAAAAGTAGGGGGAGACCTATTTTTGGTTTTTGACTTATTTTAAGTCATTTTTAACTTGTTTTAAGTCATTTTTGACCTTGTCAAACACTTCCTAACTTATTTAAAGTCATATTTGACTTATTTTAAGTTACTTTTTATATTTTCCAAACACTCCCAGAAGTCAAAAACTGACTTCAAAGTAGGTATGACTAACTTTTAGGCCAATCCAAAAACCCTCTAAGTTTATCTATTTATTTTTTTCATATTTTTGTTTAGTCCTCTATTGTTCAACCTTACATGCACCTATCACTGGTCAAGCCACTTCCCAGGATCCTAATTTGCATAAATTTCCTACATGAGCTTTTAAGTGCCTTGAGAAACATCACCAGGTATTTGCAATTGTAATAACATGGATGAGATGAAGGTCCTTGCAGGATCAAGGAAGGAGAGAATATCAAACAACAACAGGGGGTTCAAGGAAACCAAAATCAGGACGCAAAATCCAATGAAGTGCTGTTTAACAATATCAAGAAACAGAAATACACTTATATGGCAACTTCTAGCTGAAATATACACCCTTCTGGCCATTACTTTGTACCTTGCTATTAAGAGTGGATTTGAGTGGCAAAGCTGAGCATATGGCACTCAAGGTTTCTGATATTCAACTGCAGTAACAGAAAAGATAAGCTCATATGATTATTATTCAAAGCAGTAAAATGAAAATGAAAAGGAAATCAAGCTTAGCATTATTGTAGAAAGGAATGTCATAAGAAAAGATCTTCTGACCACATCTAAACATGATAAAAAAAAAAAAAAAAAAAAAAGGAAAATCAACTCTTACTCTTTCTGTTTCAAATTATATGTCTTCCTTTTCTGTCTGTTTCAAAAACAAAAGAACAAATCTATATTTCGTAAGTTCTAAATTCCAACTTTGTTTTTTATCTTCAATAACAGTTCCAATAGGAAATGGTAGATTCATGAAGAAAAGCTTCTTTGTATTTCTTTATATTTTTTACATCTCATAAGAATGGATTCCTATACAACGTCCTAAGATTAAATAAGAAAAGGTAGCATTCCACAATCAATAACATTTAATTGCAATATCAATCTACTACTATAATTAAGCTGGGGAATCGCTAATCAATCAATCAACATCATGGTACATTTTAGACCGTAACATTTAAAGGGTAGTTTTGGTATGTTATACACACCTTTAGTTAAAGATCACAAGATTCAAAAGCATTCTTTACAATCTTAAATTTCAAGCAGTCAAACTAGGACACCTAAAATGAAATCGTGGAACTATGAAGGATCTCATGCTCATGTTTTGTTTAAAGTGTCTTCGTTGTGACAGGGCCAAGCATTACGCAAAAAGAGACAAAATGAAGAGAAACTCATAAGATATAATCCACATCCAAATTTACTTATTTTACATTACAAGTACACAAACAACAACAGAAATTTGATATGTCTATTCTATATAGTGATTTGGATACCCAAACTTGGTTTAAATGCTTGATTTGTCAGCTACTTTTATGTTATTTGGTGTGTTTAATCTTGTTCTGTGGTTTCAGAGGCATTGGAGCTTAAATAGACTTAAAAACAATCAATTATGGCTCAAAAGTGGCGAAGTCCAAAAGAATTAAAAATGCAAACATTGTGTGTGTGGGGAAGTCTAGTCTCCCATGCAAACACCGAAGATCTTGAGATTCAGAGAGGTAGTCTGAAGTTCTGGTAATGTGGGAGTTTGTGTCCTGGGTTTCTGATGCACCACAAAAATTCAAAGAGCTTAATTATTTCACTTCTGATAGTGTTTGGTGCAAATTCCATTTTCCAGCACATGTATAGAACTTCATAGAGGTGATATTCCAACTACTGCAAATGCATGTGGTGACTACCTATGTATGTTGGGTAGGGGTAGAGTGACGGGGCCAGACGAGATCAAGGTGGAATTTTGGGAGAGCGCATGCGGGGCAGGTATTTAGTGGTTGACTAAGCTGTTCAATGTTATTTTCAAGACGGAGAAGATGCCTAAAGCATGGAGATGGAGTAAAATGATTTGTTGTTCAAGAACAAGAGTGACATTCAGAATTGTAACAACTATAGGAGTATCAACCTACAAAGCCACACTATAAAGGTGTGAGAGAGGGTGGTAAAGATGAGCGTGAGCCGTGAGGGGGGGGGCGTGACTATTTCCGAGAACCGGTTTGGATTCATGTCGAGGAGCTCAACTACAGAAGGCATTTACCTCGTAAGGACCGATGGATGAGTACAGAGAGAGGAAGGACTTACACATGGTATTCATCGACCTATGAAAGGTTTAGGACAAAGTCCTGGAGAGGTTCTTTGAAGGTGGTTGGAGACTAGAGGTGTACTTGTGGCATACACTAGGGCGATCAAGGACAAGTACGCTAGCGCCAATATCCAGGTAGGGATAGTGAGAGGAGATTCGGAGCACTTCATGGTTTTGATAGGGTTGCACTAAGAATCAGCTCTTAGCCCATTTTTATTTATCTTGGTGATGGATGCATTTACACAACAAATTCAAGGTGAAGTGTCATGGTGTATGTTATTTGCAGACGACAGTTTCGATTGGCGAGACTCGCGCTGGAATTAACACTAAGCTGGAGGTTAAGAGCAGACCCTAGAGTCTTAAGGGTTCAAGTTGAGCAAGACCAAGACATAATACTTGGAGGTGCAAGTTCAATGATATAAGGCATGAGGCTGACATGGAAATGAGGTTTGATACATAGGCCATCCAAAGAGAGGAAGTGTCAAGTATCTTGGGTCTATTATTCAGGGAAATTGGGAGATTGATAAGGCTGTCACTCACCATATTGGTGCAGGATGGATGAAATGGAGGCTCACATATGAAGCCTTGTGTGAAAAGGTGATACCAAAACATAAGGAAAGTTCTACACGGTGGTGGTTAGACCAACTATATTGTATGGGGCCGAGTGTTGGTGAGTCAGAACTATCACATGCAAAAGATGAAAGTGGCGGAGATGAGGATGTTGCAATGGATGTGTGAGCATACTAGGAGAGATAGGATTAGAAACGAAGATATTCAAGACAAGGTGGGAGCGGCTTCGATGGATGACAAGATGTGAGAAGCAAGATTGAGATGGTTCAGGCAAGCTATGTATGGTTTTATGAGAGGTCAATATAGACTGAAAAAGTATTGAGGAGAGATGATTAGACAAAACATGTCATAGTTTCAACTTTTTGAGGACATGACCATAGATAGGAGGTTGTGGAGGACACAAATTATAGTCGAAGGTTAGTAGGTAGGACTACGTTGTCTTTTTGTTCCTCCATACAAGTGGCGGTAGTATTACTTTTATAGTTTCTTGTCCTTCAATTTTTTTAACTATTCGTTGTTTCTTCTACTTCGACAATCAAATTGTTTCGTTGTAGTATTGTTACTATTTGTTGATTTTGTTATTATTTGTTGTTTCTTGTACTTTCATTATTTCTTTTCCTGGACTGCTTTGGACTTGTTTTCTTGAGCTGATGGTCAATCGAAAACATTCTTTCTACCTCTGAGGTAGGGATAAGGTTAGCGAACACCATACCTTCCCCAAACCCCACTTTGTGGGACTACATGGGATACGTTGTTGTTGTCGTTGTCATAGATATATTATGCATCTTAATCTGTTCCCTTGTAATTATATGGTAATTATATATGGATTTTATTTCTTTTCTAGGACATTTAAACTTAGTTATTTATACTCCAATAGCTCAAGGGAATGATCAAGCAGTGTTTTCTCTTCTCATCTTTCTAAATGTTCTAAGAGCATTGGTGAGATACACCTGGGAAAGAAAACACAATCATGCAGCTGGTTGACTTTCTAGGGTTGTTTTGTGTCGCCACCTTCTCTTTCAGTGTGGTGCGAAAACCAACATCATCATAGAATTCCTAACCCTTCGGTGAGCAAACCTCAGTAAGCCTCTCTGGAAACAAATCTTACACGCACCCTCATGCATAGTCAAAAACGTATTCTCTAGCTAGCGCGTCAACTCAATGTGCCAACGTGTGAGCTTTTCTGGTAAAATTTCTGACATACTTCTTTCTGTTGTGGTGTCGCCAGGTCATTCTGAGGCTACCCAACTAAGTACCTCCTCATTCCAACCACCAAAACACCACCCTCCAGTGACCATCTTCAACTTCCACACAAAGTCTGGCTTAACAAAAAGCTAATATTCAGATTTACGACTCAGGGCAGATTTTACTCTATTGTTTGACATTATAGCACCCTTGCAACATCTACTTCATCGTATATTTGGTATTTAATTAAGTTTTGCTTTGACTCATCATCTTGTCTCTCAGATTAAATACTTTTTGTGCTAATATTATGGTTTCCAGAATCCCGAACTATTCTATTACCACAAAACCTTTGATAGGTAGTGTGATGTGAGGCCAAAATACATATTTTTAATCATTATTTGCCTCACATTTATTATTTATTCTAGTTTCTGACACGTGTCTCATGCAATATGTTATACATTCGTTAGGACAATTAAAATTCAATGAAAACATGCACGTAATGAGTACTAAAATGCAACAATCTCAAATAAAGGTTATGATAATAATTTATAGAAAAGTAAATTAAAGAAGACTAATAGAGAAGTATAAAATAAATAAACATAGAAGAAAAAAATAACATACGCATCCTTCTTAAGACTTTAATCATAACATTATATAAATGAAAAAAGAAATAAAAAATCGGTACATAATTTTCCAAGTTTTTGTTGATGCCTTCTCTCATATCCAATCAAAATTCAAAAGTCTTCTCCATCGAGTCAAACTAAAGCATGAATCAAATAGAAAAATCACTTTATTTTCGTAAAGTGATATATAATCAAACTAAGATAGATATATCATATACTTTAGATGTTGATGGCTTCACTACTTTAACTATAAAATGAAAAGGATAATTTTGGATATGAGTTTCATAAAACAAAAAAGATGAATTTATATAGATAAAAATAGAGAAATACCAAAAGACATTTTAAAGTTTAAAATTAAATACTATTTGAAGGTTTCAAAGGGCCAAAATAGATAAAAGAGAAGAACTTTAAGAATATTAAATATATGCAATGAACCTCCATTAAAATCTGGAAGAGTAAACAATCTTCCTTTGAACACATGAACTCTCCATTTACTCAATGTAATAATTGATTATCACTAATATTTAAATGTAATTAACTAAATATTTATAATATTTTAATCTAGTATAGGGGCAAAATGGTATTTCAACTTTCAACTTTTTTGTTCCCACTTTTAGTAATATATGATGATTTGTCCTTTTTAAGCATGAATTTTATGAATTGTGCTTAATAGTGTATTTTATTTGTAGGATTAAATTGATGGAAAAATAAAGAAGTTTGGAGCTAAAAAGAATTAAAGATAGAAGATTGAAGAAGGAAATCAAGCAGGCAACTTAATGGATTAAATTTAATATAATATTGAATACATTTAAAAGTGCAGCAAAGAGATGTTGAATTGAAATTGGCACATTTGCCACGTGTCACAAAATGAACGCATCAACCAATTATGTGAGGAGGCGGACGAAGCACAGTTTCACGAGGAATCCAATTCCGTCAAGGTTTTGGGTTCCAATTTGATTTGGACTCAATTATTTTATTCAGAGTTTCTTACATCTATAAATAGTCCATAAGAATAATTATTAAGGGAGGAGGATACAATGTAGAAATTAAAGAGTCCGTTTGGATTGGCTTAAAAGTTGGTCAAACCTAACTTCTGGAAGTGTTTGGCAAATAACTCAAAATAAATCAAAAATGACTTAAAATAAGTTACGAAGTGTTTGGCAAGGTAAAAAATGACTTAAAATAAGTCGGAAACCAAAAGAAGGTCTCCCCCTACTTTTTATTTTTTGACTTAAAAATCGTTTCAGTTTGACTTAAAAGCTACTTTTTTTAAGTCAATCCAAACGGGCTCTAACTTTTGATTTAGGGTTTTATCTTTTCTTCTCTTTTATTTATTTTACATCTTTCTTTGAATGATTGATTGTCACTGCTCTATGTCTATGTGGAATTAAACTTCTCGTTCTTGATTATATTTACTTACAATATGATTTTTTAGTGATTTTAATTCAGCATGATTTGTTTATCATATTAGTTGTTCTTATATTCTTGTGATTACTATTTTGATGCTTGATCACCATTAGAATAAATTTATTGACTTCTTTTGAACTCGGGAGAGGAATAGAGGGATAGAACGTGAAATATAAGGAGCATGATCTTTTCTTGCATATCACTTGAATTGATTTGTGTCTAGGATAGGGATATACCTAGGTGCCTTGCTTGGCTCAAATACGGGAAGACAACTTAATGCTCCATAGTTGGTTCAGTCTATCCCCGCTCAACGATGTATTTAGGCTGTCAATTGTGGTAGACGGTTAGAGGTCGGGAGATCATGACTATATTATCAACCCCGTGAATCAATAACTAGATAATCAAACAAGTTGATGAAATTGATGTTAAACATGATTGTTAGTTAAATCATAATCCTAGATCGATTAATTCATTAATTGTGTAAACATCTATCTTTCTTAGTTAATTGCTTTTTAGTTATTTTATCTTTATTTTTAGTTTAGTTAATATATATATATATATATCTTTGAAATCCTCCCCTTAAATAAATAATCAGAATTAGTATAATTTAGTAAATAGTTAATTGACAAGTCCTTTGGGTTTGATAATCCGGTTCTTTTAAGAGCCACTATATTACTTGTGCGACCGCGTACACATGCATGTGCAATTGGGAGCAACATAATGCAAACTATTTATCTTGGTCTTATTCTATTCAATTATGGGGTAAGGGGAAAGGTGTCCAAAGTCAATTAAACGGGCTAAGGATATTAATGAAAAGGATAAGGGAGAATGGGAAAAGATTGATGTTCAATTGTGTAGCCTATTGTGGAAATCTATTGATTCAGAGTTGATGCCTCAATTTAGTCCATTCCGGACTTGCATTTTAATTTGAAAAAAGGCTCGTGGGTCATACACAAATGTCCTCTCGTTTTTATAATGTGATTCTTAGTTGACTAACGTTAAAAAATAGGATTTGGAGATGTTTACCTGTCTTAGACAAGTTCAGGTAGTGATGGAAGAGTTCATTGATGCCTGCTACTACAAATATTGACAAAGCAATTGCGGTAACGTCATAAGACGTTTTTTTCTTTTGATACTTTCCAGGCTTCCATATTAACTTGACTAGGTGCGAACCAAATTTTGGTGAGTCTTATTGTCCCTACTGTGGATAATCTATTCTCTCAATTATTACGGCTTGTTGCACCACCTATTTCATCCCGTCATACAGTGACATCAACCGACTCTTTTGTTCAAGTGTGTCAGATAGGAAATTCGAATGGATATCATTCTTGGAAAAGTTGATCAAGATGTAGCTATTGTAACAAATTGCGGACATACTTGTGAAGTGTGCTATTATTTACATGGTCAACCTTCCAGAAATGCTCATGTTGCTCAGACTGAATTCACTGATAACAGAAGGGATATCGATGCTACTCAACCGACGTCAAACGGTACCTTATGTCCACTAATATTACCTCCTTTGAAAGTCAAATCTATTACCTACTTTACACTCTCCTCAACTAAGAAACTCGGCATTCTAAGGTTTTACCCATTCCATCTTCTAGATACTGTCATTGTCTAATTTTTCACTCTGTCTCCCACAGCTCCACATACACCACTCTTGGCTTATCATCATCGTCTGCACTCATCAACCGTTCAAGACAATTCACAGACGACTAGATTCTTTCCCTATTGCAAACTTGTCTCCAATGAGTCATCCTATTGCCACTCGAAAAGGTTTTTGTTCTACTCGTAATCGTAATCCTAATCCTATCTATACTTGTCTATGTTATCATTGATATTGTCTAAGTTATCATCGATTGTATCATCACTATCATTTGTTTCTATCCCTAGTACAAGTGAAGCCCTTTTTCATCCAGGTTGGTGTGACAGGCTATGATTGAGGAGATGTTTGTCTTACACTCTGGTAGTACTTGGGAGTTTGTTCTTGTATCTTCAGGTAAGTCTACCATGGTGTTTGTCAAGAAGAGAAGTCTTTAAAGTATGACAACAAGGAAGGGTAGGACTATGGTAACAAAGGAAGAATTTGACATATCCATTTCTAAGTGTGCACAACAAACACATGATATAGTCATCCATAATAACTATATAAAACTGGATGTGGAAAATGTGGGGAACTTTAAAGTATAGCACGCTTGTCCTTGAGATTAACAATTTATATGTCCGGGGTTCAATATTGAAATAATTTCAGAGGTTTTCCCAAAAAAGCGTTAAGAGAACTAGCTAATGTTTAAACTCCAAGTTGCTCGGACTCTTTACTTTTGGTGTCGCACCCCTGTCAACACAACATGGGTGAGGGTGTGGGTGTGGGATCCGTACTCAATCTGGTCAACCGTTTTGGGTACTTTGACAAATTTGAGGGAAAAATTCTAGATAGATTCAATGATTTCTATAATCAAAACAAAAACTAAGGTGACATTGAAGAAAATGGAAGACCTCGTATACATACTTCTATTGTCACTCCCTTTCCTTTTATCTCCAGAAATGTCCTCTTGATCAATAATTTCTCCTCGATCTTCCACATACATAATTTAGGTTTTATAACTCTATTTCAAGATATTTGAATTATTTTTAGCCGAATCCTCTCACTCGTATCCATACATGGATACGTCATACGTATCACCAAATCTTAAAATTTAGATCATAGAGGATCCACACCCGTATTGGACACTAGCACCCGAGTCCGAGCAACTTAGGTTAAATTAACTTAAAATGATAAATATCCATCCAACAACAATTCCGGAAAAAACAATGCAACTTAGCAAGTGTATATCAATTAGCACCATAACACTCCCCCTTCACAGGAAATATATTGGAAAGCTAGAATTTATTAAGCACCCAATTCATGTATAATGGAGAGACACATCCATTATGCAGAAAATGTTGGTATCTGTCTCAGAACAGAACTTCTTTCTGTAGTTCCCTTCATTGCACGAACAGCTAGAAGAGGCTATATAATTGATAAGCTTATGTTAATTTAAACATGCTGAGGAGACAGCTGATTAAAACAGTAGAGGCTTACCACCACTGCAACTCCAGTCTCTACAAATCTAGGAATGCAAATAAGCATTACCATCTGCCCTTCTGATCCTGCAGATAGTCGTATGATCAGAGTCTCCAGAAACTTGAGCAATTAAAAAATTTTAAACATACCTTTTATCAAGCGAGACTCATATTTATCCTGATTCCCAACAAAATAAACATGAGGACATGTTTCGACATAGAAAGGATCCCTATCAGTGAAGGGATAGCAACCTGGAAATGTAATGGATGAATATACCAACTCACTTGGAAAAAATATATGCAATCAAATTGAATAGCAAACTCTTCAAAGAACAAAAATAGTCATGTTTTAGCTCTTCCTTTTCCAAGATCATATATTTTGTGTCACCAACTCAATTTGCAATCTAAAAGCATGAATTTGTAAAATCAAAGAATAAACTGGGCAGAGTAGAAAACTTTAGGCAAGGAAACCACAATCATAAGAACTTCCAAGTGTAGCAAGGCAAAAAGTTTTGACCAAGGGTATTTGGTGCTGTTGGTGCTAGGTGTCTCCACCTCAATGTTCTCTCCATAAAGTCAATATTGTTGTTTGCCTCCGAATACTTGCCAAGATCATCAATATTTTGACCAGATGTACCTAGGAACCTGATGATCATGCAGTAACCATGCAAACAATGAATACATTTCTTTAACTAATAACTAATCAACTATTGAATCTTACCTGATGTTGTCAAGTTCAAAACAATGTGGATTCGTGCAAGATCTGAAAGTGTTATAAGCTGATGATCCAGGGAAAAGGCATCTATGGAGAGGCTGAAATTTAACAGATGATCACTGATAACCAATTAACCTCTGAAAATCTAAAGAAAATGAATAAGGAAATGCTCTGACTGGAAGTATTCAAACTGAGCTAAGCAAGGAGGACCTGCTGTGGCAGGGAGAAATTTGCTGGATCACTGGACCCTGGCATGATATCCAAAGGTATACTTGCTGCAATCTGGAAAAGGAGAAAATCATTTTCTTAACCCATATTGTACAATTTGCACTAGTATGTTTGTTTCAATTTAGGATAAGAATACCTGAGTTAACAAAATATCAAGCTCTTTAATTGGCTCAAACAATCTGGACTGGTCCTTTGACCCCAAATTCTGCGACACAATCAACTTTTGTTAGTGTCTTGATGGAGACTAGGAAACTAGTCATTTGCAGTTCCGAGGAAAATCAATTATAATAATTTGCAGCACATGGAAAAAGAATTTCCTTTTATCATTTTTTAGGGGAAGACGAGAAAAAATCTAATGAACCGAAGACAGGAGTCCACGAAATGATCCTTTACTGATTAAATACTACTCCCTTTGTCCACTTTTAATTGCCATGTTGCGCTTTTCGAAAGTCAATTTGACTAATTTTCAAAGTTAAATTAGATTACATTAATTCAATATTTTAAACAAAAAAATTAGATATTCAAAAACTATACGAAAAATACTATAAATTGCAATTTCTTGCATATCAATATGATGAAAAAATATATCATAAAATGTTAGTCAAAGTTCTTATAGTTTGACTCTAGAAAAGGAAACCGTGACAATTAAAAGTGGACGGAGGTAGTATTAGGTATCAACTCATTTTGCACGACCATCGAAGGTTTAAGAAATTCAAGATCCAAAAGCAGCTAAGTTAATAACAATAATAGAAGCAAGACCTAATTTTGTATTCTTAATAAGTAACTATTATTGGACATTTTTAACTATGTCACTGTAATATTTGTGAACTCTAGTGTTTTACGAGACAAATATATTTGAATAACAATGTGCAGTCACTAATGAAGTTGTTCTTTGGACAAAGGCACAAAAATATACAATGAAGATATGGTGCAAGAAATTCAAGATGTACAAAAATCTGAGCTTTGTTTGTCCTAGGGAGATGGAGTGAAAGGCAAAGACTTCTACTAGGGGGATCGATGAAGCTGCCAAGATTCAAAAAGGAAAAAATCACTCCTGTAGAAGGAAGATTTGAGAAGCTGTGTCTCAAGGAAGAAATATCCTCTGAATATGGCAACCAAGGATAGGACTTAATTATAGGAAATGAAAAAGGGGGAAATCTTCATTTCAAGGCTTCCTTTTTCTCAATGGAAGCTGTCTATGAGCACTCTAAAGGAGACCCTTCTTTCCAAATCAAGGTTGAACAAAGACTACATTCAGGCTTGAGTACAACGTCAAAAAGTCGCTCAAGATTGGGATGATGCTGGACTGTAATCAAGGACAAGGATCATACAGAATCTCCAAGAGTAATCAAGCAAGTCAAAGACTGATTTCCAAGTTACCAAGTTTCAAAAAAGGTCTAAGACTGATCCAGAACAAGAATCCGGTAGAATTATTGAGGACTAACAGTCAGAAAATTCAAGAGGAAGATCTCAGACAAAGGTATAAGAGAGAATCGGCAACAACATAAAGTACACAGCTTACTCCAGGAATCTCTCTTGTGCTTCTAAATACGTGGTAACAGTGTAGTGAAGTAAGAAGTGAGAAAAAGAGAGTGAGTTGTGTGAGTTCTTGTGGGTGATCAAGTGAAAACTAAAGGGTGTGTTCATTGTTGGTGATCGAGTGAAAACTCAATGATTGTGGAACGTTATTGGTGATCGAGTGAAAACCAACTTAGTCATGTCACTAGAAAACCACCCAAGTTGTTTTGACATTACATGTAAGTAATCCTCCATGGTGGTGAGTCGAACAAGTATATGTCTTCATCTCGCATTTAAGAGGCACAATTTTACAAATTCCTCTAGTTCAGGCCACCCGTAGGGAGAATTTTCCTATGACAGTAAATGCAAATTTTCTTGTACAATCATGTTGTCCACTTCTTTTTCTTCCCATATAACTATTGGTTCACCATGTACATATGTTATATCCTTGATGGGAATAGGGTTTGTAGGTTTAGAGATTTCTGGGGTTGACAAGTTCAAGTATGAGGGTATTATGGGTGCTGGTGATGGTTCTCCACCAGGAAGAAGCGGCCAGCAATTGCTGGAAATAGCCATGGCGCCTTCCAGCGTGACTCGTAGGCAAATATTAGGGTTCCGATGGGCAAATTTCTAGAGAGCCCCCAAAACTTTCCTTCTAATGATCGACTTTTAATTTAATGATAACTTTTATACTTGCTTAATTTGAATAAATAGCCAGTATCTTTGGCAGTTCTTGAACCTCAGTATATAGTCAGCCTACTTAGACTAAATAGGCTGAAAATTCTAATTGTTTTTTGTCTCCCCACCCACCCACCCACCCCCCCACCCCCGTGTTTTCAATATTCTCCTTCACCATATAATACCAAATCTAAACAATGACTTGGCTGAATAGCTGAACTAAAATCTTACATCTATTTTTAACTATTACTCCATTAGAGAAGAAAGAGAAATTGTATAAATTCAAGGACTTGAGGGCGTACAACAAGGCCTTGCTAGGTAAATGGATTCGGAGGTTAGATGTGGAAGAGCAAGAATTATTGAAAAGAGTTATCACAAGGAAAAATGGCACTCATCAAGAAGATTGGATATGAACGAGTTTACTATACCATGTAAGGTAGCTCTTTCGAAAAGCATTATGGAAGCGTTGGAGAAGTTCTATAGCAATATCTGATACAGAATCAAAGATTGCACCAACAAATACCTTTATGTGATGGTTTTGAGTCTGTTAGAATTTCTTGCCGGCAAAGGAGATGAAGGAAAGTTCTATCGAATATAGATTTTAGGTATCTGTTAGGAGAAACCTGCCAGACTGAGAGGTTAAAGAGGTTAACAATCTTCTCAGGCTGTTGTCAAGGGAGGAAAGGGAGTTCCCTTATCATCAGTAAGGATCCTCTGAACCATTTCAGTCCATTTATGACCAATTTATTAAAATTAAATTATTTGTCTTTAAGTAAATTAGGGTTATCTGTAAGTATAGTTTCTCTAAATCTCACTTAACCCTACATTGACATAGAGGTCTCTAACTAAACTGAAAAGACTAGAGAAAGCTGTATCTAATGCAAGTGCAACAACAAGAAGTCTTGGCACCAACCAGTTACTAGTGTTATTTCTTGTTGACTTCATTTTTTCTATTTTCTAATGAGCAAAAGCAATACAAATTAATGTAGCACTTATAATCACAGAGCATTTGACGCATTAAAACGAGCAATTGCTCAGATATGCTTCTTGGTATTTATTCTACATCTGGAACAGCAAATTGCCTGCTTTTATCAACAAGTTTAAATACGGGGAGTAATGTCAGTGATTCTGGCATGTGACTGCAAAAATTCCTCCTCTATAATTAGAGGTAGCATTTCTCTGAGGTACACAGGGAAAAGATAATGGAAAAATAAGAGATAGAAAGTCAGGAGTTAGATACAAGCACAAAAGTAAAGATACCTGTCCGTTGAGAAGTCCATGAGGAACTTCAACAGAGTTTCCAGCAATAACAACTTGAACTATTTGAGCTGCAATATTTTGTTCCTTTTCGAGTGGTACGTTAACAGGATAGCATAATATTAGTTAGATTGACATGTATCCAATACTTATTAGTAGAAAGTAAAGCATAGAATACTATTGAACCTTCTCATCTCCTAAATGTCCAGTAATGTGATCAACTAAAAGTTGAAATTGGAGAGGATTAGAAGAACTTCTCCCAACACTCAAACCAGAGATGAAAACCACATATTTATCTTCACCTGTCAAATTCAACAGAAGATGTATAGTTATGTTCCAGGAAAAAAAAGGGAAATGAAAAAAATTGTTTTTCCCTAAGTTGAAGGCTGCATCAAAGAATTTAACACTTTTCTTGAGTCTGCAAACCTTTTAGTTATGAAGAAAATCATATATAATTGATTATGCAACTACACTGAGCTACAAAATTCACCTGGACAGGCAGATGAAAATCAGAAATGAGCCCATACATAGATGAGACATTAACAAAAAGAAATTCGAGACACTCTGTTTATTGATGCTGTCTTAGACACAGATATATTCATTATAGTTAAGCCAGCAACACATGATGTAGTTACCATTACAGAGAGAGGTGACTGAGTAGTAAGGGGACCTTGAAGGAAGTCAACATAAAACAAGATATTAGAGATGTGAAAGAAAATAAACTTAACTTGAAAAATTGGCCAGAAATTTATTTTTTTGAGATAAAGGTAAACCATATACTCACACAAAAAACTCATCATTCAAACTGGAACAGTCTTCCCACCATATCTTGTTTACACCAAAAATAAAGAAGAGTAAGACAATCTTCTAGATACTAATTCTCTTTCCTTCTAAACATCTTACATTACTTTCCTTCCATAGTGTCCACTAGATGCAAGCTGGAACACTCTTCCTCCGGTCTTCCTCAGCCCCTCTTCTTCCAATTCCTTTCCAGATGTTTAGCAATTCAAAAGTAGCCTTGGGCATTACCCAAGTCACCCTAGTATACACAAGAACATGTTCCACAGATTTGCATCTGTTTTGCAGTGCAAGATAGAAGGTCACTGACATTTGCCTCTTGTCCACACATATAACACCTTGAACAAAGCTGTAAACCTTTTCTTTGTAACACTTCCCGGGTGAAACAGGCTCTTCTGATCACCGGCCATGTGAAACAGGAGACTTTGAGAAGAATTTTGACCTTCCAAGACCAAACTACTGTAAGTGATTGATGGTTATGCATTCTCCAGTAGCACAATTTCACTTTTCACAGTGAATACATACCCCCTTGTTGTGCAAATTCCAAATTGGCTAGTCAAGGCCAATGGAGATTCCTGAGAAAGCATTCAGTACCTACAGCAAACTTGCTAAGCTACCAACCTTCTAATCATTTAAGGGCCTTCTAAAAATTAGGTCCCAACCTTGAGGACTCCACACTTGAGAAACAGTAACATTCTATTGTAGGCGTAAGATGTATATATCTGGGAAGAGATTCATCAACCTATCTTCACTTATGCATTGCTCATGTCAGAAGCTTGTCAACCATCTCCAACCTTGAAGGTCAAGTTGGTATTGAAAAGAGGCCACAATCTTCTGTTTCCACACAGAACAGCCAAACATTCAAGCAACTCCCTTGGTGATCCAGTGGTTCGGAAGCCCATACTATGGTGAGATGAAGCTTCTCCTTAGGGTCATATCTTCATTGCAAAATCTCTGTAACCATTTCTGTAATAGACTAGTATTTTGTAGACCGAGTCTCTTTATACCTAAATCTCCTTGGCTTGTGCAAAGAGTTACAAGATCGCATTTTACCAGATTGTACCTTTGCTTCACCTTGTTCCCTTACCATAGTGAATTTCTCCTCAGCTGATTAAACTTCTTTTAAATGCTCCTTGGCATGGGGAACAAACTCATCATATATGTGGGAAGGGCATCCATTACTGAGTTTCAAGTGTCAGTCTACACCCCCACCCCCCACCCCCGGATAAATACGGACTCTTCCACCTTGGCAGTTTTTTTTACATCTTTCCGGCACTTCAGTACAGATTTCCAGCTCTGTTCATTGCACCCAGTGTCATGCCAAGGTATTTAGTAGGCAGTGAGGCTACTTTGCATCCTAGGTTCTCAACTAAGCTTACATAGTGTGTTGGCCAGGATCTACTCTACTTCCAAGATTCAAATTCATATTGTTCACATAGAACAAAGCATGCTTTTAACAAAACGATCCTAGGAAAAAGAGTAGGCTAAACTAAAGAAATTTTAGCTCGACTTTTTGTGCAGAAACTTATATGATGGCCCCAGACGTGCCAATCAGAGACCTAAAATGAAAACAAATGTTGCCTGTATGGATGCAGTATTCAATGAACACAAGCACATATCACTGGATAATGACATAGACAACTAAACAAAGAGAAGTTAGGTACTTGATACCTAGTTCAATTGGCCGCTCTATTTGTTGTGGTAGGCCAGCCTCTAGAACATCTTCAACCAAAAATTCACCAGCACTAGTTTCTTTCCCATGCAATGCAATAATATTTCCTACGACGAAAGATTCACATATGTAAAAGCAATCATTTCATAAGTCAAATAACTTTCTCCTATAGAAAAGCAGCATCAACCAGTGACTACATCTCCAACCAAAAATGGCATTGAATAACCAGCTATAAAGCCCTCAATTACAGAACCAAAATCAGTTGCACAACAGTCCAGCCACATGACAAGATTGAGCTAAAGCTACTCACCTGTTACATATGCAGACGGCAGCAAACAACCACTTAGTTTCACTCTTCCGCTCTCATCTTCCAGAACTAAATTATCATCTAGGTGCGTAAAGTTATGGCGCTGTACAAGCGGTGAAGCAGATCTCTGTATAACCAAGTAATCGTTTAAAGAAGGGATATGTTAACGCACAAGAACAAGACATATCTCAACAAGAATGGTTCTAAAATAAAACTTTAGCTATGAAAATCAACATCTTATACCTCCTTAGAGTACTCATCCAGAATAGAAGGTTTAAGCTTCATCTGCTTGTAGAGTGTCCCAACTATAATGCATTCTTTGCCTTCCTCTAATCCCAGAACAGTACAGACTGCAAGGATACGGAGACAAAACACAAGGAAAAATGTAATATTTTGAGTAAACGTTCTAAGCACCAATAAGTAAGTCCTCTAAATGATTCCAAGAATAGCAAGTAAAAACCTAAATAGTTCAGTTGAGTAGTGAGCAACTTGCACTCTTCCATTCTTTAATAATGGACACAAGTTAGTGAAATGTCCATAAATACAAACGTCAGAACTCTTAATATAGTAGTTCTTTTAAAAAACAAAAAGAACTAAGCAATATAAGTAGCAGAAGAAAGATGACCAGAAATATTCACCAAAATATGGAGATTAATCAAACACAAGTGATAAAGATGGGAAGTACAACGTCAATTGGGAAGTTTATCAGGTAGAAGAAGCCCTAAAAAAAAAGTAATTACCAGGTAAATGGGGTTTCCAATTGGGAATGAGAGAGTAAAGGAGAGTTCGCATCAAATGGAGCCTAGCAAAATATATTTGGCTGTATTGTTGACCCCTGTAAACCTCCTTCTGAATCCCAAAATTCTCATCCTGTTTTGATGAAAAGATAAAATTGAAAGTAAAAAAGAGGAAGTAGACTAGTCTACAGAAGAATGAAGGAAGTTGAAAAAATACCAAAGATTGGTAAAGTGATTGTTTTCGGTGGAGAAGGTTCTTCTCTGAATCAACTTCCATTAATACCATGGCAGCAGAAATACTCTTCCCACTGCTTGCGCTGTTAAATTTCCTACATCACTTCCCTCAATATACTAACCCAACGTTATAAATTTGAACCCACTATCATTCTATGTGTATATATATATATATATATATATATATATATATATATATAAATTTCCTTTTTAACTTATTCTGAAAAGTCAATTACACGTTTAAACTATCCTAATAATATATTATACACTCAATCTTGTTTTAAAGTGAAATTAACACCCCATTTCAAAGATAATACCAGTTTTTGTGTGAAAATAAGTTATACACGAGTTTTGACACGTAAATAAGATTATTTTAATTTTTTAAAACCATTTTTGCTTAATATTTTCTTAGATTTTTGCTAAAAGTAGAAACCTATGTTTTCTTCCTCCTCTCACCTTACATTTCTTTCTTCTTAAAATTTGTTTCTTCTTTCTCCTTCATTATTCATAAATTGAAGGGAAATAAGAAATTTGAAGAGAGAACAGGATACTACAAGACAATTATGAAGTTTAGTGATGTTGGCAGCGGCGATAGGTGTGGGCAACATCATTGTTGCCAACGAAGCAAATAAAAACTTTCAGATCTATAAATGTTCTTTTGAAATCTTGATAATTATGGATGAAAATCAAACATTTCATTAGTATTCTTTGTGTGTAAAATCAAATATGCTATTGATGGCTTGAGACAAAAATGACATTGTGTGGTTGTGGGTGCTCCAGCAAGAGTAAAGAAGACAAAGATAGAAAATTATTTTCTTCCATGAATTTTTGAAAAATTTAGGCAATGAAACATGAAGTTTATGCATAAATGTCATAGGATTTTTAATAGAAGTCATTATCTTTCTCATAATTTTTTTCGGTGTTCTTCTCCGGTGAATCCTCCGGCGAGTTCGAATAAAATTATGAACCTTAAGTTAAAATTATTAACTTTCCGGTGGAAATCAACATCCTCCCCACTATTTTTTACATCTATTTAGAGTTCCTTTTTAAGATAGAGTGATGCATATTTGAAGAAATCATCAATGGTAATAAAGAACTTGAAAAGAAGAAAAACTTTAAAAAAAAAAAATTAAAAATATAATAGCTTTAAAGAAATTGGGGTCACCAATAAAAAGAAAAAAAAGAAAAAAAATGACATAATTAATATATTAGAAATTATAATACTTAATTATATAATGACCAAAAAAATAGTGTCACGTGTTTCAACTTGTCATTTTAACATAAATTTTCTTGTTCTCACGCACCTTAAGAAAGGTGAAGACATTTTTTGTGCCATGTCACCTTCTAAGGAGGTATTGTACTGACATGAATGTGAAGATGCAACAAGAAAATGTCATGTTACATAGTAATGAAGAAATATGAAACTCAAACTAAGAAACCAAGAAGGAGAAGAGAAATATTTAGAATGGAGTCAAGAAAAAAGCAGACGACAGTAGAGCAATGATCTTAGGTGTATTTATATGTTTACGAACATATTAACACCCGCATTTTGGCTAAGTTTGGAATTGCTTTATGTTAGCTTATAGTCGTGTCGAGTCGTTTGATTTCATTTATACAAACCTATATGATTAGTTATGTAGGTGAGCTTAAATAAAGACACGAGCACTGAAATGGGCATTGGGAAACACAAAAGATCCAAGTCGAAAAGAAGCAAGAAAGAAGAATGAAGAAATGAAGTACAAGTCAGATTTGTATCCTCTCCGTGTTGCGGAGAGAAATTCTATTCTTGCTCGTGAAATAAATTTCAGACAAAGGGATCCGTGGAGTGGCCGCGTCACGGAGAAAAGAAGACTGACTTAAACAAAGAGTTTAGAAACCCCTCCACGTCACGCCCCTAGTTGCCAATTTTGGCCGTTTCGACTTAATTAATATAAATAGATTCAGATTTTATTTTATTTATTATTCTATTTCTAGGTTTTGAAATACGACGAATTGGAGAGCTATTTCATCAGTTTTTAGGGTTCTTTCCTAAATTCTTCTATTTTCGATCTATTTATGATATTTAAACTTTGTTTGATCGAAAATACTATTATGAGTAGCTAATTTCCCTAGTTCTAGGGCTATGGCTACAGGATGATTGTAACTTATTGAGTTTTTATGGATTGACATTAACCATTATATGAATCTCTCTTATGTTCTTGCTTTTAGTATTTTATGCCTGATCATCATTGAAATAAACATATTGTCCGAATTGAACTCGAGAGAGGAATAAGAGGATAGAAAGTGGGGCATAAGAAGCATAATTTTCTCTTAATAATTAGAGCTAATTTGTATCTAGGATAGGGATATACCTAGAGACCTTGCATGGTCATTATACAGGAAGAAATTGTAATGCTCGATACTTGGTCCAACCTATCCCGCTCAATGATGTAGTTAGGTTATCATTTGTAGTAGGCGATTAGAGGTCGGGAGACCATGATCATATGATCATTGCTTCGATAGTTGATGAATATCCGTTTTACAAGATAATGTGCATGATTCCTGCATTAAGCTACAACCCTGGACTTTACTCAATCATTGTTTGAAACCTTAGAAATTGAATCGTGTTTGTTTAGTTCTTATTTGATTTTTAGATTATAAAAAACTCAACAAATTTTGTAACCTTGAGAACACTTGTGTTTGATCGAAAGTATTGTAAAAAATTAAGTGATTCTTATTGTGATTCCCTGTGGGTACAATACCCGGCTCTTCATAAGAGCCACTTTAATACTTGAACGACCACGTGCACTTGCGTGTGCGATTTGGGCACAACAAGTTTTCTGCGCCGCTGCCGGGGACTTTAGAATTAGGAAGTATTTGATTTCTCTGATTTCTGACGTTAAAAGCAAGTGTTGACAACTTGATCTTAGCGATTCATTTTGCAGGTTGTATTAATTCCAAACTGGAAGACGATCAGGACTTAGTAGAGCCTCTAGCAGAACCGAAAAGATTCATTCATTATCGGAGAAGGCAAAGACGACTCACTTACCCTGTCCCTCTTGTTGCTAGTGAACCAACAACTCCTGTAGCAAGAGTTGAGCGAGAAGAACCTGCACTAATGACTGAGATGAAAGTAAGAGACGTGGCAATCCCGCATACAACCAATGTGACTTCATGCATTTATAAACCTGAAGTTGGTGAAAGATTTGAACTGAAGCAGAGTATGGTGCAACTATTGCACACGAATGAACAGTTCACTGGTCTATCGCACGAGGATCCAACAGTCCATATCCAAAATTTCTCAAGAACAATTGATGTGAGGCAAAAATATATATTTTTAATCACTATTTGCCTCACATTTATATGTCCTTTTTTAGCATAAATTTTATGGAAGGTGTTAAATATTGTATTTTATTTGTAGGAGTAAATTAGTGTAAAGTTGAAGAAGTTTGAAACTAAAACAAATTAAATATGAAAGATTGAAGAAGGAAATCAAGCATGCTGCTTAATGGATTAAATTCAATATAATAATATATAAAATATATAAGAAGTGCGTGCAATTGCAAAGTGCGAACTGCAAAAGAATTCAAGGCTGCCACGTGGCAGATTCTGAAGGCAGGGGCCCAATTGAGAGGCGATGCAGGTTTACTCTTTTTCACACGTACGGGGAAACAAATTCCACTTGGTTTTGGTTTCCCAATTTATTTTGGACTCAGTTATTTTATTTAGAACTTTCTACATCTATAAATAGTCCATAGAAATAATAATTAGGAAGAGATCAATCATAGGGCATCAAAGTATAAAGTTGTCAATACTTTTTAGGGTTCTTTTCTTAGAGATGAGTGGCTAAATGCCATAGTTATGGGGCTGTAGCTACGAATCAAATGTTGAATATTTAAGGTTTATGAATTAATTCTTGGTTGTCATTATAAGTTAATTCTATATTCTTGTTTTAGTATTTTATGTTTGTGCACCATAAGATAAATCTATTGTCTAATCTTAAAATCGAGAGAGGGGGGATTAGATAGACCAGAGAATGTAGAGTGCTTGATCGGCACATTAAGTTGAGGTGATTTGTGTTCAGAAGTGACGCCCGGAGTTAGACAGCTAACCAGAGTAGGTGACTAGAGGTGTGTAACCCGACTCATACAATTAACCATGTAAATCAATAACTTGACATCTAAAATTAGTTCTAAACCGATAATATAATACATGAGATTCATTACATGCTGCAGCCTTGGATTTTCCAAATCACTGTAAGTAATTTATTATTTTATTCATGCATTCTTTTCTTTTAGAACTCTTAAATAAATAATTAGACCAGTATAATTTAGTAAAAATATTTAATTGACAAGTCCATTGGATTCGATAATCTGGTTCTTTTAAGAGCCACTATATTATTTGCGCGACCACGTACACTTGCGTGTGCATTGGGAGCAACACATCTTTGGCGTACTTACACTCCAGCTAGAGTGAATGTGGATTACGTAAGGCTCACTTTACTTTTCTTTTATCTGTTGGGGGAAGCAAAAAAATGGTTAAATTATGAGCCCACTAACTTCATTACCTCATGGGGCGATCTTGCACAAAAGTTCCTTATTAGATTTTTCCCATTTGGGAAACAACTAAGCTAAGGAGTGACATACTGAGTTTCCGTCAGAAAGGAGGAGAGAACTTGTACCAGGCTTGGGACAAGTTTAAATCGATTTTGATGAGTTGTCCACATCATCATCAGGCTACGAGGTGTTGGTCCATACCTTCATTGAAGGATTGGAGCCTAACACCAATATTTTACTTGACTAAGCTGCAAGTGGATAGGCATTGGAAAAGATTTATGCTGAGTTATTCACCTTGTTGTACAGGATTTCACAGGGTAACCCTGATTGGAACGGAGGAGGAGCTAAACCCGTGATACAGAAAACTGCTAGAATGTTGGAGGTACATGTAGTGACTACCTTAACTACACAAATTGTTACAATGTAAAACATGATGAACACTCACTTTAACAACTTATCAC
Organism: Solanum bulbocastanum; assembly: GCA_037074985.1. Classification (NCBI taxonomy): domain Eukaryota; kingdom Viridiplantae; phylum Streptophyta; class Magnoliopsida; order Solanales; family Solanaceae; genus Solanum; species Solanum bulbocastanum. The sequence continues at coordinate 23,477,207 of CM073599.1, forward strand.
TGGGACAACAGCCAGCTTAGGTGAATGCAGTCCAAAAACCACCAACTTGGTGTGAAATTTGCGGAGGAGGTGATCATAATGCAGAGGTATGTAGTGCAAACTCGGATTCTGTGAATTTTATAAGAAATGCACAACGAGAGGTGGCCAGCAGAACTATGGAAACTCCTACAATCCTAGTTGGCATAACCATTCGAATTTTACTTGGGGAGGTAATCAAAATTAGTCCCAAGGCCATAATCAATATAAACCCCATGGGAATGCACATGGGTATCAATAACAGGCCCAACGGGAGTCGCCCAATAAGCAGACAAATAACATAAGCATGGAGAAGATGTTGAAAAAGATCATAGTTGATCAAGCTTCGTTAGATGCTGATGTGAGAAATAATCAGCTAGCTACACAAAACCTGGAGAAACAATTCGTGTAGTTTGCTTAGTGCCTAGAACTCACGACTGCAAGGAGGTTTGCCGGGAAGCACTGGTACACGCAGTGGTTTGCAGTTGGAGGAGTTGGCCCCAAAGAAAAGAAATACTAAATCTACTAGCAAGGAGAGTGAACCTAAGGAAAGTAAGGTTGTTGCACAAGAAGAAAGAGTGCAACCAATAGTAAAACCACCTCCTCCATTCTCTCAAAAGTTTAAAAAACAGAAGGAGGATGAATGTTTTGGTAAGTTTTTCTCTTTTTTAAAGCAAGTTCATGTTAATTTGCCATTAGTAGATGTTTTGCAGGGTATACCTAGGTATGCAAAGTATGTGAAGGAGATCGTGGCAAACAAGCGAAGGCTGACAGAATATGAAACTGTAGCACTTACTGAAGAGTGTAGCTCCCGAATACAGAATAAGTTGCCCACCAAACTGAAAGATTCGGTAGCTTTACTGTTCAGATCACTATAGGGCAGAGTATCCATGTGCGAGGACTGTGTGATCTAGGAGCTAGTATAAACTTGATGCCAACATCGTTGTACAAAAAGTTGGGGTTGGGGTAGTCCTAAACCCACCACCATTATCTTGCAGTTGGTAGATAGATTTGTTGCTAGGCTAGAGGGTGTTGCAGAGAATGTCTTAGTGCAAGTGGGATCTTTGATATTCCAGTAGATTATGTGGTGTTGAATTTTGAGCCTGATCCTAAGGTTTCATTCATCTTGGGAAGACTTTTCTTGGCTACAGGGTGTGCTATGATAGATGTAGCAGTTGTGCAACTTACAATGCAGGCACATGACAAAGTAGAGGTGTTCGATGTCTACAAGGCATTGAAACTCCCAACCGTGTATAAAGAGTTATCTTCAATAACAGTGATAGATCTTGAAGCAGAAGCTCGATATATTACATCTAAGGACCCATTGGAGCGTGTGTTAGTGGGAGATGATATCTATGGGGGTGTTAAGGCACAGTAAATGGTACAACTTTTGGATGTGGCAAGTATGGGCACATTAAGAAATCACTGGAAGCCTTTGGACAGGGTGTTGGGTCCTCCACTCAAGCCTTCCATTGAAGAAGCACCCAATCTAAAGTTAAAAGCATTGCCAGCCCACCTCAGGTATGTATTTTTAGGTGAAGATAAGACCTTATCGATTATTTTGTCTATAGCATTATCTGAATCACAGGTGGAAGCAACATTAAGTATGTTGAAGAAGAGAAAAACAGTCTTAGGTTGGCAAATGTCTGATATTCATGAAATAAGTCATACGTTGTGCATGTACAAGATTTACATAGAGGAATGGCATAAGCCGAGTGCACTACACCAACGGAGACTGAATCCAGTGATGAAGGATGTGGTAAGAAAAGAGGTGATCAAGTAGTTAGATACGAGGATTGTGTACCCCATATCTGATAGTAAATAGGTGAGTCCGGTGTAGTGTGTGCCCAAGAAGGGTAGAATAACGGTGATCACTAATTAGAAGAATGAACTGATTCCCACAAGGACAGTAACTTGGTGGCGTATATGCATGGACTACAGGAAGTTGAATGATACCACCAGGAAGGATTATTATCCGGTGCCATTCATTGATCAAATATTGCATAGACTGGCGGGGCAAGAATATTACTGTTTCTTGGATGGCTACTCAGGTTATAATCAGATTGTTATTGCACCAGAGGACCAAGAGAATACGACATTCACTTGTCCGTATAGCACTTATGCATTCAAACGTATGCCATTCGGATTATGTAATGCACCGGCAACATTCCAGAGATGCATAATGGCAATCTTCCATGATATGGTAGAGGATTTTGTTGAAGTGTTCATGGACAACTTATCGGTGTTTGGTGAGTCTTTTGACCTTTGTTTGAGTAATCTTGACAGGTCCTTGCAAGATGTGAAAAGTCAAATTTGGTGTTTAATTGGGAGAACTGCCACTTCTTAGTTCGAGAAGGTATTGTAATGGGGCACAAAATCTCAAGAAATGGGCTGGAAGTTGATAAAGCCAAGGTAGAGGTCATTGAAAAATTGCCATCACCCATCACTGTGAAGGGAGTTAGAGCTTTCTAGGACATGTTGGGTTCTACAGAAGATTCATCAAAGACTTTTCTAAGACCACAAGACCTATGTGCAGCCTATTGGAAAAAGAGGTGATGTTTGTATTTGCTGAGAAGTGTTTGCAGGCATTTGAGCTCTTAAAGAAGAAGTTGATAGAAGCCCTTATTCTGATTGCTCCTAACTAGGAGCTTCTGTTCGAGCTCATGTGTGATGCCAGTGATACAGTGGTTGGTGCAGTGTTAAGGCAGCGCAAGGATAAGATGTTTCATTCTATCTACTATGCCAACAAGACACTTGATGCATCCCAATAGAACTATACGGTCACAAAGAAAGAGATGCTAGCATTAGTGTTTGCATTTGATAAGTTCAGGTCGTACTTGGCAGGCACCAAGGTTGTTGTATACACTGACCATGCTGTAATTGGGTATTTGTTCAACAAGAAGGATACAAAGCCTAGACTAATTAGGTGGATATTGCTCTTGCAAGAGTTTTATCTAGAGATTAAAGATAGGAAGGGAACTGAAAACTAGATAATTGATCATATGTCTAGATTGGAGGACTTATCTCATGTGAGGAATAAAGGACAGATTCGCAAAGAGTTCCCCAATAAGCAATTGCTTGCCTTGGATGTTATTCAAGTACCCTGGTATGTTGATATTGTGAACCTTCTGGTAAGTGGTTTATTTCCATCTGGGGCATCAACACATCAAAAGCAGAGGTTGAAGTATGAGGCACAATTTTATATATGGTATGAGCACTTCTTATTCAAGTAGGGACCTGATCAAATGATGTGAAGGTGTATAGATGAACAGGAAGCATTGCAAGTGTTGGAGATTTGTTACTCTTCACCATATGGTGGACACCACAAAGGCGAGCGCACAACACATAAGGTATTGCAATTTAGCTTCTTTTGGCCTACTTTATTTAAAGATGTTGCAATGTTTGTGAAGGGCTGTGATTAGTGTCAGCGGATGGGCACTATTTTTAGAAGGCATGAGATGACATTGAGCAACATCCTCGAAGTTAAGATCTTTGATGTATGGGGGATAGACTTCATGGGACCATTCCCATCTTCCCATGGCAATCAGTACATCCAAGTGGTAGTAGACTATGTGTCTAAGTGGGTGGAAGCGGCTGTTCTACCTACCAATGATGTAAAGGTCATAGTAAAGTTCATCAAAAAGCACATCTTCACCAGGTTTGGAACTCTAAGGGCCATGATAAGTGATGGAGGTACGTACTTTATTAACAATTCAGTGTGAAATTTGCTGGCGAAATATGGTGTAAGACACAAGGTAGCTACAACTTATCATCCCAAGACTAGTAGGCAAGTGGAAGTGTCTAATCGAGAAGTGAAGCAAATCCTACGAAAGACTGTGAATGCCCAAAGAAAAGATTGGGCTGATAAGTTAGATGATGCTTTGTGGGCATACAGAACTACATACAAGACACCAATAGGGAGTTCTCCTTATAGAATAGTGTTTGGAAAAGCATGTCACCTTCTAGCGGAGTTGGAGCATAAAGCATACTAGGCGATCAAAAAGTTGAATTTGGATTCTGAATTGGCAGGAAAGAAAAGGATAACGTAGTTGCATGAGTTAAAGGAATTCAGGCTCCATGCATATGAAAATGCCAAATTATATTAAGAGAAGACCAAGAGGTGGAATGACAAGCATATTGTGTCATACACCTTTGAGACCTTTGAGCCTGGTCAATTGGTGTTGCTATTTAATTCAAAATTGATATTGTTCCTCGAAAAACTTTGGTCTAAGTGGAGTGGGCCCTTTGAAGTGTTGAGGATGACTCAACATGAAGTTGTGGAGCTAAGAAACAAGGATAAGAGCTCTACTTTCCTTGTGAACGAGCAGCGAGTGGAGCACTACTTCGAAATTGATGCTGATAGTGAGCTTGAAGCTCTCACATTGAATGAAAAGTGAGTCATGAGCTGGATTGTACCGCGATGGTAAATGAGGAACTGCATATGAGGCAACCCATGACCCCTTGTAATAGTTAGGATTTCTATTCTTTTGTTCTGTTATTTCAATTCATAAGACTTTAAAAAGAAAAAAAAAGTTATATTCAGAAAAAACACAAAAATATAAGTTGTGCCACGACCAAAACTAAGGCATTGGATGTGAGGCAACCCATTAAATCTACATTAACGGGTGTTGTACTTAAAATGTGCAGGAAACCAAAATTAAGACCCTAGGCGCGTCGCGAAGAAGGGGTTGAATTTCTCCTCGTCTGGAATTAATTTTCCTGGGTGAGGCAAAACGGTCCATGACCGTCCCGCGTCGCAGAGGAGGTCACAAATTTTTGATTCGACAATAATACATTTTCGCCAACAATAAGGAAGCTCCGTAATAGACTCGTGTCGTAGAGAAGGGTTCCAAATTTGACCTCTTGTGAAATTTAATTATTTTCGCTAGACAGAACACTTCGTGACCACCCCGCATCGCGCCCTCAGGTAAGAAAATTCGTTTTTCATTAAATTAAATGGGTTTTACCTGTTTTCTTTCAAAATTCACATGACCCATTCCCTTTTAATCCCCAAATTTGTCCCAAATCCCTTTTATTCTCCTCTTAACCACAATTTTTCCCCTCTACTTTCTCCCTTACGATTTCAACTTTAATTCGTAACGCGGAGGTAATTCACTATCATATCTCTCAATTTCGCTCATCTTCATCATCTAAGGTACGTATTTTGTAATCATTTTGAGCAAAAGTTGGGCATGTTTGAGTGTGTGTTGTCATGGGTTGGTGTGTGTTTTATCTTGCGGGATTTGTGGGTGTGCTTGGTAGTGTTTGTTACTGCTTTTGGTGCGATGTTGATTGGAGGCTTTCGAATTCTTGAGTAGAATGTCCCCTTGGGTGATATTTTGTGGGTTTTCAGTTTATATGGGTTTGTGAACAAATTAGGTTGACAGATGTAGGTTATGGTTGCTTGGAAGTGTTTGTTTATGAATTTTCAATGGGTATTTTGACTTCTTGAGTAGAACTTGCCCTTGCTTACGTATATGTGGGTGTTGCGGTTAATGTGAGTATTTAAATTGGTAAGGTGGTAAATATTGGGTTTGTTTTTTATTAAGCGTATTGAGTTTATAAATTTTGGAGGGTGTAATGTGAATTCTTAAGTAGTGTTGTAGTATCCCATTGTATGAAGTATGGTTGTGCTTTCTTGAACCTTGATTGGAGGGTGTTAAATTTTGGTTACTGATGTGGTGCATGTATGCAACATGTGAATGGGTAGTGCAATGTGATGTTGTTGGGTTATGTGTGTCCACCTGTGGGAAGTCTGAGTACCTAGATTGGACTATGCTCTGAAATAAGTGTGGGGTGGTGTTTACACACCACCCATGTTTCTCGTTGTTGTGTACTTTTCTTGGGTTGATTTAGATTCCTTGTGCAGGTAGTCATGTCTGAAACTCAAAGACCTGGAAAAGAAGTGATGACATCTAGCCAATGGAAACGTGTTCAAAACGGGTGGAATGTACCTCCCGCACTTGCGGTACCCAGGGAAAAACCATGCAGTTCGGGGTGCGAGTCCTAGTCAAGAAAGGAAAATTATGGTAGAAGAAATACACCGAGGTTAGATATTTCTCGGATGTGTGCATCAATAAGGACAGTCTGGCACGGGAGTTTTCCAGAATTTTACGACGTATCCAGGAGATTTACATGGAGTTCATTTTTGCAGAACCGAGTGAGTGTAACTTGCATATGGTGGAGGAGTTCTACGCCTGCTGGGTGACGGAATCAAGATCCCATTTTGTACAAGTTCGAGGAGTAAATATGACGTCACTCCAACAATAATTAATGACATAGTCGTTACGTCACAGGACATCAATTACTGGTGCTTACAGGGCTGAACATTCGCCCACTATATTGGGCAATTCGCCACACATTTTGCGGTCCTCAATCCATGGTGCAGTAGACAAAGCACAGCGAGAAGAGATATCACCAATCTCTTCCTTACGCTCACATGCTTAGGGAGGCTCGAGTCTGGCTCAAGATTGTGATGAATTGTTTGATACCGGGGCTGCATTACACGGACATCACCCAGGACAGAATGTGTCTAGTCTCGTATTGTGCCTAAATCACACACGTAAGTGTACGTGGTCGTTCAAGTATTAAAGTGGCTCTTATAAAGAGTCGGGTATCGTACCCACAGGGACTTACGATTAGAATCAATTAATTTCTCCAAAACTTTCAGCTTAGCACAAGTGTTATCAAGATTTCAAGAATGGTTTATTTTATAATTCTAAGAGTTAAGTAAAATATAACAAGCGTGATTCAATTTCAAGGTTTTCAAACAATAATTGGGTAAAGTCTAGGGATGCAGCTCTTATCAGGATTCATGTAATTATATTGCTTAAATGGGTGTTAATCAATTATCGAATCAATGATCACAGGTTTAAATGTACGATTATGATCTCCCGACCTCTAATCGCCTACAATAAATGACAACCTAATTACATCGTTGAGCGGGGATAGGCCGGACTAAGTACCGAGCATTACAATTTCTTCATGTATAGTGACCAAGCATGGTTTCTAGGTATATCCCTAACCTAGATACAAATTAACCCTAATTATTAAGAGAAAATCATGCTCTTTGTGTCCCACATTATATCCTCTTATTCCTCTCTTGAGTTCAATTCGGAAAATATGTTATTTCAATAGTGATCAGGCACGAAATACGAAAACAAAAACATAAGAAAGATTCATATGATAATCAATATTAACCCAATAAAAACTCAATAGATTCGATCAAGCAATGTTTAATAAGCATAAAGAGATCAAAAGTAAAGGAGTTTAGGAAAGAACCCTAAAAATGATGAAATAGCTCTCTAAGTCGTTGTTTTTCAAAACCCAGAAAAAGAATATTTAGTAAAATAAAATATTTGTTTATTTATACTAAATTCGAAACAGCCAAATCTAGCAACTGATGGCGTGACGCGAAGGTGCTTCTCAGATTCACTTCAAGGCACGAAAGCCTTCTCCACCACGCGGACACTCCACGGAGTGTTCTGCCTCAAAATTAAATCTCGCGAATTAATTTAAGAATCCATCTCCGCGATGTAGAGAGGACACAGACCACTCTACCTCAATGAACATTTTCTCGAACAAGAATCGACTTTCTCTCCGCGACACGGAGCAAATACTGAAGCGCCTTGAATATTAATTATTTATTCTTCTTCCTTGCTTATTTTCATTTGGGTCCTCTCTTGATTCCCCATGCCATTTTAGTGCTCATTTCTCCATTTACACTCACCTACACAACTAGTCATATAAGTTAGTATCAATGAACTCAAACGACTCGATACGACTATAAACAAACACCAATTGAATTCAAACTTGGCTTAAGTATAGGCATTATTAGATTTCTAGGCATATAAATATGCCTAAAATCACTACGCCCCACCTACGGAGTTGAAAATTGGGGTTGTATTGAAATCAACAATAAGGAAGGCTCGTGTGCATAAAGGGCGCAAGTATGCATTCAGTGGTCTTATTACTAGACTATGTCGTGTTGCAGGTGTTCCGAAAGAGAATTTGGACTACATGGCACCATTATTCCCAGCACCGGTGGACATCACGAAGACTAAGGGGCCGGACACTGAGTTCATCCCAACACTTACTATTGCAGAGCGCCATAGAAGGGATGGGTTTATCATGGCCAGGATGTATGGGCTAGAGATGTTGTGCCACCAAAATGGCTATCGGGCGTCGACTGATGTGCAACTGGGGGACGTCAAGAGAAGGTACCCGCTAAATGCCCATGTGAAGGCCCTACTTGGCATCGGTCCTACGTTTTGTAAGGTGGTCGATGATGACATCCCGACCGATGAGGAGAGACTACGCACTAGCTCAGATGTGGAGTCCGATTCTGATGAGGAGGTGGACCCTACTCAGGCCAGTGATGAGGCCAACGGGGGATATGCTATGGAGGACTGATCAAGGAGTGTTTCACCTTACTTCTGTATTGAATTTAATGATTTTTTGAAGCACTGGGACAATGCTAATGTTTAAGTGTGGGGTGAGGGTGAAAATTATCTCTGGTCTGTATATATTAATGAACATTGGTAGTGTCTGTCTTTTATTTTTTGTTTTATTTTGGGTTCCTTGGAGGTTGTTTTTTGTTCTTTGTCTAAGGAAAATCCCTTTGAACCGTACAAAATAAAAAAATATTTTGTCTTTTTAGGATTGAGTCAGTCGTCGTAGTTGAGTCGTATTGCCCAATGATAGATAGATGATGACCGTCTTAAGGGCAATTTTCGTCATGGAGTCTTAGGTTCGTATGTGCTGAAACTTGAAATTCCGAAAGGAGACTGTATGAAAGCATGATTGGAAGTTGATGTATGAATGCATTTGAATTTTTGTATTTGACTTTAATGAATGCAACTTAAGCTTAAATAGAACCTTGTGCATGAACTGATTGTGTTGTTGTGATTGATCCATCTTGAGTAGAACTTGTGCTATAAGCGGTGAGGTTTTGTAGCATCTGAGTCTAGAACTTGCCTGACATGTTATTGAAGCGAAACGAAAGTGTTGCTCTGCTTAAAAAATGATAATAAGTATTCTTTGCTTTGTCATGTGAATGTTAGCCTTTTTAAGAAATAATATCCCTAGTATATCCCCGTTGAGCCTATTTGCCTTGATTTTGTTATAACCTAGGTAATTGAGCCGAATCCCTTTTATTGATATCGTCAGTTTTGATCCCAAAGTAATCCATAATGCTCTATGTTAAGATGAAAATAGGGAAAACAACGGTGAGACTAAATAGGGTGGAAATGCTTGGTTTTGTGGGGAAGAAAGAAAAGAGGTAGGAAAAATGATGCCCTATAAGTTCTTAAATCTGTGATTGGCCCTGGTCCTTTGGACATTGTGTACTTCGACTCAAGGTAAAAGCCTAAGTTGAGGGTGGCTAACCCGGAGAATACCTTAATAATGGCCCTGGTCCTTACAAGGACAATCTGCACCTCAACTCTAGAGAAATCTCTAAGTTAAGGGTGGTTATTGTTAAGTGTCAAAAAAAATAAAAATTAAAAAATATAGAAATAAAGGGGTGTGTAGAAAATAAAGGTGAGGTTGGAAGTACTAGTGGGAAAATATGCAAAAAGGAGGGCTAAAGAAAAGGAAAAAAGTTTGGAATGTAGCAAGGAAATGGAAATTGGTGCATTGTGGAGGATAAGTCACTGAGTTTATCTAAATGTATCCTCCCTTACCTCAAGCCTACATTACAACCTATAAAAGTCCTGTTTGATTTTGGGCAAAGCACGCTTAATTAGTGGAGATGTACATAATAGGCAAGCTTATGGTTCACAATGTATGCATGTCTAATGTCTTTGTGGAGTGAGAGCGTGTATTGTGAGTGAAAACATGCTTGTTTTAACTAATTAACAATCCTTAAAAGAATGTGGCAGATTGCATAAATACCATAGTAAGGAGTCTAGGTCTAGGATTAGTTAGTAATTTTTTCGAGGTCGAACAAAGCTCTAAGTGTGGGGTAGTGATCTTAGGTTTATTTACATGTTTAGGAACCTATTAACACCCGCATTTTTGGCTAAGTTTAGATTCTTTTTATGTTAGTTTATAGTCTTGCCGAGTCGTTTGATTTCATTTATACTAACCTACATGATTAGTTGTATAGGTAACCTTAAATAAAGAAACGAGCACTGAAATGGGCATTGGGAAACACAAAAGATCCAAGTTGAAAAGAAGCAAGAAAGAAGAATGAAGAAATGAAGTACAAGTCTGATTTGTATCCTCTCTGCGTCGTGGAGAGGAATTCTATTCTTGCTGGTGAAATAAATTCTAGACAAAGGGGTTCGTGGAGTGGCCGCGTTGCAGAGAATAGAAGAATGACTTTAACAAAGAGTTTAGAAACCCCTCCGCAGCACATCCCTAGTTGCCAGTTTTGGCACTTAATTATAAATATACTCAGATTTTATTTTATTTATTATTCTTTTTTTGGGTTTTGAAGAACGATGAATTGGAGAGCTATTTCATCAGCTTTTAGGGTTCTTACCTAAACTCTTCTATTTTTGATCTAGTTATGATATATAAACTTTGTTTGATCGAAAATACAATTATGAGTAGCTAAAGTTCTAGGGTTGTGGCTATAGGATGATTGTAACTTATTGAGTTTTTATGGATTGACATTAACTATCATATAAATCGCTCTTATGTTCTTGCTTTCAGTATTTCATGCCTGATCATCATTGAATTAAACATATTGTCTGAATTAAACTCGAAAGAGGAATAAGAGGATATAACGTGGGGCATAAGGAACATGATTTTCTCTTAATAATTAGAGCTAATTTGTATCTAGGATAGGGATATACCTAGAGACCTTGCTTGGTCATTATACATGAAGAAATCGTAATGCTCGATACTTAGTCCAACCTATCCCCGCTTAACGATGTAGTTAGGTTGCCATTTATGGTAGGCGATTATAGGTCGGGAGACCATGATCATACATTTAAACCAGTGATCATTGATTTGATAGTTGATGAATATCCATTTTACAAGATAATGTGCATGATTCCTGAATTAAGCTACAGCCCTGGACTTTACCCAATCATTATTTGAAATTTTATAAATTGAATCGCGCTTGTTTAGTTCTTTTTTGACTTTTAGATTATAAACTCAACAAATTTTTGAACCTTGAGAACACTTGTGTTTGACTAAAAGTATTGGAAAAAATAAAGTGATTCTAATCGTGATTTCCTGTGGGTACGATACTCGGCTCTTCATAAGAGCCACTTTAATACTTGAACGACCATGTGCACTTGCGTATGCAATTGGGCGCAACAAGTAACCCAATCCAAAGCACATGATTGAAGGAAAATTCAGTAGAAGCTGAAAATTTGTGAAGATTCACGTACACCAAAAGATCGAAATCTAAAAGGAGAATAAAAACTTTCACCAACTCAGATATACAACAACATCAAAGATAAACTCAAATCAAAGCAGAAAAAACTAAAATGATACCGGAAAGAAATTAAAAAAAATGTGGATGAACTGAAACAGAAGAATATACTTGAAAGTATGAAGACTTTAGCCACCCTCGAATTCTTATCTCTAAATCAACTCATATTTTACTGATCTGAGCAAGAAATTATTGGAGTTTGATATACTTTTTCAAAGAAACAGAAATAATCATTGCCAGAAGCATAAAGACAACTCTAACTACACGATAGAAATTGTGACGAACATTGCACTAGCAATTAAATTAGATATTTTATCTTGGAGTAGTGATACTTCAAATTCCATCATAGTAGAGATTACACAAAAAAATGTTATTGGTGAGAGGTCGGGGAAGAAGCATAGAGAGAGTAACAACTCAACTAAAAATAAGATCTCTTAAAACTTTCAAGTTTTCTTTCGCCTGCCAATATACAATCAATAGCAAAGAAAATTCATTCACCAATGTTATCTGTTAATATCTTCACTACATGTTCAAGCAACCATCTAGAGAAACAATTCATTCACCAGATTTGCACCACAAGGAAAATTTATGATAAAAGTTGATGGAAAGGTCTATTAGAAGGGACAAATTAGTTAGTCAATTATGTTGGAGTCCTTCAAGTCTTAAATATTCTATAGAAGTGACAAATAAATAAATTATATTAATTAGGTTAAAAAATATTTTCTCAATAGTCCCAAACTTTTAACTTTTACACATTTATCTCTATAGTGTCTACCTTAAAATATCTAAAATGTTATAAAAATTGACAAAAAAAGGCGCTCTTTCTCAACATCATCCTCTTCTCGTCGATCCTCTTCAACCGTATATTTTCCAATCCCTTTCTTCTTCTTCTTCTTCTTCTTCTTCCTTTTCGTCTTCCTCTTAGTCTTCTTCTTGTTCTTCTTCTTCTTTTTCCTTTTCGTCTTCCTCTTAGTCTTGTTCTTCTTCTTCTTCTTCCTCCTCCTCTTCCTCTTCCTCCTCCTCCTCCTCTTCTTCCTCCTCTCCCTCTCCCTCTCCCTCTCCTCCTACATCTCCTCCTCCTCCTCCTCCTCTTCTTCTTCTTCCTTTATCTACAAAATATGTTCTTTTATTGACAAAATCTATCAAGAAAAATTCTTGAAAAAAGAAAATCTATATTTGAACTTTTTTGTCTTGTTGTTTAAGCTTTGAATTAACTCAAAAGGGCATTATTAATAAGTATAAAAATCACATTGTGTCCATTCTTAAGCTGGGCTCAGTGAACCCAAACTGATTGTTTCAGTCAACAACTTTCATTGTTGTTCAAAAAATTACTGAAGTTGTTTATTCAAATAATTAAATATGTCTATCAGTTGATGTCCAACAACTGTCTGTAGTTGTCTGGCGATAATAGAAGTTGTCCTAATAACTAGTGCAGTTGTTCGACAACTGTGTTCTGTTGTTGGTCAATTGATTTCTTGTTAATAAAAATAATATAATTATGGAAAAATTATTAGATTTATAAAAATCTCTAAAGCTACTAAAAATTTCTGACTATTGTTTGTTGAAGGCAGCCTGAAGACTAATGGAACGTATCGAAGGAAAATCAAGGATTGTATTAATGATAAAATAATATTAAGTGACAAGCTCCCTATATAGGAGAAGAGTCCTATTCTAGATATACTAGGAATCCTACTACAACACAAATATATTATATACATGATATCCTAGTCGACTTTAACCTCCTACACGATCCAGTAGCTTAGTCGTACATAATTTAGGATTTAGTAGTCTAGTCGTAGTATGACTATAATTCTAACTCGTCAGCCTGCTTCGATGGACATGTTCCTTCGACATGTTCCATCAGTCTTCAGGCTTCCTTCAACATTGTTGATAGTTGTGAAACAACGAAATAGGTGTAAAAACAAGTAAACAATATTCTTTAGCAATTTCAAAGTTGTTTGATGAATGTCTCACTAGTTGAAATATTTTGTGATGTCTTCAGGTATTGTGTCAATCTATGGAAGATCAAATAATAATAGCAGTTGATTTACATGGTTTAATGGGCAGAGAATCCTACTCGTTATACTTGGCAATCAAGGGACCAAGAAACAATACCAATAAAGATAAGCGAGAATGATACATATAATGAGTTGGTTGAGATCATTATTTCTAGGTTTGAGTTAAATTGCGATAAAGATGATCTCTCTATTACTTACATGCTTGGCTTCATTGAAGAGCACAAAAGAGCTCCTTCTAGGATAAGGGATATCGTGATTTATGATTTTTTTTAGATGATCGAAGTAGACCTATTTTAAGAATATCTATGGTTGAAAAGATAGAAAATACAACGAATTTAGTTGCAAATGATGAGGAACATCCTTTTACTATTGATATTCCTATAAACGAGAACACTTCTCAACATTTTACACCAACGCAACGCAGACACATAGATAATGATGACACATATTTTATAAAAGTAAAATTTTCAAGGACAAGCGAGAATTAACTAAATTATTAAAGATTGCTTCTGTGAATAAAGATCAAAGACTCAAATCAGTGAAAAGTTCTAAAGATGTGTGTTGTGCTGGATATGTCGATCAAAATTGTAATTATTGGTTGCGATCAACAAAGCTTAAAAGTTGCAATAAATTTGAAATTAAACAATATTGCAAACATTCACTCATGTGGGGAACAATATCTTACAAGTGATCATCCACATGCTTTAGCGAAGGTTGTTGCAGAATACATGTTACTTAGTTTCTTGAAGGGAAAAGACCCTCCACAAAAGATATAAAAATTATTGTTCAAGCAGATTTGGGCTGCAAGATTAGCTATTGGAAATGTTTAAAAAGCAGTGAAATTGCAAAGGATGTGATAAAAAGGACAGTGGAGCGTGGATATACAGTTTTAGATGGGTATCCTCATATGCTTATAACTGTAAATGAAGGAAACAAGACATCACTAAAGCTTGATGACAAGGAAAGATTCAAATAATTTTTTGTATCTTATGGAGCTTGGATTAGAACGCTTTTACATATGAGAAAAATCTTAGTTGTTGATGGTATATTTTTAAGAGGTCGTTACGATGGAGTTTTGTTGTCTACTTTCGCACCGAATATAGAAATTTTTTTTTTTCTTGTATTTTGTGTAGTAGATAAGGAGTGTGATAATGCATGTGAGTATTTTGTTTTTGAGAAATGGTCAGACATAGTCAATGATACTTCAGAGTTGTGCATAATTTTTTATAGACATCCTAGCATAGGAAAAGCGATATCAAAATTTTACTGTAAAGCGCTCCACGAATGTCGTAAAATTTTTTATTGTGGAGATTTTCTTGGACATTATTATCATACAGTAAAATCATATCAGAGAGATGTATTCCTTGTCATTTTGAACAAATCAGAATTATCAATGTGAAAATCGCAGATTATCTTTAGAATGTTAGATTTCACAAATGGAGTAGAGCAATTTTTCTGGAAACATGTAAATTTTCTTACTAGTTCAAACACAAGTATTGCAGGTCCCCAACAATTATTGTAGTTGTTGAAACATTGTTGGGACAATTTTATAGTTATTGAAACAAATTTCACAGTTGTTTCAGCAACTGCAATAGTTGTGAAAAATTTAAATAGTAGTTTTAAATTTGCAATCGTTATTTAAAATAAAAAATACTTTGATTTTAGTTTCTTGATATTTTTCAATTTTTATATTTCAGGTATGATGTATTGACTTCAAATATTGTAGAGTCTGTTAATGCATTATTCAATGAAGCAAGAGAACTGCATTAGTTGTCCAACAATATTGATGAGTTGTCCAACGATATTGGAGAGTTATCTAACAACTTTGCAAAGTTGTCTAACAATAATTGAAGATCGAGCTAGTTATTTTGTGAATCATTAAGTATAAATTAAGTCGTTTAATAATAATGGAAGATTGATCTAGTCATTTTGTGAATAATTAAGTATAAACTAACTCGTTTAATAATAATTAAAGATCGATCTAGTCATTTTGTGAATTATTAAGTATAAACTAAGTCGTTTAATAATAACTGAAGATCGATCTAATCATTTTGTAAATTATGAAGTATAAACTAAGTCGTTTAATAATAATTGAAGATTGATCTAGTCATTTTGTGAATTATTGAATATAAATTAAGTCGTTTAATAATACTTGAAGATCGATCTAGTCAATCCCCCCTGAACTTGTCCACACAACTTATTTTGGCACTTTAACTATACGGGTGTTTTTTTACACCCCCCTCCCCCAATTTAATTTGAAATGAATTTAATTACCCCTTAAAGGGTGATGTGGCAAAATTTGTATCACCAACTTTCTATAAGCGCGTGAGTCAGAAAAAGACACCAAAAAATAGACACATGTCAATTTTTTATTGGATGACATACTTAATAACTTATTGGGAGAAGGCAAAAGTACCCCCTTAGGCTATGATCGAAATCCCAGAGACACACCTTAACTAAACTAAGGTCTTATTACCCCTTGAACTCATTTTACATATAATATTGTACACATTTTGGATTATGTGGCACACCCCGTGACTTCACGCAGTTGAGGCTCGTGGGAGATATTTGTATGTCACGTAAGCCAAAAAGGTGTACAAAATTACAAAAAAAAAAAAAATAAGTTCATGGAGGTAATAGGACCTTAGTTTAGCTAAGGTGTGTCTCTGAGATTTGGATCATAGTCTAGGAAGGTACTTCTACCTTTTCCCTAACTTATTTTATTAATTTTTAATTTTCGATTAACTTCTCTTTCTTTGCATCTTCGTCATCCTTTCTTTTTCTTTTCTCAAAACTCTTTCTCTTTCTTATTCTTTTCATTCAGTTCAAGGTAAACATTTACACTCACATGTAACTTTTTCCATATTTCTTCTCCTTCTTTTCTTTTTGTTTTTAATCATTTCTTGTTTTCTGTTTTTCTTTTAGAAATTTTTTTGTGCTTGATTCACTGACACCATTTTTGACATCAAAAAAGATTATTAGATCTATCAATTTAAAGTGTTATCAAAAAAAGAAGTCGATTGTAGCAAACAAAAAAAATTAAAGTTACTATTGGCAAAATACAAATTGTGGAGATTTTGCCCAATTCATCGATAAATTAATATTTTTATGCAGCTAATTTTTTAAATTTTCAAGGAAGGTGGTATGATGTAACTAAAACTGAACTAAAATTGTAATTGAAATTTGAATTATAATTTGTAGATTAAGGTGTAAATTCATTGATGGGTTTAATTTTTGGCTCAATTTTAGATATAATCATGGTGGGTGTAGGAGTTGTTGGTTTAATGTGGAAATTGACGTCTACAAATGAAATATTGAAATCTATTTCTTACGAAAAAAGAAAATTGAAGAAGTTTTTTTACATAAAAAGAAAATCATTATATAATGGAAAAAGAAAAGTTTGAAAAAAAATTCACTGTTAAAGGAAGAGTTGTTGAGAAGGTGACAAACATTGCGGAAAGACAATTAATGATGAAAAAGAAACAATTATTATGGAGATTTAAGTAATTAATTAGGAATTTAGTTAATGCACACGTGACGAATGAAAACGAGTGTGACTCAACAACACCCAATCTTCAACTGGGTTGGTGACAGGAGGGTGGAAAAAAACACTTAAAAATATGTTAAGGGGGGTATTTAAACACCCGTATAGTTAAATTGCTAAAGTAAGTTGTGCGGACAAGTTCGGGGGGATTTTATGTCTTTTATCTTTTGTAAATTATTAAGTATAAATTAAGTCGTTTAATAATAATTGAAGATTGATCTAGTCATTTTGTGAATTATTAAGTATAAACTAAGTCGTTTAATAATAATTGAAGATCGATCTAGTTATTTTGTAAATTGTAAATATAAATTAAGTCGTTTAATAATAAATGAAGATCGATCTAGTTATATTATTAATTATTAAGTATAGACTAAAGTCGTTTAATAATAATTGAAGATTGATCTAGTTAATTTGTAAATTATTAAGTATGAACTAAGTCGCTTAATAATAATTGAAGATCGATCTAGTTAATTTGCAAATTATTGAGTATGAACTATGTCGTTTAATAATAATTGAAGATCGATCTTGTAACACCTCAAATTAGAAAGGATAAGAAAAGATCAGTTTCCAAAAATTTGAAGCCAGTTCCTACGATGCCATTCACGGTTCGTGGAACGACCCACGAACCATAGGTGGTGTCTGTGGTTGGTCAGATCATAGCCAGTTCCTACGGTGCCATTCACGGTCCGTTGATTGAGGCCTAAAATTTCAGTTTCTGACGCCAAACGATGGGCTAAGGGGATGGACCGTCGGTTGAACCACGGTCCGTCGGTTATCATCCTCATTGGTGTCAATAATTTAATTGTTAGGGGCTTTTGGGTCTTTTCCTAATTATTCTAGCCTAATACTATGTCGTTTTGTCCTTCACTTAAAGACCTATATAAGCGTTTTAACCCCCAAATTTCCCCAATGGAAATCATTCTCTCAAATTTACAAAAAAAGAACAAGTCTTCCTCTCAAAATATTCTCTCTCTAGAAAGTTTGAAGAAGAAGGGATCAACCTGGGATTTCAACCCAGCTAGGTCCCCCATAAGACCCGCTAGGTACACTCATGCATAAACAAACAAGAACCCGATCGAACTGCCATAAGCCCGATAGGTACACAGAGAAGCCACAGCTACGAAACCCAAAGAAAACCCAACTCTAAACCGACACAACCAACAAGTCCAACCCAATCAACAAGTCTGACTTCCATATTGGGCCACCTAGCCCGCCAACAACTTTGGGGCATTACCCAGCCATGCGAGTGTCGTGCAAGGTATATCAATCCCATCTAAAAGCCCTAATCCAGCTGCCCAATAGGCTAACACTCCGGGGGCCCTGCCCAAGCCAGCCAAGTGCCATCTAACACTCACGAGGGCCCTGCCCTAGCCAGACAGAGTGCGCGGTCTTGTCATCTCCAAAGAGGACCTCAAGTAACTTATATCCAACTACCCAGCCAACTTATCACCCTGGGTCCCTGCCCAACCCCAGCCAGGTGAGTCGGTTATCACTCTCAGGGCCCTACCCAATGCCAGACAGAGTGTGCGGGTAAAATCAACTCCGTAGAAGATCTCAAATTCCAAGGTATCGTGGACTAATGTTCACTACCACCATCTCAAAACGGGCGAATCAACTCCAAGCCATTGTGGATCAACATCCACTACCAACTACCTCACACCAGAATGGACCGCGAAACACCCAAACCAGGAAAATACTACCCCTCTGATAACGCATCGGCATCACAGAAATGGAGAGAGAAGCTATAAGAATCACAACAAATAAAAAGCCCAAAACTAGGTTCAACTATCAAACCCAAGTCTGCTATGTTGGTCTACAATGACCTAGGCCATCCAAATCGACGTTGGATACATACCAAAGTCAATCAGGTGCATGGGTCTAAGGCAACACTAGTCTATCTTAGACTAAGGCCAAAGATAATTTCCAACATAAATAAACAACCAAATAGATACTATGCATGCAACAACAAATAAACAACCCAAAATGTAATTCACAATTAGCCACAGATAAACAACCCCTCCGACAGCATAGTACTAACCCCAAAACAGCCCAAAAATCAACCCTACAACATGGTTTCTGAGAAGAAGAGAAGAAATACTAGCAACCCACCCAAGTTTCACACAATTCAGTATGCAATTACTCAATCAGGCTCAATCTAAAGGAAAGGAAGTCGTAGCTTACTGGAAGGTTGATCACGCGTGCTCCATATCACTCTACCATAACTTTACCCTTTCGAACGGCCTCGAATTGCTGTCACACTATCAAAAATAGAATCACAACATCAACACGATAGTTTAGACACTAAAATCATCAAAATCGAAAATAGACAAATTTTGGAGTCAAAATCGAAAAATATGGGACCCGCTCTGTAATTCTCGGAATTGACTCCATGTAGAAGTCTTGAAGCCTACCCCGATCTTGTGTTCCAAAACGGAGCACCTCGCTCGGCTCGGAACAACTCCATGCAACAACAAACCAAAAATGCAAAACTTTACACAAAAAGAGACTCGGGACATCCACTTACAACATAGATACACCATAATTGGAGTCTTTTCGACACACTATGGACATACATCCAAACATCCAACGCAACCCTAAATACACTAGACTTCGAATCACCCAAAATGGAGCTATAGAACTCAAGATATCGAAGTTTCAAAATGAGGTTGAATCTGATTTTTCACTATATAAATAGCAGCAGTTCTGGTCGGTAAAAGCTAAATCTGGCTGCCAAAAGACTAAATTATTGTCGCTAAAGGTCTCCACCAGCAACACCAGATTTTGCTATTTTTATTTTTTATAAAAGTCTCCGAACGAACCCTCGAAATTCGTTCGGGACCCGATGAAAATAAAACAGTTATGCTACCCCCCCTAAATTAGATATTTCAAACTCAATGGTGCAGATAGAATTTCTATACAAGGTCATTTTGACAAAAAGTGGGGCCCACACCCAAATGTCATTTTTAGCCAATTTCCACAACGGGCCTCGGAATAAGACTGGAAGCCTAGGAAACGCACGAAAGGTTGTTCTAGACTAAACTCGACATTTTGGAACTAACCGCGTTGACGAAATTCTCATCTGAGCACTTACCAAGAATATTGACCAAAGTCAAACTTAAGCCAAAATTCAAAGGCTAAAGCGTCAAATGGCCCTAAGTCACATGGAAAGCCTCTGGACTCGTGCCAACCATGCTACTAGCCTAATTTGGCCGCTCCGGAGCTGATGCAACTGTTAGAATTCCCATCTGAGGTCGTTTACATGAGTTTATGACTGAAATCAACTTTTCAAGTTTCAAAAGCTCCAAAACAAGAAAACGGGCACAAACCCAAACGAACGGCCATGCGATCAAATAGTCAGTGCCAGCAAGTCATAAATGACTTATGGTCGCTAAACAGGAACGCTCTAAACAATGAAAAGAAGATATAAACACAGAAATGACCTGGAGGGTCATTACATTAAGCTAAGCTTACCTCTTAATCCCTACAATGGTGATCTTTCATATTTGTGTTTGAGTGAAAGAAAAAGTGGGTAAAATGAATTATAAATTAGAATTATAAATTGGTAAAAACAAATGGGTATAGATTAATGACTGAATTGATATGTGGTAGCTATTGATTGGCTCAAAAAAATTATTTTGTGCCCTACGCACCCGAGCCTCGTGGATTCACGCATTGGTCCAGCTAGGTACGTATATGTATTTAAAATACATTATTAAATAGTGCATGGGGTAATAGATCCTTCCCAAAGTTTGAGATTATTACAGCAATTTCGGTCAAAGTTAAAGTATTTTTTGGACCCTTTTCCCTAAATAATTTTTTTATCAATTCTTGATTAAACAAGCAGCAAGAACAAACTTTAAGAGCTTAATGAAAATAATTTGGGTAATTAATAAACTTGGAGTAGGATAGAGACTTGAATATTTTTTTGAAAAACAATATGAAGGACAATTTTTTTTTCCGAAAATAAAAGTGTCTTTAAAAGAGTTAGAATAAGGCCTCATTTGTTTTCACTGAATGGATGTATGAATCTTAATCGTTCATGTAACACCCCAATTTTTTTTTTTGAACTAAGACTCAAACTATCCTTCTTTGTAAGTAGGATTTTACCGAGGAATTAAAATTTTCTTAAGTGTTAAAGTCACTAGATGTAGCACCTTGATTTCCAAGAAGAACTAAAGAGAAAATCATTCAAGTCATTCCTAAGTTCCTTTAAGTTTTGGGTCAACTTCAAACAACCATAACTTTCAGTACAAGATGAGTTAAGTGGCCCATAAGATATCAAATGAAAGGTCTTTAAATTATCTTTGTAACGCCACCAAGTTTGCTAAGTTTTGAGTTTAGAAAAGTGAGATATGCCCTTTTGAAGTCAGGCTATCCAGTTAAGGAAAGTTACCCAAAAATATGGGGGGTATTTTGGTCTTCTCCTTATCCAATCAGATTTAATTCGTTTTTAGTAAGGTTTTAAGGGTCTAAATTGATTTGGTTCAGTTTTATAATCCTAATAAATGCCTAGGGTTTTAGTTAAGAGTTCAAGAAGAGAAAAGGAGAAAAGAGGAAAAGATCAAGGCGTTCATCCAGATTCTTGAGGGCTGTTGCAGATTTTTGCCATGGGTTTGATCCCTAAGGAATATGTAAGCTTCCATAGTGTTGGGTTCGTTCACCCACGCGCCAATCATGTTATTTTCACCATAATTTTGTCCTAGAAAGTTGAGGGTTTGATGTTCTTAATTAGTGTTCTTAAATTTGCTTTCGTTCTTGAATTAGGATGGATTTGATGAGTTCTTGAGATATAAAGTTAGTGAATTTAGTGTGGTTTGGAGTAGATTATCTTGTACATAAGTTGAGTATTCGAATCTAAGTGATTGGGAAACAAACCATTCGATTCTAGGTGAATTAGGGTAAAAAAACGAGTAAGAAAAAGTCGGATAGAAACAAAGTACCAGGTCCGCATCGCGGACCTTTTACTTTAGAGTGAAACTTTCCTCTCTGCATCGCAGAGAGAATGCGGACTCCACTGTTTCAAAAATTATTTCGACCAAACATTATAATTCATCTCCGCGTCATGGACTTGATCCAAGATAATGTTTTTCAACTGTTTCTCATGATTATTTATCTAAAACTCATTTAAACTATCACGATACCTTTACTGTCATAAATCATAACCTTGAATTCATAATTCATATTCAAGGTAAAGTTAGGATTGAAGTTTTGAGAGTTCTTCCGAACATTTTGAGAAAGTCCCTTTGAGTCTTTTTTAGGAGTCTTCTACAATTTCTAATAACTTATGAAGAGAATGTATTCACGAGTCTAATTTATCGTCAGGAGATCCTTCATATCATGAACCATAACTCTTGAATTCATAATTCACATTTAAAAGAGAGGTAAGAGTAAAGTTCAAGAAAGTCTTTGAGCTCAATTGTGAATCCTTTGAGATCAACTCTTGATTTGAACTAAGTTTTGAGCAAGTAAGTGTGAGAATAAGAAGATTTGTATACATGAGTTCCATATTGTTATGTAGACCCTTGAGTCAAGTCGTTCATGCCCATAAATTCTGCATGAACTTCATAAATTGAGCATCTTTAAGAGTAGTAGTATCTTCAAGTTCTATGTCTTGAGTATTGAGTTTCCAATACTTTAGAGATTATATTCCTAATCATGAGACTATCATATGTTATCCATGATGGTCTTTGAATTGACTTGTTCATGCCTATAATTCCACATGAGCCCTATGAGTTGAGCATTCTTGAGATGAGATAGTATCACAAAGTCCTCAAGTTGAGTTTTTCGTGCCCATAATTCCGCATGAACCCTCTGAGTTGAGTATTCTTGAAATGAGTAGTATCATTGAAGTTCTTGAGTTGTTGAGTTACAAGTATTAAATTCTATGCATGGCTATTGAAAACCTTGAATTGAGTTGTTCACGTTCATAATTCGACATGAACCCTATTTTAAGAAGTCTTTTTACAAATTATTTTAAAAATTGTTTTAAAGACTTGAGCACGGAGTTTAGAAAGAGTAGAGTTGAGTTAATTTTCTTTAAAATGATATATGAGAACTAAATATTTCCAAGAGTAAATGTTTTCACATTTAAGATGAGAGGAAACTGAGATTTCCAAAAGAGTTTTGAGCAGTTTGAGTACCATCTCTTTTAGGAGAAAGATTTCTAAGTAATAATCTCAAACCACAGAAAAAGTTATGTTTTTAAAAATATGAGCTAGTTACATTTTGGGAGTAGTATTGAGCACTGATATGGGGGAAAGTTCAGATAACTCACAGCCCCCATAAACCATGTAGCCAACTGGGGTTGAAAGGATCATGCTTTTTAGATGATCCCTAATGCTTTTAGCATAGACTAGTGGATCCACTTAGTAGTTAGGTTCTATACCCCCGGCAAGGTATACGACTACTCTGGCAGTGTGAGACAAGATGTTGTATCATCACGTAGCTCATAATGATGTTTGTCGGTTAGAGAAACTCCCACATAGATATTTTGTATTCTTATATACACAGAGTTTATTTTGTATCCTTGCATACAAACTAAGTATATTGTATTCTTAAATACATTGAGTTGCTTTCTACTGTTTTAAAAACTTTCTATATATTGCATCTCTTATTATTGCTTTATATTGAGTTGAGTATCCAGAGTTTGAGTACCCAGAGTCGAGTGTCCTATTAT
Organism: Solanum bulbocastanum; assembly: GCA_037074985.1. NCBI lineage: Eukaryota > Viridiplantae > Streptophyta > Magnoliopsida > Solanales > Solanaceae > Solanum > Solanum bulbocastanum. The sequence continues at coordinate 23,500,849 of CM073599.1, forward strand.
TGAGTTGAGCCTTATTTCACTTAGTTGAATATCTTCTTATCAAGTTGAGTCTTATTTCACTGAGTTGAATATCTTATTATTGAGTTGAGTCTTATTTCACTGAGTTGAATATCCTATCATTAAGTTGAGCCTTATTTCACCGAGATTAATATCTTACCATTGAGTTGAGCCCTATTTTCTTCTGAGTTGAGTTGAACTATGTTTCTTTGAGTTGGGTTGAGTGAGTTGAAAAGAGGTAAGTATATTTCTTTTCCATCAGTTCAAGCTTATGTTTATGCTTTAGAATTCCCTTTACATGCTCGTAAATTTCATTTACTGAGCCATTTGGCATGCATCGTTTCATGATGCAGATACAAGTACTCAGAATCATCAACAGGCGTTTCATTGATACCACATGCAGTTCGAGTAGCTATGGTGAGCTTCCTTGCTTCCGGAGGATTCCATTTACTTTTCAGTTTTGTCAGGATTTCATGGGTCTTATTCTGACTTCCATCTTTGTCATTTAGAGGCTTCATAGATAGACAATAGAGTTTGAGAAGTCTGTTTCATTTATCTTGTTAAATGTTTTAAAGACTTGAGTTGCCTATTTCTGACTAGTTGAATATTCTATTATATTCAGAGTTAATCATTTAAGTTAAAGATTTGTAGTTGAGTTCAATGAATTTTATTCAATTTTAAACTTTGTATGCTTGAGTTAGTCTTCCACTTGTAGTCAGCCAGGATGAGGGTTCACTTGGGGACCAACAATGGTTCTCGAGTGCTGGCCCACATTCAGGGTGTAGGCTCGGGTTGTGACAGTTTAGATCCTATCCATTAAGTTTATTTGTTTATTTTTGGAAAAACCTCTTAATGGGTCTTAATGAGTCTGAATAAATCAGATCTATAACAAAGTCTTAATACCATTCAGACTCTATCAAAATATAAGCGTTCTTTCATAAACAAATTATCTTCTTCCTTGCTTATCTTCTAGGAAAGCTTCAGGTTTCTTCCTCTCCTTTTCCAACAAAATACCATTCTTTTTCTTTTGAATAAGTAAATTTTCATAATCTTTTACAAGTATTTATCTAATATTTTTAATATATACAATATTCTTGGATGAATTGATATTTATGAAGAACTCTTCTTGTCACAATTCATTTATTGTCAAAACTTGTTTGGAAGAAGTTATCATTGTTTCTTGAGAAAAAAATGTTTGACATATAAATCATTTTTTTCTGGGGTGGGTTATAATCTTATTATTGAAACAATTTTTTTGAAAGAAGTTATCTTAGTTTGGATTATAACTTTTATTGATATAGTGTTTAATTCCTAATTTTAAAAAGATTTATGCACATTTATATATTGAAAACAAACAATCTTAATGATTTAGTGTTTAGACCTAGAAACTACATTTTAATATTCATATGTGTATTTAGATTCTGATATCTTAATCTTAATACACATCTTAATATTCAGATACAAATGACACCAAAGACTCTGTCACATATCTGATTCATTCAGACCCTTTCAGATCCATTTAGACATTTTTTTAAGTAGAAAAATCAAACACACTTAATGGCCTAATGTCTGAACCATTCAGATTCAGACCTTCATTAAGTGCAAACAAATGAGGTCTAAGACTCAAAACCTTATTTATCTTCTTTTTTCTTTTCCAATTTTTTGGACCTCTTTTCTAACTTTAAAATCTGAAAATCAAGACAAATGCAAATTTCGGAGAGATGTCATGACCAAGTGCCCATCGAAAGAACATTATTCTTCATTATTTTTGTACGTTTTTCTTCCTTTAAATTATGTATTTATGATGAGACATTTTCTTTCATTTTTAAGTATTAACTCTTATTATTTACTCAAACAATTATGACTTACATCTTATTTAAATCCATTAAACCTTTTAACTTTTAATACTACATTTGATCCATTATAACCCCTTTCTTCTCAAATGGCGTGACATGCTTGGTCAATTTCTTTTAAAAATTATTTTCACATTTCATCTTGAGAAAATGGTCAAATGACCTTTCAACCTATTACCAAATTTTCAACTACATACTTATTCTTCGCGGGAGTCCTATTACCCCCCTGAACTACTTTAAAATGGAATAAATAACCTCTTAAGTGCTGAGTTGGCAAAGAGAGTTTATGTCACACTCTTTGAGGGAGTGAGTTGCCTATTTTTTTCTTAATTTCCGTTTTTTCTAATTTTCTTTTTCCTTTCTCTTTCTTTCTTCTTATTTATCTATATAACTATACATTTTTCACCATTATCATTGTTGACGCTTTTTCAATAGATGTTTGGTATAAAAATTATCAACAACTAATGCATTTTATGAATAAATAATTTTTCAATAGACTTATTTAGAACATATCTAACAAATTAAATTTATTTAAAAAAAATATACCCACTAATTATTATTTTTTAAAGTAATGGACTCAAGAGTAACAAAATCAAAGTAAAGTAATTGTATATTTAAAAATATCTTCAAACTTATTAAAAGAAACTAAACAAAACAATTTCTTCTACATTTTTAAAGAAGGATCCTACATGTTCTCCTAAAACTCATGAAGAATCAAAATCAAAAACTCAAATTATAAATTAATCATGAAAATTTTAGAGGGAGAAAGAATAAAGAATGGGGAACAGAAAAGGTGACTTGAATTTTTGTTTTTATAAATTTTTAGAGATATAGAAATTTATGGGAGAAGGCACAAGTACCTCCTAGACTATGACCGAAATCTCAGAGACACACCTTAACTAAACTAAGGTCCTATTACGCCCCTGAACTCATTTTATATATAATATTGTACACCACTTGGCTTATATGGCACACCCCATGACTCCACGCAGTTGAGGCGCATGAGAGATATTTAGATGCCACGTAAACTAAAAAGGTGTACAAAATTACAAAAAAAATGAGTTCAGGGGGGGTAATAGGACCGTAGTTTAGTTAAGATGTGCCTCTAGGATTTGAGTAATAGTCTAGGGAGGTACTTCTACCTTTTCCTGAAATTTATTGAGGTAAAAAAATAGTGTTTATTATAGTTAGGATTGAAAAAATGATTGAAAAAGGAAGGAAGAGTACTTTTTATTTTATTTTATTAAATGGTGAAATACATGTGTCAAGTGCGTGTATTTCACCACAAGACACATGCCTGGTAAAGATATTTCAAGGAGAAAATAATTCTACTTTAAAATAGCTCAGGGGGAGGGGGGGGGGGGGGTAATAGGACTCCTGTGAAGTATAAGTGTGTAGTTGAAAATCCGCTAATAAATTGGGGGGTCAATTGGCCATTTTCTCTTTCATCTTTTATATAACTTGTAACTTATTTCTTCATTGCCAATCTCTTAGCTGATACAAATAAACTACTTCATTAGCCAATCTCTTAGCTGATACAAATAAACTATAGAATTCAAGAGCTCATTAACTAATTAAATGTAGATAAATTAATTAATACGTGTAAGAGACGCACAAATAACATCAACAAAAAAACTATATAAAGACAAGAAATGATTTTCATTTTCCTTAAGGGTATTTTTGGTTATAAAATATTATCCAATTTAAGTAAATAAAGAATGCAATTTTCTTAAAGATCAATTGCATTATTTTCTTTTCATGAAACAAGAAAACTTTTGATATTTTTTTGTGACATAAATTTGGAAGTCATCATGCTTAATATATACATGAAAAAATTTCAATTGAATGTTAAAGAGCTATGTCAATTAAGAGGATTTTAATTAAAGAAATTTATATTTGCAATAAGTTAATATATATATATATATATATATATATATATATATATATATATATATATATATATATATATATAAGTTTTGACACACGTAGGTTGCACGTGAATATCAAATCATGTACTACACGTTTTTAAAAAATAATGTGAATATTATAAAATTTAAAAGTTAATTAACCAATTATGAAATGAATGATAAAGTATAAGTTCCTATGGATAGTGGATGTAAACTTTCTTATGTTTACTATTGAAAGTTAGTCATTCTTAAAATCTGTTAGTTACACCTGCTAAATATATTTTCTATTCCCTCCCCATAATGCATTACTTATTTATTATTATTTTATTGGAGTTCTTAATTTTAATATGATATAAATAAATATTGATATAAATTCTAGAAGATATACTAAATTTGATGTTTTTAGTAACATGCATGTTAGAAAGTGTTCAAATTTCATTGAACTTTGAGATTGTCCACGTCTTTTAATCAAACTTGAGTTTTTAAGAAGAGAAGACTAGAAAACATTAAAAATCGTAGTTTAAAAATGTGAGAAAACCCCTCCATTAATAGTTAACAAATGGTACTATGAGCACGTGCATATTGTTTCTTATCATAAAAGTTACAACCCTTCGGAAAAGTCACAACTCATTGGAAAAGTCATAACTCTTTGGAAAAGTCGTAACTATTCAATGTGAAATGACGTCTTCTTTCAATATAATATATTATAATATAAATAAATAAACATACTATAAAATATAGAAGATATACTAAATTGAGTGTTTTAAGAAGAAGAAGAACAATGAAAAACTTTACAAAATTGTAGTTTAAAAGTTTGAGGAAACCCTCTTTTTATAGCCAAAAAGGGTAGTGTATGAAATGATGCTTATTGTGCCTTATCATAAAAGAGTCACTACTCATTAGAAAACTCAAAACCTTTCAAAAAGGTAATAACTCATGGGAAAAGTCATTACTCTATGAAAAAGTCACAATCCTTCGAAAAAGTCACAACTCTTCGGAAAAGTTACAACCCTATAAAAAGTCACAACCCTTCGGAAAGACCACAACTCATCAGAAAAGTTATAAATCTTTGGAAATGTCACAACCCTTCAATGTGAAAATGTGGCTATTTTTAATATAATATAAATAATATAATACAATATAAAATATAGAATACTAAAATTGATGTTTTAAGTTGTTTTTTTAAATAATAATTTAACATTTAAGCTAGGTAGTTCATTATTTTAATGTAGTATAGATATAAAAGATAGATATAGATTTTTCTAATTTTAATTTGATATGAAATTTTAAAAAATAAAGAAGACTTTTAATTTAATGATATGTAGAATATATAAAAATTTCTTTTAACTTTGTGGTCATAAAGATGTACCACCCACCCTAAAAAAAAGAACATTCTATATTAAACTGAATAAAACTTGAAGTACAACAAATAAATTGAATATGCAGGAATACCTATTAAATCTAGTTCGGACACTTCAAATATGTTTTTGATCAAATCTTTTTTCTTCAACTATTTGAGACTTTGCACATCTTGACCATCAAGTTGTAGTTTGTGCAACATAAAATGATTGAACTTTTTGTCAAGAAGAGGTTGATGCAAAGGTATATTGCTGGCTATGAAAATGAGTATACATTAATTATCTAAACAGTCTTCTCGTATGAAGTTCAATATTTTTAGTCTCCTTGTTGCATCAATTTTTGTTGATCTATCTATTTTACCACAAAAAAAATATATTGCAATTGCATAATTGAATAACTCTCATAATCTTCCTTATTTTAAGAAGAAAAATAGGAAACTTGCAAAATTTGTAGTTTAAAAGTGTGAGAAAACCTTTCTATTTATAGGCAACAAAGGATAGTATGAAAATGTAATTATTGTGTCTTAATAGATAAGTCACAATCCTTTAGAAAAATTATAACTTTTTGGAAATTTCATTACTTATCGAAAAGATCACAAACCTTCGAAAAAATTATAGGAAGTTCATGCTTATAAGATAGTGTACATTATAGATAGATATACTCTTCAAATCAAAATGTGTAGTTAAAAATTCAAATACAATTAAATGTCATTTGACTAATCTCCTCGTAAATATTCTGTGATTTTTTGACAAGATTATTTTTCCCTTTCTTTAATGTGTATTGACCATCTTCTTCTTTGCCATAATAATAAACCCTATATCATCTTTGGGAATAATGAAAATGGATTGCCCTTTGCAATAGAAGAGGGAAATTCTCAAGGACATGAATACGCAGTCGTTCCATCACCGGAAATTGGAACCCGAATCTCCTACACCGTGGAGTGGTGATTTTGATTTCGACGGCAGTGATCGTAGATTCACATTTTCACGCCAAAGTTCCTTTCAGCAATCTGCTGAGCCACATACGCCTTTATCAATAATCTCTAATGATTCTCAAAAGCCTTTGCTCTCTCGAACTGTTTCCAGCATTGATATACCTCCCAATATCTATGCATCCCATGGTTCCGATATTAAATTTAGGGGTTCCTCGTCTCTGTCATCGGTTTTTCGAGGTGTTATGTCTGGGAATAAGCAGATGAGGAGATTGTTTCTGTTGATTTCATTAAATGTAGCTTATTCTACCGCCGAGTTGTGTATTGGCCTTCTATCTGGCCGAGTAGGTATGGAACTTTTAGCCTCTTGTTTAGTATCCTAGCTGATTCACTGAATGTGTTGAAATCTGTTTTTTTTTTTTGTATATTTTGAACAATATTTTTTTTTTGTCTTAATCCAAAACTTAATTCAATCAAAGGAAAGAGATAGTAATAGGGTAGAAATGAAGTTCCTTTACCAGGGACTTTACTTTTTGCTCCAGTGATCATCAACAGCCTTAGATAACTGACATGTGCTCTAAGCCCAAATTGACTTAGCATGCCACATCAACAGGATAGTGTTTACGTGATGCAACAATATATATCTTTGAACAATAACAACTAAGCAGGTATATATATATATCTAGCAATGACAAGAGCGGTGTTTGAAATGTAAATAGTATTTATATCGAAGTTGAGTTATGGAGAATTTAAGTAATAGTCTGAATTAATAAAATAGAGAATTAGTGCACTATGTGCATGTTTGTTTTGTCCAACTTAAAGTAATAGTCATGGCTGGTGATAGGAGTAAAAAAATACCATAATATTCTTAAAGATAATATGCCAAAAATATCAAGCACAAAGACAAAAAAAAATTCGACAAGTTAACTTTTGGAATAGATCAAAACACATTATTATCTTGAAGAAAAAGCGGTTCTTGACCCCTTGAACTGTTACTGTCTACAATAATGATAAAATGAAATTCGGAATTCCTTGTAAAAATTAGTAATGGAATTTCACTTAATACTTACTTGGGCATGAGTAAGAGAATAAATTTTTTTGTAAATGTTGAAAAGCACAGAAACCAATAGGGTCCTGTAAATGTAGCAAATAATAGGCAACAAATAATTAGCTTGTCAACAATTTTCTTTATGAATGAATGCCTTAATATTACCGTCAACATTTGGGTAAGGCTAAAATAAGTCATCGAAAGAGAAGATACCTCTATGATTTGGGGGGCACTTGAATCAGAATGGTCAATAATGTTTCTTTGTGATGCTGAAACCCTGCAACAAATGAATAAATAAACAAGCGAATAAATTGAAATGACTTGCATTATTAGTAGTGCTATAATAAAAGCTTGTTGAACCAATTTGGTTAATTGAGTTCAAATTTTGTTCTTGAGCTTTCTTGTGCTTTGTGTTCACTCAAGGGAACTTTTGATCCTCTTTTTGTATGACATAACCCATCTTCTTTTTCCAAGATTTTGGCTTGTGGCATCACAAATCTCCTTTGTCATTATGTCCTTGTATGCTCCTTATCTGATATAACATTGTGGAATATTACCTGCTTCTCTCTTTCATTTTTTCTTAGATAAGGTAAATAATTTTATTAATGATGGACAAACCTGTATTCGAGTAGTTGACCAAAAAGTAGAGAACCTACACTGCTTCGTTTTTTTTTTTTTTTCTGATGACAAGGGAAACTCGTAGCCGCTACCCTTTGGGTGTGCATAGGGTAAAACCCCCGCTCCTATGCAATAGCTCGCAAACCACATAGGAAAGGTAACCCGCACTAAGCAAGCCCGGTGCGACGAGCTCAACCCAGAAGGCAAATCCCTTGCTTTTGCTGGCAAGGGGTTTCGAACTTGAGACCTCCAACATGGAAGTCCCAAGCCCAAACCCCCGCTCCTTCCTTCTTCATAGCTTTTTGTTGTTTGGTTCGATGATAATTCTTTTGATCTTTCGTAGCTTGCATTAGGACATGTGATATGAAGTCATGATTTATTTCTCAGCTTGTTTTTGGACATAGGATGAATGTGTTTATTTATTTAGTGAGTAATAATTATTTTTTGTTTTATGAACTTGGTTTTATTGTTCAATATGTATTTTTATTTTTATTTTGGTACTATACAGTACAAAGTATTAATCTGTGTTTCTTTGATGCTCATTTTGATGATTAATGGATAGCCTTAAGAAGCATGTATGACACTGCACCCAAAACAGTTCTTATTCTTTTGGTACTATACAGTACAAAGTATTAATCTGTGTTTCTTTGATGTTCTTTTTGATGTTTAATGTATAACTTTGAGAAGCATGTACGATACTGCACCCAAAAAAGTTCTACAAAATAAGTCTAAGAGCATATTGATTTTGAGCCTAATCTTGGACTTGAATTAGGTAGTCACGAGGATACAGTTAACTTGTATAATGATTATGCAAGAAGAAATGGTTTTAGTACTCAGTACTTATAAAGAGTACATCTATATGAATAAGAAATTGATTTATGTGACATAAAAAAGAAGTTATGTTTCGAAGAATGTTTTCGTGGAGATGATAGAAAGGTAAAGATCCACAGGTAGAAAATAGAATTGGATATCATGCTAACATTGTTGTTGTTTGTATAATGATTATGCAAGAAGAAATGGTTTTAGTACTCAGTACTTATAAAGAGTACATCTATATGAATAAGAAATTGATTTATGTGACATAAAAAAGAAGTTATGTTTCGAAGAATGTTTTCGTGGAGATGATAGAAAGGTAAAGATCCACAGGTAGAAAATAGAATTGGATATCATGCTAACATTGTTGTTGTTTGTCAACCATCCGGAAAGTTTCATATTATTAAAGTTGACATAGAACACAATCAACTTCTTGTTCCACTATTAGCCGTTCATATGTTGCTATCTCATAGAAGGATAAGTTCATGGAATTAATTGTTCCAGCAAAAGATGTTTGGATTACTGTCTAAAGCTACTTCTGATTTTATGAGTCTTCAAGGGGTGCTAAAAAAATGAGTTATTCTAAGGGCCCGTTTGGACATGCAATGTGAAATCAAATTGTTGCGTATCAAATTGCTTCACCAAATTAAATTGCTTTTTCCCGCTTCTCATTTTCATTATACAAAAAAAGTTATCTAAGGCTGTCTTGATGATTTCGGGAGTTAAATGGAGCAGAGGCTCTCCTCCTTTACCAAAAGTAAAGACACAACAAAGGTCAGGATATTCACAATGGATTTGTCAAGAGTTTTTTGGTTGAATATCCTTTAGATGTTAGCTAATCCTGCAATTTGAACTTTATATATGTTTCAATAACAGCTCCATTGTCAGAATCCAAATCATAAGACGAAAAAGGTTATGATTTTCACAATGGTTGTTCAAATTAATGTCATAGACAACACTAAAAATTTCTCCTCTCATGGTGTCTCTGCTCCCAGGGGATGGGCGGACCAGGAGGGAAACAGTAAGGAAAAGAACATCTAATGACACCTGATTATCCTAATTCTATCAATCTGTATTTCTTTCTTCTGCTGCTTATCCACTTCTTGCTTGTTGTCTCTTATGAAATTTAATTTGACTGTTGGTTAATATCAGGGTTGGTATCAGACGCATTTCATTTGACCTTTGGTTGTGGCCTTTTGACATTTTCTTTATTTGCAATGGATGCTTCTAGAGAAAAGCCTGATCGTGTTTACACTTATGGGTGAGGTTTAAACTCTAATCTCCTAGGAGATCCTTTGGGTTTTTGGCTAAACATTTTCTCCTTACCTGTTTGTTAATCCTTTTTACTTGTTCATGATTGAAGTTTGTGACTTGTCAGTGCACTTGTTAAATGGGTAGATACATACATTTCTTATGTGATGGGGAAGTATTTTAATGAGTAAATTTGTTAAAGGAGTTTCGGTGCTTATCAAGGGAAAAGCAATTTGGGTTTAGTCATTTAAGAATCATACAAAAGAAAAAGTAAAATAGAAAGGGCAAAAAATACCTCTCTGTTTTTATCAGTTTGTGAATTCAATAGCTTCTGGAAAAATTTGAAACACAATCAGAATTTATAGGTTAAGCCAATTAAGAATATTTCCGTAGTTTTTCTAACTTCCACAATTAAGAAAATAGTTGACAATTTGTCTAATTTTCCGACCCCTCATAACCAGTGTGTTCAGTTGAACATTTATGACTACTAAGTTCGATTTTGTTGTTGCTGCTATTGTTCTCAGGTATAGAAGGTTAGAGGTTTTGTCTGCTTTCACCAATGCTGTAAGTACATGAAACAATCTCAACTTTTTTCCTTATACATTGTACTTCCACTTTTCCATAAAAAAAAGTGTCTTTTGGCACCTTTATATGATAGCTGCAGTTTATATTTTTAGGACCACATAAATTGTAGCTCTTGTATTGCTTAGCTCTTTACATGGAAGGACACAAAAGAACTATTATTGTGAGAGATTTTATATTACTAGTTTAGTGTACGTGCGTCGCACCTGTGTATCACATACTATCCACGTCAAGCAATAAATGTATAGAAATTCTTGAAAATAATAATAAACATTAAAATAGATGTTATATTCGTCTAAATGATGGAATAAATATTATTACATTACTTCTGAAGATGCAAATATGATGAATTCTTTTAGTGTTTGTATCTCACTTGGCAACTTCTTACAAATAATATTGTTGGTTTATGTTCTCTTCTGTCATTTTGATTACATTATCATTGTTACAATTTTATTATCGTCTACAAGTTGCCTTCACTAATGTACTCTTTTTGTTTAATTAATTTTACAAGCATTATCATCGTCTACAATGCTTTAATAAATACATAAATGAAGTGGTTGGCTTCCAAAAGTATATGTATATGTAAAATTGAAAGCAAACATATTAGAATTGAAGAAAAATGATAATAATTTATTTTACATAAAATAAATATCAAGTAAATTAATTTCTAGTGGAAACAATTAAGTAATATTCCTCTATTTCTGGAGATTGAAACTTCTTTCGGAATGTTTCTTCCATCATTTGCAACTAGAATTCTTGCCCACTTCATATGATTTCTTAGTTCTGTTTCCTCCTTTGTAGCCACCCAACCTCCGCATAAGTTTTCGATTTCTTGAAATACTCTCCCTACCAAAGATGAAGGGGCATTCCAACTATTCTGATCCATGCTTCCATCTTCAGAGTATTATTGGGGAGACAACCCACCATCGGTTCCACCATTCTAGATTGAATCGGTGATTCTTCCAGTTCCACTGCCCTTGGAGGGTTTGTTCAGCCATGTTTATGTTAGGGAACTCGAACAGAAACATACCTCCATACATTTCATAGATGTCGACTCCAAATGCCTTTTTCCAGAGTGTTGACAACCATCTTCTTATCTCAGGCAAAGTTGGCTTTTCGTTCATCTGTCCTTCCAGATGACCTACTAGGCATCTTTCTAGAAGCCCAATCTCTTGGTCTTCAACATGTGTGAGGACTTCAATAATGCTAGCATTGTTCGTTCTCTCTGCCTCGTGTATAGTCTCTGTTTGCCATTTACCATACTTAACTGCGTTTGCATAAGGGTAGTTGGATTTGGTTATTCTAGGAGGTCCTGACACTTACATTCTTTTAGAGCATTTAATGAAGCTTTCCATTTTAAATGCTATATCGTGCCATCCCGCATTCAAGGCTAATTCTGGGATGACCAGTATGGACCTAACCCCATCATTGATGGAAATGATACTTATAAATCTTCCATGTTCATTATGCTTCTTAGTACAGAAATGCTCTGCCTCTCTTTCTGCATCTGATTGTTTTCTTCTGATCACTGGATGCTTCTCTGAGAGTGAAGAAGATCCATTCCATGGTTTTGCTGCTCATGGAAGATCTCCTCATCATCTTTCTACACCTCTCAACCTATTCGAACCACACAGAGCTGGCAATGGTCCATTTAGTGATGTCGAAAGACTTAAAACCCGCATTTAAATAAATCCTATTGTCACCCATTGCGAAGTCTGAAAGAAGGATCTGAATCTTAGAAACTATCACGTATGGTAATAGTTAAGAAAGGTAATGAAAGGGAAGGAATGAAAATGAAGATTCCGGTGAGTGAGTGCTGGAAAGAGAGAATCTCCCCCCCCCCCCCCCCCCCCCCCCCCACAAGGAAGTAGGGAAGAGAGTTACCTCGGAAAAGTCACAACCCTATATCATGTCAGTATTCCCAATTCCCAAAAGTGTAAGCACTGGGTTGGATAAAATTAGATGAAAATTTTTCTGGCAAGGAAACAGTGAGAGGAAAGGCTACAACTTGGTTAAATGGGATGCTGTGATAGTGGGAAAGAAGCATGGAGGTCTTGGGATAAGGAATTTCATGAATCAAAGCAAAGCCCTTATGATGAAATGGCTGTGGAAGTTCAATAATGAAGAACAATCCTATTGAAAGGAAGTCATTAAGGCAAAATATGAAGAAGAAGTGACTACACCATATGGGGTTAGTGTATGAAGATCCATTAGATCTCCGTGGTCTGATTTTAAGGCTAACACAAAGATCAAAGTGAGGAATGGAGAGAAAACAGAATTTTGGAAAAATGTTTGGCATGAGACAGGTAGGCTAGAGGTCTTGTATCCTGATATATATTCTCTAGCATCTCACCAACAGAAGACCATAGTAGATCATTGGACTCCTCAAGGGTGGAACTTCATCTTTCGAAGACAATTAATTGGGAGATTCAAAGGATAGTAGATTTTTTCAACACCATTGGGCAATTTAATGGACTGGAATGAGGTCAAGACATTTTGTGGTGGAAAGGCAATCGACAGGGAAGCTTTAAGGTGGGTTGTGCTTACAACTGGTTGAACCACACCAATCAGCCTCAAAGTCACTGGCCATGGAGTGGCCATGGAGAGGAATCTGGAAGTCAAAAATTCCACTCAAAGTGGCATGTTTTGTCTGGTTGTTAGCCAAGGAGGCTGTACTGACTCAAGACAACTTAAAGAGAAGGGGGATACCATTATGTTCTAGATGTTTCTTTTGTGGGGAAAATGCTGAGACAGTCAACTATCTCTTTCTACACTGCAAGATCACTGGCCAACTATGGAGGTTATTCCTGAATCTTAAGGGTATATCATGGACCATGCCTGCCAAGATCACGGAAGCAATCTATAGTTGGGAGGAAGAAGGAAAGCAATCCAAGAATAGTGACAGATGGAGAATTGTCCAAGCTAGTACATGGTGGGCAATATGGAAGGAAAGGAACTCTAGAGCTTTTGATAGTGTTGAGAATAGTATGCTAAAAGTCAAACTAAATTGTCTTATGCTACTATGTTTTTGGTGTAATCAATTATACTCAAATGGTACTATCTCCATAATTGATGTACTAGACTCAATTTAGTAAAAGATAGTAGGATTTGAAGTACATGTTGTAAATACTGACCAATACAGTTTTAAATTTCAAAAAAATAAATATAATGTGAAATATAGAAGATGTATTAAATTGGGTGTTTTAAGTAGAAGAATAATTTTTTATTAAAATTCATAGTTTAAAAATGTGAGGAACCCCTACATTTATAGCCAACAAAGGGTAGTGTGAACATGTGATTATTATGTCTTATCAGAAAAGCGCAAATCTTTGGAAATGTCACAACCCTTCGTAAAAGTCCCAACTCTTTGGAAAAGTCACAACCCTTCAATGTGCAAAAGTGTCTGCTTTTAATATAATATAATACAATATAAATAAATAAATAAATTTAATATAGTATAAAAAAATATAAAAGATATACTACATTAGGTGTTTTAAGTTGGGGATATTCTAGATAGATAGATATAGATATAGATAAAATCACGGCAATTAGATGCATTTGGTTATAACTATTGAGTTACACCCATTTTTTTTTGACAGCGAGAAGCACAGAAAAACAACAAGGGTCTGCTTCGCCTAAAGCAAGAAGTCAAGTGTTCATTTCATTGAAGTGAAGCAGTATTGTTGAAAAGTATCAAAATAAACCTTGCACCGATAAGTAAAATAACTAAATAAAAAAGAACTCAACAAAAATAATATATATATATATATATATATATATATATATATATATATATATATAGAAATCACGCCCCCTGATATGTATCTCTCTCAGTGTAGAGAAGAAAATTGATAATATTAAAAGACAGTTCTTGTGGGAAGGAAATGTAGATAAGAAGAGGTTTTATTTGGTCAGATTGTAGTAGTACAATGATAAGGCATAAGGAGGAAGGAGGTTTAGGAGTAAGGAATATAAAAGTCTACAACCAAAATCTTTTATGCAAATGACTATGTTGATTCAATGATAGGAAGATAGCTCCACGGAAGATTGGTGGAGATTACATATGGAAGAGGGGTTTTGGGCTCCCATCTGTGAAAACTCCCTTATGGTAGATGTATGGAGACGACCAAGTAGTCTTTGGGGGGACTTCAACAAGAATATCAATATTGGAATTGGAATGGGCAAAAACTTAGGGGGTGGGAAGAGAATTGAGATGGCTTAGGACTATTAAAGGAGCAAGCTTCTTGTCTCTATAGTATGGTTACTAACACATGTTCTAATTTCTGGTGTATTCAATGGAACTGGTTGGAGCTTTTCTTTGATTGAGAAATGCAAGAAGTGGGCTTATTTTTTGAATAAATGCATTCAGTTGAGATTAATCAGAGGAGGAAGATGAATTATGTTAGAATGTTAATAAGAATGGAGTGGTCATTGTGAATTCTTACCACAGAGAACTCATAAAAATTTGTTTCCGAGTTGGGAACTAATTGGCCTTGGAATGGAAGCTAATCTGGAAGGCCTTTTGCACCAGCTAAAGTGGCCTACTTTGGTTGGATGGTGGCTCATGAAGCATGCTTGACTCGAGATAAATTGATAAGGAGATGCTTCAGATCAACTTTTAGAATTCTTAGGATCCTTGTAAGTATTATGCTTTTTGTTCTTTTCTGATTTTCTAAAGGTCCCCAGCATAAGTATTTGTAACAGATGCTATCTATGTGAAAACTCCTTTGAATCTGTTGATCATCTTTTTCTGCACTGTCATTATACCTTGCAGATTTGGACCTTGGTTATGTTTTTGTTTTTCAATTTGTGATGCCCGAGAAGTTTAGAGGTGTATTGGGGTGCTGGAAGTCAATCTATGCTGGGAAGTGTTAATTTGTACTATTGGAGGAATGGAAACTGTGTTATTAATTTCCTGGATGTGCTAGACTTGTTAGATTTTATAGAGATTTGATGTTCCAAAGTCTAGCTCTGATCTTGTTTTTCTGCAGTACCTTAAAAGAACGATCAAATTGTGCCCACATGAAAGGTGGTGACCGTGTTTATATGCATATACACACACGCACACATCGTCACGTCACATATATACTTGTGTTTATATATTTGTTTTAGGAAACTATTTCATAGTTTAATCTATTTGCGTACTTCTAAAACTTTATTCAAGTAGACAATAAACCATTATGATATTTGTTATATTGTCACACCTACCCACCCATAAGCAGAGACATAATGACTATTTTCATTTGTCATCTACGAAATGTGCACTGCTTCTTTAGATGGTTTGGTTTGGTACTGATTGTGTGCTTGGGGGCGCTTTCACTCAGTTGCATTTATCTGGGCTAACATGGCATGCTCTTCATGTATTGCGTATGTAGGCAGCTGTTTCTATTGTTCATGTCATTCTCCTTGGCTGTGGAAGCACTTCATGCCTTTTTACAAGATGAATCTGAGCACAAGTAAGTTTCCTAAAAGTGTTGGGGAAATTTTTATAGTATTTGTCCTCCTCAAAAAAAATAAATATAGTTGTCCGAGATGTAGTTGATGTTACCATCTTTGTTAGATCATGACCTTTGTGTCAATATTATCAACTTATTTAATGAAAATAAGTAGGTGTCCTTTGATGCAAAATCATCACACTTGTCAGATAATTAGGTTCTATTGTTGTTTGATTGAGGATGGTGATTTAAGTTTTTGATCAATTACTGTTCTATACCCTTAAGGCATAGGCTTTTTACTTAAATCATCAGGCTTGCGTCTGTCTGAATCTTTCAAAACTTAGAAAAAGCAAGCTATCCTGAGATGGTCACCCTTTTTGTTTGTTAGCTTATATTTCTCTACTCTGGTATTTTTTTGAATGAGCCTTAAAAAATAAGATATTTTCTGAATATGAAAAAATCTACAGTTGAAGTATTTCTTTAGTATCCACTCTTGAACTCAAGTCACTCTCTTAGTGAATATGAACGACATGCCTAATCTCAATGTTAACCTTTGGCTTATAAGTTCAAAGGGCCAAATGATAGCTCTGCAAATTCAGTTCTTGTATCACTTCGAATTTCATGGCAGAATTTTTGCTGCTTTCTGAAGCTTTCTGTACATTATCGCTGTCAATTTTATTGTACCATGCCTGATTGAAGTCTGCGTGTAGGCATTACTTGATCGTCTCAGCTGTCACAAACTTGCTGGTGAATCTCATCGGTGTTTGGTTCTTCAGGAATTATGCACGTATTAATCTTGGTAAGCATCTTCATTGCATTCAAAATCAATTCTTTTGCTCTCTCCTCAATGTGTGAGAGAGAGAGAGAGGAAGAGGAAAGTTGTAGTGTTAACACCATCATTCTATTTATTGAAGTGCTCATCCAGTTGCTGCTGTGATTGGATTATGAATGTCATCTTTATTTGCTTAGTAGGTTCGGTTAGAGACATGACCTAGGTTCGACATAGTCATGCTACCCCTTTAACCTTTCGCTATCCTCCATGCTACAATGTGTCTTAGCCCGTTTCTATTTGCTTTGGTGATGGATGAATTAATGCGGCATATCCAAGGGAAGGTGCCATAGTGTATGCCATTTGCAGATGACATAGTATTGATTGATGGGCGCAACAGAGCTAATGATAGGCTGGAGGTTTTTTTGACAGACCATGGAATCTAAAGAGTTCAGGTTGAGCAGGTACAAGATAGAGTACATGTTCAGTGGCATAACTGACGAGATAGATGTGGAAGTGAGGATTGATACACAAGTAATCTCCTAGAGAGGAAGTTTCTAGTATTTTGGGTCTATAATCCAAGAAAATAGGGAGATCAACAATGATGTTACATACTGTATTGGAGCAAAGTGGATGAAATGGAGGCTCACATTCGTGCCTTGTGTGATAAGACTGTGTTACCTAGCCTTAAGGTAAGTTTTATAAAGTTGGTTGTTAGACCAACTATGTTGTACGGGGTGAATGTTGACCGATCAAGAACTCGCATGTCTAGAAGATGGAAGAAGTAGAAATGAGTATGTTGATATGGATGTGTGGGTGGGTATACTAGGAGAGATTGGATTAGGAGCGAAGATTTTTGGGACAAGGTAGGAGTGGTCCCCTGTGGTGGACAAGATGTGGGAGGTGAAACTGAGATGGTTCAGGCGTGTGAAGAGGAGATGCACCGATGTCCCAGTGAGGAGGTGCGAGAGGTTGGCTATGAAGGGTATGAGGAGAGGTAGAGGTAGACCAAAGAAGTAATGGGAGATGTAATGAAAGATATGACACACTTGCAGCTTGTCAAGATCATGACCCTAGCTAAGAGTATATGGAGGTCAAGGATTAGGGTAGAAGATTAGTAGGTAGTTGAATTTTGTCTAGTTTCTCTTAGAAATATATGTTATTATTACTCTTATACTATCTTGTCCTTCGATTTTATTATTAATTGTTGTTTCCTCTACTTAGATTATTGTATTATGTATTGTTGCTATTGTTCTCTTTTCCATTATGTTCGGCATGATGGCTTCACTACTGTATCTTCCTTTCCCTACTTGATTTTATTATGCTTTGTCTATCGTAAACAACCTCTCTACCTTTACAAGGCAGGGTAAGGCTGTGGGTAGGCACCACCCTCTCGAGACCCACCTTTTGGGATTACATTTGTAATCTAGGGGTCTCTCCTTGAAGTACCTAATGAAATCTCTGTTAATTAAAACCCAGGGAGCACTTTTAATGATGCTCTATGTTGCTCGGACTCTTAAAGATGTCAACGGGTGCATGGTGGATTCTCCAAAATTAGTGTATTTTTGGAGAATCTGACACGAGTGCGGCATTGAAAGTGAAGAGTCCGTGCAACTTAGATGATGGTATTCTATGAGGAAAGACGAGGCATGGTTAAATGGAGTACAACATGAAAGTCAAGTTTCAAATCCTTTTTGACTAAAGATGTCTAAATCATATAAAACTGTACTTGCCGTAAAAGAAAACCAACACCAGAATGAAAGACTACAGGAAACCAAATACTCCTTTTCTCAATTCAACCAATTATTGTTCAATTGCCTACTTAGTAATTCTTGTACGTTCCAATTTAAACAGAGTGATACTTCTGTCAAATATAGCTAAGATTCCTGGTAACCTATTTTTGCGATTAGGTTGGGGGTTCCCCCTTTTCCTTGTACAAATTTCCAGAAGGTTCACCAGGCGAGCTTAGGGTAAAGGATTAAAATTTCTTTTACTGATAAAAATATAAAAAGAAAAAGGTGAATAATGGAAAATTCCTCAGTCCTTACTGCCTGATGTAGTTAATGGCCCATTACATAGATTTAGGTTAGTCCATGACACAATATTCAGGAGAGATAGAAGAAATCATTGTTGAAGACTTCATTACCTATTGTAGGTTGTAGGAGGAAGAAAATAGGCGTCTAACATCTCTTTTTTTATTTTATTTTAACTAGGTCTTAAGTCTTAACTTATGGTTGAGCTTTTTTTAACAACAGTTGTACACTTCATTATTATCTGAAATGTCATAATTATAAAATTCCAAAAATGATAGTAGTAGTGTATGATTAACAATAATGTGATAATCCGTTGAGCAAAGCATATTGGGAGAAATTTCAGGATTCACTCGTTTCAATCTGCCCATGTTTATTTACAACGGTGGTGTTCGTATTTGCATGCACTTTGAGTAATATACGGGGATACCTCTCACTGACACAGGTCAAGTGGGTAGCTCTGCCACCAGTAGATGAAAAGACTTGCTAGTGGGTCCAGGTTGAGCAGATCTTCTATTGTTCAATACGAAATGGGTTTGAATCTTTCATGTTCCGCAATATGTCTGCTGATATTTCTTGATTCAATTTTTATCTATTAAGATTTAAGAAGCCTTTGCTAGTTGAGCTACTTAAACTCTCTTGACTTCTGTTGGGGTTTGTTGAAGATTCCTGATATGCTATTTTGTCTGCAGTCTATCGGAAAGCTGAAGACATGAATTTTCATTCTGTTTGCTTGCATGTGCTAGCTGATTCCATTCGCAGGTAAGTGATTACCTTCGTTTAGCTCGTTACATGAAATGGATCCTTGATTTGGATGCTATCTAATCATCTGTTTTGCTTCTCACTATCTAACTGTTTCTCCCGGTGTTCTTAGATCTTATACAGTTCTTCCTTTTTATTTATCAGTGCAGGCCTCATCCTGGCTTCCTGGTTGTTAACACTAGGGTAAAAATTTTCTTTGCTTTATGACAATTCATGGCGTTGCCTCAATAAAGAAGTAAACTTGTTTACTGGCTGACCTCTTAGTGTTTTTCTATTTTTATTTTGGCTTTCAGAGTAAAGAATGCTGAAGTCTTATGTTTGGGACTAGTTTCTGCCACAGTCTTTTTCCTTGTCATGCCACTTTTTAGAACTACTGGTGGCATCTTGCTCCAAATGGCTCCACCAAGGATCCCATCTTCAGCCTTGAGCAAATGCTGGAGGCAGGTAATTTATATAGTATCACTATCAAATTTTTCAAAAATATTTCTTTTTTGAAAATTATTAATTTTGTATTTGACACACAAACCATTTCAATTCAATATGAAAATTGTGCCAAAACCTGTAAGCTGTCCATATTAAAGGTTGGGGTTATTGATTGTATAGAATCAGGTGGGTAATCATCTCATGTTTGAGGTGACTGTTTATAGTGTTGGTTGTGAAGTTCAGTGTTCTCAAAGCAGAAAAGGGAAAAACACTTAAGTATGTTGGGGCTTCAAGTGAAAAGCACAAATCAAGTGTGTGCTTCAACGGAGAAAGATGCAAATAAAGAAAATATATATGTACTAAAAGGAGCAACTATAAACCCAAATAATATGTGGACTAAAGGATTGAAAAATTAACTAGTTACTTTATTTATTGGTTAATACTGCTCTTTTCAAGATAAAGCTGGCTAATAAGTGCACGCCTAAGCGCCTTGGTGCATGCTCTAAAGGGCTCAATTGTGGTGCAGTTGAGGCTTTGGCAACACTGGTGAAGATGGGCAACATGCTGTTTCATTATGCCTTGGAATGCAATGGAACTTTTCGAATATAATCGGAAAATTGACATTGTTAGGCAATATAGTCTTGCGAATAAATCTTATTTGATGTGCTAGCTCTATTGAAAAAAACAGACAAGCATTGTGAGTTTTGGTGTGAGGTGGAGTTAGCAGTATTACTGGTTTCAACAATGGTGTAATGGGGATTGAGAGTAAGTGGCTGAAATGGGTAATGTTCTGCATCAGTTTTTTAAGGTTTTCAGTGTTGATAAATGACTAACCAGAAGGATTATTTCTTTCAAGGAGGGGACTAAGGCTGGGATATGCCCTCTCTTCTTTTTTTGTTTATCCTAGCAATGGAAGGACTCCATAACATGATTAAGAAGCCTAAGGCAAATGGATAGATTAGGGGATTTATGGCATCCAACAAAGCTGGATGTGGGATGGATGTTTCTCATCTGCTATATGCATGACTCTCTTATCTTGTGTGATGCTGAAGTTGAGCATCTGAGACATCAAACTGATCGCACTGTTTTTGAAGCAGTGTCAGGTCTTCATGTCCATCGGAGGAAAAGCCTACTCTTTTCTGTCACTGTGATGCCTCAACTGTATAGGTTGGCAGGTACTTTGGTGTGTGAACTTGGCAGTCTACCAACTAGGTATCTTGGCCTAGCTTCGGAGATATGGGATGGGGTGATTGAAAGATGTGTTGAGAGATTGACTAAATGAAAGAGAATACATTTCATCACTTGGAGGCAGAGTGGTCTTAGTAAACAATGTGGTGGATTCTCTTCCAACTTAAGTGATCTCCCTATTTCCTCTACCAACTAAGGTGGAAAAGAGGCTGGATACTTTGGTGTTTTGAGAATACAAAGAACTCCACATAGAGAATAAAATTGAAGTGTATATTAGTTGTCTTTTTCTTTTTTTGGAGTATTGGAGATATCCTGTAAATGATAGTGAATCCATAACTCCAAATCATAGAATCCCTGCAAGGTTTTGTTGATTAGGGTGATTTTTATAACTCTTCTGGATAGATACCATCATCTTCTACACACTATGCATCATTTCCTAACTGATATTTTAATTTCGTGTGCGCTCAGGTTTCATCTCGTGAAGACGTTTCAGAAGTATCTCAAGCTCGTTTCTGGGAACTGGTGCCTGGTCATGTTATTGGATCAATATCATTGCAGGTGATCACCAAACTTTATTGTGTGTCACATCCAACCTCCACACACTACCATTATGAGTAATGCATTACTTGTTTTATGCTAATTTGTAAGATATGCTTGCTTGTCTACTTTATGCCTTCCCAAAGCTTACTCTTTTATGGTTAAATTGTTGAACAGGTAAAGGAGGGAGTTGACGATCTGCCTATTTTGCAATATGTGCATGACCTATACCATGAATTAGGAATACAAGACTTGACCGTACAAATTGACTATACGTGATCGCCATCTTGACTATTTTTCTTTTTTATCTTTATTTAATTGAAAAATGTGATTTACTGTTTTACCTCAAATACTTGGCCCATTCATTGTCAGTGCGAGACAACTTTCTTGGGAGAAGTGCACCAGTATCCACTCTTGATGTTGCCATTTAGCTAATATACTGGCTTCATAAATTCTTTTGCTAGGTTACCTTTTCTGGGAAAAAAGTCTGGTGAAGTTTGATAACTTCAGACATTTGTGTTTGACAGTATGGTCTTGGCTGAAGACGTTTTTACATGATGTTTGTATGACTTGCTAATATAAAAGTTCGGACATTTTTGATTGAGATGCATATAAAAATTGATCAAACACATAAAATCACCATTGAAGTTGTTTCAAATTTTCAAAATGACACCTTAACTTTGCGGTTGTTCTATTACCCCACTAAACCATTTACAACATCTATAAATACACCCTTTTTACAGCTTTTGTGATCTCATAGCTCAAATAAAATAATATAATTTTATTTTTCTTACTCATTTAATAATGAATTGGGTAAAATCCTAACTCACTCACAATTTGATCCTCAAAATCTTTTAGGTCAAGTTCAAAAGCACAGACAAGTTGTAAGTACAAACTCAAAAACTTCAATGTAAATAGGTGCATATACTAATTTGGGTTTAATAGATATAAATTGCTTGTGAAAATGGTCTTGACGAGTTGTTGCATTGTTAAGGAAAGAATTCAAAGGCATTGAGATAATTTTGGAATTTCAATTGATGGGTTCTTTTAGCATTGTACTACCGTAGCTTTATTTTTTGCTGTTGTTGCAGAAGATGAAGATGGAATAAGCTAAAATGGAGTTTTTGCAGAGGTGGAAAATGGAAGATTTTGGATATGAGATTTTTGTGGAATCCTTCATTTTCACTGTTTACATAACAGTGAAGATAGTGAATTTCCCATTTGCAATTTCAGTACTTCCTCATTTCGCAACTCCCTTCATTGAATTATTCAGATATTCTTTATGCCATTGAGATAATTCTCTTAGGAATCATATAAAATCTTCTTAGATTCTTAAGTAAATATGAAACTGTTCTTCAACAACTACCATGAAAGGCATTGACCAAGAAATCCTGTTTCTTGAACTTTTTCAGAAGAGGCTTACAATTTTGCTATGTAGCATTTTTAGGTTGGTTTGGAGGTGATTCTTTTTTCATTCACGCACCCCCAATACGTGAGAATACACCTGCTCTGAGAATGAGTTAAAATGGTGTATATATAATTGTTAGAAAGGGTTTTGTGGGCAGTGGCGTAGCTATAAATTTCACGAAGGATGTCCAAGAATTATATAAGAAAAAAAAAATTTGATGAATGGGTGCACTGAAAAATTCAAAATCGAACTACATAATATTAATATTTCTTTATGAATAAATGTTCTAAAATTTTAAAATCAAATCGGATGATATGTAGCTTTAATATTCGTGTTTAATTTAATATGAAGTAAATAAACAAAGTAAAAAAAAAAAAAGAGGGTGTGGGGTTTTATGAGGTCTTCTTTTGTTTGCTTTTAACATTCTTGTACAAATATTAGAATTTTATTTCAAACTTTAATGAAAAGAAATAAAAAATCAAATTCATTGAAAATTCAGTTAGCTTTATTAGATTTTTAAGTTATAGATTTATAAGAAATTTACTAACTATTACCTTAGACAATTAAAGATCTAATGAAATAAGAGGTATTTAAAAAATAACTATAAAGATGAGTTGCTGCAGGGATTCGAACCTGCGTGTTTGGCCTCTACAAGAGAGCCTCCAACCACTAAGCCACATTAGCTTATTGTGCTAAAGGTGTCCAAAGTATTAAATTTAACCATTTTAAACAGGATTTTACTTAGGTATACGCTATAATTTTCCAACAAAGGGTGTCCAATTAGACACCCTCAAGACACTGTAGCATCCCCCTGCTTGTGGGGTGATAGGACATCCGCAAAATTAAGGTGTCTTTTTGAAAATTTGGGACAATTTTAATGGTGACTTTATGCCTTTTCTCTAAATCTTTTGTCATGTATGGTTGTACTTCAGTCATATCATTGAAATATATATAAATAAGGGTGAAATTTTTGACAAACCATGATACCCCTAGATGTGACTTGATACTGCTAATATCACATGTCGGGCGAACCAATTATCTCTTCACTAACCCAATTATATAAGCACTCAGTGCAATTATGTGTTCTCTAAAAGCATTAAATAACAATCGATAACTGGAGAGGGATACTCCAATGAAAATCCATAATCATTCTATTAGTTCAATGATCACTCAAATATTAATTCTCTCATCTAAATTTTACTATAAGATCATGGAACATTTAATAGAGTTACATGAGTTTAGTTGTCGGATTTGCAAATTTAAAACATGGAAATATATGTTATAAAATAGATAGTGTAGAAATGACAAGCACCATGAAAATACAAAGGCTCACCTCAGCGACAAAATTTATGCAAATGGACTTGTCAGTCGCTACTCTCACCCTTTGCAATAGTATCTGCATAGACATGTAGTTGAGGCGTGAAATGTCACGACCCAAAAGTCGAGATCATGATTGCACACACCTCGAGAACCCAAAGAAAGGGGTGTAAGCCTAAAGGAATACACATATGAGACTTCTGAAGGGAAGTCAGACCACAAACGATAGAAAGTAACAAAGAATGTCCCAAAACTTGGTAGCATAGGTATAAAGAACATCTAATACAATCTCGACTATGAAATACATCTCAAGTGTTTGAAAACTAAGTTAAAGACTTCGAACAAAAGAGGGGCACTAGTGGTGATCCGGAACTCAGGGCTTCACCATAACTTCGAAAGAAGGAACTCCGTTGGAATCCAATCAGCCACTACGAGGCTCACCCTGACTAGGATCTGAATCAAAAGGATAACAGAGGTAGCGGGTGAGTACATACCAAAGTACTCAGTAGGTTAGACCGGCTGAGTATAAGCAATTAAACAGACTTAAGAAATAACTAAGAAAGTTCCTACCTGTATGTAGAAAAGTCCCATTTCGGCACCGCCAATTTATATAGAACGGTGTGGGTAAAGCAAACACATAAGGAGGCAGATATTAGTGACTCAGCACGTAAACAAGTCACACAACACAACAAGACAGACCAATGATGTAATGATGAAATGATGTGGTGGTACCAAGGTCATTGCAAAATCTGTCGTATACACCTTGCCGAACCTCTAACTTCCAAACAAGGACCCATGGGGGACTCAAATTCCATACACCAATCTCAATATCTCAATGTCTCATCAACTTGCTACTTCAGCATGATCAAGGATATAAATAAGGCGTCACATTTTCTTTCTAAAAAAGATAATATTTCTTTATCAACCATGATATGGTGCACGAGGTAGAATATTTCACAACACATACAACATAAGATATAATTAGATCATTAAGAGTTGCAAATAACATCAAGTTCCAAACTCAACAAGTCATGAAATGTACTCTCAATGATAGGGATAGTAGAGGAATTCATTAGAAATCAGCTTTTACCACTAGGAAATGCTTCATTTTATGATGTTCATAAGTAACTCAAGATCTTAACTTTGGCAATATCTCAAACAGACTTCCTACAATAGTTAACAGTATTACATAAGCCTCCACACAAGCTAAATATCACAAGAAGCATCAAATAAATTAAGACAGAGATATACACTTACCAACTTATAAGGCACTTACGACTACTCATTTCATAGTTAACTTTCTAAGAACAAGTTAATTACTCATCTTAGTCTAAAAAAAAGATAGTCAAACCTACCTCAGTGTCGAAATTTCACTCAAACAACTCTACCGGAGCAAATCCTCAACCACATGCTAACCGGAACGATCCCCAACTATAAATAATGTAAAGAGTTCATCAAAAGAAGTCCCATGATACCCATATTGAAGGATTTTGAAATTGGGGGTAAAATAGTCCAAAAATCACTTCAAAAATTGAAGGACCAATATCAAATTTTTAGTTGAAATACAATTTCCACAAGCCAAAATGAAACCGTGGTTGAAAACCCCATTAAAATCGATTAAGAAATGGGTCCCAAATCATCAAAATACTATTTCACCAGTTTTAGGGAAAGAACCCCAAAATCCACTTTAAAATCAAGGTTTAAAAGAGCTTTTTAGAAGTTAAAACTTGAAGGAATCAATGAAGAGTAAGAAAATGGAGCTTACTCACCTAAGAAAATGCTAAAAAACAAGAAAAAATAGTCTTCCAAAGCTCCAAGGGTTTGAAAAAACATCGCGCGATCACGAGCCACTAATTTGAGTTCTGTCTAGGTGAATCTCACTCATCGTGATTATGAGACACTAATTCTCGTGATCGCTAAAGGCACGAAAGAATCATTGTGATCACGAGACACCTTGTCTGTGAAGGCTTACTGAAAAGAGAGCTCATCGTTAACGCGAGCCGATAGGCCACGATAGCGAAAGCCACGAGAAGACACATCACGATCGCGAAGGTAAAAAATGACCTGCACCAGAAACTGAAAACTAGAAACTCCAAACTCAAATAAAAGGCCTCATATTGGATCCTCAGGAATTGTTTGGGGTTGATAAAAACATATTGGACACGGACCCCACTAAAATCAACATTCTAGACTCAATGAAATCGTCAGATTTCCGAAAAGAGGTCAAATGATGGAATTATCCTCCAGACAACTCTTAAGGCTAAAACTAAACTTTTTACCCAAATGCCTTAAAACTCAACCCAAGGTCTTTAAAACCTTACCAACCAACTAACTAGCTTAAACTCAACGTTTTGGACGAAATTGATGAAAATCCCATCCGATGCTCGAAATTCCAAATGTTTATCAAAGTCAAATCTATCAAGAATTCTCAACTCAAGAAGCGTCAAATTACCAAAAATACATCTGATCGCATTGATGACCATACCAACCATTCCCGAAACACAAACTAAGCATGAAAACACTAAGGAGAAGGGTAAAGTGGTCAATTCACAATAAAAAACAATTCACAAGAAAAGGGACATTACACTATCCACCACTAAAATACACGCTCGTCCTCAAACGAAAAGCAAAACAAGATACCTTAAGGGGGAAAATGTTGAGGGTTTCTATGACGCATGTTGGACTCCACCTTCCACATCACCTCCTCAACAGGTCGGTGCCTCCACGCACCTTCACCGAATTGATATGCTTGGATCTTAGCTGTCTAGTCTGCCTATCCAAGATAGCGATCAACTCCTCCTCAATGGACAAATTTTGATCCAAAGCAAACAAAATCCCACTGAATCACATTAAAATCATCATGGAGATAACGCTTAAGCATTAAAACATAAAACAAATGGTGAACCGTTGAAAGCTGCAGAGGTAAGGCCAACTTATAGGCTACCTCTCCATACTTTCCCAACATCTCAAAAGTTCATATGAATCGCGGACTGAACTTTCCTTTCTCACTAAACCTTATCACACCTTTACCCGGTGGCACCTAAAGAAAAACCCGCTCACCAATGGAAAATGACACATCCTGGACGTGCCTATTTGAATAACTCTTCTGCTTGCTCTGTGCGGTCACAAGTCACTACTGAATCAACTTCACTCTATACATAGAGTCCCCCAAAAAATTAGTACCCCAAGTCGAACCCCAAATGAATCGAACCAACCTACAAGAGATCTATTCCTCCTCCTATATCTAAATGCTGGAATGGTAACTGTTGTTACAAAGAAACTCCTCAAAAGGTAAGGATTGGTCCCAATGACCACCAAAGTCCATGACACAAGCCCAAAGCTTATACTCAAGCACCTAAATAGTCTGCTCCGATTACTCAACTCGATCTTGGTACCCATATGCTCCTGCATAGAACTCTATAAATGAGAGGTGATTTGAGCACCCCTATCACACACAATGGAAATGGGCACTCCATGCAACCGAACAATATCACAGATGTAGATCCTAGACAACTGCTCTACATTATAGTTAGTCTTCACCGGGATGAAATGAGCTGACTTGGTCAAACAATCCACAATGACCCACATAGAATCAAATTTACCTAAAGTCAAGGGTAATCCAGTCACCAAGTCTATAGTAATGCACTCCCACTTCCACTTGGGGATGGGCATCGTTTGCATCGAACCACCTGATCTTTGACGCTCATACTTCATGCTGATAGTTCAAACACTTGGCCACAAAGTCCACAATATCCTTCTTCATACCATACCACCAGTAGTGTTGTTTCATATCATGATACATCTTGGCCTCTTCCTAGTGAATAGAGTATTCAGGATAATGAGGCTCCTCCAATATCATATATACCCAATCACCAACTCTAGGGACACAAATATGGTCACAGATCCTCAAAACTCGCTCGGGATCAAGAGATGCTGATTCGGTTTCTCCTCTCAACCCCTTGTCTCAAATCATTCTCAACTTTTCATCCTCAAAGTGGTGGGCAAAAATCTGATCCATCACGGTAGCCCTTGATAAGTTGGGAATTTTTACTCATTTAGGGTTTGTTATTTAATGAATTAGTATCCTTAATGTCTATTTTGTGTTTATATCTGATGTTAAATTATTTATGTGCAACCATGAAGGCTGAAGAACAAGACAAGGACATTACATTGCGAAAAGAAGCAACGAATTTGGAAAATCTGACGAAAAGAAAAGGTTGGAGCTCGCAAAAGCCACTTGGTGACTCGCAGAGTGAGCTTTTAGCTCACCAAAAGGTCCAGCGAGTTGGCTTATGAACTAAAACAAATCGGTGAATGAAAGTGCACTTTGGCGTGCTTATCGCTGGATTTCCGAGTCGTGTATCGATCATGACTAACTTCACCGCTGGGAATGAGTACTAAAATTTTGGGAAGTTTTTTGAAACATACAAATTGATTTTTGAAGAGAGAGAAAATGGTCTTACTTAGATTTTAGAGATTTTGACATACTTTTACAATACTGAATATTCTTGGAGAGTGTTTTGAGCTTAGATATTGAGGTTTTAAGGTTTTAGTCTTAATATTGGCATTAAGCATTGTAAATTTTGTCATTCCGATGAAACATATTTTTGGTAACTCTTTCTTGCTTTTTGTTATGTTTGGCTAAATCCCTTTTCCTTAGGGGTGTGCCTATGTAATCGAATACATAAATTAGCTTGTGGATATTGTTAATTGCTAGATTTAATGTTGTTTGGAAATGAGTTCAATTATTTATTCTTGTTTTCATTTATGAACAAAAGTTGCAAATTTTGTTCTAGCTTTAGCTCTCTATGTTGCTTGTGAAAGTTGCTTAGAGTAGAGTATATGATTGATAGTTGTATTGACTTGGGTCTTTATAACCCAACTTGATAAGGTGGGTTAAATTAAGGATTTGAGTTGTTTTGCATTGTTAAGCTTGTTGAGGTTCAAAAAAACTCGCTTGGAACATGATAGTTGATTGAAAAATGGCTATTATAGTTACAATCTATCCTACCCATTAAGATTCATCGAGTTAAAGTAATTATTCATGAACCATTAAGCGAAATTAGTATTCGATTTCTCACACACTCCTAAGGTTCCCTCTCTATTTGTTCAAACTCCGCGTTCATTGTTAACAATTGATTACCAAACTCTTAAAATTGATAATTGAAACTTATTGATTTACATTATGTTGTGTTTTGTGTAATTATATTCTACAAAACATTAGAACACTTTCATACTTCATATCTGAATTCTTTTTTGTATCACTCCTTATGGGATTGACCGCAACTCACCATTGGGTTTATACTTGTTAGTGACCGCCTACACTTTGAATCATAAGAGGTGTAGTTGAGCGTTATAAAAAATAGCACCGTTGCCGGGGAGTGGTGTTTAGATTTCTTTTATTAAGGTGTTTTTGTGAACTAATTTGGTTGTAGTAGAACCTTCTTATTAGTGGTTTTGTTTTTCGCTCTCAATATGTGAAGAAATGGGTGTGAATGGGAGCAATTCAAGTCAACATGGATTCAATGACGACATCGGAGACTTGAACGATGTCAATGCGAATCAAATGGAAAGTACCGGTGCTATTCGTTTGCCCCAACTATGGGAAACACTATTTTTCATGTGACCGGAACTATGCTTCAGCTGCTCCAAATGAAAGGTTTCTTTTGGGGACTTGCTCATAAGGACCCTTATGATCACATTCAAAATTTTGTAGATGTGTGTGGATCATTCTCCTTCAAGAACATCTCTCAAGGGTCAATCCAACTCCGTTTGTTTCCTTATTCTCTAGTGGGGAAGCAACAAAGTGGTTGATTTAACTACCAAGGATTTCTATTACTTCTTTGGAAGAGTTCACAGAGGTGTTGTAAGAAAATTCTTTCCTCCTTCGAGGATGTTGAAATTGAGGGACAACATTCAAAATTTCAAGCGGATTGATGGTGAACCCATTCATGAGACTTAGTTGAGGTTTTAAACGCTATTTCTCAAATGTCACTCATGAGTTGCCAGATAATGTTATTTTGGAATATTTCTCCAGAAGTCTTGACACCTTCCACAAGGGTGTCGCCGATCAATTTATTTGGGATGGAATTATGAGACAACCATTTTTTGTGGCGTCGACTTTGCTTGATGAGATGACCAAGATTAATTAAGCATGGAATACAATGGAGGATCAGGTGTCTCCTCTCAATGTTGGGTTGACTAAATAACAAATGGAAAAGAACCAAGAGGAATGACCGTGGTCCCTAATGAAAAAGGGGAGCTTGTGCTAATGCGACCAGTCAGCGGTTGGTGTGTATGTATCGACTATTGTAAGTTGAATGCGTGGATCGAGAAGGACCATTTTTCGTGTGTATGTATCAACTGTTGTAAGTTGAATGCGTGGATCGAGAAGGACCATTTTTCGATGCCCATTATGGATCAAATACTTTATGGACTTATGGGCCGTGGATGGTATTGCTTCTTAATCTTTGGGCTGAATCTTATGACTATCATCATGAATATATCGTCAAATTATGGACACATGAAACATATGATAAATAACAAACAATGCCAAGGCTAAAGCTAGTCTATACGCCACCAACCCAATTGGGTCAAAATCCTCATAAATACCAATATATCTAGGATTTAGCTTTCCTTTCCTCCTTAATCTCATGACTCTTTTCATAGTAAAAACTCTTGAAAAGATTTTTTCACCCTTTGTGAACTCCATATCACAAACTTTCTTATTAGCATAAGACTTTTATCTATTTGGTACTATTCAAAGTCATTTTCATAACAAAATCTCATGAAACTTTCTTCAAAGTTTGCTGAACAAAATGTAGACCTAATAGTTGTGGTTCACTAGGTTCAAATCATCCAATCAGTGAGCGATACTTGTGACCATGTAAAGCCTTATACAACATCATCTGTATGTAAAGTTGTACTCCACTTTACGTGTGAACCCAATGACTTCTTATAAGACCTCAAGAAATTAGTAGTAGGTTGTGCACCCCAATCAAATATTAATGAAATAAGTACACTATAAAGCTGAATTATCTCGAAGTAAAATATTCACTAACTACTTTACGGTATGAGTAATCCGGTCTAATATGAATGTGTATATTTTGTGAGATTGTCCACAATCACTCGACTCGAGTCATGTTCTTGAAAGTATTCAAGTTTAATTTTACCTTACTCCATTGAAATTTTTATGTTCATAGTTGACATGTTTACTGTTTAAGCAACTAGTAATATGTTCTAAAATATTAGTCTTGATACCTTTCCACCAGTACAATCCACACAAGTCTTGTTACATGTTCATAGCACCAGTGTGGATGTAGTATTACAAGCTATGAGCCTTTTCAAGAATTAGCTACTTCACATCACCCTCAATGGACATACACACTCTATCATGATGACGTGACATACCTTTGCCATTAATAGTGGCCTAACACCTTTATTCTGCTCTCGATCTCATAGTCTAGCTAGATCGCGATCGTTATATTGACAAGTCTTAAGGACAGTTGTACCACCATATTTGTAAGCAACCTGTCAAATATTAAATGATCAATTCAAACTTTCTAATTGAATAAAACCTGAATATCTATAACCATAGGTCGATTTTCAGTAGTAATTTGTGTTAGGACAAAAAATAAGCAGGTGTAATGCGGAAGCTAGCAAAGAAAACCTCGAAAGACCAAGAGTAAGAAGAAAAACGAGAAATATACCAAAAGACACAAAAGATTTAATGTGGTTCGGTCAATCGACCTACGTCCACAACAGAGATGAGCAATCCACTATAAATATGAAAGTACCAAATATAGAGAGAAATAACCTCAACCAATTCCCTCGGAATACAAGGAGGTTCACAAGTTCTCCCCTAGAACCAAAACTCTCAAAATCCTAGGACTACATTGTGAATGCTAATTAAGTTAGAAGGAACAAACCTATATTTATAGAGTCCTAAACCTTTCCTACAAGAAAAGGACTAGTCAAAATATTAAAACATTTTCCTAAAAGGAAAACCTATTTAAGGTAAGAAATTAGGGCTAATAAAACCCAACAAATCTCCCCCTTGGCCTGAATTTCTGACAAAATAAATTTGTCCACCATCTTCACATAATATTTAGGATCTTGCATCTCTTCTCCATAATCTCCTCCATCAAATCTACGTCTCGACACAAAGAACCTCTCTGAAACAATTTCTCCATCATCAAAACTATCAAAAAGGTTGCGACTAGAACTACACTCGCCAAGATGAACACCCATCTCTAAAATGGTTCCATCCTTGAACCATGACTATGATACCCCTTGTTAGGATCAAAATTAAGCAGGTGTAATGCGGAAGATAGCAATGAAAACCTAGAAATACCAAGAGTAAGAAGACAAACTAGAAATATACCAAAAGACAAAAAGATTTAACGTGGTTCGGTCAATCGACCTACGTCCACAAAGGAGATGGGCAATCCACTATAAATATAAGAGTACCAAATATATAGAGAAATAACCTCAAAAAATTCCCTCGAAATACAAGGAGGTTCACAAGTTCTCCCCCACAACCAAAATTCTCAAAACCCTAGGACTACACTGTGAATGCTAATTAAGTTACAAGGAACAAGCCTATATTTATAGAGTCCTAAAACCTTTCCTACAAGAAAATGACTAGTCAAAATATTAAAACATTTTCCTAAAAGGAAAACCTATGTATGGTAAGAAATTAGGGTAAATAAAACCCAAAAAATTGGGCCAAAGTACCCATAGGATTCCTACTCATGGTGTTTGTCATAACATGTGTCTTCTCGGGATGATACAAAATATTAAGATCATAAACTTTATGTATCTCTAACCACTGTAGTTCTCTCAGATTCAAACATATTTGCTGGAATATGTGTTTCAGACTCTTGTGATCAATATAGATTTCACATGACTCAGTAAAAAATAGTGACACCAAATCTCGAGTGCAAATAAAATTGTGGCCAATTCTAAGTCATGAGTCAGATAATTTTTCTCATGAATCCTTAGCTTTCAAGAGTCATATGACACCACTTTACTATCATATATTAAGAAGTAACCCAATACGACTTGAGATGCATCATAATAAATAGTGAAACTACCCTCCATCGTAGGTATGGTCAAAATCAGAGTGGTAGTCATCTCTGTCTTTAATTTCTAAAAATATTCTTCACATCCATATGACCATTAAAAACTATAGCTTTCCAGGTTATAAATGTGTCAATAGAGCGGCTATCTTCGAGACACCCTCCACAAACCTTCTGTTATATCCAACTAGTCCTAATTTTTGTATCTCTATAAGAGTACTAGGTTAAGGCCAATCTCAAACTACTTCCATTTTCTTTGGATCAATTTAAATTTCATCTTGTGACACCACGTGTCCCAAAAGGAAATTGTGTCCATCCAAAACTCACATTTCGAGAACATGACAAAAAGCTCTCATTCTCTAAGTGTATACAACAAAACTCTCAAGTGTTATTCATATTCAGGCTCATTTAAGAGTAGATAAAAATATCACTAATGAACACAATCATAAAATTGTGTAAGTATGGCTTAAATAGCCTGTTCATGAGGTCCATAAATGTTGCGGGTGCATTATCTAGTCGAAAGGCATCATCAAAAATTAAAAGTGCCCATATCTTGACCGAAAGACTGTCTTAGAGATATTTTCGATCTTGATTCTCAACTACTGATAGACTGATCTCAATTCAATTTTGAAAAAGTGAGTAGCACCCTATAGTTGATCGAATAAGTCATCAATTTGAGACAAGCAATCTTTATTCTTGATTATTACCTAATTAAAGTACTTGTGGTCAATGCACATTCTCATCATGCCATCCTTTTTTCCCACAAATAATATATATGCACCCCGAGGCGATACACTAGGCATGATGAACCCCTTAACAAGTAATTTTTAGAGTTAAACCTTCAATTCTCTTAATTCAGCTGGAGCTATACGACATGAAGTAATAGAGGTAGGTTCAATCCTTGACACAACATTAATGTTAAACTCAATTGTAACACCCCGAGCCTACACCCTGGATGTGGCCGACACTCGAGAACTATTTCTGATCCCCAAGCAAACCCTTGAGCTGGCTGACTACTTAGCGGAAGATTCACTTAAACAATAATAGGCTTAGAAAAGAAATCAATCTCAAAGTAAAACTCAATAAGGATGTTTGAAAGTACTCAATGTTATAAATAAGACAATTTGCGGAAAACATCTCAACATAAAACGGGAAATATTGAGAGACTCCTCAACTCTAACTATCTATGAAGCCTCTAATACTAGGATAGATATCAAGACAAGACCTATGACAACTCAACAATAATAGGAAAATAAATGTGAAATCCTCTGGAAAGCAAAGAGGCTCACCAAAGCTATCTGAAGTGCAAAGTGATCTCAACAAAACGTCTGTTCATGATCCTAAACACATGTATCTGCATCATAAAAGATGCTGGTTGAATGACATTAGCATATTGAATGCACGAGTATGTGATATAGTCGAGGTAAAGTAACTGAATGAAACTGCAATAGATATAACATGAACTTAACTCAATGTAAAGAATTAAAGGGATGAAATCGTTTAAATTTACAAAAATACTTACTCATCTCTGAACTAAACATAATAAGTGCTATATGAAAAATACTCTTTAACTCTACTGAGAGATTCTCTAACTGAAAACCATCACTATAAGCTAAGTGATGATACAACATCTTGTCCATGCTTCCAGAATTGTCCTATATCATGTCGGGATATCTAACCTCTCAACTAAGTGGATCCACTAAACTCTGCCGAAAGGCAATAAGGATTCATCTAAAAAGTATGATCATGCATTCATGTTGGCAAGACATGGTTTATGGAGGTTGTGAGTTATCTGAACTCTCCCCCATATCAGTGCTCAATGCTACTACCAATAATATATACTCTTACTCAAATGTATAAAAACATACTCTTTCTCTGGTTTGAGATAATTACTCAAACTATCCTCTTAAAAGAGGTAACTGCTCTAAAATATCTGAAACTCATTGCTCATTTAGAAAACAAGGTTTCTCTTTGCTCAATGTAAAAATACATTCTAGGTTGAGATAATTACACAAAAGGGGTCTCTTTAAGAGGTAACAACTCTGTATTTAATCTTAATGAAAACTCTTTTAACTTTTCTAAAAAAAATTCTACTCTTTTTTCTTCATGTAAAAATGAAACATCTGGGAAATACTTAATTCCCTTATTCTCTTTCTCGAACTCCTCTTTACTTCCTCAAAACTTAGTTTAAACCATAATGTTTTGTTTAAAAGATTCTCAATAAGAATTCAATGAATACTCAAGCATAGGGTTCATGATGAAAAATAGACATGAACAATCAACTCAATAATCACAATACACAATTATGACAATTCAATGATTAGAAATAGGAATTCAATAATCAACAACTCAAGAACTAAGAACTCAATGTCAACTCATCTCAAGGATACTCAAATCTAAGGATGAAACCCTATATTACTCTTACTGATTTGAATGTAGATATAGGGCATGAGGACGAACTAGTCCAACACTATGATAACCTTACATACCAGGGAAGAACAAAGTTCTTGGCGAAATCGATGAAACTCAAAGAACGCTCAAAACCTCAGCTTTTCTCCTTTTGGAACTTTGCTCTAATGTATTGAAGTGTTAATGAATGTAAAAGAATTAATTAACATTTTCTAAGCCCTTAATTAGGTGTAAAACGTCGTGGTTTAGGTTTAGAATAGGGGTTAAAACGATGTAATTTAAGTACCAACACGACCTTAATTAGCCCTCTTTAGCCTTTCTCAAAGTTCGAGGTGTTACACGAACAATTCAATTTTAATAGTAGAGTTGCGATGTGTTATAGAATGATTCAGGTCTTAGCTTAGAACTTTTTAGGGTGTTACAAAAATTTTCCTCATTGGAGGTAGCCCGAGTAAATCTTCTTGAAACACATCAACAAATTCCCGAACAATAAAGACACAATCAATAATAAGATTCTTTACTTGAGTATCATGAACCATATCAATAAAACCCAAAAAAGCATGATTAATCATTCGACATGCCTTCACATAAAATATTATATTTTCTTGAGTCAGAGAAATCATGCTTTTCCACACTAAAGGTGTTCTCCAGGATAATCAAAGTGTACAAGTTTTGCATTGCAATCAACCAGAGTATAATGTGATGCCAACCAGTCAATACCCATGATAAAATCATAGTCAGACATTGGTAACACTAGTAGAGAAACTACGGTGTCCTTTTCTTGAATAGATATAACACAACATATATAAACCTTATCCAGTGTAGCACCACAAAAATTTACATGCTAAATTTTGAATCATTCTTCGTATGCTTATAGATCCAAACCATTCTTCATATGTGTATAGATTTGAACTCAATAATGTCTAATATTATATAGGTGTTAAGGTCAATTATTTAATGTAGAAAGAGCTTTGGAGATGTATTAAGGTTAGAGGAATCCTATAGCACAAAGTTGAGTTGAAAGCTTCTTTACCGATTTAATTTCAATATAAGTTTTCACTTGGGTCAACTTCAAACAGTCATATCTCCTAGAATATGAAGAGTTACATGTCTCATAACCTATCAAATAAAAGGTTTTAGAGTCTTATTTCCAATGTCGTTGCTCTCTCATTAATCTGATTCCGATGTACAAGGTTATGGCTATTTTACCGAAAGGTAGCGAGCTTATTGACTTACTAGAAGCATGTGCAATTCACACTTTGTATTGTGCTTCGCACAATGCCATGTGTGAAGGGCACTTCGTTCTGCATATGTATCAATGAAAATCTTTATTCAAGTCCATTTTCCGCCAAAAAATTCATTATTTTGATATCCTCTGAAGCCTAAGGTTGATATTCTCTCTCCTCTCCTCATCCTCCATATCTAAGGTAAGTTTCTCCGATGAAATTTTAAGTAATTCCAAGTATATCCTTCTTTTTCGGATTATAATTAGTTTGGAATATTGATAATCAACTTTGTTGTTGAGGTGTTATTTGTAGTCTTTTATCATGAAGTGTGTTATTAATGGAAATCAAAGTTAGAGATTTGAAACAAAGTTTCTTACGGTAAGCAAAAATGAGGGCTAATGAAATTTTATTGAACATATGATCATCTCATTTGGTGATTGATCCTTAACTTCAGTATGTGGGAGTTTGCATGATGTCGGACCTATAATAAAGTGTGCTTCTTTTGATCTATGTCGATTATTCTAAAATATAATGTTGCGAATATGAAATTGCTTTTATTTATTGTACATTTAGAGCATGTTTGGATTGACTTAAAATAATAACTATTTGCAACAAATTTCTGTAGGCGCTGAAAATTAACTGCAAGCAAAACATATAAATGAAAAATGTGGTTTTTATTAATGAATATTGTGAGTACAATTTTGGTGTTCTCTTGATTCTTCTCTCCTAAACTTCTTCATGATTCGAGGGCCTTCAGTAGCGTATTTCTCGAATGTAGGGGGATGTAGACCTCCTTGAGATGTATTTGATCTCTGGGAACGTAGGGAAGTACTTTGTCGTTTCAAGTCGATCTCCGGGAAGAACTCCGTTGACCACTCCTTTGAAGAACTATGTAGTTGGTGTTGTAGCATTCTCCAATCCTTGCAGAATGCTTATTGAAGAGTTTTCTTACTTACTTAGAATGTCATGTACATCTCCTATTTATAGTTGTAGGGGGTGGATAAGATTGCATATGATTAATCAAAGGATGTCATTTTGACACTTGACGGATTGTGATTGGTTCTTGCACTTGATTGGGACTACCATCTCATTTGGACACGTGGTGCCACTTTATTGGTCTTGAATGCCTAATCACTATGACACATGACATGAGTTTGGGCTTCAAGGTGAAATGGACCTTAGATTTGAATTTAATAAAATGGACTTATTTATTTGTAAAGTCCAAATTAATCATTCAACCCAAATGTATATGTATTTAATTCAAATTTCGTATGAATTTAATCCAATAAAATTATGTGTCTACAAATGCCCCTTACTTTGAGACTTGTCGACGTGAAGGCTTGCCGAAGTTTGGCGACAAGACTTGAAGCACTCATGTATGTGTTTTCATTTTTGGAGACTTTTCTACGTTTATGCTTGCCGAATTTGACGATGAGAGTTGAAGTCTTCATGAATGCATTCTTGAGACTTCGAGAGTATTTGTTTCTTGTCGTCGGATTCTAACTAGGCCACCACAAATGATTTGTTTGTAGTGATTTCAATTTTATTATTTTAAAACATTCTTGCTCGACAACCACGTGGCCCCTCTATATTGATTTCAAATAGATATGTCTAGTGAGCAGTAACGTTTCTTTTTCAAGTGATCTTCATTGCAAGGTGTCTGAAAAACAAGAAGATTGATTGGAATTTTGAATCAAACAAAAAGAATATTAACTTTCCTTTGGTATCCAAGTCAATTAAGCTATTCTTCTTTCCTTAATTCTTTGGTTCATCCTTCCATATTGGTGTGACTTCAAAATGGATAGTGAATATCTCAAAGAAAATCTGATTTTCTTTCTTCTAAATTCAACTTATTATGCCTTGTGGAAGGATTAGAAATCTTTCACAAGAATCTCTATATAATCCTTTCCAATGCACAAAGAATTTCATCACACAAAATTTTAGATGCTGCAAAAAACAAGTTATCTGAGTGTATTTAACTATTCAGCTGCGACGTCACTTATTTTTTTATCAAATCGAGAGACGTAGCCTCCATCATATCTCAAAAACTTCAAGCCAAAGTATTCTTGCTACTTTCTCAGGTAACTTTAAATCTTGTTTAGCAGTAACTCGTTTTGATGGTTCAGCTTTGCGCGTCTGTAGTGTAAAATACATATATAATTGTAGAAAAATAAAAATTGCAAGCCGTTTGATTTTTCTAAAACTAGAAACATGGGGCTATAACATAGAAAAATAATTGCAGCCAAACTTCTATTCCATTGCTACAGTTTTAATCTTCAATATTGAACCTGTTTCTGATTGTCAGATTTGTGCGTCCATAGTGTAAAATTCATATCTCATTGTAGAAAAATCACTATCGCAAGACGTTTGATTTTTCCAAAACTAGATACATGGAAATACGACATATAAAATATTTGTAGCCAAATTCCTCTTCAATTGCTACAGTTTTGATCTTCAATGTTGAACCCGTTTCTGATTGACAATTTGCGCGTCCGTAGTGTAAAATTCATATCTCGTTGTAGTAAAATCAAAATCTCAAGCCGTTTGAATTTTCCGAAAGTAGAAACATGGAACTACGACATATAAAATATTTGTAGCAAAATTCCTCTTCAATTGCTACAGTTTTGATTTTCAATATTGAACTCCTGTTTGATCTTTTTTTCTTTTGATTTCTCCAATTGTGTTTTCGCCGAAGTAACATTTTTTTTTTTCTTTCAGAGCCATGTTGTGCAATCTTGATTTCCAGAAGAGACAATGGACTTTAGTGACCGAGAGGCGCCATACCCTTACCTTGAGATTATGGTGAACAAGCAACATTTGCGTGCCAAAGTTCTAACCTTGAAAGTTCATCCTCCGGTGATTGGTGCCTTCCCACTTGTTAGAAAGTTGTTGGACGATTCTCATCATCTCCCGGAGTGGTTGTCAACAGAAACGAAGTACGTTATGGACAATTTTTCTGGTGAAGTCACAACTGAAAAAGTTCTCTTGAAGTCTTCCACTCATCAAAATGTTGTTGTCGCCATCCCTCCTCGTCGTGATGAGAAACTTAGCAGCTGGTGTGTTCCTCCTCTTGGATTTGGTGAGGTTCACTATACGTCTGGCTATTGGGAATGGGTAGAGGATGTGCTTGCCCATTGCAAAGAGAATTTAGACAATATCAAGACTTATGATGCAATATTGACATGAGCTTTTTAGAGTCTTGATGTTGTCCAAAGTCTCCTTTCAACGGGCAAGCACATCCTATACCCACTCCCAATAGACAGACGTATAACGAACCTCACCAAATCCAAGAGGAGGAACACGCCAGCTTCTAAGATTCTCATCACGACGAGTAGGGATGGCGGCAACAACATTTTGATGAGTGGAAGACTTCAAGAGGAGAACTTTTTCAGTTGTGATTTTGCCTAAAAAATTGTCCATGACGTCCTTCATTTCTGTTGACGACCACTCTGGGAGATGATGGGAATTCTCTAACAACTTTCTAACAAGTGGGAAGGTGCCAATCACCGGAGAATGAACTTTCAAGGTGAGAACTTTGGCACGCGAATGTTGCTTGTTATCCACAATCTCAAGGCAAGGGTATGACACCTCTCGGTCACTAAAGTCCATTGTCACTGCTGGAAATCAAGATTGCAAAACATGGCTCTGAAAGAAAAAAAAAGTATTACTTCGGCGAAAACACAATTGGAGAAATCAAAAGATAAAAAGATCTGACCATCAAAACACAAGTTCAATATTGAATATAAAAACTGTAGAAATTGAAGAAGAATTTGGAAACAAAAATTTTATATGTCGTAGTTTCATGTTTCTAGTTTCGTAAAATTCAAACGTCTTGCAATTTTGATTTTTCTACAACGAGATATGAATTTTACACTACGGACGCGCAAATCTGTCAATCAGAAACATGTTCAACATTAAAGATCAAAACTGTAGCAATTGAAGAGGAATTTGGCTACAAATATTTAATATGTCGTAGTTCCATGTTTCTTGTTTAGGAACAATCAAACGTCTTGCGATTTTGATTCTTCTACAATGAGATATGAATTTTACACTACGGACGCGCAAATTTGACAATCAGAAACAGGTTCAATATTGAAGATTAAAACTGCAGCAGTGGAATAGAATTTGGCTGCGATTTTTTAATATGTTATATCCCCGTGTTTCTAGTTTCGGAAAAATCACACAGCTTAAGATATCAATTTTTCTACAATTAGATATGAATTTTACACTACAGATGCGCAAAGCTGAACCATCAAAATGGGTTACTGCTAAACAAGATTCAAAGTTAACTGAGAAAGTAGCAAGAGTACTTTTGCTTGAAGTTTTTGAGATATGATGGAGGCTACGTCTCTTGATTTGATGAAAAAACAAGTGACGTTGCAGCTGAATTGTTAAATACACTCGAATAATCTATTTTTTGCAGCGTCTAAAATTTTGTGTGATGAAATTCTTTGTGCATTGGAAAGATTATATAGAGATTCTTGTGAAAGAATTCTAATCCTTCCACAAGGCATAATAAGCTGAATTTGGAAGAAAGAAAATCTGATTTTGGTTGATATATTCACTATCCATTTTGAAGCCACACCAATATGGAAGGATGAACCAAAGAGTTAAGGAAAGAAGAATATTTTATTGATTTGGATACCAAAGGAAAGTTAATATTTTTTTTTTGTTTGATTCAAAATTTCAATCAATCTTCTTGTTTTTTTGACACCCTGCAATAAAGATCACATAAATAAAATGTTACCACTCACTAGACCCATCTATTTGAAATCATTATAGAGGGGCATCATGGTTGTCGAGCAAGATTTTTAAAAAAAATAAAATTGAGATCACTACAAACAAATCATTTGGAGTGGCCTAGTTAGAATACGACGACAAGAATGCATTCATGAAGACTTCAACTCTTGTCGCCAAATTTGGCAAGCCTATACGTCGGTAAGTCTCAAAAAATGAAGACACATTCATGAAGACTTCAACTTTGGTCGTCAAATTCGGCAAGTCTACATGTCGACAAGTGTCAAAAAAATGAAAACACATTCATGAATACTTCATGTCTCATCGCCAAACTTCGGCAAGCCTACACCTCGACTAGTCCCGAAGTAAGGGGCATTTGTGGACAATTAAATATTATTGGATTAAATTTATACGAAATTTGAATTAATTCCTTGTTCATTTGGGCTGAATGATTAATTTGGGCTTTACAAATAAATAAGTTCATTTTATTAAATTCAAATCTTAGGCCCATTTCACGTTAAAGCCCAAACTCATGCCATGTGTCACATTGACTTGGCATTTTCAAGACCAATAAAGTGGCGCCACGTGTCCAAATGAGATGGTAGTCCCAATCATGTGTAAGAACCAATCACAAACCGCCAAGTGTCAAAATGACATCCTTTGGCCAATCATATGCAACCTTGTCCACCCCCACAACTATAAATAGAGGATATACATGACATTCTAGATGAAGAAAACTCATCAATAAGCATTTTGCAAGAATTGGAGAATGCTACAACACCAGCTACATAGTTCTTCAAAGAAGTGGTCAACGGAGTTCTTCCCGAAGATCGACTTGAAACGACAAAGTACTTTTCAACGTTCCCGGAGATCAAATACATCTCAAGGAGGTCTACATCTTCCTACATTAGATAAATACGCTACTGAAGGCCCTTGAATTGTGGAGAAGTTTAGGAGAGAAGAATCAAGAAAGCACCAGAATTGTACTCACAAGATTCACTAATAAAAAATATATTTTTCTTTGATTTATTTTTCCTGCAGTTAATTTTTAGCGCCTATGAAAATTTGTTGCGAACAAATTTGGCACGCTCAGTGGGATCGATTCTGCTCTTAATCTCTTTCTCTTGCAAACCAGAAACTACAAAGTCAACTATTGCAATGGTCTTCAGAAAGAGTTGTGATTTTTCATACAAAGACTCTACTGGTGTCGTATCTACTGATCTCAGTCATGTTGGCACGATTTCTCGACATAATTTCAAGAATAGTGGGTTAGATGGATCTGTATACTTCACTTCTTTGGAGACAATGAAAAACAACAACTCTCATACGATGGTCGTAACTGCAATACCTAGGGGCAATCTTACATCCATGTTGTTTGGAGATTTTTCTCAAATTGGCTCCAATTTTGGTAAATTTGAAGATTTATTGGATTCTCCAACTTTAATGAATGTCAATACTTTGATGGCTAACTCAACCGACATGGACGAGAAGTTTGCAATGATGGAGCAAACCATTGAAGTTTGGAAAAAATCCGTTGACGACAAAAATCTTAATATTGCTCAACTTATGAACAAGTTGGATACATTCACACCCGGAGAGTAAAGTCATGTCCCCACTTGTCCACCTGGTTTTGATGCATGAAACAAGGACATTGAGGATTCTCTAGCGAAGTCAAAATTTCAAAAGGAGAAACAATTTGCTTCAGTTGCTACATTATCTGTCCAATAGTTGCAAGACATGATAACAAACACTATCCGGGCTCAATATGGCGGAACATCACAAAGTTCCTTGTATTACTCCAAGCCACATACTGGATGGATTGATTTTCTATCAATGCCAACAAACTATCAACCACAAAAGTTGCAACAATTTGATGGCAAGGGGAACCGAAGACATCATATCGCCTACTTTGTTGAAACTTGTAGCAATGCCGGAACACATGGTGACCTTTAGGTAAAACAGTTTGTTCGTTTGCTGAAAGGGAATGCATTTGACTAGTATATCAACCATGAACACGAGTCCATTGATAGTTGGGAGAAACTTGAGAAGGAATTCCTCAATTGTTTTTACAGTACTCGTTGAACCGTAAGCACGATAGAGTTGACCTGCACTAAGCAAACAAAGGATGAACTTGTGGTGGATTACATCAATCATTGGAGATCATTGATTTTGGACTGCAAAGATCATCTTTCTGAAATATCTGTTATGGAAATGTGCATTCAGGGTATGCATTGGGGACTTCTATAAGTACAACAAGGAATCAAATCGCAAACTTTTGAGGAACTTGCTACACGAGCGCATGACATGGAGTTGAGCATCGCAAGTCATGGGAAGGCATCTCATTTGCTGATCTGCCGAAGGAAAATAAGGAATTCAAGAAATGTATGACTTGAAAAATCCAGACAAAGGAATCTATGGTGTTGAAAGCAACTTCTGTAAAGGTCACCACCAAGAAGAAACTAAAAGAGGAGGATGCCCAATTCAATATTTGAAGGAGGAGAAGCGACATCCAACCTTTAAAGAATTAGAGGCCAAGGTCTACCCTTTTCCAGATTCAAGCGTACCTATGATTCTTGATGAATTGCTAGCTAAGAAAGTCATTTATCTTTCGGAATCGAAGAGGCCC
Source organism: Solanum bulbocastanum (assembly GCA_037074985.1). Classification (NCBI taxonomy): domain Eukaryota; kingdom Viridiplantae; phylum Streptophyta; class Magnoliopsida; order Solanales; family Solanaceae; genus Solanum; species Solanum bulbocastanum. The sequence goes on from CM073599.1 coordinate 23,545,155, forward strand.
GAAGAAATCAATAAGGTTGTTGATCCTAAATACCGCAAGTTCCATCACATCCTTGGCCACCCGACAAATAAATGCTTTATCTTGAAGGAGAAAATCATTATGCTAGTAAAATAAGGAAAATTCATTATTGACATGGATGAAACAACGAAGGAGAATCATGCTAGTGTAGCACACAATCAAAAGAAGTGCTCAAGGTCCCAAATTATGCCAAACACCATTTCCTTGCAATTTGGAAGTTTCACACCTATTGAAGTTGATTTTCCAAAGAAAACCCCTGAAGGTTCACTAGAGATAGACAAAAATAAAGCTGATGGTTGGACTCTAGTTGCTCATAGAAAGCGGAGATATCAAGAAGTTCTTACGATACGACTTCCTAAAATAAGAGCAATAATGAGTGATGTGAATCAACTACAACTATTAAAAAACGTCAAGCCTTGTACTAGCCAAAATATCAAAGGTTATTTATCGCAAAAGGTTCAAAGACCCATTATGTTAGATGAATTCTTTCTTGAAAAATTCCTTCACGGTAGTCAATATTGTGCAATACATGTTGTTTCCAAAACAGACGAAACAAAGGAAAGAAAAGGCAAGCATAATCCAACAATAACACAAGAACATCAAACTGATGAAAAAGTTTCCCCATGTTGTGCTACAATTTCCTTGATGACTTGTTGTTTGGATCTAAGCTACATAACAGACCTTTGTTTGTTGTAGGATCTATTCTGGAACAACATCTCAATTGCATATTAATCAATGGTGGTTCAACAATCAATATCATACCAAAAGTTGTTTTGAAAAAACTCAGGATCTCTATTGATGAATTGTCCAGAAGCAACCTAACGATCCAAGGTTTCAATCAAGGAGGACAACGATCCATAGGGAAGATTTGCATAGGATTTTCCATTGGCGATGTGAAATCAAACACTTTGATTCATGTTATCGATGCCAAAACATCATACAACTTGTTCTCAGACATCCTTTGGTTCATGAAAATGAAGTGGTACTATCTACTTTGCATCAATGCATGAAGTATATGAAAGATGGAGAGGTAGAACAAATGGATGTAGACATCAATCCTTTCACTGAGACGGAGTCATATTTTCTAGATGCAAAATTCTATTTAGATTCTGGAAGTTCAATTATGGAGGAACATGCACAAGCTAACTCAATTGATCTCGTAGATAGTAAAGTCCAATAGGGCCGCTATCAAGATGTCTATGAAGAGAATATAAGTGGTTTCCATTAAGCGATCACTATCTAAAGGAGATGTACATACCAATATTGATAATGAGAAATCAATACATTCCATGTGAACGTGAAAAGGGACAACCACTGCTAGAAGAATGTACTCAACAAGTTCACCCATCGAGGAATAAGTGAGTCACACAACATTCCAAGATTTGAAGAAAAAAATGATTTTCCTAGTTGCACAAGTCTCGTCTATCCCTTCGGATCCATCCAAAGGCAATACTTAAGTTGGTAAGTTAAAAGGTAACTTTCATCAAAAGGTCTTCACATTATATGAAAAATCAGGTTACAACTTCTCAAATCAAGCAAAGTTAGGAGAACTCGTGGATGAATTCACTGGTGAAAAGATATGTGGGCTTACAAAGTCACAAATGCGATTGAGAAAGCAAGGATATTATGTCACCACTCTTAGGTTTGGGTTGGATTCAGCTTGCCGGAGCCTTTTCGGATTTCATCTAAGAAGGAAAGGGAAAATAATTCATCCCACCATACCTTTTTAGAAAAAATAAAAGGAGTCTAAGGAGGGTAAAATACCACGACAGACATTGGTGTTTTAACGCATTTAGGAGATTGACACCCCGTGTCTCTACATTTGAAAGATTGGGCCACAAAGATGAAGAGGAATCTTCTGAACAAGTAGAGAGAGATGCCACTATCTCAAACACCTCTGTATTTAATCGCTTGGGAGCAAACAAGAAGTCATTATTAGGAAAGACGTTGTAGGAGCATGAAAATCAAGATTTTAGTGATGTGATCGATAACAAAGAGATTCATAGTGTCTTCCCATCACGTATGAAGAGTAAAACTGTATTGTCAATTACCATAGATGGTTCATCGAAGGTAAAAGAAAGCATTGTTGTTTTCACCAACCAGTTTCATGAAAAAACAAAAAAGGATAAAAGAGAAGCCATCACAGTCATCGTAGAAAATCAGAGGGAACATTCAAACTTGATACAATCATCCTATCACATAACAGTGAAAGAAGGTCCACACATTAATGATACGAATGATGATGTCCAAGAGGCTCCCCCTCAACTAGAGAATGGCGTACAATCAACCATAGACGACCTCAAGGAACTAAATCTTGGCACTCTGAAAGATCCATACCCAACCTTCATTCGTGCACTTCTTCCACCATAAGAAAAGAGGAAATACTTCAAGTTATTGGTTAAGTACAAAGACGTTTTTCCTTGGTTGTACAAAGAAATATCGGGCCTTAGTCCCAGGATACCTATTCATCATTAGGGGATAAAATGGAACACGCCCTATAAAGTAGTCACAACGAGTGTTTCACCCTGACTTGGTAACACAAATAGAAGCTAAGGTCAACAAGATCATCGAAGCTGCATTTATCCAAGAAGTGAAGTGCCTATTGTGGATCTCAAATATTGTACCTATTAAGAAGAAGAACGGTCAAATACGTGTCTGCGTTGATTTTCAAGATTTAAACAATACATGTCCAAAAGATGATTTCCCTCTACCAATTATTGAGCTCATAGTTGATGCTACAACTGGGCATGAAGCTATGTCATTTATGGATGCTTCTTCTGGATATAATCAAATCAGAATGTCTCCAAAACATGAAGAAATCACTGCTTTTCGAACTCCAAAAGGGATTTATTGTTACAAAGTGATGCCCTTTGGTCTAAAGAGTGTTGGTGCCACCTACTAACATGCAATGCAAAACTTATTTGATGACATGCTTCATAAGAGGTTGGAATGTTACGTCGATGAGTTGGTGGTAAAAACGAATCAAAGGGAACACCATCTTGAAGACAACTGAATTATTTTTGAGAGGTTAAGCAAATTTGACTTGAAGATGAATCCACTCAAATGTGCATTTGGGGTTACCTCAGGAAAGTTTCTTGGCTTCAATGTGTGTCACCGTGGAATTGGAGTTGATCCAGCAAAGATTGATGCCATCCAAAAATACCTAAGCAAAGAACTTGAGAAACCTCTATAGTCTATAAGGAAATTTGGAATTCATTCGGAGATTTATCTCTAACCTGGATGGACGATGCCAACCCTTCAACCATTTAATGAAGAAAGATGCTCCTTTCCACTGAGACCAATCATGGCAAAATGCTTTTGAAAGGATCAAAAGATACTTGTTGAATTCACCCGTATTAGGGACACCAACTCCTGGAAAGCCATTGATACTATACATTGCACCACAAGAGAGATCACTTGGGGCACTTCTTACTCAAGAGAATGAAGCTAAGAAGGAACAATCACTATACTATTTGAGTCGGCCCTTGATAGGAGCTGAGTTAATTATATGCCCATTGAGAAGATGTGTTTATCATTGCTTTATGTGATAAAATTATTGAGGCATTATATTGAAGCGTACACTATCAAGCTAATTTCTCAGACTGATCCTGTGAAGTTTGTAATGACTTGACTAGTTTTCTTAGGACGTCTAGCAAGATGGTCTATATTGTTTAATCAATATAAGATCATATACATACCTCAAAAAGCTGTGAAGGGGCAAGCACTTGCTAATTTCCCTGCTGATCACCCTCTTCCGGGAAAATGGGAAACTTCAGATGAGTTTTCTAATGAAGATGCATTTTTTACTAAAAAACTACCGACATGGATGATGTTCTTTGATGGATCTGCACGTCGATATAGTGTAGGGGCAGGAGTCGTGTTGATATCCCCAGAAAGACTAATCTTACCATTTTCATTTGTTGTAGGTGAAACATGTTCCAACAATGCCGCATAGTACCAAGCTTTGTTTGTGGGCCTTCAAATGGCATCAGATATGAATATTCGTTAATTGGATAACTACGGTGACTCCTAATTGATCATTAATCAACTCTTGGGGAGTTACGAGGTAAAAAAGGAAAATCTTTTATCATATCACGAATATGCTACTTTCTTACTTGAAAGGTTTGATCAAATTTTCTTAAATCACATACCAAGAGAAGAAAGTCGCATGGCAGATACTTTGTCTTACTTGGCCACAACAATGGCACTCGGAGAAAATAAGACAACAAAGGTGCGTGTATGTCATCAATGGGTTATTCTTGGTTGTCTTGATCTTCAAATCAATGAAAGCCACCATATAACTATTCGAGTGGTTGAGGAAGAAGATTGGAGAAAACCACTGATTCAGTATCTTAAACATGGAAGGCTGCTTGGGGATCCACGAATAAGAGCAAACATTAAGAGAAGGGCACTACGATTCATATTTCACGAGGGAATACTGTTATGTCGTTCTTTTGAGGGACTATTCTTGCGGTGTCTTGACAAAGAATAAGCTCAACAAACAATGGAAGAGGCACATTCTGGCATATGTGTAGCACACCAATCAGGGCTTAAACTTCATTTTCGCATCAAGAGGATGGGCTACTATTGGCCAACAATGGTGATGGACTGCTTAGAGCATGCCAAAAAGTGTCAAGCGTATCAAAACCATGCTAATTACATCCATCAATCTCTAAAGGCTCTGCATCCAACTGTAGCCTCATGGCCTTTCAATCCATGGGGACTTAATGTTGTTCAACTTCTTCCAAAGTTGTCAAAAGGACAAATGTATATCTTGGCTGCCACTGACTATTTCTTTAGATGCGCTGAAGTTGTGCCATTAAAAGAATCAAACATAATTTTTTGATATGGCATACCAAGATGTATAGTTACTGATAATGGAACACCCTTAACAATAAACTCATGAGTAGTTTGTGCGAGAAGTTTAGTTTTAAGTATTATAAGTCAATGTACAATGATCCTGCCAATGGTCTTGCTGAAGCTTTTAACAAGACACTTGGTAACCTGTTGAAGAAAGTAGTTGCAAAGAATAAAAGGGATTGGCATGAGAGAACTGGTGAAGCTTTGTGGGCATATCATACAACCTTTAGAACGGCTACGCAAGCGACTCTGTTTTCATTGGTGTATGGCATAGAAGCAGTCCTTCCATTGGAGAAGCAAATTCCATCATTGTGAATAGCAATTCAAGAAGGACTTACAGCTAAAAGTAATGCTCAACTTCATCTAGCAGAGTTGGAAACATTGGATGAGAAAAGATTAGAAGCACAACAAAGATTGGAGTTTTGTCAAGCTCGACTTGCGTGAGCAATCAACTAGAAGGTGCAACCTCGATCATTAAAAGTGGGAGACTTGGTCTTAGTAGTCAGGAGACCCATAATCTTAAACAAACGCATCGGTGACAAGTTTACATCAAAATGGGATGGGTCGTATGTTGTGAAGGAAGCATATTCAAGTGGCGCCTACAAACATATAGACTAGACGGTGTAAGAGTTGGTCCAATCAATGCCAATTTTCTGAAGTAGGGCTGCATATCGGTCGGTTCGATTCGGTTTTGAACATTATCGGTTTTGCTTATCGATTATTGGTTGTAGCTAAACCGTTAAAGAACCATTAAGTTATTGGTTAATTGGTTATCGATTAATCGGTTATCGATCCTTATCGGTTCGGTTATCGGGTTAACCGTTAACATATCACACAACTCATGTCTTTTTCTTTCTTTTTTTTCTATCGAACTATCCCTACAGAATCAAGCATCTATATAAATTGAAATGAAATACCAGTGAGCAAGCCCATTATGTCTAATATTCACAACTTCTCTTAGGAAAAAAAATAGGGCAATATGAATCAAGCAGAGGAATCCAAATTGTGGAAGCCTCATACAGTATGCATTCCATTTCCAGCACAAGGCCATATAAATCCTATGCTCAAATTAGCCAAAATCCTTCATATCCGAGGCTTTCATGTCACATTCATTAACATGACTTCAATCACCAACGATTGCTCAGCAACGCAACAACAAGCCACACAACAGCTGAACAGCAAGCCAGCAACGTAACAACAAGCCACACAACAGCTGAACAGCAAGCCAGCAACGCAACAGCAAGCCAGCAACACAACAGACAACAAGTCAACAATTCATAGCCAGCAACACCAAACTCTTAACACTCAACACAACAACACTTGAATAAACTTTTCAACAGAAATATGAAATATCATATTAAAATAATGGAATAAAACAGCAACACTACAAGCTGCAAGCCAACAACATTGCAGAAGTCAAAATGCAGCACAACATAAAGTCACTGCTAGTCTGCCACAGCCCACACATGCACACACATAATTTCAAAAATTCAAAATAGCAGTCACACAATCTGATAATTAAGTCTAAACATAGTACTAAAAGTTCATGTTCAAGTAAACAAAATAATAACTAGTCATCAATCCTTGAAAGTTGACGATTCTGGTTCCTGTTTTCCAAACAACGCTTAACATGCTTTCTTAAGGAGGCTGTCCCAGTTTTGTGTGAATGGCAAAAAGTAACACAGCCACAATGAACACATTTTACTGTCCACGATCCATCTTCTTTTTCTTCAAGATTTTCATAGTGATTCCAAATAGGTGATCGAGCATTGGAACCATGAAGTCGAGGCATGATAAAATCTGATTGACAAAGAAACAGAGAAAGTATTAGATATTTTGATGGCTAAAAAATGAAACACATGTATATAAAAATCCACCTCAATAGTAAGTCATCTACCTTCCTTCTCCTTTAATAGAGTTAGTGAAGGATACCTCCAATTTTACATGTCATCAATGCAAAGTTCTTTTCCAAGTTTAGCCAAATCTAGAGAGAAATACGATAACAAGTCAAGGCTCAAGGCTTAAACAATAAAAACATTAAATAAACTATTCACAATTTTACATCAATGAGGTTCTTTTCTTACCTTCTTCAAGTTGCTCAAGAAAATCTAAATCTTCCTCAATACTTATGGGTTGTAGCTCACTTCAAAGCCAATCTTGAAGGCACACTAGAGCTTGTACCAATTTTAGGAGTTAATGAACTCCTAAATGAATTAAGTATGCGCCCTCCAGTACTAAAAGCACATTCAGACGCCACACTTGAAACGGGAATAGCCAACACATCTCGAGCCATCTCAGAAAGAAGTGGAAATCTAGGTGAGTTAACTTTCCACCAAAGCAGTACATCAAAATCTGATTTTCCAACTTCAATTTCTTCATCAAGATATTTAACTAAGTCTGACTTTGAACTTGCTCCTCCCTTTTCAGATGTATGTTTTTATAATTCCTCAAAAAAATTTCCCAAGCCTCCTACAGACTTTGAATTAGAAGTATCCACCTCAGTTGCAGAACATTGACCATTTTTATCATTTGGAATAGGCTTTGTATACTCATTAAACAAAGATTACATGTATGTTCGCACACCAATTTCTATAGCAGCCCCCTTTTCTCCAAACATCTTCTTAAGTGTAAAGCTAAGAGTGCAAAATTTGTGACGAGGATCCAAAACACATGGTATGAAAACCACCTTATTCATTTTTTCAGTATCACCCCAATATTTTTCAAATTTCTCCTTCAAATTTTCTGCCATTTTAGCCAAAACATGATCTTCATTTTATATCAATTGATTCAAGTAAACACCAACTTGACAAATTTCAAGAAAATGAAGATTTGATGTAACATATCGTGATCCAGATATCTTCAAAGTAAGATTAAAAAACATTTCAAGAAATTTTGTAATTCTCTTTATGCCCTCCCAATCACTACTCAAAAGTGTACTTGTAGAATTTTTATCCACAATATCAACAAACTTAAGATATAGTGCCAAGCCAATATCACGATCGGCGTACTCTACAATTGCACCTTCATATTCAATAACCCAATTCAACATCATGTAGGTGGAATTCCACCTTGTAGGAACATCCAAGCATAAAGACTTTTTAGCAAGATTTTCATCTTCACAACATTCTTGAAACTTTTTCCACCTAGTAGGAGATTGCCTGATGTATCTCACTGTTTGCCTAACCCGTTCAATACACACATTTGCTTCTTTTGTACTGTCTTGAACAATAAGATTTACAATATAAGCCATACACCTTATATGAAGGTGACTACCACCCATTAGGTTGGTCCCCCATTTAGTTAATTGCTTAGACAACTCAGTTATTGCCACACTATTTGAACCAGCATTATCAACTGTAACAGTGAAAATTCGATGCAATCCCCACTCATTTAAGCACTTACTGATAGACTTTCCAAGATCTTCACCTCTATGACTAGAGATTGGACAAAAATTGATAATTCGTTTATGCAAAGTCTAATTTTTATCAATCCAATGAGCAATAATGACCATGTAATTGATTCTTTGAATGGAAGTCCAAGTATCCGTGGTTAAAGACACCCTTTGTTATGTTTCCTTAAAAATAGCCATCAATTTATGTTTTTCTTCATCAAAAAGATCAAAACAATCACGAGTCACAGTGGTACGGAAAGGAATGTAGAAACAAGGTTGTGCTACTTTCATAAATTGTTTAAAACCTTCCTTTTCAACAAATCTGAAAGGAAGTTCATCAATAATTACCATATGACACAAGGCCTTTCTACATTCTTCCTGGTCAAATTTCCATGGAACAACAACTACATCACCCTTGTTACCCCTTATCATTGGTTGAAATGCTAATCTTGATTGTTTAATATCAATATTATAAGACATCTTTAGGCATTTGGCTATATGAGTAAGCATTGACGTTGTACCATGTTCTTTTGTGTTAGCAAAATGCTCTTTCTTACAGTAGTTGCAAACACCCTTTTCATTTCCATCAGAATCAGTTTTACGAGAAAAATGATCCCACGCACGAGATCTTTTTTTCCTTCCTTTTTTTACTTGGGACTCAACAATTTGACTTTGACCTATTGCATTTGAATTAGAAGTTCCACTTTCACCAACAACCTTATCAATTATTATATTTTCATCCATGATACTTTCACCAAAAACTACGAAAAGACAACTTCTAACTTCTGAAATTTGAGCCTGTTCACCTATTAGAAATTAGACAACCAACAAATGACATTCAAAGGAGGAAGTTTTAACACCAATGCAAAATAGGTTGATACAAATGAACTCCACCATCGCAAAAATCATCCATTAGACCAAAATATAGTACACAAAATTTCATTATTCTCGCAGAAGTTTATGCTGTGATTTACTATCCCTAATTATGCATTTTGCACGTATTTATCATTGTATCGAACTACAAAATATATTGGCATTCCTCTAAACAGGTTCATTTACAATAAGGGTCGTTCAACATAGTCATCAAACACTGATGAACTTGGCTTGATATCAACACATCCCTTAGTTCTATTTAAGATATGATTTTAACTAAAAGCAGCCCCATGAATTACATCAAGTTTTGTGATCCTAAGGTCGACCAACGACATTAAAAGATCCAACACATTCTCAAAATACTAAGGTACCAAATCTGCGGGCACAGAGCTAAAATTTTCAAAACTCAGTACCATTTAATTGAATTTAAGCCTTGTTACAGAGTTTACTTTTTCATACTATTAAGGCACTAGGTTTGCGACTATTCTGGTTTGGACATCCTACTGGTAACTGGTTTGTAAAAGCAATTGCAAATCCAAGGACAACATGAACCTGAGAAGAGACCTAGGTACTTCTCTCAGTTCTACAGAGAAAACTACTCCAAAGACTATATAATTGATGATTACAATCTCGGGCAAGCAAAGAATACCCAGCACTCTCAAAAGCTGAAGTCTTATTTCATAAGCAAAAACCTCCGAAGTTAAGCAGTTACAGAATATCGTTAGTCGTTACCTTGGAGTTGCGTCCTCGTCTGAATTACTGAATGACTGGAGTGTCGTCACCTCGCCGGATGCCTGAGTGACTGGAGTAGTCGTCGCTTCGCCGCCGAACGCCTGAGTGAATGGAGTCAAGTCGCCGGATGCCTGAGTGACTAGAGTAGTCGTCGCCTCGCCGTCGGACGCCTAACTAACTGGACACTTGAGTGACTGGACGCCTCGCCGCCGATGCCTTTGGTGTTTGGAATTTGGAGAAACGAGAGGAGCTTTTCAAACTCCTAAAATTTAAAAACCCTAAGTCCCTAAGAGTGACTAAGACGATCCCTAACAAAGAACTGGAGAAGTGAGAAATGAGAATTGTGAAATTAGAATTAGGGAAAAAATTAGAAATAGAATAGGTCTTATCGGGGTATCGGGTACCTCGAAAATTTTCCTTCCTAACCCGACCCCTGAACCGTTAATCCAATAAAAAAATTTATTAAATCGAGCCCCGAACCAATTACCCAATAGGCCGACCCGTTAGCCCGATAAACCGAAAATCGGTTCGGGTTAATGGTTTGACCCAATTTTTGAATAGGCCTATTCTGAAGCAATACTTTCCACGAAGGTTGCCTACGCTCCTTAAGGTATGATCATAAAATGTATGTTACTCCTGGCTCGCAAAAGAATAAACCATGTACGGACCAAAAAAACTCATAATCTTGAACTACGATATGACTTGATCCTTTTCATCGAGGTACGTAGGAGCTTGGAGTAATCACTCTAAGCCCAGTCACATAAGTAAAAAAAAAAAAAAAAAAAGGGAGGGGGGGGGGGTTGGTGGAATTGCGTGTTCATCACACTAGCTCTTTAAAATTATATAGCTAGCACATGAGTTCAAATGCATCATAGATGAACAGAGAAGAAAAGTTAAGAAAGGCATCCTAGCTAATTTCAAAGGCGTATTTATAAAAATCCATAAAGGTTTTGACCATGATTTTTACAGATATTGCAGTTCTTAGAGTCTACTTCACAACGGACAAATCGGCTCGTGATTCAGAGGCTTCTATGCTAAGTTATGAATTTTCTACCATGGCCGCCAAAAGCTGAAAAAAAAGATCATCATATTTTGGAGTTTATCTGAGAAGACTTCAAAGGCCTATTTGTGAAAATCCATAAATAATTTGATCATGATTATTACACATATTGCAGATCTTGGAGTCCACTTTGCAATGAAAAAAGCGGCTCGTGATTTAGAGGCTCCTACGTCAAGTTATGAATGTTCTACCACGACCGCTCAAAGTTGTGAAATAGACCATCAGATTTTGGAATCAATTTGAGCAGACTTCAAAGGCATATTTGTGCAAATCCATAAAGATTTTGATCATCCTTTTTACACACATTGAAGTTCTTGAAGCCCTCTCCGCAACAAAAGAAGAAGCTTGTTATACAGAATCTCCTACATCGAGTCATAGACCTTCAACCATGATCGTTCAAAGTTGCATGTCAAACATGGTAGATTTGGAAGTCAACTTTGGGCTGATGAGTTCATTGGTATTAGATCAAGCAACTTGCAATTCAACTTGAGTTTTTTGATTGTGGTGGAGATAATTTTGTGTAATTCACTGATGCTTCAGTAAGTTACTCAAAATTAGAGGCATCTTTACCGCCAACATCAAATCAGGATACCCTTCGGATCAAAGTTCTATGTTGAAATGGTGTACCCACAAAGATCATGATGCTGACACTCCAAGTTCAAGAGACAAGTTTTTTTTGTTGTCAAGAGCACACAAAGTTGAGGAATTGACATTCTGGGCAAATAGTCAACTTGAAAATTTTATTCTCATCAAATTGGAGTGAATTTTGTTGTAACTTCTATAAATAGTGTTGTTCTTGATGCGCTCATCACAATGAGATAAGAACCTCATAGTTTCATCACTCTTACATCGAATTTTGGACTTCACACCAAAGACGTGTTCTTCACATTGAAACAAGAATCTCATAGTTTCAGAATTTGAGCTAACTTTGAAATGTATCTGTATTAATCTGGAAAGCTTTTGATTATGATTTTTACATATGTTGTACATCTATGAGTTATTCTTCCAAAGGAAGAAGAATCACATCATTTCAAGGCTCCTATGCTGAGTTATTGATTTTCTCCCAAACTTGCTCAAAGCTGAAGAGTTGAGCGAGATAGAATTTGAGCTAACTTTAAATATACATCTGTACTAATCTGGAAAGCTTTTGGCCGTTGTTTTTACATATGTTGTACGTCTATGAGTTATTCTTCTAACAGAACAAGAATCACATCATTTCAAGGCTCCTACGCTGAGTTATTGCTTTTCTCCCAAAGTTGCTCAAAGCTGAAGAGTTGAACTAGATAAAATTTGAGCTAACTTTAAAGTGACAGAAAATAAATTACAATCACAAATAAAATATGAAGAAACATATTTTTATTGATCAAGATTGTGAGTACAATTTTGTTCCTCCCTTGATTCTCCTCTCATAAGATTTATCCATGATTCGAGGGCCATTAGTGTCGTATTTATCGAACTAGGATAATTTAGATTTGACCTCTATATGAATATTCCATCAATTTTGTGGAATATTAGAGATATTCAAGATCTTTAAAAATACTCAAGAGTTTATAGGATATTTGAGTTCCATAGTGGGTATTCACTTCTCGGATAAATCCAGCTTCGATGAGCTTGTTGACCTCCGCTTCAATTTGTGTTACCAACTCAGGGCGAAACACTCGTTGTGACTGCTTTATAGGTCCTGTTCCATTTTTTATCCCTAAATGATGAATATTTATCTTGGGACTAAAGCCCATTATTTCTCCATACGACCAAGTAAAAACGTCTTTATACTCAACCAATAACTTGAAGTATTTCCTCTTTTCTTGTGGTGTAAGAAGTGCACTAATGAAGGTTGGGCGTAGATCTTCCAGAGTGCCAAGATTTAGTTCCTTGAGGTCGTCTATGGTTGATTTTACACCATCCTCTAGGTGAGAGGGAGCCTCTTTGACATCATCATTTGTATCATCAATGTGTGGACCTTCTTCCACTATTATGTGATAGGATGATTGCATCAAGTTTGAATCTTCCCTCTGATTTTCTACGAAGACTGTGATGACTTCTCCTTTCTCTTTTTTTGTTTTTTCATGAAACTGGTTGGTGAAAACAACATTGCTTCTTTTTACCTTCAATGAACCATCTATGGTAATTGACTATAAAGTCTTTCTTTTCATACTTGATGGGAAGACACTATGAATTTCTTTGTTATTGGTCACATCACAAAAATCTTGATTTTCATGCTCCAACGTCTTTCCTAATAATGACTTCCTTTTTGCTCTCAAGCGATGAAATACAGAGGTCTTTGAGGTGGTGGCATCTCCCTCCACACGTTCAAAAGATTCCTCTTCATCTTAGGGGCCCAATCTTTCAAATGCAGTGACATATGGTGTCAATCTCCCAATGCGTTCAAACACCGAAGTACGTCGTGGTGTTTTACCCTCCTTAGACTCTTTTGTTTTTTTCTACAGAGGTGTGGTGGGATGTAGTTATTTCCTTTTCCTTCGTAGATGAAATCCAAAAAGGCTCCAGCAAGCTTAATCCTAACCCAAACCTAGCAGTGGCGACATAATATTCCTTCTTTCTCAACCATATTTGAGACTTTGTAAGCCCATGTATCTTTTCATCAATGACTTCATCCTTGAGTTCTCCTAAGATTGTTCGACTTGAGAAGTTGTAACCTGATTTTTCAAATAATTTGAAGACCTTTTGATGAAAGTTCCCTTTTATCTTACCAACTAGGGTATTGCCTTTGGATGGATCCAAAGGGATAGACGGGACTTGTTCAACTGGGACAGTCATTTTCTCCTTCAAATCTTGGAATGTTGTGTGACTCAATTCTCTCCTTAGTGGGTGAACTTGTTGAGTACATTCCTCTAGTAGTGGTTGTCCATTTTTTCAACGTTCACGTGGAATGTAGTGAAAAATTGGCTTCTCGTTATCAATATTGGTTTGTATGTCTCCTTTAGATGGTGAAAGCTTAATAGAAACCTCTTATATTCTCTTCTTAAACATCTTGATAGCGGCCCATTGAACTTTACTATCCACGAGATCACTTGAGTTAGGTTGTGTAGGTTCCTCTATATTTGATCTTCCAGAATCTAAATAAAATTTTGCATCTGCAAAATAGACTCCGTCTCAGTGAAAGGATTGATGTCTGCATCAATTTTTACTACCTTTCCATCTTTCATATACTTCATGCATTGATGCAAAGTAGATGGCACCACTCCATTTTCGTGAACCCAAGGACGTCTGAGCAACAAGTTGCGTGATGTTTTGCCATCTATAACATGAATCAAAGTGTTTGATTTAACGTTGCCAATGGACAATCCTACGCGAATCTTCCCTATGGATCGTTGTCCTCCTTGATTGAAACCTTGGATCGTTAGGTTACTTTGGACAATTCATCAATAGAGATCCCAAGTTTTTTCAAAACAACTTTTGGCATGATATTGGTTGTCGAACCACCATCGATTAGTATGCGATTGAGATGTTGTTCCCAAATAGATCCTACAACAAACAAAGGTCTATTATGTAGCTTAGACTCTAACAACTAGTCATCATTTGTGAAGGAAATTGTAGCACAACATGGGGCAATTTTTTCATCAATTTGATGTTCTTGTGTTATTACTGGATTATGCTCTCGTTTGCTTTTCTTTGTTTCGTCTGTGCTAGAAACAACCTATGTTGCACCAAATTGACTACTGCGAAGTAATTTTTCAGGAAAGAATTCATCTAACATAATGGGCCTTCAAACCTTTTGCGATAAAAAACCATTGATCGTTTGGCTAATACAAGACTTGACGCTTTTTGATGGTTGTAGTTGATTCACATCACTCCTTATTGCTCTTGTTTTAGGAAGTAGTATCCAGAGAACTTCTTGATGCTCCTCTTCTTATGAGTAGCTAGAGTCCAACCATCAACTTCATTGTCATCTATCTCTAGTGAACCTTCAGAGGTTTTCTTTGGAAAATCAATTTCAATAGGTGTGAAACTTCTGAATTACAAGGAAATGGTGTTCGGCATAATTAGGGACCTTGAGCACTTCTTTTGATTGGTGCTACACTAGCATGATTCACCTCCAATGTTTCATCCATGTCAATAATGATTTTTCCTTCACTTACTAACATCATGATTTTCTCCTTCAAGATAAAGCATTTACTTATCGGGTGGTCAAGGACGTGATGGAACTTGCAGCATTTAGGATCACCAACTTCATTGATTTCTTGGGGCCTCTTTGATTTCGGAAGATCAATGATTTTCTTAGCTAGCAATTCATCAAGAATCATAGGTATGTCTGAATTCGGGAACGGGTAGACCTTGGCCTCTATTTTTTTTCAAGGTTGGACGTCACCTCTCCTCCTTCAGATATTGACTTGGGGCTTCCTGCTCTTTTAGTTTCTTCTTGGTGGTTAACTTTACAGAAGTTGGTTTCACCGCCATAAATTCCTTTGTATGGATTTTTGAGGTCATACCTTTCTTGAATTCCTTCTTTTCCTTTGTCAGATCAGCAAAAGGAGATGCCTTCCTATGACTTGCGATGCTCAACTCCATGTCATGCGCTATGTAGCAAGTTCCTCAAAAGTTCGCGGTTTGATTCCTTGTAGTCTGTATAGAAGTCCCCAATGCATACCCTAAATGCACATTTCCATAACAAATATTTTAGAAAGAAGATCTTTTTAGTCCAAACTCAATGATCTACAACGATTGATGTAATCCACCAGATGCTTGTGCTTTCTTTTCTTAGTGTCGGTCAACTCTATCATGTTTTCGGTTCGACGAGTAATGTAAAAACGATTAACGAATTCCTCCTCGAGTTGCTCCCAACTATCAATGGACTCGTGTTCCAGATCGATATACCAGTCAAATGCATTCCCTTTTAGTGAACGAACAAACTGTTTTACCAAAAGGTCACCATGTGTTCCAGCATTGCTACATGTTTCGACAAAGTGGGTGATATGCTGCCTTGGGTTCCCCTTTCCATCAAATTGTTGTAGCTTTGGTGGTTGATAGTTTGTTGGCATTGATAGTGAATCAGTCCATCTGGTATATGGCTTGGTGTAATACAAGGAACTTTCTAGTGTTTCGCCATATTGAGCCCTGATAGTGTTTGTTATCATGTCTTGCAACTGTTGGAATGTTGCAACTGAAGTAGATTGTTTCTCCTTTTGAAATTTTGACTTCGCTAGAGATTTCTCCATGTCCTTGTTTCATGCATCAAAACCAGGTGGACAAGTGGGGACATGACTTGACTCTCTGGGTGTGAATGTCTCCAACTTGCTCATAAGTTGAGCAATATGAAGATATTTGTCATCAACGAATTTTTTCAAGGCTTCAATAGTTTGATCCATCATTGCAAACTTCTCGTCCATGTCGGTTGAGTCAAAAATGCATTGACATTCATTGAAGTTGGAGAATCCAGTGAATCTTCAGATTTACCAAAGTTGGAGACAATTTGAGAAAATTCTCCAAAGAACACGGATGCAAGATTGCCCCTAGGTGTTGCAGTTATGACAATCGTATAAGAGTTGTTGTTTTTCATCGTCTCCAAAGAAGTGAAGTATACTGATCCATCGCCGATTGATCTTCCAATATGCTAGTTTCAACAACTCTCGTTCGTTACACTTCCCACTGTTTTTGAACTTATGCCGAGTAATC
This sequence comes from Solanum bulbocastanum, assembly GCA_037074985.1. Classification (NCBI taxonomy): domain Eukaryota; kingdom Viridiplantae; phylum Streptophyta; class Magnoliopsida; order Solanales; family Solanaceae; genus Solanum; species Solanum bulbocastanum. The sequence continues at coordinate 23,561,723 of CM073599.1, forward strand.
ATGCTAACATGACTAAGATCATCAGATACGACACCAGTAGAGTCTTTGTATGAAAAATCACTACTCCTTTTGAAGGCCATTGCAGTAGTTGACTTTGTAGTTTCTGGTTTGCAAGAGAAAAAGATAAAGAGCACAATCGTCCCACTGGGCATGCCAAATTTGTTCGCAACAAATTTCCATAAGCATTGAAAATTAACCTCAAGCAAAATAAATAAAAGAAAAATGTGTTTTTTTATTAATGAATCTTGTGAGTACAATTTTGGTGTTCTCTTGATTCTTCTCTCCTAAACTTCTCTGTGATCCGAGGACCTTCAGTAGTGTATTTCTCGAATGTAGAAAGATGTACCTCCTTGAGATGTATTTGATCTCTGGAAACGTCGGGAAGTACTTCGTCGTTTCATGTTGATCTCCGGGAAGAACTCTGTTGACCACTCCTTTGAAGAACTATGTAACTGGTGTTGTAGCGTTCTCCAATCCTTGCAGAATGCTTATTGAAGAGTTTTCTTAATGCCTAAGAATGTCATGTACATCTCCTATTTATAGTAGTAAGGGGTGGACAAGGTTGCACATGATTGGCCAAAGGATTTTATTTTGACACTTGGCGGATTATGATTAGTTCTTGCACTTGATTGGGAGTACCATCTCATTTTGACGCGTTACGCCACTTTATTGTTCTTGAATGCCTGGTCACTGTGACACATGACATGAGTTTAGGCTTCAAGGTGAAATTGATCTTAGATTTGAACATAATAAAATGGACTTATTTATTTGTAAAGCCCAAATTAATCATTCAGTCCAAATGAACATGGATTTAATTCAAATTTCGTATGAATTTAATCCAATAAAATTATGTGTCTACAATAACTTTTGAAAAATTGAACTTTTTAAAGTCAAACTTAAAAGACTCTTAAGTCAAAAGATAAAAAAATAGAGAGAGTCCTACTTTTTGACTTTTAACTTATTTTAAAGTCTTGTTAAACTTAGTTTAAGTTATTTTTAAATTTGTCAGACAGTCTTAAAAACTAAAAACAACTTAAAAGTATAACATCACAGTGTCATTGATGGAAGCTTACAATTATTTGGGAATATATTATTTGGTGATAATATTTGACATTGTTCTTATTGAGGTTGAACTCTTAAAAGACTTATCTTTTGATGCAAAAGATAAAAGGTCTATTAAATGTAAGGTCTAAATTCCACTACATATAATATATGTATAGTTATTTATATGCATATGTTTTGGTATATAAATTCTTTCAATCTCATGAGTCATGACATTGATCATTGATTCCAACAATAAGAACCATGCGTTTGGTTTTTTTAGTTTCTGAGTAGACATTAAACTCAAGGTTGTGTTTGTTAAGGATGGAAAACATTATACCCGGTACTATTTGAAAAGGTTTAAAAATACCCCTTATTCATTTATTTGACTAAAAATACCCTTCTATTCATGTTCACTTCTACCCTTAAAACTAACCGCCATTTTTTATTTTTTTTTATTTATTACCTGGCTCCTCCCTATTGGACAAAATTAAAACCCTCACACACCAAAAATCTTCCTTCCAAAAAGATCTGCATACTGTTGGGCTATTTGGTAGTTACGTAGGCAGAAATCCAAATCACTAATCTAACAGTAAATCGAATAAAAATGAACCAAAAACCTTTTGGATCAACAGAAAGATTCCCAGAATTGAGAATTCAACAGTAAAACGACTATGTATTCCTGGTGATCATCAGATAATTACTTGTTGATGGAGGGTGGTGGCATGTTCTACAATTAATCTTATGGGATGGGGTTTAATTTTGTCCAATAGGGAGGAGCCATGTAATTAATAGTATTTAAAAATAATTAAAAAAAGTGGATAGAAGGGTATTTTCAGCTCAATAGATAAATAAAGAGTATTTTTAAACCTTTACAAATAGTAAATGAGTAATTTTTGGCCCTTTTCTGTATATCGAATAGAGACAACGGACTTCTCATAATAGTTGTCCACATTACTAAAAATAGTTATATCAAATTATTTGTTACTCTCTTTGTCCCTAATTACTTGTCCACTTTTCCTTTTTTAGTTGTCCAAACAAATTTTTTTTACCCATTATACCCTGAATTAATTGCTTTGAAAAGATATAACTTTTTGAAAATCTTACGTTTTTAATTCATCCACTTCATAATTAATATGGGTAAAACGGTAAATTCACTATGTCAATCCTTGTTTTCTTAATAGGTGTATCAATTCAAAAGTGGACAGGTAATTAGGGACAGAGGGAGTAATTTTCAAAACCACGAGAGAATTAATTACGTTTTTTTTCATTTTACCCTTACAATTAATTCATTTTTAAAAGTGTAAACAAGCTGCAAAAAAGTTTATTAAAGAGTAAACTAATACTCTCTCCGTTTCTAAATAAGTGTTGCTTTTAATTTGGACAAACCTATTAAAAAACTACTCATTCCTAGAAAACAAATTGTGTTTTGACTAATCTACCCTTAATAAATACCTTGAAAAATGTAACCCTTAGTAGTTTCTTAATTATGTAAAATGTTCTTTATCTAAAGAATAGTAAATGGTCAAAATTACCTCTGAACTGTACGAAATAAACCACTTATATCATCTGTGACATTTTGGGATAAAAATGTCTCCCTTGTTATTCCATGAAACCACAAATACCCTCAAGAGTTAACAACCCAAATTTTATTGACATGACAAGCCACATGAGACTAATTCATCGACATAAGTGTTGCCAACTTGGATTAATTATAGAGATGAGTGTCAAAACACACCTAAACTATTTCCTTTTTTTGAGTTTCATACCTAAACTATTTGGCGTGTGAGTTTCTTACCTAAATTATCACTTATTACTTTCAGAAACATACCTCAGTGGTGTGTGTAATACACTCTCTTTTATTTGCAAAAACCTTGCCACATCGACAAAATATTCTATTTTGACAAAAAAAAAAACTATTAATATTAGTTAAAAGCTAAAGATTAAAGTAGTACTATCCACAAAAAAAAAATTATTTTTTTAAAAAATAAAATTTAAAATGTTTTTCTCATCTCACTCCACCATCTCCTCCCCTCCCCTCTCCCCCCCCCCCCCCCCTCAATAATCCCCCCATCCTTTTATTTTTTAAAATGATTTTATAAAATAATTTTTAAAAAATTAGATCTCACTCCCTCCGATTCCTTCCTAAAAAAGTTGATATTATTTTTTTAAAAAAAATAAAATAAAATTCTACCCCACCCCATCTAATTCTCTGCTCCTAATTTTTTTTTTTTAAAATATTTTTCTTATTTAGTGTTAGATGTGTACATATATTTTTAGGAAAACATTTTTTTCTACTTGCGTACCAAATATAACAAAAATAAAATTATTTTAAAAAAAGTCTTGTGGTAAGTGAAAAAATACTTTTCTAAATATATATATAATACAAAACAACAAAAAAAAAATTAAAAGCATATTATTTTACGGGATTTGGGGGTGGGGGGGGATGAAGTAAAAAAAATTTAAAAACTGTTCTAGAAGATTTTTTTTTAAAAAAAAACTAAAAAATTGGGGTTCGGGGCGGGGGGATGGGGGGTACGGTGAGATGAAGTGGTGGGGTGAGAAAACTATTTTACATTTTATTTTATAATTTTTTGGGGGAATAATAATACTTTAATCTTTAACTTTAACTAATACTAATAATTTATTTAATTTTGTCAAGGTGGAATGTTTTTTCCATGTGAAGTGTGATGCGACAATTTTCTTAAATAAAAGAGATAGTATATTACACACACCATGATAAGAGTGTAATGAAAGAGAGATATGTGTTTCTCAAACTAATAACTAATAATTTCGGTATGAAACTTACACTATTAATAATTTAGATATGAAACTAGAAAAAAAAGGGATAAATTCAAGTGTGTTTGACCCTTATCTCTTGATTATAGTTGGCAACACTTTTAGTTCATATGTAAAGGAAATAGTGAACAACTAATATGGGGGAGCAATTATCATTTTTAGTTTTCTTGATATGTTAAAGTAAAAGTAAAACCTATTTGAGAAATACTAGATAAGTAAAAGTAATCAAAGGAAGTATCTCATTTCTTTACTTTATATATCACAACTTTGACCAAAACTTAGACAATATATCAACTTTGACCAAAACTTAGACAATATGAATCCAATTGCTAATATTATTTAAAATCCGAAGTAAATGGTTAAAAGTTCTCTCTCCTACTAAACAGGTACATTTTTCCGTCATACCAAACACACCTAGATAACAAAGTTAAAACTGAAACTCATTGATACAGGGGAAGCTGAAATCTGCATTTTGAAGAAACAAACTCTTAAGTTCTTGTCAGTATATTTCTGGAATGAGAATATTCTCAATTGCTCTTCCTCGTGACGACTGACGAGGAATAGTACGTGAATGGTGGTTGGAATCATTCCTCTAAACAAAGAAAAAAATAGTTTCATCATGTAAGTTAGGCAAAGAAATCAAGTTTACATATAGCAGAACACTACTAAGTTTTTGCCCCTAACAAATTCATAGATAAAACCTTAAAAGATTTCATGCCCTGCTGTTACAGTGACTCTTCTCTGCTTTTGGAATGTACACGGCTAATCAGTAACGCTAGCACGGATGTTGAATCTATCCATTCATGAAGAAATTAAATTATACCATTACTTGACCATCTACCAAATTACCTTTGATGTTGTTCACCTCTTGGCTTTGATTTCTTTTTTTCATCCTTCGTTCTTGATGTTTTAACTGCAGATAATGAATCAATGACATTAATCTAATTGATGATTTAAACAAAACAGCCAAAAAATGAGAAAAATTAAGGTAAGAATTTTTAACAGGAAATTGATGGAAGACTTGTGTCTAGACATGAATGGATGCCAATGGTGTATATTTCACTCTTTGGTTGATATAAATATATAATGTTGAAAAATACCATGAAAAATATCCACGTATAAATAAGACCAACTAATAGAAAGGACAAAAACGGATTAATGCAAATTCCACACAACTAACTGGATGCCTCAAAAGAAAATGTGTAATGATTAAAACAGGGAACTTTCTTCTTTATGAAAAATAAGTGATAAACCAATGCAACCATGAAGTTCCTTTCCTATGTGTTTCAGAACCCCACTAGTTGTTGGGGTTGACTCTAATGAGAGAGTTAATGTTATGATATTATTGCTAGGAATGGGACTTAAGAGTTGAACCCTATGTTGTGTGTCCCACATCGGTTACATGTGGAACGGAAGTGGGGCTTATATAGCCTTGGGTTCTCTCCCACCTTAATAGCCAGCTTTTAGGGTGTGGTTCTACTACTAAGGTTGTATCAATGGTATCAGAACCACCCATCACTCTCCATGCCCACTGTGCCTTGGATGGTGACGCCGGTATGGCAGTGTTTGGCCGGGGCAAGCAATGTCTAGCGCACAGCTGTTGAGGACGACGATGCAGAGCGTGGTTGTTTGTTATGATATTATTGCAAGGAATGGGACTTGAGTTCCACATCGGTTTAATGAGGAACTGATGTGGGGCTTATATAGCCTTGGGCTCTCCCAACTTGATAGCTATAAGATAAACTGACTAAATGAACCCCACTTCCTCCAGCAGATATGGGCGATGAAACAATGTGTTTCTCTTCACTTTTAATATGAGCTCATATATGGATCATGTAGAAGCACAAAACACCATCTAAATCATCGTAAAAGGAAGCTAGCAACAATAGAATGCACCTTTGATATTTCTGACTGCATTTTTAACTTGCGATCGAAAGCAACAATCAGACAGAAAAGTATCTAAGTCTATTTTCACTTGATAATATGGCAAGTAATTGCCTTTGTTTGGGATACCACTATACCTATAGATTGGATTGGCATGCTATGGCTGAAGGTTTTGGTTTTATCTTTAAAAGAAAGCTATTTATAAATGAAAATAAAAGTCTTTTATTGATTAAAGTAGTTTTGACTGGGGATCTGTTTCTTTACTTGTATTTATCCTCACCTCTTCCTGCATTGACCAATGTTTACAGCATGCATGCATGCAGCATTTTTGTTCTTAAAGTGGGCTGTGGTGTTTGGCACTCATGTAGCTTAATACCTTGATCTATAATGCACCTGCATGATATTTACTGTTAATACCAATGGAGCGGATAGATACAAAGACTAATAAAACAATGGAACCATTTATAGGCAGGAAAGGTAGTAAAATAGTGGAAAGAGAATGAAATGAAAAAAAAATTAAACAAAGAAGTTTCACCATACCAACTCAATGAAGAGCATATTGGTGTCATAGCTTCACCATACCAACTCAATGAAGAGCATATTGGTGTCATAGCTTCACCATACTAGCTCAATGAAGAAGAAGAGGCAAAACAAGAGAGGGAGAACAGGGAGAAGAAGAGGAACATCCATGTCCTCAACACACTCCAGTCACCTTGATCTGAATTCTAGTATGTTATCCACAAAATCTCTTTTTTCGTTTTTGATAAATACTACGTAAATTTCTTTTATGGTTTCCTTAAACTTTTCTTTTCACTTTGACCAGTTTGCTGTTTGTTCTGATCTTTCGCTATATACTATCTTCTTAAATATTAAAGAATAGTATATTTTTGGCAGACATTTCCAGTCTAGTGTTAGATTGTATTCAAAATGATAATGATTCTCTGTGATTCTGGTCAATTCTACTTCATAATTAACAGATTCATCAATTGCAGGGTTGACTTAAATAACAGAAAGAAAGAAAGACCTGCAAATTTACATTCATAAAAGTGGTAAATTACATTCTTTAACATATTATGATTATATAATGGTTTCTGAAAAGTTAAACTCCAATGATGCAAAATAGAGGACATTGAACATGCACTATTCATCACAAATAGGGGGTATATACCATGAATGGTACTGAATGCTAAGCACCAAAATCAGCCCATATACTGGAATTTAGTCTTTTACTTGGCACAAGATAAACAATATTTTCCTACAATTAGTATTTGCCCCTAATACGAGTAAGATGGTCCTTTGTTCACTTTATCAATAATATAAGCTAGTGAAAGGTCAACGCTAAGGAGTAGAACAGTTCATAAAGAAGAAATTCCTAACAAAGACAAAGAATTTTTAATTTTAACAGTACAACAATAGCAAGTAAAACAGTTAGACATATTGCCACCGGAAAAGAAATAGTGGACATCAAGAGCAAACACAAACATTATAATCCTTAATCATTGACTGGGTCAGTAACAGGGACATCCAAGTATGATACAACAGAAGGCCATTACCTGGATGCCTGCTCCTTTTCGTTTCATTCAAAGTTAACACATTTAGAACTGGTACTCATCTTAACTTATGCAGGAAACTCTGCTTTAAAGAGACTTCAAGCTTTAGACTTCCCTTTGTCAATGCTACCAGATGGAACGACTCAGGATATCTCACTTAATCAGGATATATCTCTCTTTTCAGATCTTGCCAGACTTCAAGGCCTTTAGGATGAGGATTTACATAAGTCTTCATGAATAATTTCTCTGAGGAAGCTATGATAGTGCTCAAAGACAATGTTGGGTCCACTTTTCCTTGATCTTTGAGCCAATTATACATTGAAAACCTAAGTGTGGTTCTTGGAATTGTGTAGTTTAGGTAGGATGGAAACGAAACTAAAGTAGACAGTGGAAGACCCAATTTATTCAATAGAAAATAAATCTTTGCCTCAAGTACCTCTTTCCTTTGATTGAGTATTTGCGGATATATTTTCAGCACTGAAGCAACATGCTTTCGATCCAAACCAGCATTTACCAAACAATCAAACCTCTCTTGGAGCTCCACCCCTTTCCCTCGAAATAATTTGAGCGCTTTCTCCATTTCACTCGAGTTCTCAGCAAAACCCAAATCCAAAAGGAACTTAGTTTTCATCATTTTGGATCTTAGCTCCTCCTCAGCTATTGGTAACCGTTCAACTTTGGCTCCACGAACCAAATTCCTCAAAAATTCTGGATTCTCCTTGATCACACTACAAAGCCGCTTCTTCCCTGTATTCAGGGTAGTTAGCAAGCTTGTAACTTTCTTCAAAACACATGAGCCTAGCAATGTAGGGTATGAATGAATAATATTTCCAATCTCTAAGACAGGCATCTCAATTTCAATCAAGAACTGGTAGCATTGCCTCATATTGAAAACAAATGTGGTTATTGGAATTTGTGGGAAGTGTAGAAATACATCAAGTAATTCGGGTTTCTGAATACCAAATTTCAACCAGAATCCAATTAGCGAAAATGTAGTACGACCGGAACAATCAAACAGAAGACCAGAAACTTGACAAATTAATTTTCCTAATTGTTGATCAGTCAAGCCCAACCCGTTCAAGAAGCATATGAGCTCGAATAAGTGGCTCCAATCAATAGAATTTCCATTCAATTGCTCCACAATCCAACTATATTCAACTCCTGTTTTCTTTAATTCCTCAACAACTTGAAAAAATTCCTTGTGTACATTCCCAATCAAAAGATGAGGACTTGCACTAACAAGCTTAACAACAATAGACTGATCTATCCCAACCCTGTGAAAAGAAGCAAGTTTCAAGTCCAAAACTCCAGAATCATATCTAAAAACTTCTGGAGCTTCAGCAAAAATCCTTCCTATCTTATTTCTTGAAATACCATAATTACACAAGATGTGATAGTTATCAAGCAACCTATAATCATCATTCAAAAACATGAGATCTCTAGGTAGAAATGGCAAGTACTGACAAGGTTTCAGACCAATGCTCTCAAAGAATGGCTCAAATTCATTGATTGGATGATATCGCAAGAATCGAGTTAAAGAACGTCTAATATCATTTTCATTATCAATTCTTTGTAATAAGTTGGAAAGAAAAATAGGTGAGTTTTTACTCATATGTTCAGCATCCATAAACTGCAAACTTCTAGTGGAATGCAAGTAGTCTAGCAAAGCAGCTTGTGCTTCTTTCTTCACTGCACGAGGTGTATGATATTCTTCTTCTTCTTCCTCTTCTTGTTTCAATTTAGATTTTTTAGCAGTTGCATAAAACCTAACCTTTTGGGAGGAACCAAAAAAGGGTTTAGAATTGTTAAAAACATAACCCCATTTGAGAATTAATGGAGTTATCAGTTTCTGCAAATGCTTCATCAATGGAAAGAGAAGGAGAAATCTCTCTATGATTTCAAGAAATTACTTCACTTTCGATTCTGCGGGAAAGGATTTGAGTTGGCAAAGTAAGAGCACAAAAGTGTTTTGCAGCTGTGCTAGTTTTAATACAGGGAGTCGGGTCAATCATATTCCAAAAATAGAAGAGAAAGGGCAGCTAGAGATGGCAGGCAATGGGATGGGGTGGGGTGGGTTCAAGGTTATGCAAGGTGGAGTGAGTTTAAGATGGCACGGAGCACAGCAAATTGCGGATATATGCGATTTTATGTAGGTTAAAATTTAATTTTTACCTTTTATATATTATAAGAGTGATAAAATATTATTTATTAAAGATAATTTCTTTAAAGCTACTAAAATATTTAAAATAGTAGATGAAAATAGTTCAACAAAAAATGGGAAAAAAATAAATATACACCCGAAGTATCGTAAATGGTATGCAGATATCCTCTGTCATACTTTTGAGACATTGATGTCCCGTTGTCCAAAAACTAAAGCATATATGTAACACCCCTAAATACTAAACAAGAGTCACATGCCGATTTACCATTGCTTAATTACTACAATATATTTTACTCTCATTTTGGGAACTTGAAATGTAGTGATAATTGCTAACTTGCTTAAAATAAATTGTATTTGTAATTTAAGGGTTTGTATTGGGGTATTTACATAATAGTCTAATTAGAATTATGTATAATTTTAAAAGGAAGTGAAAGATATATATATATATATATATATATATATATATATATATATAGGTGTATAGGTATGCATTTTGGGCAGCACACAACTATTTAGGCATCCTTGAGTTAAATTCGGTTCCTTCAAGTGTAAGAACTTTAGAACCTTAGTTAACCATTTGTTCTTTAAAATCACAAGAGAAAAACTTGGTCCTTTTGGCTGGAATTCGAGACACACTTAAGTGATGAAATATGTTTTTGAGCTGGGTAGTGTTTAGTATTTTGATCATAACTTGTTTTATAGAACTTCGTTTACAGTGCGTAAATATGATTTGGAAAGCTAATTCGTATACCTACAACTCTTATCTTTATGTAAAACTCTAATTTAGCTGTTATGAATTCGAAATATGGGACGCAACATAGGACAAGTTCTTTTATGGACAACTGTTAGTGTTTTGAATATATCTATTTTTACAAAATATATTTTGCGGTGATTCTTGTTTGGTTGCAACCTTAAGAGATGTACCTACATCTTTCACGAAGGTTATAAAGTCTATTTTTGCCGTTTTTCTTTTCAAATCTAAGTTGCAACAAGAGGTACTAGGTTGGCCAGAATCACTGTTTTGGGACCATAGTCGTAGTTGTATAGGCTAAGCTTACTTGTGATGATAATCCTATTTTATTTCGACAATATTGAGATATTAGGAATTAAAGAAGTTATTTAATTGTATTTTTAAGGTTGTATGTACTTGTGAACAAGTTGAGGACCTTGATACGTTGTTGGTCTACGGTTTGAACTCGGGAAGTTGTGTTGGACTGTTTCTACGCTAAAGTATTGAGGATTGTGCATAAACTTTTGGTTGCACGCTTTTAAATGCTGGTATATCTGAAAGTTAATCTTGGTACCTTGGTTACCTCTTGTCACTTTGCATTGTCGTAGTGGTATCCTTTAAGGCGTTAAGGACGCTTGTGTAACTCGCCCTCTTGTACGGATTGTTTGATCACTTGGAACTCTTGTTGGGACCTTGTCCTTCTTGTGGTTGTGACTTTGTCATTATTGGCATGCCTCTTGATTCGGATCATTTGTCATCTTAACCTTGGATTTTTAGTCCGTCTTAAGAATGGAAGTTGTCCATTTTAAGTACGAACTAGAAAGCCATTTTTAATATGGTTCTTGGTTCTCTTGATTATTGGGCTTTGACCCTTCTTGATACCTGATTGTGCTTGGTATGACAACATGATGTATATATTAGGCGAGCCTTGTTATTGAATCTTTTGGAAAATGGTGCTATGAGCGTTCTTGACATTTGGATCTTTAAATATCGAACTTGATACTCTTTATATATTGTTACTTGATTTATTTATTATGTTTCAATTGTGCTGCTCATGATTTGAGAAAGGTAGCTTGGTGAATTTTGAGGGTTCCAAACCTATAGTTTTACACCACTAAGCTATATGCTTAGCGATAGTTGTTTCTATCGTAGAGAATGATCGAGAGGAGGCATAAAGCTGGCCATTGGAGTTGGAGATTTTGAGAGCCTTAAGGAAAATCACATTTGCATATAGGAATTCATATTTTGTATAAACTTTGAGACATATACATAATCTATGTGTTGTATATTTATATGAAATTTTGAGGGCTAATTTGATCATGTCACCATGGGTTGTAATATAAGTATGGCTATATGTTTTGTTCATTGGGGGTGTGTAAGTCGAAGTCTTATAATATATTAAATTTACTACTTGTTTAGAATGATTGTACAAAGCATAAACCACCTAGTTTGGGCACTCGAAAAGTTTGAAATATTTTTCTTATATATTATTTTCTTTTACTAGTATGAGGACAATATATGCATAAAAATCCCGTGAGTTATTGGCTTATATTATTTTCGGAAGGGTCACTACAACTGTTTGTATCAGAGCCTAGGTTTGTGGTTCTAGAACCTTTGCAGTGAATTACTTGTATACTTGTTCGCTTTCGAAAAAGGTTTTAATTGGATTATTTGTTCACTTACATGGTTTATAATATTTTTATCGCATGTAGAGTGCATATGCATCATGTACATGTCTCTAATGCAGTGTGATCTTCCCTTTTGAAGATATTAAGTTATGGCCTCTTCTTCTGACCGACCTATGGAAGCTACTCGTGAAGGTTTGGGTGCCTCTGTTTCCCAACCTCATGCACTAGAAGATGTTGGAGAACCTTTCTCGGATCAATATGTTCCCCACACTAGTGAGTTTGAAGTGGGAAACCATCAGGGTGTAAGAGCTGGTTCACATCCTCACATGAGTCGTGGTACTCAAGCCATAAATCCTCCTTTTCAACAAATAGTTGAATTCTTCCACCACATGGCTGAAGCGATGCATGATCCCAACGAGATTAACATTGAGAAAATAAGGAAAATGGGTGGAGTGGAGTTTGAAGGCACCGCTAATCCCACAGATGCTGAACAATGGCTAGAGCGCATGGAGAGGGTATTTGAGCAGTTAGAGTGTTCAGATGTTGCCAAATTTAAGTATGTTGTTTCACTATTACAAAATGATGCTTACGATTGGTGGGTAAGTGTTCCGAATGTCAAGGTAAAACCTCTTGTTCTTACTTGGGATGATTTTTTTAGGAAATTTCGTGTGAAGTATGTCCTACCTGCTTATTATGATGCAAAGAGAAAGGAGTTTTATAATTTAAGGCAACGAGGCATGTTTATTGCTGAGTACCAATAGAAGTTTCTAAGGCTCTCTCGTTATGCTGGAGGTATTATTAAAGAGGAAAAAAACAAGTGTAGGAAATTTGAAGATGGTTTAAATGATTCCATTAAGAAGAATGTGGCGATCCTGCAACATGAGAACTTTTGTAAGTTAGTGTCTGCTGCTTTTACTTGGGAACGACTTGATAAAGAAGAAGCTAATCAAAATGAAAACAAATTCCGAAAGCCTAGACCAGATTTTGGAGGTCCATCCAAAGGGGAAAGGTTTGATGATTCTAATGTTGGTAGTGTTAACAAGCCACCCCAACAAAGGCAAAACAAATCAGAATTTTCTACAGCTAACACTCCAAATTATGGCCAAGGCAAGCCTCGTGTTCCCACTTGTCCACAATGTGGAAAGAATCATTTTGGTACTTACAGGAGATCTTCTGGTGCATGTTTCAATTGTGGTAGCTTTGATCATAAAGTGAAGGATTGTCCTAATCCTAATAATTCTCGTTCCTTGAAAACTAAAGTCTCAATTCATAAGCCTTCTATTAATCTTCCTCAAACTAATGAAGGTCCAAGACCTAAAAACACCCAAGTGGTAGGGGCAAGTAGAGCAAATAAAGCTAGTGGAACAAGGGCTACTGCACACGTTTATGCTATGAGGCAGAGGGAGGATAAAGATGGAAAAGACGTGGTTATCGGTAAATTTCACTTATTTGGCTTATGTGTGTTTACATTGTTTGATCTTGGTTCTACACATTCGTATCTTTGTTCATCACTTGCTCTTCTTGAAAACGTGAAATCTGTGAGACTTAATTTTGATGTGCTGGTCGAAAGTCCTTTGGGTTATCAAGTTGTGTGTAATCGAGTTCACCAAGATTGTCCCTTCGTGATTCAAAATCTAGTCTTTTTTGCGGATTTTATCGAAATTCCCTTCAAGGATTTTGATGTTATTATCGGGATGGATTGGCTTTATAAATATCATGTAGTGGTAGATTGTAGGTCTAAGCATGTGACTTTTAAAGATCCTACATTTTCACACATCATTGTACAAGGTGAAAGATCATTGACATCTAGTATTATTTCTACGGCCTTGGCAATAAAGTTGATGCGTCAAGGTTGTGGGGCATACCTTGCTCACAGAATTGATACACAGTTGGAGAGTCCTGGTATCAAGGACATACATGTTGTATGTGATTTCCCAGAAGTCTTCCCAGAAAACCTTCCTGGATTGCCCCCGAAAAGAGAGGTTGATTTTCCAATCAAGCTTATTCCTGGATCTACCCCTATTTCTATCACTCCTTATAGAATGACTCCGGCAGAATTAAGAGAATTGAAATCTCAATTGCAAGAACTTCTTGAGAAGGGTTTTATTCGACCCAGTGTTTCTCCTTGGGGATCCCCTGTTTTTTTCATAAAGAAGAAAGATGACACTCTTAGGCTTTGTATTGACTATAGATAATTGAACAGAATAACAATCAAGAATAGATATCCACTACCAAGGATCGATGATTTGTTTGACCAACTGAAGGGGGCTAAAGTATTCTCAAAGATTGATTTAAGGTCTGGATATCACCAACTGCATGTTAGAGAGAAATATATTCCTAAAACTGCTTTTAGAACTCAGTATGGTCATTATGAATTTTTGGTGATGCCATTCGAATTGACAAATGCTCCTGCGGTATTCATGGATCTAATGAACTGAGTATTCAAGCCTTATCTTGATCGGTTTGTGGTTATCTTTATAGATGATATTTTAATATTTTCCAGAAGTAGTGAAGACCATGATAAACACTTCCGAATTATTTTGCAAATTTTGAAGGAGAAGGAACTTTATGCTAAACTTTCCAAATGTGAATTTTGGCTTGATGAAGTGAAGTTTCTGGGACATACTGTATCGACTGAAGGCCTGAAGGTGGATCCTAGTAAGATACAAGCAGTTGTTGAGCGGAGACCTCCCAAAAGTCAAACCGAGGTAAGAAGTTTCTTAGGCTTAGCAGGATACTACAGAAGAATTGTGAAAGGCTTTTCCATTATCGCCTCTCCATTGGCTAAACTCTTGCAGAAGGAAGTGAAGTTTACTTGGAATGACAAATGCCAAGAGAGCTTTGAAACTCTCAAATCATTGCTAACTTTAGCACTTATACTTACTCTACCAATTGAAAGGAAGGAGTATGTAGTATACAACGATGCTTCTCACAATGGTCTCGGATGCATTTTGATGCAAGAAAGGAAAGTTATTTCTTATGCCTCTCGGAAATTAAAACCACATGAATTGAATTATCCTACCTATGATCTTGAACTTGCTGCTATAGTGTTTGCTTTAAAAACATGGCGGCATTTTTTGTATGGAGAGAAATGTCATATATTCACTGATCACAAGAGCTTAAAGTACTTGGGTACTCAGAAGGAGCTAAACCTTCGACAACGTAGATGGCTTGAACTTATCAAGGATTATGACTGTACGATTGATTATCATCTAGGTAAAGCTAATGTGGTTGCAGATACCTTAAGTCGAAAATCTTCGCAAGCATTTCTTTGAGTCCTTTGCCCTTGCTCCTTGAGTTAAGAGCCATGAATATTTGTTTCACACTTGATTCAAATGGTTCAGTTATTGGTAATTTCCAAGTAAAACCAATATTACTTGAACAGGTGAAAGAAGCACAAAAGTTAGATAAGAAACTTGTAAAATTGTCCCGAGAAGTTCAAAATGGGGAAAAACTTGATTTTACATTAACAGAGGATGGTGTCTTATTTTATCAAGATAGAATATGTGTCCCTAATGATGACAAATTGAGGAGAGAGATACTGAGTGAAGCACATACCTCACCAATATGCAATGCATCCTAGGGGTACAAAGATGTACCAGACCATTAAAGAAAATTATTGGTGGAGTGGTATGAAGAGAGACATTGCGGAGCTCATTTCTAAATGTTTGGTTTGTCATCAAGTAAAGGCAGAACATCAGGTCCCAGTTAGTTTACTACAGCTCCTGTCGATGCCGGAATGGAAATAGGGGAGAATAACTATGGACTTTGTCTCTGGACTTCCTCGCACTCAAAGAAATTATGATGCAATATGGGTAATTGTGGACAGGCTAACCAAGAGTGCTCACTTCTTAGCAATCAGGATGGATTACTCACTTAAGTGTTTAGCTGAATTGTACATTAATGAGATCGTAAGACTACATAGGATCCCTATGTCTATTGTATCTGACTGAGACCCAAGGTTTACATCTAGATTTTGGGGTAGCTTGCAGGAAGATTTGGGTACTAAGCTGAAATTTAGCACTTCGTTCCATCCTCAGACAGATGGCCAGTCGGAAAGAGTGATACAAATTTTGAAGGATATACTTCGAGCTTGCATTATGGATTTTGATGGTAGTTGGGACCAATACTTGTCTTTGATAGAATTTGCTTATAATAATAGTTATCAATCGAGTATTGAAATGCCTCCCTTTGAAGCTTTGTACGGAAGAAAATACCGGACCCCTCTTTGTTGGAGTGAAGTTTGTGACAAGAAACTTATTGGTCCTGAAATTGTGAAACAAATAGAGGACAAGGTAAAAATTATCAGGATCGTCTAAAGATTTCTTCAGATAGACAAAAGTCGTACGCTGATCTTAAAAGGCGTGACATTGAATATCAAGTGGGAGATAAAGTATTCTTCAAGGTGTTTCCACGGAAAAAAGATATGAGATTTGGCAAAAAAGGAAAACTTAGTCCCCGATTTATTGGACCTTATGTGATACTTGAAAGGGTTGGACCAGTTGCATATAAATTGGCTTTGCCACCTGAGTTGGACAAGATCCACAATATCTTCCATGTTTCTATGCTCTGAAGATATCGTTCTGATCCATCTCATGTTCTTCCAGTTGAATCTATTGAGGTTAATCCTGACTTGATGTATAATGAAGAACCTATTTTAATTCAAGCTCGGCAAGTGAAACAACTTAGAAACAAGAAAATCCACTTAGTAAAGGTACTTTGGAGGAACCATTCGGGAAAAGAAGTTACCTGGGAGAGAGAAGAAGACATGAGGACCCAATATCCTCACTTGTTTCAGGACTAGTGTAAGGTAAATTTCGAGACGAAATTTCTTTAAGTGGGAACTAAATACTAACCAAGAGTCACATGTCGATTTACCGTTGCTAAATTACTACAATATGTTTTACTCTCATTTTGGGAACTTGAAATATTGTGATAATTGCTAACTTGCTTAAAATAAATTGTATTCGTAATTTAAGGGTTTGTATTAGGATATTTACATAATAGTCTAATTAGAATTATGTATAATTTTAAAAGGAGGTAAAGGATATATATATATATATATATATATACAGCCTTAAGGGACAGTTGTACAAGGATAAACATCACTTGTGTGTGACTATATATTTTCACACCTCCTTGAGTTAAATTCGGTTCCTTCAAGTCTAAGAACCTTAGAACCTTAGTTAACCATCTGTTCTTCAAAATCACAAGAGAAAAACTAGGTCCTTTTGGCTGGAATTCGAGACACACACTTCTCTTTGGTAAGTGATGAAATCTGTTTTTGAGCTGGGTAGTGTTTAGTATTTTGATCATAACTTGTTTTATAGAACTTCGTTTACAGTGAATAAATATGATTTGGAAACATAATTCATATACCTACAACTCTTATGTTTATGTAAAACTCTAATTTAGCTATTATGGATTTGAAATATGGGACGCAACATAGGATGAGTTTTGTCCAGAGTACGAAATTAGGAATCCTGTATGGACAACTGTTAGTGTTTTGAATATATCTTTTTGTACAAAATATATTTTGTGGTGATTCTTGTTTGGTTGCAACCTTAGAGATGTACCTACATCTTTCATGAAGGTTATAAAGTCTATTTTTGCCGTTTTCCTTTTCAAATCTAAGTTTCAACATGAGGTACTAGGCTGGTCAGAATCATTGTTTTGGGAGCATAGTCGTATTTGTACAAGATAAGCTTACTTGTTATGATAATCCTATTTTATTTCGACATTATTGAGATATTAGGAATTAAAGAAGTTATTTAATTGTATTTTTAAGGCTTTATATACTTGTGAACAAATTGAGGACCTTGATACGTTGGTTGATCTACTGTTTGAACTCGCGAAATTGTGTTGGACTGTTTCTACGCTAAAGTATTGAGATTTATGTTTAAACTTGTACTTGCACTCTTTAACTGCTGGTATATCTAAAAGTTGATCTTGGTACCTTGGTTACCTCTTGTCACTTTGCATTGTTGTATTGGTATCCTTTAAGTCGTTAAGGACGCTTGTGTAACTCACCCACTTGTACGGATTGTCTGATCACTTGGCACTCTTGTTGGGACCTGATCCTTCTTGTGGCTATGACTTTGTCATTATTGGCATGCCTCTTCATTCGGATCATTTGCCATATTGACTCTGGAAATTTAGTTCGTCTTAAGAATTGAAGTTGTCCATTTTAAGTATGAACTAGAAAGCCATTTTTAATATGGTTCTTGGTTCTCTTGATTTTTGGGCTTTGACTCTTCTTGATACAGGGCGTCGGCCCTTCTTGATACCTGATTGTGCTTGGTGTGGCGACATGATGTATATATTGAGCGAGCCTTGTTATTGAATCTCTTGGAAAATGGTGCTATGAGCGTTTTTGACATTTGAATCTTTAAATATCGAACTTGATACTCTTTATATATTATTACTTGATTTATTTATTATGTTTCAATTGTGCTGCTCATGATTTGAGAAAGGTAGCTTGGTGAATTTTCAGGGTTCCGAACCTATAGTTTTACACCACTAAGCTATATGCTTAGCGATAGTTGTTTCTATCATAGGGAATGATCGAGAGGAGGCATAAAGCTAGCCATTGGAGTTGGAGATTTTGAGAGCCTTAAAGGAAAATCACATTTGCATATAGGAATTCATATTTTGTATAAACTTTGAGACATATACATTATCTATGTGTTGTATATTTACATGAAATTTTGAGGGCTAATCTGATCATGTCACCATGGGTTGTAATATAAGTATGGCTATATGTTTGTTCGTTTGGGGTGTGTAAGTCCAAGTCTTGTAATATATTAAATTTACTACTTGTTTAGAATGATTGTATGAAGCATGAACCACCTTGTTTGGGCACTTGGAAAGTTAGAAATATTTTTTTTATATATTATTTTCTTTACTAGTGTGAGGACAATATATGCATAAAAATCCCGTGAGTTATTGGCTTATATTATTTTCGGAAGGGTCACTACAATATATACCCTTTATACTAACAGAGATATAGGTGTCATAATCTTATTCACCGACATGACATTTATTAAATATCGGCTCGACGGATAAGAGTGTGTCACGTGTCCATTTAGTCGTCCGTTAGAGTGAAGGGTATATATGCTCTAGTTTTTGGATGACAGGGGCACCAATATCCCAAAAGTATGACGGGGTATCTGCATACTATTTACTATAGTTCAGGGGTATATTTGTCTTTTTTCCCATAAAAAATAATACAATTTCTTATATGATTCCCAATTGACCTCTAAAAAATAAATTTTTAAGTAAATATCGATTAAATTAATACAACTTAATGAAAAATGAACTTATTTTTATGAATTATATTTTTACTATCAAACTTAGCTAAAATTGAAAATATTAAAAAAAAATTGCAGGGCGGATTTATGTGGGATGGAGTGAGCGGGTTGAAAATGAAAAAGTTGTTATGTGGATCGGGGTGGGGCGGATTAAAAATTGCAGGTCAAGCTCAACTCGTCCCGCACCATTGCCATCCCGAAGGGCAGCCCAATCATAAAGGTCTATTCTACCTAGTCCGAACTTTGTAGGTCTAAAATGATCTCTTAACTATATATTTATCAAAGTTAGTTCTTTAACTAGTTTAAAACTTATTAACCTTGGTTTTTTAACTATACACTTATATCGACATTGGCCTCTTAAATATATACTTATCGGTTTTAATCATTTAAGTATTCAAAAGCTTATTAGGTTTGGCCTCTCTCCATTTATTTATACAAATAGCTTATATTTATATTAACAAAACTCATGTCTTCCTGAAATTAAATCTTTAATCTATTTTTTTAGTTGTTTCACTCTCCCTACTACTTTTTCTTTCAATTACTCTTATGAAAAGAACCATAACCTCATCGAATCAAAATAAAATTAATGAAAAAAGAATATATAAGTCCTAATTCTATTGATAAAATGAAGCATATTATTATTTGCTAATGACTTGAGTATGTTATGCTCTCTTCTTTAGCGGTTAACGGTTCATAAACAGTGTGATTTTTTAAAAAAAAAAAAATCATACAAAAGAAAAATTAGAGATTTGATCTCATTACTCAAAATTCAATTTAATTGTTAGAGTACAAATTTGGAATCAAAATTTGTGAGAAAAGAAATTTTAGTTTTATTTCTATTGCATTAAATTTGTTTCCATTAAATATAAATAAATCTCTCCCCAGACATAATTGGTGATAAATTTTTTCATTTTATAAAATAAATTAGCATATACAAGTCATTAGTAGTAATAATATGCTTCACTTTATCTTTCAGTGAATAAAGTTAGTGCTTTTATTTTCTTTTCTCGTGATTTTATTATGAATCATTGAGGTTAACCATCTTTCCATAAGAATAATTAAAGAAAAAGTGGCCCAGGGAGGGGGGGGGGGGGGGGGGACAACTGGAAAATGGGTTAAGGATTTAATTTCACTTATGTACGATTCTGTTAATATAAACCTAATTTATTTGTATAAAAAATGGACATACACAGAACTTGATAAGTTTTAAATACTTAAAAAGATTTAAACATGTAAGTGTATGTAATTACCCTCCTAGTCATTTCCTTCATTTGTCAATCTTTTTGACGTTCAGAGTTTTTTCGTAGCGATCCAAAGTCATTTATGACTTGCTGAGGTTGACAGTTCGGTCCCCTGATTGTTCGCTTATATTTTGTACAAGTTGTCGTGTTTTGGAGTTTCTAAAGTACGAATAGTTGACTTCGATCAAAACTTTAGGTAGACAACTTCAAAATACAATTTCGACGATTTTGTTAGCTTTGGAACATCGACTTTAATCTAAAAGAACCTTCGATGCAGATCTCGAGATTTTTGGGCTAATTTCGAGCTACATTGTGGATTTTGGATCAAAATAAAACTTGAGTGTGAGACCCACTTTCTATTGAGATGACCTCCGCTGGATGTTTTGACATCCTCGTTGAGTCCAAAATGTCAAATTTATGATAGTTCATTCGCGTGCACAGGGTTTCGAAAGTATTCTGAGAACCAAATCAGAGAATTTCCTAACTTGTTGAATCTGTTGATGCAAAATCAGGTGTATGAATTCCGTTAGTATAAACCTAAGTTTTTTGTATAAAAAATGAACGTACACTAAACTTTATAAGATTTTAAATACTTAAAAGACTAAAACATGTAAGTGTATGTAATTACTCTCCTAGTCATTTCCTCTATTTTTCAATCTTTTTGACGTTTAAAGTTTTTCTATAGTAATCCAAAGTCATTTATGACTTGCTGATAGATAGTTCGGTCGCCTGATCGTCCGCTTGGGTTTTGTATAAGTTTTCCTGTTTTGGAGTTTCTAAAGTATGAATAGTTGAATTCTATCAAAACTTTAGGTAGACGACTTCAAAATATAATTTCGATAATTTTGTTAGTTTTGGAACGTCGACTTTTATCTAGAAAAACCTTTTTATTGAGATGACCTCCGCTGGAAGTTTTGACATCCTCATTGAGTCCAAAATGTCAAATTTATGGGGTAGCATAGTTCATTTGTGTGTATAGGTTCCGAAAGAATTATGAGCACCATATCAGAGAATTTCCCAACTTGTTGAATCAGTTGATGCAAAATCAGGTGCATGAATTCTGTTAATATAAACCTAAGTTATTTTTATAAAAAATGGACATATACTGAACTTGATAAGTTTTTAAATACTTAAAAGGCTGAAACATGTAAGTGTATGTAATTACCCTCCAAGTTATTTCCTCCATTTTCAATCTTTTTGACTTTAAGAGTTTTTCTGTAGCGATCCAAAGTCATTTATGACTTGTTGAGATTGACAATTTGATCGCCTGATCGTTCGCTTGGATTTTGTACAAGTTTTCGTGCTTTAGAGTTTCTCAAGTATGAATAGTTGACTTCAATCAAAACTTTAGGTAGATGGCTTCAAAATATAATTCCGACGATTTTGTTAGATCTGGAACGTCAAGTTTTATCTAAAAGAACTGTCGAGGCAAATCTCGAGTTTTTTGGACTCATTTCGAGCTACATTGTGGATTTTGGCTCAAAATAGAACTTAAGTGTGGGACCCACTTTTGATTGATATGACCTCTGCTGGAAGTTTCGACATCCCCGTTGAGTCCACAATGTCAAATTTGTGGGGTAGCATAGTTCATTTGTGTGCACAAGATTGCAAAAGAATTCTGAGCACCATCTTAGAGAATTTCCTAACTTGTTGAATTAGTAGATGCAAAATCAGGTGCATGAATTCCGTTAATATAAACCTAAGTTATTTGTATAAAAAATGGGCATACACTGAACTTGATAAGTCTTTAAATACTAAAAAGACTAAAACATGTAAGTGTATGTAATCACCCTCCAATTCATTTCCTCATTTTTCAATCTTTTTGACGTTTAGATTTTTTTCTGTAGCGATCCAAAGTCATTTATGACTTGATGAGGTTGATAGTTAGGCCGCATGATCGTTCGTTTGGATTTTGTACAAGTTTTCCTATTTTGGAGTTTCTAAAGTATGAATAGTTGACTTCGATCAAAACTTTAGGTAGACGGCTTCAAAATGCAATTCCGACGATTTTGTTACCTCTGGAACGTCGAGTTTTATCTAAAAGAACTTTGTATGCGAATCTCAAGATTTTTGGGCTCATTTCGAGCTACATTGTGGATTTCGTCTCAAAATAGAACTTAAGAGTGGAACCCATTTTTATTGAGATGACCTCCGCTAGAAGTTTTGGCATCCTCGTTGAGTCTAAAATGTCAAATTTATGGGATAGCATAGTTCATTTGCATACACAGGGTTCAAAAGAATTTTGAGCACAATGTCAGAGAATTTCCTAACTTGTTGAATCAGTTGATGCAAAATCAGGTGTAGAAAAGCACAGTGCTTTAAGGGCGGTCCCACGGCTTGGTCGTGTTTACGAAGGGTTAAATTGGGCATTGACCATTTTGGCCAGTGCGACGCATATTGAACACCACGATTGGGCTGGTCTAAATTCTTTGGCACCGCGATCACGTTCCTAGCGATGCAATCAAGCAAAAGGTTTTCAACCTTTATTATACCAAAATAGTACCAGAATTTTAGTCATTTTCTCTAAGTTCTAATGTTGATAACTTGAGATATAAAGATCTAATTGAGGTCATTTCAGTTGCGACTAGTTGAATATTATCGAGGCAACATGTTAGGATCATCAAAATAATGTTGTGATCTTGTTTTAAAGGTAAGTTCTTGCTCTGATGAACCTCCCATACCTCTTTAATGGTGATTTTTGGTTAATATTGTTGCATGAGTTATTTTAGCTCATTTTCGAGTTTGGATTATGTCCATTTTTGGGGCACAAGTTTCTTGAGTTGTTTGGGATATAATGATGGAGTGATTTGGAATTTTCAGCATGGGTCCCATAATTTCATTTTGACTCATTTTGGGACCGTCTTCAATTGTTGTGATTTAGGTGTCAAAACATCTTTATTGAAATCACGATCAATTTTCTGATAGCATGGCGGTGATCAAAGATGATTCGAAAAAGGAAAAGGTTTGAATAATGGTAAGGGAGCACGTGTGATCGGCTTCGAGGTAGCCTATGATCTACTTTCCTGTAGATTGTACTCTATTAGATGTAAAACTCATAACAGACTTGTCTAGAATTCAAAATACTAGCGAAAAAATATATACAGATAGACATGAGTCAAACTAGGACGCCATTGTTGAAGATGAAGGAAGTTGATGATTGAAACATGTCAAAGGATTAGGTCCAAGGAAGCTGACTGCCATGTCTACTGCTATAGAGTTAGAGTCACACTAGACCTTCAGGACATTCATGCTAGGTAAGGCACCATATCCCACTCTTAATCAATTTGTTAATGCTCTTAGGGGTTTTGATATGAGGGAGGAAAAAGAAAAGTGTCACAACAAAACCATAACATGGAATTCTCTGCCCAAAGGGGCAGGGGAAGAGGAAACTACTCTCAAAGAAGAGGAAACAATAAGTTCAATTCTAGAGGAAGAGGCTTCAAGCCTGCTGGACAAGCAACAGGTTCGTATAACAAAAAATATGGACCAAGTTCTCAGAACAGTCCTTCAAGTGCAAGTCATGAGAGGAATAGTACTGATGCGTGCCAAATTTGTGGTAGTAATAACTATATTTCTCTTAAGTGTTTCTACAGGTGTGACTACTTTACCAAGTTGCAGATGAGCTACCATAAACATTGATTACTACTAATCTACAAAACATTATTGATGACACATTGTGTGTGGATTCCGGAGCAAGTAGTCAGATGACACATAACTCAGGTATTCTAACTGATCTTAAACACTACAATGGACCAGATAAAATCATTATTGAGAATGGATCAAAGTTATACATAACACATGTCAGGAACATATCAGGATCGTGCCTAAAGTTAAGAGAAGTTCTTGTAGTTCCTAAGATCAATAAAAATCTACTCTCAATTAGTAAACTTGCAAAGGATAATTGTTGCACTCTTGAGTTTGATGAAACTAACTTTGTTGTAAAGGACAAAAAGACAAGGACACTACTGGCCAAGGGATCTAAAAGGAATGGACTCTATGATTTAAAAGATAACAACCTCTATGCTTTAATCAATGCTTTAAATGCCTATTATTTGTTCTAGTTGCAAGATGGGCAAGAGTTGTAAACTTTCATTTGATTTGAGAAATAAAATTAAGAAGGAACCTTTATTGAAAATTCATTGTGACTTATGGAGACCTGCTCCTGTTTAATCTTCTCAACATATGAAATATTATGTTATTTTTGTAGATGATCACACAAGATATACATGGATTTATCCACTAAAAAAGAAATCTAATTTTTTTGAAGTCTTTGTAAAATACCAGAAAATGGTGGAAAAACAATTTTCTAAAGAAACTAAGATATTTCAATGTGATCGAGGTGGTGAGTTATAAAAATAGACTTCATCAAGTATTTGAAAGATTGTGGCATTGTGAGACATATTTCATGTCCTAACACATGAACAAAATGGAATTTTAGAAAGAAAACATAGGAATATTGTGGAGACTGGCTTAACTCTACTAAATCCTGCTAACTTATCTTTGTTTCTATGGGTTGAGGCTTTTTTCACTATTGTGTCCCTCATTAATAGACTACTCTCCTCAGTCCTAAAAATGGTGACTCCATTTGTTATGTTGTATGAAGAGCAACTTGATTACAACAACCTAAAAGTGTTTGGGTATAGATGTTTTCAATATATAAAAGGGTAGCAACAAGTTCAGTCCAAAGACTTACCCTTGTGTGTTCATAAAGTACAACAGCTTACACAAAGGATATATATGTTATCATCTCTCTACAATGAGGGTGTACGTATCTAGACATGTTGTGTTGGATGAATATACATTACCCTATCTGTCTCTTAGTCAACCTCAGACTAACATTGATGTCTCACCTCACCTTGCTAATTTTGTTAAATTTTTCTCTAAACTGTAGGCATATGATAATCCTAATTCATAGGAAGTACATGTTGATAGTACACAAGTTACTGGTGAAAATGCTACTCCAACAACCCATATGCTCTTTGATGATGAGAGTGCTATTGACCCCTTAGGTACATGATCATATGATGATCATGAGAAAAATGTTGAAAGTGATGATCCAGACAGTTGTAACGAAACTCAGATTGATGAGGCTCTAGTTGTAGCTTAAGGATCTGCTAGTAGCAGTGAGGAACAGGTTGCACATGTAGGTCCAATCAATGGTGGTTTATCTAATTTGACTTCTCTGTCTCTAATACATAGGGAATACATTTTTATGTTGACTTCTCCAAGTGGAATCTACCAAAGCATCATCAACCTGAAGATACTACACTACAATCAACTACTTATGTTGATGTACTTCATGCACCACAAGGACATCATATGATCACCAGACACAAGGCAAAGGAACAACACCTATCATTTGTTGCTCGCAATATCAAAGAGATCTTGAGAGAACCAAACATTAATAAAGAAGCACTAAGATCACCTCATTTGCTTTCAGCAACGCAAGAGGAAATCAATGCTTTACATACTAACAAGACATGAATATTGGTGCCCAAATATCTTGGTATAAACTTGGTTGGTTCAAAATAAGTGTTCAAGATAAAATTGAAAGTTAATTGAATAGTAGATAGATACAAGGACAAACTTGTGGACCTGGGATTCTTTCAACTTAAAGGGATAGATTCTGAAGAAACATTTAGCCTTGTGGTTAAAGCCACAATTATTAGGGTGGTTCTATCCATTGCAATCAACTCAAAGTGGGAAGTTAGGCAACTAGATATCAAAAATTCCTTCCTCCATGGTTTCCTACTAGAAGAGGTGTACATGAGTCAACCTCCTAGATTCATTGATCCAATGTATCCTCAGCATGTGTGTCTACTTAAAAAGACATTTATGGTCTTAAATAAGCACCAAGAGCCTGGTTTGATAGGTTTAGCATGTATCTCCTACAACTTGGTTTCATCTGTAGTAAGGCAAATCCATCATTATTTACTTTGAAAACTCACAAAGTCACCATAGTTCTCTTGTTATATGTGGATGTATTATTGTCACAGGAAGTAATCCATCACATATCTCAGAGTTGGTTCTACAACTTGGGAAAGAGTTCGCTATGAAAGATCTTGGCCTTTTACACTTATTTCTAGGAGTAGAGGTTAAGTATTTTGAAGGAGGAATTCACTTAAGTAAGAGTAAGTATGCTTATGAGATGTTGGACAAGACAGAGATGACTTTAGCAAAGGTTGTAGCCACTCATTTGGCTCAAAAGCATAGTTTACATGAAGTTATGGGAAGTCTTATAGATGCATCCTTATAGAATGATGTAGGGAGTCTTCAATACATGACACTCACAAGACCTGATATCACTCTGTGAATTTAGCAAGCCACTCTATGCAAAGTCCAAACATTGAACATCTTCAAGAAGTAAAAAGGATTCTCAGATACATTAAAGGTACTCAACACTTTGGACTCATAATTATTTCATAATCACCATGTAGGTTGTATGTATATTCATATGTTGATTAGGGAGGTTGTACTACTGCTAGGAGATCAGCTAGAGGCTATAACATCTACCTAGATGCAAATTTTATTTCTTGGACTTCCATGAAACAGACCACAGTAGCCCAATCAAGTGCTGAAGCTGAGTATAGAGCACTAGCCTCCACTGCAGCAGAGATGACAAAGATCATGTATCTACTTCATGATCTTGAGGTGTTACTTCGATTTGTTCCTACATTGTATTGTGATAACTTAAGTACCTTGTACATGACAACTAATCTTATTATGCATATTAGAAACAAACATGTTGAAATAGACTATCATTTTGTTCGTGAGAAGGTGTTCAAGGGATAACTTTTCACTCAGTTTGTGAGGTCTAAGGATCAATTACCTGATATTCATACCAAAGAATTAACAAAACAACTCTTTGCTAGATTTTGCAGAAAGCTAGGAGTTACAGTTTCTCCATTCACTAGCTTGAGGGGAAGTGTTGAAGATGAAGGAAGTTGATTATTGGAAGATGTCAAAGGATCAAGTCCAAGGAAGCTGACTAGTGTGTGTACTGCTGTAGATGTAAATAATATATGTGTATTGTAGTAGGACTCCTAGTGTAGCTAGTATAGGACTCTTCTCCTATATCAGCTTCTTTCATCTTCAAAAGCCATCATCTCACCCTCAAACTCCGGAAGCCCTCACTGCTTCACAGAATCAACGTTGTTAGTTGATGCTCGATTCTACATCAAGAAAAACAGATACAAAGTGTAGCATGAGTACCAAAATTATATGTACCCAATATGCATCATATTGTTCTTGGAAAGTACATACATAATGAAAAGTGAGGAAATATACGGTATCTAAGGGTTATAAGAACATAAAAATGGCAAGTATAACTACACACCTCAATAATCCAACAGGAACAGAGAAAAAGGTAAGCAAATATCTATAACTTGATATGCCTAAATTACACCTCCTAAAAGAAGTATAAAGCAGTTGTTGTTCAAATATAGAAACTAATGAAGATTGGGGTCGATCCCACAAAGTATATGGTTTGGACTTAGTTCAATTGTTATTATTCATGCCCTTAGTCATATTATTTTTGTAAAAGCGGGTTCGTGTAATCAAAAGTAGTTTTAATATTGTCACAAGTAGCAAGTAACAAAGTAACAATTTCACGTATTTTAAATCAATAAAAGACGCAAGTAAGGTTATGAGTCCCCATGAGTTCATAACTTAGTAAGACCAGATATTTGTAACCTTATATGTTGCGGCACATGCAAGATCGGTAAGTTAATTATCACCTAAGTGAATGGTTGCCTAAGTAGATAAATTTCACATCGTAATATGGCTAGTCTATGAATGTATGTTTTAATAACACTACCATGCATTGATCCCAAATCAGTTATCCCTGGGTAAGTTCAAGCTATTATATGAGAGTTGATAGCCTAAAAACTCTGTTGCATAGTCCTGTTTTTTCCATTCATTAGCCTCTTGGTCAGGAAAGTAGGAATACAATGAGTTTTAACTAAGCGCTCAGTTAAAAAGCAACCAAAGCGAAGGAAACACAATACATGCATGCATACCGTTTGAGGATTACTATTTGTTAGGTCTACTTTATTAATTCTTCATGGTTCCCACTTCCCACAACCCTAATTGTGGGTTTAATTACTACTCATACTTATATGATCACAATCAATAATAATTAACTTAAAAGTAATCATGTACTTACCATATGAATATTGAAAACCCAGAATCTTAAATTGAAATTCAAAGCCAAAAAATCAAAGATCGATGTGTAAAAAATCTTCAAAATTCAAGAATGAAAGCAACAGAGTTCTTTGCTTCTATTTCCCGAACCGAGACTATTATGACCCCAAAGGTCGTGAGTGGAACCTACACTAGGCCACCCGATGGGAGAACCAAAAACTAACCTAAAACCATCCAACACCATTTAATAAAACCAAGTTCATCATATAAAAGTAAGGAAAATAGTGTAGACAAATAAAAATTTGAGTTCCCATAAACTCAACCCAATAATTCAAAAATATTTAATGTGGAAAAAAAACCCTAAGAATTGAAAGTCACTATACCAAAACTCTAATAAAGAATGTAATACAACCCCAAAACTAAAACATAAAACTAAAGTCTAATGGTGTAACACCCAGAAAATTTCTAAGTTATGCCCAAACCATTCTTGAATTGTGTATAAGGTCGTACTGCGTGACTCTTAATTTTTCTTAGGTGTTAAGGTAAATTCTTTAGTGTGGGAATGACTTTTAATATCAATTAAAGTCACTAGAAACTCCTAGCATAAAGTAGAGTTGAAAGTTTCCTTACCGATTAAGTTTTGACATAAGATTTTACTTAGGTCAAATTAAAAAGACCATATCTCTTAGAATATAAAGAGTTACGTGACCCATATCCTATCAAATTAAAGGTATTTGAATCCTCTTTACAAAGCCACAAATTTAACGTCAATTCAATTTTTGAGCAAAAAGTTATGACCATTTTAGTAACTGGTGTAGTGCAATTCCGTTTTAGCCGCGGGAAAATTCTAAATAAGTTAATTTTATTCTCCTTATACCACTAGGAAAAACTTAATAACGAATTTATTAACCCCTATAAAGCCCTAAACAATCCTTTTTTCATCTTTTAATTCATCATTCTCTTCTCTCTCAAACCCTAAGGCAAAACCCTAAGGAAAGATCAAAGTAGAAGACTTCATTCAAGATTCTTTCCATCTTTTTTAAGATTCTTCTTCAAGATAAGTTTTTGTCCAAGAATTCTATTCTTTCCAACTCAAATTCCTCCGTACAATTATTAATCAGTAATGAAAATCATAATTCTTAGCCATAGAGATTTCAAGAAACTAATTCCAGAATCCTAAGAAAGATTTTCTTAATTATTCTCCTTCAAGCTAGGGTTTCAAGGCATCTAATCAAGTTCTTCTTCAAGATTCTTCAAGAACCTTGTTCTTCCAGGTATCTAAGTCTATCATAGTGTTGGACTAGTTCATCCTCACACCCTACATCTACTTTCAAATCAGTAAAAGAGTAATCTAGGATTCTACTCCTAGATTTGAGTATTCTTGAGATAAGTTGATTTTGAGTTCTTGAATTCCTGATTCTTTTGAAATTCTATTCCTAAGTATTGAGTTTCTATATTTGTATTGAGATTCTTGAGTTGATTTGTTCATGTCTATAATTCAGCATGAACCCTATTTTGAGTTATAAATCTTGAGAAGTTTTTCAAAGCCAACACTTG
Source organism: Solanum bulbocastanum (assembly GCA_037074985.1). NCBI lineage: Eukaryota > Viridiplantae > Streptophyta > Magnoliopsida > Solanales > Solanaceae > Solanum > Solanum bulbocastanum. The sequence goes on from CM073599.1 coordinate 23,591,766, forward strand.
AGTTTTAAACTGAGTTTTTGAGGAAGTAAAGATGAGTTTTGAGAAAACATTTAAAGGTTCTATTTCATAAAGACTTAAGAGTTTCTTATGTTATTTTATTCATATATACCTATGTTAATTATTGGACTTGAAAGATAAGTTCATAAGTGCATGTTTTCAAGGAAGTAACACATCTCACGTTTTGAAAAGCATTTCAAGTAATGTAAGAAGTCCATGTTTTTGTGTAATGGGTGAATTGAGCACAAAGTTATATTAATTATTTTGGGAGTAGTATCGAGCATTAGGTTAGAGTCATTTATGATTCAAAAGTCCCATAAAACTACGTAGCCAGTGTAGGATAGGATATTATTGACTCTTCATGCAACTTCTCACCGCCTCATATAAGGCATATAGTTGGATCTATAGTCACGATATCATCCTATACCCCAGAAAAGTATAGGATGGCCTTGGCAACGTGAGGCGAAACGTTGTATCATTACTAGGTTCACGGTAATGGTTGTCGATTTGAGAAACTCCCCACAAGTAAAGTATATTATTTTCATGTTGCTTTCATTATATATGCTATTGTAAAGCTTAAATGGTTTTCACTTCATGTTCATGTATTGATTTAGTTGAGTTGTTTTCAGTCATTCAGTTAAATTATTTGTTTATTTATCCATATTACATACTCGCATGTCATTCGACCTGCATCCTTTTATGATGAAGATATAGGTGTTCATGATTATCAACAGGCGCTTCATTAAGATCACTCTACACTCCAATTAGCTTAGGTGAGCCTCCTTGTATTCCAGAGGACTTTACAGTTACTTTCCAGTTAGTAGTTTTAAGGTGTCGTGGGTCTTGTCCTAACATCCTTCCTTAGTAGTAGAGGCTTCATAGATGGATAGTTTGGAGATTCTTTCAGTTTCAGATATTTTTATTTAAAACTTATGTTTCATACTAAGTATATTCAACAAAATTTTGAGATTCAATAAACTTTTTTTAAACGTTTCTTTCAATTTGATGTTTATGTATACTTGAGTTAGTCTTCCGCTTGTAGTCAGCCAAGATGAGGGTTCGCTTAAGGGCCAGCAATGGTTTCGAGTGTCGGCAACGTTCAGGGTGTAGACTCGGGTCGTGACAAATGTTGTGTTTGAGAAGATGGACAAGAAGATGTAAAAGAACCCATGACAGTGTGAAAGATGTAGCTCACCCTTATATTCAAAGTCAGATGTCCCTTAACTAAGGTCTTGGATCATCCGCTGGAAGATGTCATGTACTCAACAAGGGAAGATCAAGTTCAGAATCAGTACACAAATCATAATGTACTGGTAGGATGTCAGTCTAAGATATGAATGTAACCAGTTCACCACAAGCAGTAACATAGAACAATATATATAACAACAATTTTCAAACCACATATACTTTCAGTCACATGTCATGAAACAACAATACTTGAATACATGTCCTAAATGATTACAAATGCAAATGTTCGGTCCTCTCATGGAACCACAATCACATGTCTGACCCTCTCACAAAATACCCAAACTATTAGTGTACTGACATGGTACCCAAGCCATATATAGTTAGTATATCGGTGTGGTACTCGAGTCAACCAATAATCACAGACAATCATGCACAATCACAAACACAATGAACAATGCCACTTGAAAACCACAAGCCACAATAACAAGTCCACTACATGAGATTATCAACATGATGTCATTTCATATGTCTTCCTATGTATTCCTTACCATTGCTTACAACAATGATACTAAAACACAGTAGAGATGCATACCTACATAAATCGAAAACATACAACCATCACCTATCTCGAATCAAACCTCTTAGAAACTCTAAAGAACTTGAGATTTCCCCTTGCGAAGTGGTTTGGCTTGTTCTTGGTCTAAAAGAAATAATAAAAGCAATAATCAACTAATGATCTATAATTTATTCGTATTACCAACCAATCCTAAACTCAGGCCAATATATGATCATCTTCCCCAACTTAGAGCTTTTAGGATCATGTCAAAACCCTCCCCCAAGAATAATAACCTAGATTCTATGGATTAAGAATAAATGTCTAAGGTTAGGGAGTCAAAATCTTACCATTACCGATAAATTGCGTGAAAAATCTAGTACAAACAGCCTAAAATTTCCCCTCCCAACTCCAAGAAAAAAAAGTACAGAAAAAAGGGATTTGTGTAATGTTTCTGCATCTCATTTCTCCCCGCTATAACGGTTCGCATGCCGTTATAGCAGGACGCCTCCCCTATAGTATGAGATGTGAAACTTCAGAAATTCGAAAATCTGAGAAATACCATTTTTTCACAACACAAACTCTTTCTTTGACGTCCCAACATATCCCATCAAGATCAATTCCAGGAATTCTATCTACCCAAATTTGATTTCATATAGCCCTATGGACTCCTTAATGTCTTGGCAAAAAAAATAACTTCACCAAGCCTAGTAATTACACCCCACACATTCCCTTATGACCTTAGACCTCACCTAGCCAGATTTCGTCTAAGATTGGCCTAGCCTAAAAATTTTAAGTCGATATTTGAAAGATTTTTTGGCCCAAGTTCTTTTTCTATCAGCCTACTCATAATGAACATATCGGATCATCACAAAGATGACATAAAAATGCAAAAAAAAAAATCTAGAAAAAATATGTATAGGCATAAAACCCCATCTAAAGTGATCTAGGAAAACTGGATTCGACAACTTTTACGATCCAATCTATGAAAGGTAGTCCTTTTATACGACTCGTGGGCACCTTTCGTAAATGACATGCATTGCACAGTCTCTAAAATTTCTCCACGGAAATGAACTACGGTCTGTGGAAATATCTACGGCCTATACTTTACTCTCGTATAACTTAGGATTTTGTGGCCCTTCTCCAAATCTAAACCATGAACCCATTCTATGGATCGTATTGTTCATTCATAAAACTCAGAATTTTTTTGCCAAGTTTTTGTATCTTTACTACGATTACCATCTATGGCTTAGGGATCAAGCTATGGTTCATAAAGTGACTCATAGATTGCCAAAATTTGGTTGGTGCACCTGTTGCTCACACTTAGCCTTCGAAACCTGTTTTCTAGCAAAACAACCATAAAACACATAAAAAAATCCACTAACATACACCAGAGAACTCACACAAATTCTAAATTTTAAGCATTAAAAGTGTCGTAAATTCACGACACATCAACACCCTCAACTTAACATCGTTACTTGTCCTCATACGATTGACACAACTAACAAAACACAACAACTTAGAAAAAGAAGACTAAGACCTCACATCAAACACATGATTTTCAACATTTCAACTCACCAACATGATACCATCTTTTCCTTTTACATACTAAGTGCAACTTATCAAATTCTCAAGCTAACGTATGTGGATCAATGAATGACATTATCATGCTAATGGACAAGGTTTCATACATGGACAACACTCAGCTATCCAATCAACAATTAATAGCGCTATTCTCGTGCCCTTACCAAAAAACTCATTTGCATACAGTATTATAAATCTCAAAGTCGGGGACTAAGTAAACATTTGCACTCACTAAAGAAATTTGAACATGCATGCTTAATACCATATACTTGCCCTTATTTTTCTACATCTTAACTTTCAGATAGTTAAATTAGGATCACTGTAGGACTTTACTTGGCTTGTAAAGTAGGCTCGAGGATGGATATAGTATATTTGGAAATAGTGACTATCGCCCTCGTTGACACTATGATGCCTTTACTTCACTTCCGCTCAACCTTTTATCTTCCCATTCTTTCCATTTTCATCAACTTCCCAATGCAACATTTATTTCTCACAACCCTTTTATTTTTCTTTAACCTTTTTATTTTTTTCATCCACCACCCTTATTTGTCTCCTTATTTTCGTATTGACATATGTTCTTTTCGTACTTCACTTTCCATATTAACCTCTACAGTATTCACCATCAACTTAGCCATTTAGCCTGAGTTGAGTGCACAATGTCCAAGGAGGGACCAAGGCCAAAACAAAGGTTTATATGAAAAACGTGAAGGCGAATAGGGTAACACAACAAAAAGGTGTGTTTTCAGCTCGAAGTAATGGATCAAGGGATAATCAATTTCATTTGGTCACTCATTTAGGCTAAGTGGACTGAATCCAAGAACGACATATGATACTTTCCTAACCAACACTCTTATCGTCTCGTGAGAATAACATGGCAAGTTCTAGATTAGCACACATATTATATATACTACAAATAGCTCACCCACACATGACATCTAGTGTCACTATCAACTACTAACTATAAGATTCCTGTCCTTTAAATTAATACTTTTTGTGTCAACATTCATCATGTCGTGTAACGATCCTACATAGTTAATCAATCAAATTCAAAGGGGTCTCAATTTTTCAAATCAAAACATATAGCAGAACTTACCTCGCTATAGCGATCTGCACACTCCGCTATAGCAGTCTAAGTCCTGCTTCCCGAGTTGCAGAGAACAATCCGAACTGAGGCAATCTTTCCGAATTCGCTCCGCCTTACAGCCTTGCTTCCCATTGTAATTGCCATTGTAGCACGTGTGTGGCCCAACCCATAAGAGTCACACGGACTTGACGTCATTGCCAGTGATTGGAGGTCTTCCTCACCTGTTCTAGTGACATAGGCCCATCTAGTTGAGAGAAGAGACTTGAGATTAGCCACTAGGTGAAGTACCAAGTTAAGGATCAGCTTGGGGTGGTCTCTGCCTTCTTAACACGCAGCACACCAACTTGAAGTCTGATTTGAAAATCTCGAAGCATGCGGCAAGGCCTCCCAATCAGGAATCTTCGTTCCTCTTTTATGATGATGAATGGAACTGTTGTCCCGCGTAAGCCTTTGGAAGCAAACAATCGTAAAAGGAAAAATAGAGAGGTAGAGCTGACATCTAGTCTCACTATCAACTACTAACTATAAGATTCGTGTCCTTTAAATTAACACTTTTGGCGTCAACATTCATCATGTCGTGTAACGATCCTACACAGTCAATCAATCAAATTCAGAGGGGTCTCGATTTTTCAAATCAAAGCATATAGCAGAACTTACCTCGCTATAGCGATCTGCACACTCCGCTATAGCAGTCTGAGTCCTATTATAGCAGAATATGCGAACTTCAGAGACTCGAAAATTTCTGAAAATCTCGTCTTTCACAACATACTTCCTTTCCATTCCAAACTATCCCTTCCACACCAAATTTGACTCTGGGAGTTCTACTCGTCCAAATTCGATTTTGTGAAGCCCTACGGGTTCCTTAATGTCTTGGCAACAAGAATATATTATCCAAGCCTCGGCATTACACCCCACCCATTTCCTGATGGCCCTAGACCGCACCTAGCCCAAATTCTTTCGAAGGTTGGCCTAGCCTAAAAAATTTAAGTCACTACCAGAAAAGTTTTTTGGCTAAAATTCTTTCACTATTGGTCTACTCATAATGATAGGAACGGATCGTTATAGTAAGTTATGGTAAAACTAATTTATTGTTTATTAGTATGCATATTACATAATTTACACCATTTCTAGAAAGTGTCCAGTAACTACATTTGTAGCCAATCAAAACTAGATTTGCACATTACATGACTCATTTTTGTGAGCGACACTCACAATTTTATTTTTCTTTTCCAAAATTCACGCATAAAATCTCTAATTATAAGTATGAATAAATCCAAATCATCCACCAGTGAAATTAGTAGTTTTTCTATGTCTCATTTGATGTTTTTAGTTAAAAACATATTAAAGTTAATACTACACATTTAGTGAAATATGTTAACCTCCTTGTTATATATAATAGTATTTAACTAAACAAATTAAACTAGAGGTAATACAATATTGATTTGAAACTACTTATCTGAATATATTATCCAAATTACTCTTAGTATATATGAGCTAGAAAAATATATATAATTCATTTCTTTTTGTTATTAGAAAATCAAGAAACATGAAACCCAAATCAACACTCATAAAACCTATCCTTACCAAACTCAGAATTTGTTCTAGTAAATGTCTTGTGTTCACTTAAATAAGCTAAATCAACACTCCTAAAACCTATCCTTACCAAACTCAGAATTTGTTCTAGTAAATGTCTTGTATTCAATTAAATATGCTATGTAAATGCCTGTAGCTCATTTTGTTTTGTGGAATAATGGGTGTTTTGGTAAGTGAAACTTGTCTTTAAATCAACTTAATTGGTGTTTGGCAACACTTTTGATTAAAGGGATTAGATTACTTCAGTCTTAAAATACATTGCTAGCTTAGAGTTCATTGTAAAAGGATAAGACATATGACTATAGAAACAGCTATCGTCAAAATTAACTTGTCACTTCTGTACTTTTCATCTCACTTGTAAGTTGCATCTAGTGTTTACACTAAACTACATAGTTTAACCTTACAACACCATACTCAGTATAATCTCACGAGCAAGATTTTGTAGGGTCGGGAGTCTGTTTCCGAAAACCCTGCAAATTAGATAATTTAAACTTAGCAGTTAAAAATTGAAGTGTACATACAACTAAAACATAATTAAGTGATGAATGTGTGAACGAAACACACAGCCTTGCATCTATTGGCTTGGTTTAAACATCGGGTGTAGGTAAATTTTTACGGTTTACAGATTGAAAGACCACAATACAGTCTGAGAAGAAAACTAAACTGTCTCTTTAACTAGCGAAGATGAGAACATATTTGATGGTTTTGCTTTTCCTCAGGCCACTGGCACTTCAGCCATTTCCTGCTCCACGGCTGCCACTTCAACGGGATAGTAGTGGTAGTGGAGTTTTCCAACATCGTCTCCTGATAGCTTCTTCCATCCATTTGGTCCGACATGATAAACTGAAATGATCCACGAGTTAATGACAAATACACAGAGACCACGGAACGAATATACAACAGAAAGACCGCGGAAAGCCAACTAATATTTGTATTTCCTCTTTTGTGGATGAGATTGCAAGAAACATACCACTAGCAACACCTCCACTAGCTCCATCACGGAATGTAGCATGATAAATAGCTCGTCTAGCCAACTCAGCTGCTTCTTCCACAGACAGATCATATCGGTACCTAGAGTGAAACAGCATAGGGAGGAAAATTAGAATTAGAGCTTGGAGGCAAGAGTTCAGTGGTTTCCTAAAGTTAAAAATGTGTAACAAAGCTGTCAAAGTGATCAGCACAATAAATTATGCAGTCACTTTGAAACATCTGTAACCCCCCCCCCCCCCCCCCCCCCCCGCCCTTCCTCTCACCCTTCAGCGTATTGAGTAACCTTAGGGGCACAACACAACTCTCTCTTTGAGAAGACACTGAAGTAAAGTATGGCCAACAGGTAAATGCATCTGATCTCATGTCTTTTGAACTTCAATATGCACACGCCATATATGAAAGACATGAGTATTATGATATCTGAAATCACCTTTGTCATACATATATGACGACTCTAGCTAACAATCATTCTCAAGTAGACACTGGGGGAACCATGGAAAAGCTGATAAAGAAATGTGGAAGAGAACACACACCCATTATCCAAAACACCATAGGCATAAGGAGAACCAGATCCAACAGAGAATCTGTTTCCTTTAAGGCGTCCTCCCTCACTATCGACGTAATATAGTCCTGGACTCTGCACAATCAAGTTTTTATATTAGTAAGAATACAGGAATTTGACATTCTGCAAACTGTACCAGCATTCATTTTTTACTACCTTCTCATCCCAACCAACAATCATAGTTCCAACAGACAAACCCATTCCACGGTAAGAATATAAAATGTTTGCCAGCAGCTTTGAAGCTCCAGTAACTGAAATTCTCCTTCTGTTTGCCAGCTCATGAAGACGGCACTGAATCACAAAAAAAACAGTGACTAACTCTTCCAAAGTACAGGAAGCCAAAATCCTTATTACCTCTTACGAAAATAAAAAAAGAACTTCAGAATTTTCTTCTGCAAATGGGTCAGGGGTAGAGAATATGTATGTTCCCCTAGGGGTGGTAAAAATATGCCCAACCCGACCCAACCCAGCTAGGTATGAATGGGTTGGGTTATAAACAAAATAGATATGGGTCATATTGGGTTGATCCCAAATAAACCCACTAAATATTGGGTAAAAATGGGTTAAGTTGGTGTAATCCAGCGAGTTAAAACCCAACCCAACCCAACGCGTTAAAACTCTAGAAATAAGGAGATGAGGCAGTCGGAACCCATACAATTGCAGAACGGCAGAACCCATTCTCAGAACTCGGAATCAATTCCCTGCTCCAACGATCTCTATTCTCTACTTTCTTCTAGTAAGTTTCTTATCCTTTCCTTTCTTCTTCAGTCTTCCAATGGTTTCTCTGTTATTTGGGGCTTCTCCTCAAAGTATTTTGAAAAAATTGTGAACAGAATGGTGTAAGTGATTGGTGAATAACACCCCTGTAAAAGGCAGTAATGAAAGCCAGTACTATTGGACATCCATTTGTGCTATGAGTAATTAGAAGGTGATTTCCTTTTGGTTTGCTGAATAATGGAAAACTTTCCCAAAAAAATTAGCAGTACCCAGTACACGTGATCTTAGGCGTATTTATATGCCTAAGGACCTAAAAATACCCATATTTCGTGTTTGTTTAGTCATTTAGAGTCGTTTGATTTTATATGTACTAACCAGCATGATTAGTTGTGTAGGTGAGCTTAAATAGAGAAACGAGCATTGGAATGGACATTGGAGAACACAACAGATCCGAGTCAAAAGGAAGTAAGGAAGAAATGAATTCCAAGGCATAACCGTATCCTATCCGCGTCGCGGAATTTTATCTAGCTTGTGAAATATTTTCCAGACAGAAGACTCTGTGTACTCTCCGTGTCACGGAGAGGGGTTCTACTTTTTGTTCGCTAAAAAGCAATTTGGGACAGAACACTCCGTGGAGTGGCTGCGTCGCGGAGAAGGCCTTCTTGCCATGAAGTGAATCTGAGAAACACCTCCGCGTCACGCCATAGCATGCCAGATTTGGCCATTTCGACTTTAGTATAAATAGGTTAATATTTTATTTTATTAAAATATTCTTTTTTTGGGGTTTGAAGAACGATGACTTGGAGAGCTATTTCATCATTTTTTAGGGTTCTTTCCTAAGCTCTTTTACTTTCGATCTCTTTATGATAATTAAACATTGCTTGATCGAAACTATTGTTATGAGTAGCTAAATACCCTAGTTCTAGGGCTGTGGCCACAGGATGATTGTAATTTATTGAGTTTTCATTGGGTTAATATTGATTATCATATGAATCATTCTTATGCGCTTGTTTTTAGTATTTCATGCCTGATCACTATTGAAATAAACACATTGTTCGAATTGAACTCAGGAGAGGAATAAGAGGATTGAACGTGGGGCATAAGGAGAATGATTTTCTCTTAATAATTAGGGTTAATTTGTATTTAGGATAGGGATATACCTAGAAACCATGCTTGGTCATTATACAAGAAGAAATCGTAATGCTCGGTACTTGGTCCAACCTATCCCCGCTCAACGATGTAGTTAGGTTGTCATTTATCGTAGGCGATTAGAGGTCGGGAGACCATAATAATACATTTAACCCTGTGATCATTGATTCAATAGTTGATTAACATCCATTTAAATAATATAATTGCATGAATCCTGATAAGAGCTGCAGCCCTGGACTTCACCCAATCATTGTTTTAAACCCTTGTAATTAAATCGCGCTTGTTTAATTTTGGTTAACTCATAGATTATTACATAAATCACTCTTGAAACCTTGATAACACTTGTGTTTAGCTGGAAGTATAGGAACAATCAAGTGATTCTAATCGTAAGTCACTGTGGGTACGATACCTGGCTCTTTATAAGAGTTACTTTAATACTTGAACGACCACGTACACTTGCGTGTGCGATTTGGGCGCAACAAGTTTTTTGGCGCCGCTGCCGGGGACTTTAGAATTAGGAAGTATTTGATTTTTTCTGATTTCTGAAGTTAAAAAGCAAGTGTTGACAACTTGATCTTAGCAATTCATTTTGCAGGTTGTGTTGAATTTCCAAACTGGAAGAAGAACAGGGCTTGGTAGAACCTCTAGCTGAACCAGAAAGATTCGTTCACTACCGGAGAAGGCAAAGAAGACTCACTTACCCAGTCCCTCTTGTTGCTAGTGAACCAACATCTCCAGTAGCAAGAGTTGAGCAAGAGGAACCTGCAGTAATGGCTAAGATGAAAGTAAGAGGCGTGGCAATCCCACGTACCACCAATGTGTCTTCTTGCATTCAGAAACCTGAAGCTGGTGGAAGGTTTGAACTAAAGCAGAGTATGGTGCAACTATTGCACACTAATGGGCAGTTCACTGGTCCATCGCACGAGGACCCAACAGTCCATAGACAAAATTTCCTCAAGATCAGTGATACTTACACTCCAACTAGAGTGAATGTGGATTATGTGAGGCTCACTTTATTCCCCTTTTCTCTGCTTGGGGAAGCAAAAAGATGGCTAAATTCTGAGCCCACTAACTATATTACATTCTGGGACGATATTGCACAGAAGTTCCTTATCAGATTTTTCCCATCTAGGAAAACAGCTAAGTTAAGGAGCAACATCTTGAGTTTCGGATAGAAAGGAGGAGAGAACTTGTACCAAGCTTGGGATAGGTTTAAATCGATGTTGATGAGTTGTCCACATCATCATCAGGCTAACGAGGTGTTGGTCCATACCTTCATTGAAGGATTGGAGCCTAACACCAAAATTTTACTTGATTCAGCTGCAGGTGGTCAGGCTTTGGAGAAGACTTATGCTGAGCTATTCACCTTGCTGAACAGGATATCACAGGGTAACACCGAATGGAATGGAGGAGGAGCAAAACCTGTGATACAGAAAATTGCAGGTATGCTGGAAGTAGATGCAGTGACCAGTGTTATAAAAAGCAAGGAAAAGCGCGCTTAAAACGCAAAGCGATGCGATATTGAAAAAGCGCTTGCTTCTACCGTTGAAGCGAGAAGCGCAAGAAAAGAAAAAGCGTGAAAAGGCACGCTTAATTTGAAAAGGCGCTAATTAGGGTTTTTTTAAAAAAAAAATTAAGGTTTTTTTTTGGTTTAATAATTTCTAAAATCCTTACGCGACTTCACGTACCTCTTTCGCAACTTCAAATTTTTTTTTTTGGACTGCTGCGAAGCTGCGACTGCTACTGTAAATTCTCTTCTTCTCTTCTTCTTTGCGACTGCTCTGCGACTTTTTTTTTCTATTTTTGGTTGCTGCTGTTTTTTTTTTTCAAAAATTTTGGTTGCTGCTGTTTCTTTTTTCAATTTATAGACTGCTCTGTTTTTTTCCAATTCTTTTGCTACTCTGTTTTCTTTTTTACTTCTATACAGTGACCATGATCAGGGATGTGTGTATGCTTGCTGCTCTGTTTTTTTTTTTTTTTTTATTTCAGTACAGTGTGATCAGTGATCAGTGATGTGTGTTAGTGTGTATGCTGGTTGCTGCTCTTAAATCTTAATAGTCTTTATTTTTCTTACTTAGTTTATTTGTTGTTTTGTTACTAAGTGACACTTCTTTTTTGCTTGTAGTAACTAGTGAAGTTGTATTTTCTTATTCAAAATGTCACAAAAAAGGGATCCGTCTTGGGCGTATGGAACTCCTATGGGTAGTTACACAAAAGTCAAATGTATCTTTTGTAATGAGACATACAATGGCGGAATATTTCGTCACAAAAGGCATCTTATCGGTGGCTATAGAGATGTAAAAGTATGTCCGAATGTCCCGGATAAAGTGAAGGAAGAGATCAAAGAATATTTGTTGAAGAAAAATGAGTTTAAAACTCAAATGAACCATGAAGCATCCATGGTTAATCTTATTGCTAATGATGAAACGGATGATGATGAAGTTGAAGTGAATATGCCAATGGGGCCTCCCTCAAAGCATCAAAGGATGCCTTCAAGTAGTGGGAGTGGGTCTTCCATCAATAGCACTATCGAGGGTCCTATGAATCTCTATTTCTCGCAAAAACCAAACGAAAAGAGAAAAGGTGGACCTATTGACTTAGAATCTTCTAGAAAGATTTTGAGGGATCGTGTTGTATCCCCTTTTGCTAGGTGGATGTATGATGCAGGGCTTCCTTTTAATTGTGTTAATTACACCAGAGTTTTGGTGAATTTATTGAGGCAGTCAGCCAATATGGCCCTGGAATGAAGCCCCTCCCCCCTATCATGAGGTAAGAGTTCCTTTTCTAAAAAAGGAGGTGGAAAAGACAAACAAGATAGTAGAAGAACATAAGGTTCAATGGAAAACGTATGGTTGTTCCATTATGATGGATAAATGGACAGCAAGGAATGGAAAAATGGTCATTAATGTTTTGGTGAATTCTCCAAGAGGGAGTGTGTTCCTTGAATCTTATGATGCTAGTGACTCTTCTACCGATTCTAATAAGATGTTTAACTTGTTTGATAAGACTATCATGAAGATAGGTGAGGAAAATGTGGTACAAGTTGTGACTGATAATGCAAGTGAGAACAAAAAAGCGGGTAACATGTTGAAGGGAGTGTTCCCACATATTTTCTGGACTCCTTGTGCTGCTCACTGTATCAACTTGATGTTTGGTGACATTTTCAAAGAAGCCTCGTATTCTACCGGTGAACTTGAGTCTTGATATTTAATTTTCTTTTTTAAACTTCATGTTAGTTTTCTTTACATATTACCTACCATTTTTTTTAACAGTTTTTGGTAAGGCTGTTAAGATACATGCTTATATCAATCAAAGGGCACTGTCGTTGAATATGATGAGGAGATACAAAACGCAAAGAAATTTGGTAAAACCCACCAAGACAAGATTCGCAACAGCTTTTTTGACTTTGTATAGTTTTTATAAGAAAAAGAAAAATTTGAGAACTTTGTTTATGTCAACTGAATGGAATGAGAGTATCTATTCAAAGGAAACTCTTGGTAAAGAAGTTGCGAGACACATCATTAGTCCATATTTTTGGAATGACGTTGTTCAAGCACTCAGAGTTGGTGGTCCTTTAATTCATGTACTTCGCATATGGTGGATGGGGAGAAAAAACCACCAATGGGTTACATTTATGAAGCCATGGACAGGGCCAAAGAAAGTATTGAAAAGGCATTCAATTATGATACAAGGAAATAAGAGTATTTTTGAAATCATTGATGCAAGGTGGACAGATCAACTTCATCAACCTTTGCATGTAGCAGGACACATTTTGAACCCAGGGCTCTATTATAAAATAATGACATGAAGACTTTAACTGAAGAAGTGTGGCAGGGATATCCTAAATGTGTTGAGAGGATGATCCCAGATAAAGATTTGCAAGACAAAATAAGGGAGGAGCTTGGTGTGTACATGAAAGCTGATGGGCTACTTGGAATTGAATCAGCCATTAGAGCTAGAACCTTAAGGTCACCAGGTGAGAATTTCATCTTTTAATTGTGTTTAAAGCTTCAACTTTTAAGTTATTACACATCTTTTAAAATAACTCTTCTACAGTTGAATGGTGGATGCAATATGGTCATAATGTCCCAAATCTGCAACAGTTTGCTATTAGAGTGCAAAGTTTAACTTGTAGTGCATCCGGTTGCAAGAGAAATTGGAGCGTGTATGAACATGTGAGAAACTACATTACATTATTACTAAATTAAATGGTATCTTAATCATCCTAAGTCCTCCTATTAATTACTTTCTACTATGTGCAGATTCATAGTAAAAAGAGAAATAGGCTTGAGTTGACACGCCTCAATGATCTAGTGTTCATCAAATATAATATAGCATTGGTCCGTCGTTACAATGCTCGTAATACCATTGATCCAATTTTGTTGGATAGTATTGATGAGGCAAATGAATGGTTAACGGAGCACCCCAAGATCACCAAGATGAAGAAGTATACGAAGGAGAAAGTCTCACTTATGGTGATGTTTCTATGGCAAGTGGTGTTGAGGAGAATATTTATGGTTTTAGGGGGAGTACTTTAAGGGGCAAGGAAAGAGGAGCTAGAGGTTCCAGTTCAAGTGGAAACCTTCTTGATGAGACCTCTGATGATGAAGAAGATGATGACCAAGTAGAACCCTTGGTTATGGCACTCGAAGAGTTTGAGGATCTTGTTGAAGAATAGGAGTTTGATCCTTTTGTGATTTAACTATGTTTTTGCTTTATATGTTATGACTCATGAGGATTATTGACTATCTATTTACTTTTAATCTAAGAATATATTACCTCTATTCAGTTATTTAATATTTTTTTTATTTTTATACTAAATATCGCTTTACTTAAAAAAAAGTGTGCGCTTCGCTTCTAGCTTCTGTGAAGCGAGCCCTCGTCGCTTCCCAAAACACTGGCAGTGACTGCTTTAACAGCACAGATTGTTGCGATGCAAAACATGATGAACACCCACTTCAGCAATCTATCATTGGGACAACAGCCCACTCAGGTGAATGTAGTCCAACAACCACCAACTTGGTGTGAAATTTGTGGAGGTGGTGATCATAGTGCAGAGCTATGTGGTGCAAACCCGGATTCAGTGAATTTTGTAGGGAATGCACGAGGAGGAGGAGGCCAGCAAAACTATGGAAATTCTTACAATCCTAGTTGGCGTAACCATCAAAATTTCTCATGGGGAGGTAATCAGAATCAGGCCCAAGGTCAAAATCAATATAGACCCCAGGGAAATGCACATGGGTATCAACAACAGGCCCCACGGGGGCAGCCAAATAAGCAGTCTAGTAACATGAGCATGGAAGAGATACTGAAAAAGATCATGGATGATCAAGCTTAGTTGCTAATGTGAGAAATAATCAGCTAGCTACACAGAATCTGGAGAAACAATTCGAGTAGTTTGCTAGCGCCCAGAACTCACGACCGCAAGAAGGTTTGCCGGGAAACACTGATCCAAATCCCAAGCAGGTAAATGGGGTAGGTACACGCACTGATTTGCAATTGGAGGAGTTGGCTCCAAAGAGAAAAAATGTTGAATCTGTGAGTAAAGAGAGTGAACCCAAGGAAAGTGAGGTTGTTGCACAAGAAGAAAAAGTGCAACTAATAGTGAAACCACCTCCTCCATTCCCTCAAAAGTTCAAGAAACAGAAGGAGGATGAATAATTTGGTAAGTTTCTCTCTCTTTTGAAATAAGTTCATATTAACTTGCCATTGGTAGATGTTTTGCAAGGTATACGTAGGTATGCTAAACATGTGAAGGAGATTGTGGCAAACAAAAAGAGCCTGACTAAATATGAGACTGTAGCACTTATTGAGAGTGTAGCTCCCGAATCCAAAATAAGTTGTCCACCAAACTGAAAGATCCGGGTAGCTTTACGATCCAGATCACTATAGGGCAGAGCATCCATGCGCGAGGATTGTGTGATCTAGGAGCCAGCATAAATTTGATGCCAAATTCGTTGTATTAAAAGTTGGGGTGGGGTAGTCCTACACCCACTACCATCATCTTACAGTTGGCTGATAGATCTATTGCTAGGCCTGAGGGTGTTGCAGAGGATGTCGTAGTGCAAGTGGGATCGTTGATATTCCCATTACACTTTGTAGTGCTGAATTTTGAGCCAGATTTTGAGGTCCCTTTCATCTTAGGAAGACCTTTCTTGGCTACAGGGCGTGCATTGATAGATGTAGCAGCTGGGCAACTCACTATGCGGGCACATGATAAAGTGGAGGTTTTCGATGTGTACAAGGCATTGAAGCTCCCAGCTGCATATGAAGAGTTGTCTGCAATAACGGTTATAGATTTTGAGGCAGAGGCTCGATATATTGCGTCCATGGACCCGTTAGAGCGAGTGCTAGTAGGAGATGATATCTATAGAGATTCTGAGGCACAGGAAATGGTACAATTTCTTGATGTACCACTTGTAGGCACATCAAGAGATCATGGGAGCCTTTGAACAGAGTGTTGAGTCCTCCACCCAATCCCTCCATTAAAAAAGCACCCAAGCTAGACTTAAAAGCATTGCCAACCCACCTCAGGTATGCATTTTTGGGTGAAGATAAAACTTTACCAGTTATTTTGTCTGCAGCATTGTCTAAAGCACAGGTGGAAGCAGCATTAGGTTGGCAAATGTCTGATATTCATGTTATCAGTCCCGCATTGTGCATTCATAAAATCTACATGGAGGAAGGTTATAAGCCAAGTGCACAACACCAACGGAGACTGAATCCAGTGATGAAGGATGTGGTGAGCAAAGAGGTGATCAAGTGGTTAGATGCAGGGATCGTGTACCCCATATCAAATAGTAAATGGGTGAGTCCGGTACAGTGTGTGCCCAAGAATGGCGGAATGAGTGGCGTATCTGCATGGACTACAGGAAGTTGAATGATGCCACTAGAAAGGACCATTACCCGGTGCCTTTTATTGATCAAATGTTGGATAGATTGGCGGGGCAAGAATATTATTGTTTCCTGGATGGCTACTTAGGTTATAATCAGATTGTTATTGCACTAGAGGACCAGGAGAAGACTACCTTCACTTGTCTGTATGGCACCTATGCGTTCAAGCACATGCCATTCGGATTATGCAATGCACCGGCGGCATTCAGAGATGCATGATGGCAATATTCCATGATATGGTGGATGACTTTGTTGAGGTGTTTATGGATGACTTCTCGGTGTTTGGTGAGTCTTTTGACCTTTGTTTGACTAATCTTGACAGGGTCCTTGATAGGTGTGAAGAAACAAATCTTGTGTTGAACTGGGAGAAGTGTTACTTCTTAGTTCAAGAGGGGATTGTGTTAGGGCACAAAATCTCTAAGAATGGGCTGGAAGTTGACAAAGCCAAAGTGGAGGTTATTGAGAAGTTGCCACCACCCATCACAGTGAAGGGAGTTAGAAGTTTTCTGGGACATGTTGGGTTCTACAAGAGATTCATCAAGGACTTTTGTAAGACTGCACGACCCATGTGCAGCCTATTAGAAAAAGAGATGAAGTTTGTATTTGATGAAAAGTGTTTACAGGCATTTGAGTTGTTGAAAAAGAAATTGATAGAAGCACCTATTCTCATTGCTCCTAACTGGGAGCTTCCATTCGAGCTTATGTGTGATGCCAGTGACACAGCGGTTGGGCCAGTGCTTGGGCAGCAAAAAGATAAGATTTTCATTCCATCTACTATGCTAGCAAGACACTTGATGTAGCTCAATCGAATTATACTGTCACTGAGAAAGAGATGTTGGCATTAGTGTTTGCATTTGATAAGTTCAGGTCATACTTGGTAGGAACCAAGGTGGTGGTTTACACTGATCATATTGCAATCAGGTATTTGTTTAACAAGAAGGATGCCAAGCCGAGGCTAATTAGGTGCATATTACTTCTGCAAGAGTTTGATTTGGCTATTAAAGATAGGAAGGGAACTGAAAACTAGATAGTTGATCATCTGTCCAGATTAGAGGACGCAACTCATGTGAAGAATGAAGGACAAATTCGCAAAAAATTCCCCGATGAACAATTGCTTGCCTTGGACCTTGCTCGAATGCCTTAGTATGCTGACACTGTAAATTTTCTAGTGAGTGGTTTATTTCCACCTGGGGCCTCAACACATCAAAAGTAGAGGCTGAAGTATGATGCACGCTTCTATGTATGGGATGAACCCTTCTTGTTCAAGCAGGGGCCTAATCAGATGGTGAGAAGGTGTGTAGTCGAACAGGAGGCAGTACAAGTGTTGGAGAGTTGTCACTCTTCGCCATATGGTGGACACCACGGGGACGAACGCACTGCACATTAGGTATTGCAATCTGGTTTCTTTTGGCCTACTCTGTTTAAAGATGTTGCTATGTTTGTGAAGGGTTGTGATCAGTGTCAAAGGATGGGCACCATTTCTAGAAGGCATGAGATGCCATTGAGCAATATACTGGAAGTTGAGATCTTGGACGTCTAGG
Organism: Solanum bulbocastanum; assembly: GCA_037074985.1. Lineage (NCBI taxonomy): Eukaryota > Viridiplantae > Streptophyta > Magnoliopsida > Solanales > Solanaceae > Solanum > Solanum bulbocastanum. The sequence continues at coordinate 23,609,618 of CM073599.1, forward strand.
GGATAGACTTCATGGGACCATTCCCATCGTCCCATGGAAATCAATACATCTTAGTGGCAGTGGACTACGTGTCCAAGTGGGTGGAGGCAGTTGCATTACCATCCAATTATGCAAAGGTGGTAATAAAATTCATCCGGAAGCACATCTTCACCAGGTTCGGAACCCTAAGGGCCATGATCAGTAATGTAATGACCCTTCTAGTCATTTTTGTGTTTTGCCTTGTGTGTCATTTAGAGCGTTCGTGTAGCGACCCCAAGTCATTTATAACTTGCTGGGACTGACAGTTCGGTCACCTGGTCATTCATTTGGTTATTGTGCGAGTTTAGTGTTTTTGGAGCTTATTAACCTTGAACGATCATTTTCGATCAAAAGTTCAAGAAGATGACATTGGAATCCAATTCTGACGATTCCATCAGCTCCGGAAGGATCATTTTAGGCTAGTAGTATGGTCGGCATGACTCCTGAGGTTTTCAGTGTAAGTCGGTGTGATTAGGCGTTTTAACTTTAAATTTAAGCCTAAGTTTGACTTTAGTCAGCATTCCGAGTAAACGCGTTCGAATGAGAATTCCGTCAACGCAATTAGCTTCGAAATGTTGAATTTGGTCTAGATTGACCCTTCTTTTGTGATCCGAGGTTTCCAATATTTTTCCGAGCCCTTTTGTGGTTTGACTTAAAATGGCGGTTGGGTGTGGGACCCACTTTTTGTCAAGATGACCTCGTATGAAAATTTTGACTGTGCCATTGAATCCGGAATATCGAATTTGGTATGGGTGCATATTTCGTTTGCATGCATGGGGTTCCGAACGAGTTCGGAAAAATGCAGAAAAACATGCTATAAAATGCAGAAAAAACCTGCACTTTTGGAAAACCTTATATCTCTCTCATCTCTCAACCGAATCAGGAGATTCGAAGTGCGGGAGCTTTGTATTTTCGGTGGCTTCGCTGTAGAGTGTTCGAAAGTTGTCGGGTGGGCATCGTTCGAGGTAAAATTTAGCGATAAACCTGACTGCTGTAACCTTTTTCGAGCTTTTGTTTTTGGCATTCTTGTTTTGACCATATCTCACTCATTTTGGCTCGGTTTTGGGTGATTCGACGTCCCACGTGTTAGAAATTATCGTGACTACGTCGTAGAGTGTTCAAGGAGTGCTGGGCACCTTTAAATTCTCGTAAATTCCGAGTTTAGCCTGCTGCATGTTTTCTTTTAAGTTGATTAAAATGTGATTTTTCTTGCATGTTGGGTTTTCTATGTTTTGAGCCTCGAATTGTGTTCCATTTTGGAACACAAGTTCGGGGTACTATTTAGGGTCTCTTGATGGAGTCAAATTCGAATAGTTCAGTGCGGGTCCCACGATTCGCGTTTTGACTCCGAAATTGACCCGTCTCCGTTTGTAGTTATTTTGGTGTCTAAATGACCGTACTAACGTTGTGATCCTATATTCGATAGAGTGGCAGCGTTCAAGGGTCGTTCGGGAAGGAAAAGCTCCAACAAAGTGATTTGGAGCGCGAATGGTCGGCCTTAAGGTACGCTACGGCTTCCTTTCTATTAGATTGAGCTTAATTGTGTAAAAGCATGTCGATTGGAGTGAATTGGGAGTGGGTAACAATTTCCTACTTTATTTTGATTAGATATCTTATGTTAGGATCGATTGGCCATATTTTGGATATAATATCATGTTAACCAGTTTAGTAGAGTTGCATGTTTATGTGCTAAATGCTATTGTATGCTTGTATGCTATGTGTTGTATGTTTGTTCATCCTTAACCATAAGCATGATGTCCTTAGTCTAGGTTAGGCTAGCATTGCCTTAGACTTATGACCTGTGTGGGCAGGATAGCCTTGACTTTCTACCGACGTTTTTCGAATGACTTGGCTCCTTGTAGACTGAAGTAGCAGACTTGAGTCTGATAGTTTGAGCCTTAGATTAGACGCTATCGCTGCTTGCTGCACTTCTGTATCTTCTCCCTCTAGTTCCGCGGTTCCGATGCATTCTCGAAGGTTTAGAACATCACTAAAGGTGTGGGATTGAGATAGTATAGGCCTAGAGCCTTTTCTATGATTTCTTAGAGTGCCGGCGTTCCACGGTGGCTGTTGTTGGATTGGATCCTATTGGAGATACCATCACCCCCGGGGTCGTTCTTTCTAGTTGGGCTGGGAGCGTATCGCTGGCTAGGTAGTCTCCGTGATTTCGGCGATCGCCCTCGGGCCTCTCTTTCTAGTTGGGCTGGGAGTAGTGTTATGAATGGCGAGCGCCATTCGCCAAAGGCGATATGGCGAGGAGAGGCGAGGCATTCTCTCCATTCTACATTGAGGCGCGGCGATATCAAAAAGGCGACCTACGGCGACTTAAGGTGACTAGAAGGCGACCTAAATGGCGGCGCCATTTGATTTTAAAATTTTTAAAAAAGATTTGACTTAATAATAAAATTAGGGTTTTTTTTTTCTATTTTCAAACTTTCAGTCTCTTTCTCGGTTTCTCCTTGCGGTCTGTTCTCCAGCCAAAGTCGATAAGTTGCTGCTCCAGCTCTTCTTCCCCTCGCATCTCTTCTCCTCGTTCATCGCGTTGCTGACAGCTATACCTCTTTTTTTTTTCTTCTTCTTTTCAGTTCTTCTTCTTCTTCTTGAGTTCTCTTCCTTCTTCAAATTTCTTCTTCTCTTCTTTTTTCGTTTCTTCTTCAGTTCTTCTTCTTGAGTTCTCTTTTTCCTCTGTTTTTTTCCTCTGTCACTGGCTCACTGCTTACTGCCAGTCTGCCACTGCTTATAATTTTAAAAAAAATTATAAGCAAAGCAGTGATGCTGCCTTCAGTCTCTGTTTTATTCCTCTGTCACTGTCACTGCTACTGCCTATAATTTTAAAAAAAAATTAATTCTTTTATAATTATTTATTCATTTGTCCATAAACAATGAATTGACTGAATTCAATGGCGGATGCTAGCAAAAAGAGGGATATTGGATGGAATTATGATACTCAAGGAGCAACGAAAGATTCGGTTAATTGCAACTTTTGTGGGAGTACTTTTAATGGTGGAATAACTCGACACAAGCAACACTTAGTGGTGGTTTCAAGAATGTTAAACAATGTACAGCTTGTCTGTCAGCGATTAGAGAAGAACAGCTTATATGCAAAATAAAATCGCTAATAATCTCAAATTTCAAGTAAGGCAGCCGGAAGAGTATATTGACATTGATGATCTTGATGATATGGATGAATATGCGGAAATGATGCCTCCCTCCAAAACTCCAAAGATATCTTCTAGTGGAGATGCATCATCCACCGCGCGGAGTGTGACGAAAGGCCCTATGAATCTTTATTTTTCACAGAAATCAACACAAAAAGGAGGCTTTGAAAAAGGAGGAATTGATGAAACAAAGAAAATTCTAAGAGAGCGTGCGGTAAGTGCTTTTGCAATATGGATGTATGATGCGGGGCTTCCTTTTAACTGTGTCAATCACAAATTATTTGATAAATTTATTGAGACAATAGGACAACATGGCCCCGGAATGAAGCCTCCTACATTCCATGAAGTTAGAGTTACTCGGCTAAAAAAAGAGGTGGAGAAAGTAGAAAAAATTGTTGATGAGCATAAAGTGCAATGGACAAAGTTTGGATGTTCCATTATGATGGACAAATGGACGGCACGAAATGGTAAAATGATCATTAATATTTTGGTGAATTCTCCAATCGGTAGTGTATTTCTTGGTTCTGTTGATGCTAGCAATGAATCTACCGATTCCACCAAAATGTACAAGTTGTTTGAAAGCACTATTGAAAGAATTGGACCAGAAAATGTTGTACAAATTGTCACCGATAATGCTAGTGAGAATGTTAAAACGGGAAGCATGATGATGGGTGCGTACCCACACATTTATTGGACTCCATGTGCCGCTCATTGCATCAACTTGATGTTTGGTGACAATTCAAGGTTAAGCCATATGCTTCCGGTAATATCACTCTCCTATCCTCTAACTTTCTTTCTAATCAATTTTAATACTCATTAGCTACTAATTAACATAATCTTACTTTAACAGCTTTTAAGAAGGCCATCAGAATCCATTCTTACATTAGTCAAAGGCCATTGTTGTTAAACTTGATGAGAAAATTCACCAAGGAAAGAAATTTGGTAAAACTGGCCAAGACAAGATTTGCAACGGCCTTCTTGACTATGAGAGCTATGTATATACAAAGAAAAAACTTGAGAACTTTAGTCCTCTCAACCGAATGGACTTTAAGTAAATTTGCAAAGGAAACTTTGGGGAAAGAAGTTGCCAATCTTATTATTTCTGTCCACTTTTGGAATGATGTTATTTGAGCACTTACAATTTGTGGTCCTTTGACAAAAGTGCTTCGTTTGGTGGATGGGGAGAAAAGACCACCAATGGGCTATATTTATGAAGCAATGGACAGAGCCAAAGAAACTATTGCACGGGGTTTTCATAGAGTTAAGAAGCAATATGAGAAAGTGTTTGAAATTATTGATGCAAGGTGGTCAGACCAACTCCATCGACCTTTGCATGCTGCAGGCCATGTTTTGAACCCAGGATTGTATTATGAAGCTCAAGAAGAGGGAACTTTACTACAAAGTCTGTGGACGGAATATTATGCATGTGTTGAGAAAATGATCCCCGATACAGCAATACAAGATTTACTAGTCGCTGAGCTTCCTAGGTACAAAATGGCGAATGGACTATTTGGTTGTGGTCCGGCTAAAAGAGCTAGAGACACAAGGTCACCAGGTAAGTGAGTTGATTTAGCTCTTAAATTATTTGACTTATTTATACTCATTAACCTTTAAATGTATTTTATTATAGTTGAATGGTGGTCACTATTTGGTAGTGAAACACCAAACTTGCAAAAGTTTGCCATGAAAGTATTAAGCCTAACTTGTAGCTCATCCGGATGTGAGCGAAATTGGAGTATGTTTGAACACGTAAGTGAAAAAATTATATCCTAATTTTCATATTATATTATTATCAATATCTATTAGTTAATATCTATAACTTATGCGCAGATTCATTCCAAAAAAAGGAATAGGCTTACACTATCGCGTCTCAATGATCTAGTTACATTAAGTACAATAGAACATTGAAACGTCGTTATGATGCTCGTGATCTCATTGATCCAATTCCCTTGGATAACATTGATGATTCAAATGAATGGTTAGTTGGATGCCCCGAAGATCAAGAAAATGAACTAGTATATGAGGATGATGATCTTATTTGGGGTAGTGTTGCTACGGCAATTGGAGCTGATGAGAGTATGTATCCTCTTAGGGGACTTTCTTCAAGATCAAGTGCACTTGACAAGGGCAAAGGAGTAGAAACTACATCTACAAGTTCAACTTCAAGTAGGACTCGGACACTAATTGATGAAGACTACAAGGAGGAAGAAGATAAGGAGCAATATAATGATGTAGAGGATGTTGATCTTCAAGAGTTGGATAATTTTGAAGAAGAATAGACTTTTAGAGTTCTAGTATTGTCTTTTGAATTATTGGGTCTTTAAAGTTCTAGACTTTTACTATCTACTTTTAGTTTTTAAATTGAAATATTTGCTAATATATGTTATTGACTTATTGCTATTGAGATTTTGGATATTTATATATGCAATTAAATATTCTAATTTTTGGTATTAATTGGCGCATCAATTCAAAAAGACGAGCGCCTCGCCGCTCGCCTCGCAGGCCCTTGTCGCCTCTCGCCGTCCAAAACATTGGCTAGAAGTGTGTTGCTAGCTAGGTATCCCCAGTCGCTCTTTCTAGCTGGGCTGGGAGCTGACTGCATGGTAGGACGACTCGCGATATCTACCCCACTCACGGGTCCCTCTTTCTAGCTAGGCTAGGAGTAGACTGTTTGGTTGGTTGCCCCCTAGGGTCACTCTTTCTAGCTGGGCTAGGAGTGCACTGCTGGCTGGGTGGAGTCTGATGGATTATCTTGGTTACTTTGGGCTGGGAGCCCGATTTTCTTCTTTCTCAATAGACTTAGCTATTTTGTGTACCTGTCGGGCTTATAGAGGTTCGTTCAGGTTTTATTTGAACTTGTGCACGAGTGTACCTTCTGGGCTTATGGGGGTCCAGTTAAGTTTAGTTTAGTTGTACTTAGTTTATTTCTGATATGCTCGTGTGCTTTCTTTTCATATCCGCTTTGACCTCTCTAGGTCTAGATTCTATCCTTTCTTATTGTTTTTACCCTTTTTGCTCAGTCGGCCAGTGATGCCTACTGAGTACCTGTTGTTTTGGTAATCATGCTACACTCTGCATCTATTTCGTGATGTAGGTCCCAGTACCAGTTACCAGCGGTGATTGCTTCCGGCCTTCTTATGCAGCTGTGACTCGGAGACAAGGGTGAGCACTTGGCATTTTGGGTTTATTCTGTTTCCTTCTTTTGTTTTAGCTAGTCTTGTTGCTTTTGAGACGCGCTTTGTGTGGTCCACTTGTGGGACTTATACTCTTTATTAGATAGCTCTGTACTAGTGACTTTCAGGTTCTGGGAGGAATTTCTGTATATATTTATTTTGGTTTGCTTCCGCTTTGTTGTCCTTGTTTAGATTATTGTTTTCGCTAGTTTCTGCCCTTTCGCTCATTACTTGATGCTCTGGGTCACGGGTTGGCTTACCTACTGATGGGGTATAGTAGGTGCCATCATGACTCGAGAAATTGGGTCATGACAAGTGATGGAGGTACGCACTTTATTAATAGTTTAGTGCAAAATTTGTTGGCCAAATATGGAGTGAGACACAAGGTAGCTACAGCTTATCATCCCCAAACTAGTGGGCAAGTGGAAGTGTCCAATAGAGAAATGAAGCAGATCCTCTAAAAGACTGTGAATGCCCAAAGGAAATATTGGGCTGACAAGTTAGATGATGCTTTGTGGGCATACCGAACTACATACAAGACACCGATAGGGACTTCTCCTTTTCGAATGGTTTTTGGAAAAGCATGTCACCTCCCAGCTGAATTGGAGCATAAAGCATACCATGCGGTCAAAAAGTTGAATCTGGATGCTGAGTTAGATGGAAAGAAAAGGATAACGCAGCTGCATAAGTTAGAAGAGTTCAGGCTTCACGGAATGCTAAGCTTTACAAAGAGAAGACCAAAAGGTGGCATGACAAGCATATTGTGTCACGCACCTTTGAGCCTGGTCAATTAGTGTTGCTATTTAATTCGCGATTGAAGTTGTTCCCCGAAAGCTTCGATCTAAGTGGAGTGGTCCGTTTGAAGTTGTGGGGATGACCCAACATAGTGCGGTGGAGCTAAGGAACAAGGATAAGAGCTCTACTTTCCTTGTGAATGGGCAACGCGTGAAGCACTACTTCGGAAATGATGTTGATCGTGAGCTTGAAGCGCTCACATTGAATGACGATTGAGTCATGAGATGGGTAGTGCCGCAACGTTAAATCAGGCTCTGCACGGGAGGCAACCCGTGACCCCTTGTAATAGTTAGGATTTCTATTCTGCTATTTTGTTATTTCAATTCATAGGAATTAGTATAAAAAAAAGAGATACAATAAGAAAAATATAAAAATATGAGTCGTGCCACGACCGAAACTAAGGCGATGGATGGGAGGCAACCCATCATGTTTGTACTAATGGGTTTTGAGCTTTAAATGTGCAGGAATAAGGATTGAAGACCCATCCCGTGTCGCGGAGGTATGGGGAAATTTTGCCTCACTTGGAATTAATTTTCCAAGTTCTGGCAGGACGGTCCGTGACCGTCCCCCGTCGCATAAGGAGCCCCAAATTTTGATTCAATGAAGATTTTCTTTTACGTCAAATGTAAGGCAAACACGTGACTGGGCCGCGTCGCTTAGGGGTGTGAAATGTTTGCGAATTTATTTTCCAAAACAAGGCAGAGTGGTCTGCGACCGTCTAGCATCACGAATAGGGCATAATTTTTGGGATTTGATGGGAAGTATAATTTTCGTCAAAAATAAAGGAGATCCGTAACAACAACGCATCGCAGATCAGGGCACAAAAATTGTCCTTCGCTTGTAATTCCTCTCCGCATCGCGCCACTAGGTAAGTTTTTTTTATTTTCATTAAATAAAACGGGTTCTACCCATTTTTAATTAAAATAACCTGACCCAGGCCCTCTTTCTAACCCCAAATTCCTGTCCCCTAACCCCATTATACTCCCAAATTGGAGATTATTTTTCCATTCCTTTTCTCCCTTGATCGAATTTTGCTACTAAATCTGTAATGCGAAGACACTTCAATCCTTCTCCTCTTCGATTTTCTGTAACTCCACTACTCCAAGTATGTATTTTTGTCTCTTTCATAATGGGCATGTTTAAGTATATGCTGCCATGGGTGATGTTTTTTTATATTGTGGGGGTATGTGGAGTTGGCTGGTGGTGTTTGTTACTGTTATGGGCGCTATTGTGAATGGGTACTTTTGAATTCTTGAGTAGAAGGTGCTTTGGTTGATATTTTGTGACTTGTAAGGTTGAAGGGTTTGTTGGAACATACTATTGTGTTTAATGTGGCTGTTGTTGGGGTACTACAATCGATTACACCATGATGGCTATATGTATTGTGTGATCTTAAGTAGAAATAGTTATTTGTGAATTGAAGGTGGAATGAACAGGCTATGGTAAAGCTTTCAGGCTTGTGTTGTGGGTTAAGGCCGTGCGTTTCAGGGAGTCTATGGGGTATTTCAAATTCTGAGTAGAAATTCTCGTTGCTTACTAATGTTGGTATTCTGATGCTGTGATGATTGCATGGGCTGATGTGGTGTGAATTCTGTGAGGATTGCACTAACAATAATCATTTAGTATTACTCAAGATATTTGCCAACCCAAGGCTGCTTTTCTCTTCCTCAGGATACTTAATGATGCTTCCACATGTGCTTCAGACAATGCTGCAGACAAAATAACTGGTAAAGTTTTATCTTCACCCAAAAATGCGTACCTGAGGTGGGTTGGCAATGCTTTTAACTCCAGCTTGGGTGCTTCTTCAATGGAGGGCTTGGGTGGAGGACCCAACACTCTGTTCAAAGGCTCCCAGTGATCTCTTGATGTGCCTACAAGTGCTACATCAAGAAATTGTACCATTTCCTATACCTCAGTTACCCCATAGATATCATCTCCTACTAGCACTCATTCTAACGGGTCCTTGGACGCAGTATATCGAGCCTCTGCCTCAAGATATATAACCGTTATTGCAGACAACTCTTCATATACAGTTGGGAGCTTCAAAGCCTCGTACACATCAAAAGCCTCCACTTTATCATGTGTCCGCATAGTGAGTTGCCCAGCTGCTACATCTATCATGGCACGCCCTGTAGCCAAGAAAGGTCTTCCCAAGATGAATGGGACCTCAGGATCTGGCTCAAAATTCAGCACTACGAAGTCTACTAGGACTATCAACGATCCCACTTGCACTAAGACATCCTCTACAACACACACTACTGAAAACCTTTTGAGTTTTACTAATATTAAAAATTTCAAGAGAACTCTAGCAACTGGTCTCACAACTCAAAACCCCTTTTCTGGATTGAGAATTAATTGAAGATAAACAATTTTTTTTTACTTTTTTCAGAAATTGATGGAAAATACAGATCAAGTCAAAGAGTCGATCGAAGCCAGTTCTACAAACAAGAAGAGCTTAGGTATGGGATCAATTTTGGAAGTTACCACTTGACCTTAATCCAGGTTATTTAGCTGATTTTATAGCTGATACTTCAAATTTAAAGCGTCACCTAGCTAAGTGTCATTTTAATGTGTCAGAATCAGGTCGTTATCCAGTTGTGAATAATGAATTGTTTCGTGAATTGATTGTGAAAGCTATAGCAAGGCATAACTTACCTTTTGCATTTGTGGAATAGGAAGGTGTAAGGGAGATACTTAGTTTCTTGAATCCTACTATCAAAACTATTTGAAGAAATACTTCAAAGGTTGATGTTTTGAAATTATATCAAAAGCAAAAAGAAAAAGTTCATTAAGAAATTGCAGAAATTCCTAGTAGAGTATGCTTAACTACTGATTTGTGGACATCAATTACCTTAAATGGTTATTTCTGTTTGACGGCTCATTTTGTTGATTTGAATTGGATTTTGAAAAAGAGGGTTTTGATATTCTGCCATGTGCCTCCTCCACATATCAGTCAAGTTTTGGAACCGATATTGATAAACTTTTTGAAGGAATGGGGAATCGAGAAGAAAATATTCTCGATAACATTAGATAATGCAAGTTACAATGAGAAAATTGTGGATAATTTGAAAGAGAACTTGAACTTGATGTATTCTTTGGTATGTAACAGGGACTTTGTCCATATTTGTTGTACAAATCACATTCTAAATCTGATTGTGAAAGCAGGTCTAAAGTCAATAGAGGCATCAATCTTTAACATAAGAGAGAGCATTAAATATGTGAAAGGTTCTGAGTCTAGTGTCATGGACTTAGACTTCAACTAAGTACACCGTGCGGCACTTGACATCTTGCTCACGAATCTTTCACAATCTTGCAAGTTCAAGCAAGCCTTTTTCAAACTAGACCGCTAAGGGAATGAAGAAAGACACGAGAGAATTACTTAAGAAGGTTTTTGTATTGCTCAAGACTTGGAAGATTTGCTTGATTCTTGCTTGATGAATTTACAAATGGTTGTCCCTCTATTTATACTACTAACTTAGGGGTTAATATGTAAATAATAATTGTGAAGCAAGTCCCTAGATATTTACAAATAAGTCCTCCTTCTAGAATTCTCCATATAACTAGAAGATTTCAAGGACCTTCCATGCAAATCCATGGAATTCTAGGATCTACCATGGGAAATCCCTACATTTCTCTAGAATCTTCCAGCAAGGACTAGTTTTCTTTTCTATGTAAGCTTCCACATAGACAACTTTATGCCATGTGGCACTTATGTGGCGCTTATGTAGCGTGATAATGTGGCGGATCGTCACACTCTCCCCCACCTGATATTGCGACGACCACAGCGCATTACTGTTGCATAAACTCTTAGATCTTATATTTGAATAGCGACAAGTCCTCATTTCATTCCCATGTAGCTTCTGACGATGACTTACCCTTCCAAAAGACATGGACCACAACAACTTCTTGTCTCCATCTCCCTCAAAACTTGTAGAGGTTTTCATAAACATCGGCCCTTCCTTTTTGAACCCCTTTACAAGTTGTATAGCCAAAAGTTGTGCTTGCCCTTGTGTCTTTGGCACCTTAACAAGGGGCACCATACGTGATCCTTCTCGCTCCATGACCAAGAGTCGTTGGAGATAGGGATCGATCATTGTATGACATTTCTGAAAGAACTCTTGCCCAAGAATTATGTCAAAGATGTCTAAAGGAACGACAGTAAAGTTAGTTTTACCTTGCCACTTGCCTAACGTAATGCTTACTCCATGAGCGACTCCGCACACGAGAGTCAGTGGTGTGTTGGGTGTTGACCATCTTGAGGTGGGTGTTACTTGGACTGTTACTCAACCCCAACTTTGTTGTTGCAGTCTTGGTCATGACGTTGGCCTCCGCACCTGTGTCGACCATAGCACGAGTTGGTCGTCCATTGATCTTAATGTCTACATATTGTATGTTGTATTATTTCGACTTCTTTGATTGCTTTGTGATAGCTCTACATAGTCCAATCATGCCAAACTACGTCGTGCCTGAACCTTGCCCTCATTCTTGTGCATTCTCTCCTACCATTCCCGTAATATAGCACCGAGGTTCTTCAGTTTAGGGCATCTTGCATAGCTATATGGCCCACCACATATGTAGCAATTGTTTCCTTCCTCTCAGCATCACTTTGACATCCAAACTTCTTGCCATCAAACTTAGAGATGTCATGATTCTTGGGATGTGGCTACTATTCCTTTCTTTTGCCACGAGCTTCCACACCTTGGTTCTGACTACCTCTCATCTCCTCTCCTCTACCTTTGTCATGCTTGTCATGCCTAGAGTCTGTCAAAGCTTTGGCCTGCGTGATGGTTTCATCAATAGTCCTAACATGTCCACGTTCCAACTATGTCTTGGCCCATCCATGAGTGGAACAACATATCTTTATTCATGATGTTGGGAATTCGAAGCATGAGGGTGGTGAGCTGCTTCACTTATGCTCGTATGTTTCCTGTTTGCTTCAATTCTCTATATCAGCGATTTACCTCATAGATGACGTTGTTGAGAAAGAAGGCCTTCTTGAATCGACTTGAAATTGCTCCCATATGTTGATGGTGCAAAGCCCATTCCCTATTTCTGACTCTTTTTGCTTCCATCATAGCATGGCCATTTTCGAGAGGTATAATACGACAGTGTTGATCTTGTTCTTGTTGCTCTTCACTTTGTTACACTTGAGTAATCCTCCAAGTGCCAAAGGAAATTCTCCACCTTCTGTGCGTTACGAGCGCCTTTGAACATCGATGGCTTGGGAGCCTCAACCTTGGCCTCCCTGTGACACTGTCTCCATTGCACGTCACAGATCTTGAAGCTTCAATTTCTTGAGCGCTTCCAAGTTCCATCTCGGCCTTCCTGGTTTCAATTGTGCTTAATGCATCCATGAGCCAACTCCAAGGAAGTGATGATTTCCTTCCTCTCATATTTTGCATCCTTACACCCCTCCAACTCCTTGCGAATACTGTCATTCTCCTCTATGATCCTAGTGTGACGACCCAACTTCACCTTAGAGGGTCGTCAGAACGCCATTCTAACTTTATAGATTGTATCAAGAATCTTCGATTGAAATGGACTGTGAAAGTCCATCAAGACGTGCCTACGAGATGGAACTACACTTTTCTTATGCTTGAGAGTGCTATTCCATATCGTTGGCCTTTTTTGACTTCAAGTTACTTGATGCAGATTTTGAATGTTGTCCTTCGGAAATGGATTGGAATAAGGCAGAAACAATAGCCAATTCCTAAAGCCTTTTGATGAAATCACTACTCTATTTTCGGGAAATCAATATCCGATGGCCAACATTTTTTCTCATTAAGTGTGGAAAATTGACTTGTTGATAATGGAGAGAAAAATAGTCAACATTCTGATATTAAAGAAATGGTGGAGGAAATGGAAAAGAAATTTGCAAAGTATTGGCAAGAGTATACTCCAGTTTTGTCTTTGGCAGCCATTATTGACCCTCTATACAAGTGGAAATTCGTGAAATTTTGCTTTTCAAAACATGACTCTTTGACTTGTAATGAAAAGGTGAAGGCTGTTGAAGATAATTTGCACCAATTGTTTGAGTACATGAAATCTCCAGCATCTAGTAGTGCATTGGTGGGAAGTACTGTTGATGAATGTGATACTGAGATGAGAGATGAAATGGATGAATTTCATTTGTTTGCAAGTCAGACATAATCTAATTCGGAAAAAACACAATTACAACTATATTTGGAAGAGCAAGAGCCTGTACTTGACCGCAAGGGGAATGCTAATCTAGATGTACTCAAATTTTGGAAAGATAACATGAATAGATATCCTGAGCTATCACTGATGGCAAAAAATGTTTTAAGTATACCTATTAGTACTGTTGTGTCTGAATCAACGGTCAGCATTGGAGGACGAGTAATTGGAAGATATCGAAGTTCAATCTTACCGGAAAATGCAGAAGCCAAGTTGTGTGCTCAAGATTGGTTCTATGGACATGGAGGAATAACTTACTCATGTTGATATGTATTATGACATTTTTTTTTCTTTATTCTTTCTATCTAGTTATCAATTCTGTTTTTTGTCTATTTATAGCGGCTGATGATTCTGATTAAGATGATATTGCAATTGATGTGGAGAGCTAGCTGCTAGGTTTTGAATGCCAATCATCGTTATTGCAATCATTAGTAACTTAGTATATCCTCCTAGATTTGATTTACTGTCTAGAGTAGGCTATGAACAATGTAGATTCTAGGAAATGCACCTTTGCACTTGACTAAAAGATTGACATATTTTCATATAACAAACAACACAGAAGCTGTCAATTGTCATGTTGCATTCCTTGTGTTTCTCTATTTTATTGGAAGGGTGGTGTTCAGAGGGGATGTAACTGAAATTTTGACTACTAGAGTTCCAGGTTTCCAGTTGCATGGAGGTCTGCCTCTTTATTCATGAGAAGGACAGATTGATCTTGGGTTGTTTGCTTCAAACTTTGTTAGTAAAATCTGGTGTAACTAGGAGATCATTCCTTGAAGAATCTAACATAGTCTAGAGCAATCAGTCACTTAACTCTACAAAGATATTGAATTAAGACAAGTTCTTTCTAGCTTTGAAAGGTGTATTATGACGAATTCATTTTTATCTTGATTGTACTAAAAAATAAAAAGGTCAAAACAACAACAACAAATCCAATTTAATCTCACAAGGTGGGATTTGGAGAGGGTAGAATGTATGTAGACCTTACCCCTACCTTATGGAGATAAGTTATGTGCCAGCCGAGAAATGATCTCAGGTCGGTACCGTGGCAGGGTACTATTCTACCACTGGTGCTTGATTATACAAAGGTCAAAGCATCAAAAGAATTTATGTAGCCACTGACTCACTGCTCATAACATGTTTGCACAGCTAGTGTGCAACTTCAGTTCATGCAGTTCTTCCACAAACACAGCAGCATACAGTAGCTCTAGTTTAGTACCTAATGCAGGTGATCAGAGTAGCTCTTTCAACTCAAAGTTTTCTCCAACTAACTTGAGCTCAGTACACTCGACAAAAACTTGATACCACCTACAGTGCATCCATTCTTGATGTCTCATAATTAGGCCATTTGTTGAGTTAAATCGATCACTTGTTGACATAATTTGCAATATGATAAAAATCTGTGTTTTCAGGATCTTGCAAATGTTGGAGCCACCAAGAAGTCAACTTCTGTGTTTTGGTATTGACAAAGCCTATTAAGGGGGAACTTGGGCAGGAAAATCTAGAGAAACTAAAAGAAGATTATGATCAAGTTGTACCCGAAAGCTGATATATTTAGGCTAGAATACTTCATTTGATTTTGTGTTGGGAGAGCTTCTTTTTTTGTGGGATTGAATTTTTTATTATCATAAACTAGTTTCAGAGCTTAAGCAGTATTGCTTAGTTTTTTTTTTTGCTGTGTGTAGTCTATTTTTCTCATACAATATGTTTATATTGTTTGTAATGACTTAGTTTTGTATTCCAGCTGGCTCTTTGTTCATAATTAATCTTTGGTATCTCCATCTTTGTATTTAAATTTTAGTCATCATTTTCTTTTAAATTAAAGGAGGAAGTTGGGTGAATCTGTTGGGAAAGATTGTTGCTTTCTCTGGAAGTGAATATGTTGAAAATTAAAGGAGGAAGTTGGGTCAAGTTGGGCGGGTTGGGTTATGACCCGTTATTTGACCTGTTTTGACCCAACCCCTTTGGGACCCAAGTAAATTTGGGTTGGGTTGGGTCTTGACCCATTTTAACCCATCTAATTTTAACCCAACCCATCCAATTGCCACCCCTACGTTCCCCCAATCCCCTACCCTTTTTTTATTTTCTGAATAAGCACAATCAGACTTTAAAGTCAGGAGACCTTAATCTGCAGAGTGAAAGACGGCCAACAGAAGGGGGCTTAGTCTTGAAGAAACTAACCAGAAAGAGACTTTCAAAGAACCAGTTCGCTAACAGGCAGGGAGTAAAAAATTTCCAATCATTGTTTCCTGACCAAACCTAACACCACTTAAATTTAGTCATTTCTTTCTTTTTACCTCTTCAATGTAGTCATATTTTCATTCATACTATTAGCTTATACTCTACCTTTTTCCTTTCTCCTTTTTACTATTGAGTGAAGGGAGAACATATCCATCCTAGATAAATATGTGCAATCAGAAGCATTAAAATTCTCTAGAATACAGGATCTCTGACTCTCTGTAATGTAGAGAGGTCCAGAATTGATCTATATCAAGTACTCCCCTGGCAAAAATGCGTAAATACAGCAACTCGGAAAAGGAAGCATAAGTATTTTATAACCAAATACCTTGATTCCCAGGTTTCTATGCCAGAATTGGCAGTCAGCAGCCCCACCAGCCATTGTGCCAAGCATATATGGATTAATTTCAATGATTTTCTTCACAGATTGAGATGCTGCAAAATATTACAAGGAAAGAAAGATATTTCTTAAAAGGTCAGGCCAAATCAAAAGAACTGCAATAGATCAAGAAATAACACTTAAAAGTAGGGGGCAGAAGGGGGACTGGGTCGGCCCGGCCCGGCCCGAGACCAGTTCGAGAACCGGCTCGCTGGACCCGGTCCCGGTAAGTTTGCGGGTTGGGGGGATTTTGGGGTTAGGGGCCAGTTCACCCTTTAGTTCCGGTGGACCCAGCCCGGTTGAACCGGCCGGTTCTCGAGATTCGCTATATTTTTTTATTTTATTTTTTAAATTTTTTGAATTTTATCCATTGGGGCAACGGCTAGTGGGGCCCCCCCCAATGGATTTATCCCACTTTTTCACTTCCCCAACACCCCCTACCACCCACCTACTTTTAATATTTTAATTTAAACCCTCAAGTTATCATAAATACACTTTAACCCATTTTTAATATTATAAATACCCCTCTATCCCTTATTATTTCTTACAAAATCATCTATTCTCTCATCTATTTTCTATATCCTCTCAATCTCAAATCATAATATTTTAGTCCATTTAAGGCTCATATTATATCATAATACATATATTTCAATTCTTAATTTTCATATTATATTATAACATATATAATTCTCATATTTGCTATCAAGTATTGGAGTTCCAAATTACAAGTTACAACAAATTACAAGTTTCAAGAATCGGTTATAACGTCTGCTATTAACGCAGACGTTTGGTACATTTGTTTCATAATATTTATATTTTATTTTTCATCATTAATTTTTGTGTAATTATTATTTTTATATTACACTTTACATATAATTAAATATGAGTTCTCGCAAAAAAGATACCGGTAAAGGAAAAGAGAAAGAACCAAGTGGCATTAGTAAATTATTTAATTTTAATAAAAAAAGTAGTAAGGAAAAAAATAAGAGTAACTATGGTGGAACTTCTTCTAAAGCAATGTCTAGAGTTAGATTTAATACAAATGATTCTACTTATGTTGATGATACTTCTTATGATATTTATTCAAATGTTCAACTCGATAATGAAAATTTAGAACGACGTTATGGTAATATTAATCCTAATCTTGATGAATATTCAGGTGAAGAAGTAGAAGTTGATCCGGGAGAAGAAGATTTAGAAGATACACCTACTAGTTTGGTGACAGAAGTTCCAACTGAAACTACAAATTCAACGGAGCAAAATTGTGGACGCCCACCCCTTATACCTCCTACAAGGGAGAAGGTGAAGTATCAACGCCCTAAAACTTCTGTTGTGTGGCAATTTATGACTTTAGATAAAGAAAACTCTATTGCAATTTGTAATAAGTGTAAGCAACCTTTTAAACATAGACAAGGTGGGATGGGAGGCTTAAATAGACATTTGTTATCTTGTGTACCAATTGAAAATAAAGAAGCTAAAGCATTAGCCGATAGGAAAAAAGGAATTCCAGTTAATGATTTTGATATTAATGTTAATGAATCGGTAGGGGCTTCTAACATGGTTCAAGGAACATTAGATCTTTCTAACCCCGGTGGTCCACTAATACAACATAAATATAATAAGGAAAGAGATAGCGAAAATTTAGCTAAAATGGTTTCTGTTTGTGGTTTGCCTTGTAGTTTTCCTTCACATCCCGATTTTATTGAATATATTCAACAAACTTATAATCCTTCTTTTAGAGGTTTTTCAAGAAATGCTGTTAAATCTGATGTTTTTGTATATCAAGGTAAATATTGTCAATATCTTCGTTGTATGTTTAGCATATTAGATTGTAGAGTGTCTATAACTTCGAACATGGGTCGTAGTGTTAATGGACATGATTATTTAACTATTACAGCACATTGGATTGATAATAACTGGAATTTGCAAAAAAGAATCATAAGTTATAAAGAATGTGTAGAGAAAAAAACTGGTCCATATATAGTTTCAAATATTTTGAGTGTTTTAGATTATTACATGCTTATAGATAAAGTAATGTCTGTCACATTAGATAATGCATCTAATAATACAAACGCTGCTAGTATGTTAAAAGTTAGATTATGTCCAATTGATGTTAATGCTTTTCATGTTAGATGTACTGCACATGTATTAAATTTAATTGTACAAGATGGTGCTGAACTATTTGATTGTGGTTGTATGAAAATTGAATATGCTGTTGCCTGGATTTTTTATGCTCAAAGAGCTGCTAGAATTAGGGAATTTAATGAGCGTTGTGTACTTTGTGATTTGCCACCAAGAAAAATTCCAAGACATATTAAAACAAGGTGGAATTCTTTTTACGAAATGCTTTCAGTTGCTTACGAATATAAAAAACCCGTACAAATGGTGTTTAATGCTCATAATGCTGACCCATTAGATAGAATTTGTGAAGATGATTGGGAACAAACTAATGAACTATTAGAATTTTTAAGACTTTTTTATGATGCTACAACCATGTTTTCTGGAATTTATTATCCTACTATTTCATCAATATTAATAAATATTTGTGCTATTTCAATTCAATTTTCAAAATACAAAAAAATTGAAAAATTTAGAGTTGCAATTGAAGGTATGATTGTAAAATTTAAAAAATATTTTTTTCCTATTCCTCAAATTTATTTAACTGCTACTTTACTTCATCTTGAGTATAAATTACAAGGTGTGCAGGCACTTGTTGATACTTTTTATGATACTTTAGAAATTTTACCGGAAGAAAGTCCAACTTGTGAAATGTGTAAGTCTAGCATAAAAGTAGAAGCAAAAGTTTTGTATGAAAAATATAGAACTACAGGAAATACTCAAGGAGAAGTTGGTCAAACTTCTAATCTTCAGAGTAAAGCTCAAATTTCAAGTTATATGCGAGGTTTTCTTGGTCTTAATTCTACTAACCATGATGATTTTGAAGAATATCTTAATCAATCTTTAGAAACAGTGGAAGACGAAGATGGCAATGAAGATTTATTAGCATGGTGGAGGAGGCGGAGCGTTGCATTTCCAATTTTGAGCAAAATGGTTCGTGATGCTCTAGCTATTCATGCTTCATCAGTTGCATCGAAGTCTGCTTTTAGTGCGGCAAGGTTTCAAATTGGCAATCATAGATATTCATTGGCGGAAGAAAGTTTGGAAACATCAATTTTATTTAGAGACTTGGTCAACGCCGAGAGAAGGAATTATAATTTGCCAAAGTTAAGCTCCAGACAAGAAGCTTGGGTTAAAGCGGTAATTGAATCTACTGACGATGAATTAGAGTCACAAGAGTTTCTAGCAAGTTTGCCAACACCGGAGGATGTCACCATCGATATAATTCGACAATTAGAATTGAATTTTAAAGGAGAACACAGATATTAGATTACATCAGAGAACTAATTGAAACAGAACCCTTCCTAGAAGGTGGCTACGTAAATTAGTTACTCATCTAATATTAGTTTTACATATGAGAACTTATTGAAGCAGAACCCTTCCTAGAAGGTGGCTGTGTAAATTAGTTACCCATCTAATATTTGTAACAAATATTAGTTTTACATATGAGAACTTATTGAAACAGAACCCTTCCTAGAAGGTGGCTGCGTAGATTAGTTACTCCACTAATATTTGTAAATTGTAAGTTCTAAGTTCTAAGTTGCAATTTGATTTTATTGAATAAATTTGAAAGCTTTATTCAAGTCTTTTTTATACAACTATTGTTTTGCATTTTAATTTTAATATATACATACATATTTACGTATATACTAAACTAACTTTAAAATACTTAATTTAAAAATCGAAATTTGACATTTGAAATTTCAAATTTAAATTACTTTAAAATATTTAAAATACAAATTTGAACTTCTCAAATTCGAAATTTGAAATTTGAAAACTTAAGCATTATTTATTAGCTAAAAATGTATAGAAAACCAAATAAACGAAAAATATTATTCATTAACATGTAATTTCAATATAAAAAAATAAGTATATAAAAAATAAAAAATCCCCCGTCCCGTCCCCCCAGATCCCGTCCCATCCCCCATATATAGTGGGACGGGACGGGACGTATTTTCGTCCCCACAATCCCGGTCCCGGCCAAAATCCCCCCATAGTCGTCCCCCATCCTGTCCAGTCCCCTTCGTCCCGTACCCCAATCCCTATCCCCGTCCCCTTGCCACCCCTACTTAAAAGAGTATTTGTATCGTCCAAACAAAGTAGAAGTGTATTTTACCTAAATTTGGAATTCACATTCCTCTAGTGAAGAACTTGACAGTCAAATATGACACACCCAAAACTAAAACATATCCAAGCCTCGTATAGCATAACTCCATAACACAACCTATAAAAGTTGAAGTTCATTAAAGTTTTGTTTCAGGTACCCAATAAATCAGACTTTTCTTTTCTGATCAATAAGAAATCAGATTATGTCTCTATTTTATCCAAACACCTTGCTGCTTAAGACACTAATTCCAAGCTCTAGTCATTGTACCAATAACTATAGTGGCATTGACAACAAAACCATACTCTTAAAAAGGTATAGCATATGACATAGAGATAAACTTGAATAAGCCACAGAAGAAACTTTGTAGAACGTGGAAATTTTTAAAACCAATAACATTTTATGCTCAAACCGGGTAAATATAGCTTCACTTGCACCCAAAAAGAAAAAAACTCAATCATGAAAATAATGAGGTCTTACATGTCCCGTATCAAGTCATTTGGCAGGGGCACAGGATAGGCAGCAAGGTCACAACAGCCATTGACAAATGGATGCTCATAACAGTAGAAGAGTTGATAAGTAATTAACGAATTTCTTCACATTGTTTAACATAAAGACAATAATGAGCAAAGGGGTTTACATATATATCCTCCCATGCTACCCGAGAATCAGCAGCAACCATGACACCTCCTTTAAAAATGAAAGCAAGGGTTGTGGTTCCCTTCGCGGGCTTCACCATTTGGATTGCTTCTTTTTGAAAACCATCAAACTAAAAGAACATACAAGATAAAAAGTAAACATAGTTAGAGAATTAGGACTTCATAGATCCCCAATTACTTTAATAAAATTGGACACAACAGCAAAATAGTCAGACTCACACTAGCAGTATTAGGAAGATGGAATGATGGAGAATTCGAAACTCCATCAAACAGCTCAGAAGACTCCCCTCGAAGTGGGGCACTTGGTTCAAGTCCGCTAAAATCGATCTTCATCATTTACAACCTTTAGCTACAATAATTGATAAATCAAATACATTTCACTCTGTAATACTTAACAATCGCGGTAGACAAAAAAATTGATTGATTATCAAGAGAGAACCTAACTATCAAAGCTTTCTAACGTACCAAACTTAACTCAAGACATTCCATATTGCCTCAGTTGGATTAAAGCAAGCAATTGATATCAAATGCTGATAGTTCATAGTTAGAAACCAAAAATGGTTACTGATAATAGGAAGGTTTGGGATATAAGGATCAGATGTTAATGAAGTGGCTTAATGGTCGATAAAGTGGGTTGAGAACATGAGGTACGGGGTTCAAATTCGAGCGGAGGCCAAAACTACTAGGTGATTTCGATGCATACGAGTTGCCCAGACAGCACGTTTATCAACAAAAATAAGGGTTAAAATTTTTAACAAGGACAAACCTAAAGATTATTTATTCCTATCAGGTTATTAAAATTTATCACTTCCATAGCTCAAAAAGCATCATAAAAAATTTCCCTCTTTCATGGCATTATACTTTTTTTATCTGTGCTTCTGAGAATAGTTCTCAAAACATTGCTTACTAACACCCTAAGGCAACTTACTACACCATCAAAAATTCAGCATCATTATAACATGGCAAGCAAAGCAACAAGGTCGGCTAGTGCCTTTAGGCCCAAAAAATAAGGCTCAAATTTACAAATCTTCCAAAAAACCAAAAAAAAAAACCCAAATTCAGTTCGAAAAAGGAAGCTCAAATACGAAAACATACCCAAAATGCACGAAAAAAGAAATAAATTCGAGCAAGAAGCAAGGCAAGATTAAACGAAGAACCAAAAGCACTGAACAGCCAAAAGATGAAGGAGATGCATACGTAAAAGAGACCAGATCCGATGAAGGCGATGTAAAATGTTACTCTCTTTATTTCATATTAACTGAAATTTCAATACTTTTTTTCATTATTCAAAATAATTAAATTTTTTAAAGCTGTAATTGATATTGGAATTTATTTTTTTATATTTACCTTTTCTTTTGATGAAGGTTTTTTTTTTAATAGATAAATTATACTCCCTCCATTTTAAAAAAAATGACCTCTTTCCTTTTTTATAACATTTTACTTTCAGCTTTCTACGTGGCATGTTTAAGACCAATAGATTAAAGGACAATTTTATACATTTGACATAACTTTAATTCAGGACCACAAGATTCAAAAAATTTCTTTATTTTCTTAAATTCTGTGTCAAGTCAAATTAGGTCACTCTTTTTTAAACGAAGGGAGTAGTATTTATAATTTCACAAAGGTCAATAACAAAAAATATGATTTAAATTATATTTAATAGATGTGCATTACTTCACAAATTCAGTTAATACGAAATGGATAGAGTATTAATTGTGAGAAGCACCGTATTATCCAATAGCACATCTGGAAGAAACAAAATACCCTAAGTAGAATACAAAATGGAAAAACTATATAGTAAGACAAATATATGCTATGCATTTATTATATATAACTATAGTTTGATAAAATTATAATTCGCAAATATAATATCTATTTAATAGCTATTTTCCAATTTAAAAGTGTATCTTCCCATTAGTGTATTTCTAGGCTTAATTTCACGCATTGTATATTTAGGGAAAACTACACTAATTGGACATAAATACAAACTAATTACCATCTCATAGCCCACCCTTAAGTAATTGCCTAAGAGGTTGTTTGGTAGAGTGTAAAATGCTTGTATTAGTAATGTTTGTATTAATAATACTTGTATCAGTAATGTTTGCATTAATTATAGATAGTTTATGTATATGCAATGTTTGATTTGGTGCATTAAAAATAGCATACATTGCATAAAAAGTTTTATTTACAAAGACACCCTTTACAATTATGGTAAAAAAAATATAAAAAATATTTTTAAGGGGCAATTGGGTCTTTAACCATGCTAATGCATGGATTAAAACCGATGCATTACTAATACCTAGAAATTCATGATATTAGTAAAACACAATAGAGTGTATAACAAATGCAAGCATTAGTCTAACATAAGTTCGAAAAATGTACCAAACAAGGTATTAGTAATATACAAAGCTAATGCATGCAATATTTTTCCTAATACAGTTGACCAAACGACCCCTAAATGTCCATGAAGCTAGTGTGTCCCCTTCCTAGCCTAGTCTCAGTTGACCTTTAGTTTGTTTGATACCATCACACTATCATTCAATTATTCATGCAATTCTTCTTAAATTTCTATTATGGTATCACTGAATATTTTCAAAGTGTTTCATTAAGGATTGATGATTGACTTGGTGAAACAGTGGTTGTTCCTTAATTATATAGTTTCAATAATATGATAATATATGAATATACGGTGATAGTTTCATTCATTGTACCATCAAAGGACTTAGGAAAACATTTATGATTCAATCACAGTGTCTCTATGTATATATATATGTGCGTGCGCGCGCGCGCTTATGCATGTATTATAATGGTGTCATTCATTATTTGTGCAATTTATGTAATGTAATAAATTGTTATGGTATCACTGAAGAATTCAGAAGTCCATCATTTAGGATTCATGATTGACTTGGTAAAACAGTGGTTGTTCCTCAATTATACTATCTAAATATCATGATAATATATTAATATACTTTGGTAGTGTCATTCATGTACCATTGAATGACTTAGGAAAATCATTATGATACTGTCACAGTATATATATATACTATGATGGTATCATTCAGTATTTGTGCAATTTTTCCTGCATGTCTAGTTGTTCCTCAATGATACCATAACAATATGTCATATATTGTTACTGTATCATTGAGGATTTAGAAGTTCCACATTATGGATTGGGGATTGATTTTATGAAATAGTGGTTATTCCTCAATTATACTATTTCAATATCATGATATTATATCGTGGTAGTATCATTCATGTACCATCAAATGACTTAGAAAAACCTTTATGATATCATCACAATAATATATATATATATATATATATATATATATATATATATAGATAGATAGATAGATAGATAGATAGATAGATATAAAGTTGAATATAGAATATGTGATATGACACCTCTCTAAGGCTACCATTTGCATTTTTTTCTTATCATTTCTCCCCATAAAATATGTAAATAAATGACTTGAAAAAGACCACACAATATAATTATTTAGCTCCAGCCACGTGTCACCTATTTAATTCAGATAATATTAAATTGTTAAATGTATACACTAAAGCCCGATCCACATACATGACTATGATGACCCAATTGAATATGTTATGAGTCGTTCTTTTTTGTCCAGACATATTCTTGTGTATTCTTGCTAAGCTTCTCCATTTCAAGTTCCTGAGGTACGTTTTTCGTAAAATTCATTCCTTCATCTTTCTCATAATTGTAATTGTAATGTCTTAAATTGTGTATTAATCTCTAATAATTACTCTGTTAATTTATTGGCCCCTTTCATATCCCAATTCTTGTAGTATATATAGATTGGTAGTGAATCATTTTCATATTCGAATTTACGTTTTCTATATACCTTTTAATTGAGTTCTTTCAATGACGAATTCTTTTCTTTCAGAATTGATTTCTGATCTAGATGATTTCACAATAAGAGTTAGACTTTGTACAATGTGGGATGCCAGTAATTCTAAGAAAAATGGCGAGCTGATCAGTATGGATATGATATTTATCGATGAAAAGGTACTTATTATATTGATTCTTATTTTCCAAATGCATATTACTTTTGAAAGTTTCAATTTTCAAATTAATTAATGTTTTCTTCTATCCGGGCAATTTGATGCATGGTATAATTAGGAAAAATCAAGTTAACAGATTCAAAGACAAGTTAAGCGAAGGTTATAGATTTATCATCAATAACTTCAAAGTCGTTGAAAACATTGAGGGATATTGACATGTTGAAAACTCGTTAAAAATTATTTTATTAGCCT
The DNA here is from genome assembly GCA_037074985.1 of Solanum bulbocastanum. Taxonomy (NCBI): domain Eukaryota; kingdom Viridiplantae; phylum Streptophyta; class Magnoliopsida; order Solanales; family Solanaceae; genus Solanum; species Solanum bulbocastanum. The sequence continues at coordinate 23,634,733 of CM073599.1, forward strand.
CAACTGCACTCAAGAATTTGTTTAAAGATGTTGTTGAAAATCCTATAAATGATTTTTAATTTATCAATCTAGATATGATTGACTCAAGGGTGAACAACACTATCTTATCAGTGTTAAAAATAACGTGGATATTTTTTTCCTAAAGTATTTAAACATCCACGTTATTTTTAAGTGAACTTCTTCTTCATTAGTAGTAGATGTGGTTGGTTGTTTATATGGAATTGGTGATATAGAGAGCACTGATTCGAAATGAAAAAATAAGGACATTCACATTCTTACTGATTAATAAGTCACTCATCTATTTTAAGTTGATTTAGTTTGTTATATTCTTACAAGAGAATTGTTTGATTACTGATTTATTTTTTTCTGCATAGTTCGACTAAATAATAAACTACCTCATGGGAAGAGCTTGGGGAAAAGTTTTCTCCATATTTGTATAACAAGAGTGCAGACTCAAATATATTGATAATGACTCCAATAACTGTGAAAGAGTTTCGTGATAACCGTTTTTGATTGATATAATACTTAAACATGACCCTTAATTTGGTGTCAATTGGCAACTATGACCTTTAACTTTGGGTGTGCACAAGTAGTTATTATGAATTTGGTTGCTAACGTTTTGAAGATATGTCATAGTTACATTTCAAATGCATCCATTAATAATATGTGAAGTTAGCTTCTCCACCACATAAGCAAGAAAAATATATATAAATCTTGATATATATTACACAAGATCTTTGATTCAAAAGTTTTCCACTATGTCCACAAAAGTTCAAATTATAAAAAGCTCTAATCTTAACAACCTTTCTATTGAGGAACAAATATTTTTAACCATATATATGGACATTAAGGAGTTGTTGGAGGCTGAAATACAGGTTCTTTTCTTATTTTGCTTCTTGTGCTTGTGACTTTCCATTTCAACAGGGTTACACTATATAATTGTATTTATTTTGAAATTGTAGAAATACAATGTTACTGGGAAGAGCAAAATTATAGAAAAAAAAATAACTATTTTGGTTGATACTATATTTTATGTAATGTGTGTTCGAAGAAGATGAACCTACAAATAGTATCTATCAATGCCATAATTGTAATAAAAATTGCAGGTTTTCTTTGGTGAAGGATTCATGAAGGACTGTGAATTTGATTTGAATATGTTGTGAATTAGTCTAACTTATTGTTTAAACATAGGTACAAAATACACATAAAAATGAAAGATAGGACTAGAGACTAAAGTTTTACCATATTTAATTATGTGATTGAGAAACTCATTGATACATCAACTCACAAGTTGTTCAACAAGCTGACCTCGGCTAACACTTATGTGCATGTCCAAGTCCAAACCCTTTGTTGGAAAGAATTTATTTTTAAACTAAAATTATATAAGTATAATTTGAAAGGACTTGAGAATTTTACAATATCACATCTTTGAATTCCAGATGGTAATTTGGAAGTACAATACAAACTAAGGAAAGAATATAATGTATTGCAACATAGATTTTGAGACTGTAATTCACAATTATTCTTACGTTGTAATTTTTTTATTGTTGTTTTACAGGGGAAAAACTTATTTGAGAATAAAACTGAGCCAAAGGATCATGGAACCAGTTAGTTGAGGGTGCTACTTAGGAGACCGAGGCTGATATGATGTCTCGATATCCTCATCTCTTTCCTTCTACCTCTACTCTAGCTTGAGGTAATGAGTTCCTATGGTTTACTCTTTGGTATCATGTGTCTAAAATGTTTCCATGATTTTCTTACTATGCATGATTTATGAAAAGGCTTAAGTTTTAAGAAAATAAGTCGACTTGATTGATTTCTAGATGTTTATGTGCATTTGAGTATGAGTTGCATATAGACAGGAGATCATGCTCCATACAATGTCCGTCATATGTCAAATTCATTTAATTTAACATCTTATTTATGTCATTGAACTTTTTTTTTCAATTTCTTCTCTCTCCTCTTATATTTAGGGCTGGGCATAATATGGTTAAAACCGAAAAAACCGACCGAACCGATTTTTTTTAAATTTCGGTTTTGGTTTTTTGATTATTTCGGTCGATTTTGGTTTCGGTTTTCAATATTTCAATTTTTCGGTGCGGTTTTTGGTTTTTTAGCTTAAAATATCGGTTAACCAAAAAAATCGAAATTAAATATATACAATCTTTACCCCTTCATTAAATCTCAATTCTCAACCCATTTCTTTAATAAAAATACAATTCTCAGCCCAAATGCCTAATAGCCCATGCCCAGCCAGCCAGCCTAATTCCAATTTGTATATATAAATCCCTAATTTGAGAGTTGAGACTTGAGATCAGACCACCGTAATTCTTTCTACAGTTCTACTCTCGTTTCTCATCTCTCAACTGAAGCTCGTCGTCTCTCAAGGCTGCTGCCTGCTGATCGCTGCTCCTGGACCTGGCTCCTCGCTGACATTGAGGCTTGAGACCACCGTAACTCCGTAAGTCTTTCTACTATCGTCTCAGACGTTGCGGCTCCGAGCCTCCGAGCCTCTGAGCTCGTCTCTCAACTCTTATTTTTCATCTCTCAGGTCGTCGTCTCAAGGCTGCTACCTACCGCTGCTCCTGGCTCCTCGCTCCTCGCTGACGCTGAGTGCTCGCCGGTCGCCGCCTGCAAGTCGCAACTGTTGTTTGCTCAGTGCTCGCGAGTCGCGACTCTAAAGTCAAAGCCTCGAAGGTCAGTGCTCATAGACTTTTGGGTTTATGATGCAAGGAACCTTTAGAATTGAACATTGTCAAAGCTTTCTCTAACTTGTAAGAAATATTCAAGAGTGAATCTGGCATAGTCAAATCCAAATTTGTTGTTGTTCTATGTTACATACAGACTCTCACTGCTCATCGCGGCTTAAATCTTAACTTCATCTATAAATCTTTAGTATGTTATATTCAATTTCAAATATGAGATTATAGTTTAGCTGCTTGATTGTATTTCAATTTCAATTTCAAAGTCGAAGGTCAGTTTAGCTACTTGATTGTAGTATAAACTACGGGGACTTGTACATTGGGGATTAATGTGAAATAATATCATTATGCCTCTGCTTATTGTTAGTCAAGTTGGTAGTATCCTAATTCCTGATCATCTACCATGGTCCATGGAAGTATGGACTGATCAGTGAGTCAGTTAGTGAACTGTAAGTTTGTAATGTATTGAGTGATTATTGTTCTTCTGAGTTCTGAACCGCAACTACACTGCGTGAGTTTAATCATTGAATGCAAGTATGCAACTTTGTGATTATTTGTGTGATTTGTGAACTATACTATGGTCTGCATCTTTCTGATTGCTGTTATTCTTGTTTGTTTCACTTTTTTTTTTTTTTTTTACAGATGGCGCAAATTGAAAGTAGGATAAGTGAAAATGGAGCTTCAAATGACAGCATACCTAACACCTCATCTCCCAATGAGGTTGAAGTTCGTGTTGATACTTCAAATAAAAGAAAAATCATGGAACCTAGAGCTACTTGTTGGAAGCATTTTGACAAGTTCATTGATGAAAGTGGAGCTAAGAAAGCCAAATGCAAGTATTGTGAGAAATCTTATGAAGCTTCTACATCGAGTAATGGTACGTCATCAATGAATAATCATATGAGAATATGCCCTAAATTTCCTCATGACACCGTAGATAAAGATCAAAGTCTAATTAATTTTCTACCATCTTCAACGGGAGCAAAGGAAGGGGTGATTAGCACTTTGAAATTTGACCAAGCACAAAGTTGGAGAGCTTTAGCCAAAATGATAATTGTTGACGAGCTACCATTTAGTTTTGTTGAGAAAAAGGGTTTTAAAAACTTCATGAGAGTTACAGTGCCACAATTTCATATTCCTTCTCGTAGAACCGTGTCGAAAGATTGTTATGAACTATACCTTGAAGAAAGACAACTTTTGAAAAAGGTTTTCAAAGAAGCACGTCCAAGAGTTTGTCTTACGACAAATACTTGGACCTCTATACCAAAAATCAACTACATGTGTTTGACAGCCCACTTTATAGATAGAAATTGGACTTTGCATAAAAGAATAATAAATTTTTGTCCTATTTCTAGTCATAAGGGCGGGGATATGGCGGCTTGCATTACTAATTGTTTGCTTGAATATGGTTTGGATAATGTGTTTACTATTACAGTTGATAATGCTAGTTCTAATGATGTTACTGTGAAAGAAATGTCTAAACAATTGAGTAATTGGGGAACTAATATTATGGATGGTGACCATCTTCATGTGAGGTGTATGGCACATATCCTTAATCTTATTGTGCAAGATGGGTTGAAGGAGATTGGTAAGTCTATCAAGCTAGTGAGACAAGCCGTGAAGTACATTAAACAATCTCCTGCAAGACTTAGAAAGTTCAAAGAATGTTGTGAATCTCAATTGATAACTTGTAAGAAATCATTGTGTTTAGATGTTCCTACTAGGTGGAACTCTACATATTCGATGCTTGAAGTAGCACAACATTTTGAGCTTGCATTTGAAAGATATAGTTTTTATGATATTGGATACTTGAATCATCTTCGTACCTTTGGTTCTGTTTCTTCTGAAGATGAAGATGGAACAAGTGCTGAAGATGGAACTAGTTCAAATATTTTTACAAGTGATATTCTTACAAGTGATGACTGGAAAAATGTGAGGTCAATGGTGAAATTTCTTGAAACTTTTTATGTACTTACTTTGAAGGTCTCTAGTTCTAATTATGTCACTAGCAATACACACTTTGTTGAAATTGCTGAACTTAATCTTATTTTGAAAGAGATGATGGAAAATGAAGATGGTAATTTGAATGAAATGGCAAAAAGTATGAATGAAAAGTTCAAAAAGTATTGGGGTGAACCACATAAAATGAACAAGATGATCTTTATTTCATCTGTGTTGGATCCCCGTAACAAGCTTGATTATGTTCCATTTGCAATTGTGGATATGTTTGGAAAAGAAGTAGGGGACAAGCTATGTTCAGAAGTGAAAAAATACATGTACCATCTTCACCCACTTCATCTGACTACTCATCAAGTATATCTAATGTGATTGGTTGTGACAACTTTGTAAATAAAGGAAGAATGAGAACGAAACAACAATTTGAGAAGCATAAAAAAGTTAATGGAAGTTCAGGTAGTAAATCAGAATTGAAAAGATATCTTGCTGAAGATATTGAGCCAGATAGTGATGAATTTGATATATTAATGTGGTGGAAAGTTCATGAGCCGAGATTTCCTATTCTCGCGGAGATGGTTCGTGATGTGTTAGACATTCCCATTTTAAGTGTCACATCAGAATGTGCATTCAGCACAGGAGGTCGTGTTCTTGATCCCTTTAGGAGTTCATTAACTCCTAAACTTGTGCAATCTCTTATTTGTGTTCAAGATTGGCTTAGAAGTGAGCCTTTTCCAATCAATATTGAGGAAGATTTAGAGTATCTTGAGCAACTTGAACTTGGTAAGAATTTGATATTTGTATTAATTATCTTGAAAATAATTTTCTTACTCATGTTTCTTAACAATTAACAAATTCTTTCATATTTTTTTAGATTTTGCTTGTAGTGGAACTGAATCTAATATTATTGATATATAGTTGCAACTTGTAAGTTCAACTATCAACTAGTGATGCATGGTAACGGGTAAGTAAAGAACTTATTTACATAACTTGCTTGATAGTTTTATATATTTTGTTATGAAATGTAGATCATTTGTCTAAAGAGTTCTATTTTCTCGTAGGCACATCAATGTTTTGTTATTTTCTTGGTTGCTATCTGTTGGAACTTGGAACTTGGGAGCTATTGCACTGGAGGTTGCACAACAATGTTTTGTTGGTTTTCTAAATCTTTTGGTTGTTGCAAATTGCAATGCTGCCTACTGGCAACTGGACTTTAGTTTGTAACTAAGTATATTTTAGGGCTGGGCACAAGTTTGTTGAATTGTCTAGTGTTGTTGTCTTGACTCTTGATTAGTCTTTTTATTCTTATTCTCGATAGTTTGTTAATATTGCTGCCTGTCGGACTGCTTGGACAAGAATTATCAGTTTTGTTTGGATATTTTAGTCAATGATATGGTAAGTTGCAAGTTAAATGTTTGTTGAAACTTGTTAGATGTTGTTTAAAGTGATCTATATGCCTTCAATAATGGATTTGGCTTCCCCAAGTTCTGCGTGACAGCATGAACATCTTCACATTTTTGTGTCACTAACAATAGCTGGCTAGCTGCTCTTTTGATGAGTCTCGGACTCTCGGTCTTGCTGAGTTACTGTCTTGCATTATGGATTGAGCATGTTGCTGGTTTGCTGCAATTTATTGTGATGCAAATTTGGAGTGGAACTGTGGAAGTGTGTTTTATCATCTAGTTTTCTATTTGAGTCATTGCCATTTGCCAGGAGTTTGACAAAGTAGACAAACAATGTTAAATGGCAAACCTAATTTGAAAGTTGTTCTATTGAATCTGGAATTTCTCGGTCCTGGTAATTATTTCCTCCATACTAAAATTATCCATATGCCACAGGCCATTGTTAATTATATTTTGGTTAAACCGAAATAAACCAAACCAAATTTATTTCGGTTTGGTTTGGTTTTATATTTTGCCAAATCGAAAATCGAAAAAACTGAACCGAAATTTACAAACCGAACCAAACCGATCGAACGCCCAGCCCTACTTATGTTTCTCTCCCCATACGAGCTTTTGATCAAACAAATTCCTAAAGTATATCTTAAATATTGACAACTTACATTTTTTGGTTAAAATCTATCAACAATTTAACGGCATACATAAGAATGACAACTTACGACTCTACCAAAGCTCCTCTTCTAGATCATTACCAATGAAAAAGCTTACAAATGGACTCTACTGATAGAAACACAATTTAACTGATATATTTGAGCTTATCAAAATATTTTTAAAAAAATAATAGAATAAAATTGGGGGTAGGAAAAGCGGATTATAAGGTGGGGAATTAAATCCTTATTAACTAGATAAAAATTTATGTAACTAACCAACTGAGCTATTAAAATTCTCCTTAGCAAAACACCTCACGAAGCATGTACCATAATTTTATTTATTTATTTGAAATTAGCAAGAGCTATTTTGAGCAAGAGTGAGGAATAGAATGGTAGAAAGTACTTAGACGAAGATTCAATCGAAATTAATCGTGGTGGTGGTGGTGGTGGGGGGGGGGGGGTTTATGGGAGACGAAGATTCAATCAAAATTAATCGTCGTGGTGGAAGGGGGGGGGGGATTAGGGGAGTTTTGGAGGGGCACGTAAATTGCAGATGATTTTTATGAGAGCTTTTAGTTTTTTTGACAGACTTTCACGTGAGGATGTAAGTTGTCAATTAATTTAATACTTCAAGGATGTATTTTGTTGATAGGATAGTTTAAGGATACAAGTTAAGTTTACGATATATATAGTATAATGATGATTTTGGTCAATAACTCTTTCCATGTTCGCTGCTCGGCAAAAGGTAATACTCTCACCTTATCTTATTTTAGAAATTTCATCTAATTTGCTTTCTATTAAGTCTACTCAGATTTCTTTATTTTGAAGCTTCGTATATCATTGTCATGGTTTTAGTAATGATGTATTTTCCTCTTAATGTTCTTAGGGATCGTTTGGTTGGAAACAAGTTATTTCAGAATTAATTATTTATGGGATAACTTATCCCACCATGTATATGAGATAACTTATCTCAATAACTATGGTATAAATGGTGGAATAAGTTATCCAAAACATAGCAACCAAACAAGACACCAAATTTTTATCACATGACTATTTTTTTTATCCTAGAACTATTTATCTTATCCCTCACACCAAACGACCCCTTAGTTTGTTGTGAAGCTTCGTATTTCTTTGTGGTGGTATTTGATTATTTGTTAAAATCTACTCTGTTTGATGGTATGATTCAATTTCTCCGTCGATGTTTCATCTTGTTATTAAAGTAATGCTTTAGAAGAATTGATAAATCGAGGCCTTGATGTTTTATATTTCTTTCTTACTTGTTATAGTATGGTGTTAACTTTGATAGGTGTATAGTAAATTATACTGTCTTAGCATGTGTCTCACCTTAATTTAATGATAATACAAGATTACTCCTTATAAAAAATGTGATTTTTCTTCATCGACTGTTAACCTTAAATAAATGCTTGAATATTGTTCCACTGAAAATTATAGTTATCTCATATGATGTTTGCTGTCACTAAAGTTTAATTGATGTTGATGTTTTGACTGATTGATTAAGTCTATTCGAAGGCCAAATTCATCGGTAGTCTCCTAAAGATGGTACTGAATTTTATTTAGACACCTCAACTGGACGATATTCATTTTAGACACCTCATGTAGGGTTCCGTTGTATCATTTTGACACTTTTTGCTGACATGTCAAAGTGAGTGTGATACACCCAACAATAGAGCGTGAAAGGCTCAATTTAGTTATTTTTTATTTTATTTTCTCTTCTTCTTCTCCATTTTCAAGCCACCACATCCCACCATTTTTTGAACCTTAAACTCCTTCAATGGAGGTCGAATTTTTTATTCAAATCCATTTTCAAGTCATTTTTCTTCTTCTTCATTGTATTACTTTTCTAAATCTACAATCACCTCCCTCCACCCTTTTTGTCCGAAAAATGGATACCAACACTAATATTTCATATTTATTCTTTCTTTCTTCCTCTCCCTCAAAACAACACTAAAAAGAAAGAAAAAAAAAAAGAATAAATATGAAAAATAGTAAAAGAAAATAATTATTTTTTAAAAAAGTACAAATGAGATTTTGAGTGTAATGAAAATAGACGATTTTCGATGGGAAAGAAGGGTAGGTACCATCACCGCTCTCCACCTTTTTTCGTCGGAAAAATGGATACTAACACTCATATTTTATATTTTTTCTTTCTTTCTCTCCCTCCTTCCTCCTCTTTTTTTCTCTCAAAACAACACCAAAATAGAAAGAAAAAAAACCCATAGGGGCTGGGGGAGGGGGTTAAATTGATTTTTTAGAATATTATTTTTATTTTATTTACTAAATTTATTTTAAAATAATTTTGAACTTAAAAAGACACATGTAATCATTTAATTGGTTGTTTGCCACGTCATCAACGAGTGTATTACACTCTCTTTTCAGTTTTTTGCTTATTGTAAAAAAAGTGTCAAAATGACACAGCGGGATCCTACATGAGGTGTCTAAAATAAACATTGTCCAGTTGAGGTGTCTAAGTTAAACTTGATGTCAACTTTAGGGGGCCACCGATGGATTTGGCCGTATTAGAATGTCTGTAAACTGGGATGTTAGATACCTTGTTTTTTTGATCAAGGTGATTTTAAGTGTTTGGAATGATAATTTTTGTGAAATGTTTGGTTTTGCCAATTACATGACATTTTGGTTGTCTAAAATTAGTTAAAATTGATCTTGGTTGGTTGCTCATTAAGTTTAATTCCAACGTTTCTTAAGTACATAGTTCTTTTTTTTATAGTAACAATTTATCATTGATTTACTACTTTTATCTAATCACTTTAGCATGATATGCGTCGTGCTAATCATTATCTCTTTTCTCGCATGGAACCTTAATGTGAGTCCATTAGACTCCACTTCATCTCTTGCATTTCGAGTTGGGGGTCAAACCCAACAAAAAAATTCCTCTGAGTCAGCCTTGTGATCAAAGCCAAGCCAATGGGATGCTAATATGCAGAAGGTATACGCTATTATACAAATTCAAAGAAGCTGATATACAGGAAAAAGGAGCTGGTATACAATCGATATATGGCTAATGTATACAGCTGATGCATTGTATACAGAGCAAAAATATGGGCTGCAAATGGCCCAAATGATGCAAACTTCATTAGAATATACTACAGGTGGAACAGTGGGCCTATTAGCCCACCAGTCTGAATTGGGGCAAAGGCCCAATTCTATTCTTTCCTCTATTTTGTTTGTTACTTAATTGTGATTTGTTTCGATTCTAAAAACTTAGTTCTTACATTAACTTAATTAAATTCTTAAATACGAACCATCTTTTGTTATGATGATTTATTTCATTTAAATAATTTATTTAATTGTCTTTTTTAACTTAGTCATTTTTTATATAGTTTATTTTCTTTCTAAATATTTCAAGTGTTTCAAGTTCAAATGATTTTAAATGTCTCTATTTTAAAGTAATTTTTCCAAAAGTTAGTCAATAACTTTTCAAATTGTCGGATAGCCGCAAAATAAAATTCCTAAAAAGCTGAAATCAATTTTAAAAAATCTTTCCCATTATAAAACTAATAAACTATAACCCTCAATCATCAGAGCGAAAATAAAATTATCATCAAATTCAACTTTAAAAATCAAAATAACTACACTAATAATGAAATTGGAACCCCATTAAAATGAAGTTTTATAGTTCTTCTTAATCAAATGAAACAAATGCTGAAAGAAATTAAAAAAATTACTTATTTCACATTCTATCAGGGAGTGTAGTACACTCTCTATGGCATGTCGGCTCATAAGGGGTAATAGAGTCATTCTAAATATCAATAAGGTGGTGCTAGGGCCTTTACAAGGTTATATTAACTTTTTAAAACAAGTGTTATACTTGGAAAGGATAATTATGTATTATATCGTTGATTTATTATTTACTTGGGAGACAAGGTAAATATTCAATTATTAGATATATGAACCACATTAAAGTGAAAAATATTTGAATCCTATAGCTAAACGCCTACTTAAACTCCAATCGATGAACAAGAAAAATGGTCGAGCACTTTCTAAATAGGATAGGAAAGAGTTTTATTAAAATTAAGACATACAAAAAAGTCCTTTCTTTCGTGATGAACTATTGGCACCAATTTTACATTTTGTCTCTATGGACCAAGAAAAAAAAGGGAGTGAGTGGGAAGAGGAATGAATAAAGATGAAAGGAGAGGGGAGGTTTGAAACTAAAGTGAGAAATGATTGAAAGGAAGAGTAGAAAATAGCATGGGACTTTTGGTGACAATGACAATTGATTCTTTGAGGGAATATATGATAAAAGAATGGGTTATGATGTATTCCCAATCTTCCATTGTGATTGATTATGTCTTTAGCTACACACTTAGCTTACACTTTAAAGTTAGTGTTTTTACCTACTGTTTACCTGTTCCTTTCCTTTGCTTTTTCATTGTTTTGATTTACAGATTCCTTCCCAACTCCAAATCCTGCTTTTGTCACACAATTCCCCACAATGACATATATTTCTTTTTCACTAATTTTAAAACTACAAACTTTCTACACAAGATTGTATAAAAGTCACTACTCATCAACTAATTAATCTTAATTTTATTCTGCTTTATGGTTTCTAATCTTTAATGGTAATTAACATCCTCAACTTAGTATTACAAATTGTATTTGATTTTTTTTAAGATTCAAACGATATGAACTTTGACAATATATTTTTTCATCATATTTGCAATCTATAGTACTTTTGCATATAGTTTTTGAATATCTAAATTATTATTTTAAAGTATGGTATTAATGTAATTTAATTTAAATTTAAAACTACATTAATTTAAATTTAAAACTAATCTAATGACTCTCAAAAAATGTAACATGACAATTAAAAAGAAATGCATCAAGTATTTTTATCGTCAAAATATAACGTGACAGGAAAGTCCTCCTCATATGTTCTAGACTTAATGTGTTACATGCTTATGATAATAAGTATTTTATTTCTTAGGAAATGATATCTTTTGTCCTTTTATATTTCGACTTTTTTTCTTTTTCATTTTCCATTTCTGAATCAATAAAGGAATGAACCAGTTGATCATTTGTAGGTTCGATTTGGACATCTGATAGAAAATCATGATTTGAAATAATGAAGTTGAAGTTAAAATTTTATTTGGACATGTAATTTAATTTTTTTACAAATATCATTATAGTGATGTCATTATTTTTATAACTTTTAGAATGTTGTTATAGAAAAATAAAATATAACATAAAAAAAATGTTTCGAAGAAGCTTAAGTCATTATTGTGAAATATTATTATAATGAAGTTTGACCACAAAACATTTCTTACTTTCTAAGTGTGAGTAATTTTCTTAAGGAATATGTTCAATTTAAAAGTACTCCTTACCGTTTTAATTGATTTATCTGATCTTTAACTTAACACAAGATTAAAGAATATAAAAATAATTTTTAAATTTTATGATCTTAAATTTAAGATATATGAAATATACATAATAATTTTTTTCTTATAATTAAAATTAACAAAACATCTAAAGAAAATAAAAAATTTAAGCACTCTAAAGTAAAACAAACAAATTAATTAAAATAAAATAGCACTTGAGAGTAGTAATTTTATTTTCCTTGCGAGGAGGAAGTATCATTAATGCAAGGGCTTTACTTTTGAAGTCATAAATGAAAAAAACATGTGTCAGCTTGGTTTTAGTTACACGGCGTTTAGGTGGAAAAATACATAATTACTATTCCCTCCGTCCCATATTACATGTCATCCTTTTTTATAAATAGTTGGACCGTAATATTTGTTATTTTATAAAATTTATGCATAAATTATCATATTTTGCCTATTATATCCTTGATAGAATAGTTAATTAATCATGTCATTTATTAATAAAGTTGACTTAAGAAAACATTAAATAAGGGAAGAAGGGTAAAGTTACGTCATTTCTTAATGCAAGTGCAAAGTAAAAACGTAACATATAAAATGGGACGGAGGGAGTACTAGTTTACTACTTTTGTTCCCACTCCTTTTTTCTTTTTTAGTTGTTCATAATTACTTGTCCATTTAGATAAATCAAGAAAGGACAATTTTTTGTTAACTATTATATACCCCTCAATTAATTACTTCGAAAAAGGTAGAACTAATTGGAAATCTTAAATTTTTAATTTATCTACTTCATAATTAATAGGGATAAAATGGTAAACTCACTATATCAATAATTGTTTTCTTAATAGGTGTTTCAATTTAAAAGTGGACAAATAATTAGGAATAGGGGAACTACTCTCTATCTAATTACTTATCTAATTTTTCTTTTTTTATTTGTTCATTTTGATAAATCAAGAAAAAATATTTTTTTTTTTAACCTATTATACTCTCAATTTATTACTTTTAAAAAGATAGTACTTCTTGAAAATCTTAAATTTTAATTCATCCATTTCATAATTAATAGGGATAAAATGATAAACTCACTATGTTAATCATTGTTTTCTTAATTGGTGTGTTAATTAAAAAATGGACAAGTAATTAGGGACAAATAAAGTATATCCAACAATACTTATTCAATTTATAAAGCAAATGCATAATTGATCATTTAGTGTCTATTTTACTATTGCTATTATATACTACTTATTTTCCAATGATTAGATGACTTATATTTCATAAGAGTTATTTGGTAAAATTACCCCAATTATTTATTACTTCTTAATCAGGTGTCAAGCCAATAATGGATAGCTACTATTGGACAAAGGGAGTAACATTTCCTCCGTTTACTATTTTAAAAACAAAATTTTATTTTTATTCATTATTTTTAATATATAAACATATTATATTATCAACATTATTTACTTATTCTTAAATCTTTTTTCAAAATCTAAAATTATACATTAATTAATTTGGATATTGTAGTAACATACTTGTATTAAACATTATCGTTTTGAGAAAATTACACGATATGGCATACATCTATTATGTAATTATTAAACACAAACATAATTTAATTCAATAACAATTCACAGCTACTGTTTAATTAATATAATTATTTTAATGTGGTTATGGGATCAATGATATTCATAGGTGAAGATCATGGTGATCTCCGACAACTTCTATCCTCTTTTTCTTATGGTGGAGTTGTATCTATTTTCCGATTGTTCTTACTCTTAGAAGTTTTTGTACATGTTTAGACTACTTCCTAAGAAGGGTTTTCAGTTAGTTTGTAAAAAAAATCTATAGAAACAGATTTTGGAATTAATAATGGTTATATTAAGGCATCACACTATATTTTTTTGTTGTTGTTAAATTCTGTATTCCCGATTTAAAATCGGGAGGTAAGTATTATGCTATCTAGATATAAAAGTAAGTGCCTATACGACCCGTAAGTTGAATTGTGACAATATATGTACATATAAGGATGGTAGACTTATTAGTTAAGAATAACATCATTACTATAAAGTATAAATTAATACTGACCTCTATAAATTATCATTATTATGAAATAAAGCAATCTAGTTGATTCAAAGGGACTATCTTCAAATAAATATCAAAAACAAAAATTGAGGAATTTAAAACAAAAATAAATAAAGCAAGCATAATACCATAAACATGTCTAATAACTATCAACACATGCAAATATAATAATGCAGCCCCAGAACCATTCCAATCAGGCATTGAGCCACTTTCTTTGTAAATATGAGTTAAGTCTGATGTACTGCTTCACCTGGCAACTATCTGAAGTTATTAATCTCATCCCTAAGGTGAATATGTCACGATCAAGACCTTTGTGAGTGGCATCCACACTAAACCACTGGTGGGAGAATCAATTATCAACCCAAAATTAATCTAACACGCCATTTATTAAAATCAGGTCATGATATAAAATAGAGAAACGGTTTTAAAACAATAAAAGGATTGAGTCCACATAAATTAAATCAATAGTCAAAACATTGTGGAAATAAAACTCCTGAAAATTGAAAGTTGTAGTACCAAACTCTAAATAAGTCGAGAATGAGGATGCAACCCCGGAATTTAGAAAACATGAATTAATAGTCTAATGTCTTTGTCCGGAAATATGGGCAACAAATGTGGAGGATCCGATGGCAGCCTGGAAGAAAAGCTTATCCTTGGATTCGAAGTCAAGCGTCCCTTAACTGAAGTCTCGTATTAACTGTTGAAAGATGCATTGCATTCAAGAAGAAAAGAATAGGTGCAATATCTATACACAATCACAATGTACTAATAGGATCATACAGTCAGTCCAAATGATGAATATAAATAGACAATTACCACGTAGTAACACAATCAACATGTATATCAACACATATGAAACAACCCGGACTCCCAGCCCTTATCCTGAATTAACATACACATGAAACATGTCCCACATGATCACATACAAGTCATAATTGAGTCCAACTTACCTTTCAAGTAACTTGGACCGCTCAAGGATCTAACATACATACATCACATTATAAGCAAATAAATCTGGTTCAGTTATGAAACCACAAAGAACATGCGCGATTCTCTCAAGGAATCCACACACAAACTGCTAGTTTAAAGGCGTGGTACCCGAGTCAATCAGAGTTAGTATTCATACTAGACGTGGCAACCGAGCCAATCATTACTATTTCTATACCGATATGGTACCTGAGCCAATCAACACTCACTGATTATCATGCATAACCACAATCACAATAAACAATAACATTTGAAACCACAAGTAAAGTAAACAAGTTCATTGCATGAGATTATCAACATGATGCTATTTCATATGCTCCATATGTTTTCCCCTAACATGCACTACACAAGTGATATTATAGAGTAGTAGACATGCATACATACATAAATTAGAAAACATACAACCATCATCTACCTCACATCAAACCTATTGGAAACTCTAAAGAACCCAAACCTTTTCCTTTTGAAGTACCTTGACTTGTTCTTGGTCTAAGATAATAATAAAAATACAACAATCAATCAAAAATGACCTAATTATACTTGAATTATAACCAAATCATATCCCCAGGTCAATTCATGATCATTCTATCCAATCCAGGGCTTTTTCCACTATTAAATCAAGTCAAAACTCACCTTTAAAATAAATATCCTAGATTCTAAGGTTTAAGAATCAATTACAAGATAAGAGAGTAATGGACTTACCTTTATCGATGAATTTAGTGGAATATCAAGTAGGAACAACGCTAAGTATGCACTCTCAAATCCAAGAAAAATTATACAAAAAATAGGAGATTTTGAAACTTTTTCTACGTAAAATTCAGACTTACCCCGTTATAGCAACCCAGCCTGCTATAGTAGCGACCCATCTAGCTATAGCGACCCTACCTGCTATAACATTCATCAGCTCACTATAGCGTCTTCACACTTACGCTATAGCAGTTTGATGATCGCTATAGAGGATTACACAAAATTCATAAACTCATAAATTCTTGAAAATCTCATTTTTACAACATACCTTCTTTCCTTGATGTTCTGATATATGCCCTTCACGTGAAGTTCAATTAAGGAAGTATTACTCACCCAAATTTGATACGTGAAGTCCTACGAGTTTCTTAATTTCTTGAATACTAGAGATTATAATCCAAATTTAGAAATTTCACCCTACCCATTCCTAAATGGACCTAGACCTCACCTCGCTCAAATTTTTTCTAAGATTGGCCTATTCTAGAATTTTTAAGTTATTACCGAAAAAGTTTTCTAGCCCAATTTCTTTTATCATTGGCCTAGTCATAACAATCATAATGGATCGTTACAGAGTACATCTACTTGGAGGAAAAAAACTCTCCAAGAATAGTTCTATAAGCTTTGTCTATGAAGAGATGGATGCTTCTTATAACTCTCTTAACCATGTGTTGCTTCCCTTATCAGAGAGAATTGGAACAACCACAAGCGTACCTTATTGACAGATATCTAGGAGGTTGTACAGTAGACACACTCCGATAAAGTTTTTTAAATATTTGTTTGGGTCTTCAAGAGGTAGACCACCGAATAATTCTTGCAAGTCCAGTCAGTGCAATATCATGTTGATAGTATTAAAGTTTGCGTTTTCAGTTAGTAGTGAAGGTTGAATGCCCCGACAAGGCCCATTTGTGCAGGAACCAGAGGCGAATCCAGGATTTCAATAAAACGAGTGCACCATTGCTTTAAAGATAAGTCATCTTGAGAACGGGTTCAACAACTTTTAATTTAATATATTCTTTAATAATTATAGAAGTAATATATAGAGTTTAGTTGGATGACTACGGATTCAGATGACCCAAAATTAGTACATGAATTCGCCACTGGCAGGAACTACTGTAGTAGCAGCCTTAACAACTGCGCTATGATTATTTTCATCATCCATTGCAAAATTTTGTGAACAAAGGTCACGATTACGAGTTTGAGAAAGAAAACCCAAGGTCACTTTTACGAGATTTGAGAGAGTTTATGTTTGAAATTTTAGGGTTTTACCCCATTTTCTCCCATTTTGAGTTATGAAAAATTATTGGAGGCTATTTTAAACAAATTTCTAGTGCTAAATCATTTAGTTAAGTGTTTGTAACCTTAAAACTTCAATTCTCTTTGATCATTTGTGGATTTAACATCAAAAATTCAAATTTTGATTGGCCAAGTGAAAGGTTTTTTGTAACACCCCGAAAATTAATAGGCTAAACTAGAGCTTGACGTAAGGGTTAGAGTCATGAATATATCTCCCCGTACTTAAAATAGAGGTTTTTTTTTAGAATGTCAAGGTACTAACCCTCAAGTACCAACTAGGGGCCCTTGAGGAAGACCCCTAGAAAAGTGCTCAAAATAGTGACCACGGAAGGACCCACGTCTCGTAGGTGGGGGTTTTGTGGTTGGCCAAAAATCTTCAGTCACCAACCCACGCCCAACCAGCACGGGCCGTGGGTCAAACCACACCCCGTGGTTGGGGTCTCGTGGGTGAGGTAGTGAGTGGTTTTAAGCGGTTAAGTTGGGAACTAATGGAACTTTTCGAAATTAATTAAGTATTAAGTGACATCGTTTTACCCTAGTTTAGACCACCTATATAAAGACTTTAGAACCTTAATTAAGTCATTCCAAATCATTATTTCTAAACCACCAAAAGAAACCCAATTCTCTCTCAAAAATCCACTCTCTAGAAAGAAGAAAAAGAAGTGGGTCAAGCTAGGTCAAGTCAAGACTCCATTGTTTCAAGCTTGGTAGGATTTAATCAAGGTATGATGACTTATTCATTCATGGATCCCTTTCATCTATGAAGCCCCCATGTTTTTCCCAATTGTGAAGATGAATCCCCAATTCTAGTTAGGGTTCCCTTCAATATGGTGGGTATTATTGTATGTTGATCCAATTGAGTAGATAATGATCATTTATGATTGAATTAGTAGCATATCATATTTTAAAGATGAAATACATGTTTACATGCCTAATCCATGTTTAGAAATATGAAATTGAAGTAAGTGGGTTTTATCATGAAAAGGAAAATTGAGGATTTAGGTGTAATCTTCTAGAATTGATGAAATATATTGTAGACCTCTTGATAGTTAAGCATATAGATATGAATTGAATGTGATTAACGTATGTATGATGAGCCATGGTTAGTAGATATAGAGATTGGGCGTAAAATGATGAAGTATGACTAGATTGCTTAAGATTGAAGCACATAGATGTGAATTGAATGAAATCAAGTATATGTACATGAATTATGACTTGTAAGCTATGATGATTTGTTGTCTTGAGACTAAGGCATGGATGATGAATGATTATTGTTAGGGCTTTTAGAATAAAACTTATATGTTGAATCATGACTAGTAGGGCTTGAGAGTAAAGCTAACATGATGAGTTGAGACAAGTAAGGCTTTGAGAGGGAAGCTATAGAATGAATGTTGATTGTATATGGTGTTGTTGTGGAAGGCTTACCCACATGACTTATATTATGAATGTATGAGATTATGCATGTTCTTATAGAACCTATGTAAATGGTTATGAGTACTTTGAGAGTAAAGTGTCTATGATTATGATATTGAATATGAGATGGAAACTTATACGCTAGTTGAGTCCGGCTTTCAAATGGGATCCTTATATACTAGTTGAGTCCAGGTTCCCAAATATATATCATGAGATGGAGACCTTTTACACTAGTTGAGTCCGGGTTCCCAAGTATATCTCATGAGAATTGCCTAAAATGAATCTAAGAGTAAAAGTGATCATGGATGGTGATAGTTGCTCACACATGATCTAATGAGCCTTCTTAATGAACTAAGACATTCTTAAAGAAAGTATCTCGTTAGTGTTCAAAGGCTTACATGGAGTCCTTCGAGGTTCTATGTGCCATGTTACATCTAGGGGTAACTCTTGGATTGTGACATTTTCAAGAACATGAGTTCTAAAGTAAAATGGTGATTGTGAAAGATTCTGACAAGTGGTATTGTGCCGATGAGAAATGGTTCCGGCAAGAGTTTGACTTTTTGATTTGAACTTGATACTTACGATTGATATACCTGATGTTTGTGATTGACATACTTGGTACTCGTGATTGATTAACTTGATACTTGTTGATTTTGAAGTTTGAATGTTGGATTATGGCTGTTGAGCCTTGTGTGTTGTGTAAAATGAACTGTTAGATTGCATTAATTTCTATAGAGGTTGTAGTTGAGGCGGTTCAGTTAGGATGAAAGGAGTACTTGTATTCTAAATTAGTTTTGCCTTGTTTAGTGGGTTGCTTGTTGAGTTGCGTGTTGTTTGGTACTCACTCCTTTCTTTTACACTTGTGTAGGATCTGGACTTGAACCCGTGTGATTATTCTCCTTCATCTTTCTCTAAGGCTTTCAGAGGATATATTGAGAGGTGGTTGCTTGTCATCCTTGTTTTGTGGGCCCTCTTATTCCTTATTTTGTGCTTTTTTCTATTCGAGAAACAAAGACATTGAGACTTGTATTTATCTTTCAAATTTAATTTTGTATTACTAAGCCTCGGATGCAGGAGAGCTATTGGATGACCCATACTTGCAAGGAGACTTGTTGAGATTCTTTTCTACCTGACTAATTGTCGCCCAGACATCGCTTACCACTTACAACATAGGAGGGAGTGATCATTCGATTTTTATATGGACAAGTCGAGATCATCTTACTTAGAAGCTGCTTTTCGGCTTCTGCGATACATTAAATCCATACCGGAAAGAGGTTGATTCTTGTCTACGTCATCCTAGTGGGTTTTACACGTGACAACCATATTTTAGCGGTGTTTATAAAATAACTTTTCACACTTATGCTATTGTTGATTTTTTTTCCGCATTTGTTTCATATTTTTGGGTTTAGACTGACTTGTATTGGTGAGTTTAAACAAATGCCATCACATTCATTTTTGAATCGTGAAAGAATAAAACAACATGCAATGTAATTTGTAAAAAAAAAAAATAATCACTTGTGAATTTGGAAAAAAGTGGTCTTTATTTTTAAGTAGAAAATGATATTTGCTTGTGCTATTAAGTTCTTGGTCATTACATCAAGAACCTTTGCAAATAGCTAGTACAGATGTACATATTTGTATACTTTCTTCATAATACAAATCAAAATCAAAATCAAATTGGAGTAAATTCCATATTGTGGTTTGCTTTATTCCACCAAACAAGGAGATACAGTAGTTGTCTAAAGCTAGTATAAAAACCCAAAAAACAAATGAAAAGAAGAAATTAAAAAAAGAAAGAAAATAAAAAAGTGTTTGAAAAATCTGCAAAGTGGTTGACACTTTCTATAAATTACCTACTTACTAGTGATAAATTGGTAATGAAAGATCCTTCATATATCCCATTAGAACAAGACACACTACACATCCAAAGAAAAGAAAATACAAAAAAATGGTTAGCCCCTCTCATCCAAAAACTTCCCTAAAATCATCATCAACTAGCTTAAACTGTATGAAGCTGAAGAGCTTAGTACAATCCTTTATTTTCTCCCATATATATCGAGCTATAGCGAAAGCGAAATCATTATTATTTCAAGTTATGAAGAATGTTCAGTTAGTAGTCCATCAGAACAAGAAGAAGAACAATGTGAAGTTGTTTCTTGGTTCATTTAGGTTGCATTATAATTGGTGTTCTTCTCATGTGATGCCAGTGCCTGTTCCAACTGCATTTGATGTTTATTATGATTCTACATGGAATTCTATTATATCTACTGCTTGTGATGAGTCAGAACTCTCTGGCTATCTTCAATGGCTTGAAGACAAGGACAATAGTAGTAATAATGATATTGATAAGCTTGCTGATATGTTCATTGCAAATTCTCATGAAAGGTTTAGGTTGGAGAAAGTTGAATCTTATAGAAGATTTCAAGAAATGTTGGCTAGAAGTGTATGATCCAATATTATTTTAGTGGTGTTGTATGTTTTGATAATTTTCTCATATTTTGGAAGGTGCATGGACTTCTTTTTTTTTTTTTTTAATTTAGAGAGGTAGGTCTTGTGGGATTATATAACCATAGAATATGGAGTAAATAGAAGGAAAATCTCTTGGCTAGATGGGGGTATGGAGAATTGTGCAATTCTTCTCATTGACATATGTTTAACCTTTGAGATCTGAAATTTATTACAATCCTTCTACTACATCAACAATTTCAATCAATTTCTATTTGAGAGGTTTCCTTGTTTCCTTGTATTGTTGAAATAATTATAAAGATGATTAAAAATCTATCAATCTTATGGAGAAAAAAATCCATATAAATCTCTAATATTTTATTCATGCCATATAACGAAAAGAAGGTAATTTACATTGGATTTTGGTTCATTAAAATTTCATCGATGTTGAGTCTGTTGGATAAAACTTGCCTAGTGTAATTTAAATCGTATATATGATTTGCAGTCTATTACATCTGATACACAGAAAAATGCTCATCCAAATGACACAGACCGCAGCTATTATAGAGTTTTAAAAAAATAATAATTTTATCTGTGTGAACATATTACCGTTTTCATTATATCCACATATTTTAAGGATAGTGACATTTGGGTTTATCTCTTTGCCTTTTGTGGGGTTTAAGTCCGTAAGTTTCTTCGCTTTTGTTTCTATTCTTGCGGGCCAATCTTTTGATACTTTTGAGATTAGACTGTTGATAAAAATAAAGAAAATGCATTAAAATAACTATCCTATATTTAAAACAATGAAGGCCGTCGAATTCTTTTTGTCCTTTATTAAAATACTTTATAAGGTAAAATTGTCATTTATTATTTTTGTTGAATAATTTATTATTTTAATATTTAACACTTAATTGTAAAATTAAAAAAATCCTAATATTTAGTAAAATTGTCATTTATTATTTTTTCTTAAATCTTTCTAATTTGAACTATATATGTTGAGAATTCATCACTAATTTTTTGATAGATTGGATGAGAGAGGGGTTTGAGCTACAGTTTAGAAATTGGAATTTGAAATAGGGAAAAAGTAAAAGAGATGCATGACCCTTTTCTTTGAGTAGTTAACTCATTCAAACTAATCAATATGAATTGATTGTTTCAAATTTCAATGATAAAAAGAAAAAAATAACACCTTTACTCCATAAGTTATAAGTTTTCTCTTTCTTTTTTGGCCAAAAGTTTTTATTACTCATTCCGTTCATTTTTACTTATCATATTTAAATTTAATATATCTTTAGAAAATAATGATTGACGTAATTATTTTATCATACTATAATGTTTTAGTACTCCCTCCATTTGGATTTACTTGTCAAATATTTCCTAATTTGATTTCTATTGTTACTTGTCATTTTTGACAAAATCAAGAAAGAATAATTTTATTTTTTCTATTATACCCTAAATTATAATTTTATTTTTTCTATTATACCCTAAATTTATTAATGTTGAGCTAATGAGTAAATATATTTGTGACCCTATCAATTAATATATGTAAATTAGTAAACTCAATATATCAAAATCATTATTTCTTGATAGGTGTGCCAAGTATATTCTAACAGAGTGAGTATTATATATTGGAAAATAATTTGGAGAATAAGTAATTAATGTTAAGAGTAAAACATGAAAAAATAATTATGTATTGTAAAATATCACAAGTAAAAATGAAAATATATTTTAGTAATAGTGGATAATAATTAAGGTGAAGGGGTTTCCAACATGTCCTGTCATTTTACACTTGTTTGGATGTGTGTTTTGTTTATAGAGAAATAGTCTATTAGAAAAAACAAAGGGGCAAAAAGGCTTGATTTTAGCTGAAATCTGATCACAAGCATTAGCTGTTTGGATATTATAATTACATTAATAACGGCGAAGATTCAGCCTTGTTTAACTCTTCGAGTTGCTCACTCTTTGATTCCCCAAAACCCCGCCAGACTTGCCCTTTATTTTTTTTCTTTCTTCTTTTTGGACTTGGAATCAAACTTATAATATACGCATAATACATAAATACGCTATTTAATTTTGTTTAGATGGTATTTATTTCCTTCGATTTTGAGTGTGTACAAGTTGACGTTTAAATTTGTATAAAATTAAACAAGTAGATATAAGCATTCTATGTGACATAATACATGTAGGACATAAAATTTTCATGTAGGACATATGTATCTATTAATTCAATTTTATATAAGTTTAAGTGTCTACTTGTGTACAACTAAAGTTGAAGGACATAATAACAACTGAAGCCAAGTTGAAGGTCATATTTATGTATTTTTAACTTATTGTAATTGGGAATAATTTGTGCATTTCTTTCCGATTACCAAACTTATTTATTATGAACTACCTATAATTATCTTTTAGGTGAGTTGGTCGATGTACCCAGAGGCGGAAACACATTGTTTAGTGAGGGTGCACATGAAAAAAATCATGTATATATATGCATATCTATCTTAAGAAACTAGCAGAAAATATGATAAAATTAACAGTGTACCCATAAATAACATAGAAGTGCCCTTGTGCAGTTGGTACAAGCTAGCAGGGGCGGACTCACATAGAGGCTGCCGGGTGCTCGAGCACTCATTAACCTCGTCTTGGAATATATATATCTATGTAGAAATTAAGTGGTATCTTTATAAATTTAACATAGAGCACCCAATGAACAAATGATCTGACTGGTCTATTGGCTCTTGGCTGGGTGCTTAGTGTTGTTGAGCCCGAGTTCAAATTTCACTGTTAAAATGTCTTTTATATTTTTGATTCCGCCACTTTCAGAGCACCCACAACTTTAAAATCCTAGATCCGCCACTGCAAGATAGTGAAATCACCCACGAGACCAGGGTTTGGACCCAGTTAGCACCTATTTCATTTTTCATTCTTTTAATTCTAAGTTTAGCTTAAAGTTTATATTGGTGTACCCAAAGTCTTTAAAACCTGAGTTTGCCTCTAAATGTACTCCTGCTGGTTTAAAGAGGTTAAAACTCTTTTTCTTCTTTTATATGTCTACTTTTGTTTCATTATTTTTGGTCCTTTGAATGGAAGAGCATTAATAAACAAGTCACAAGTTGCTTTTCCAGTGTGTCTGTTGTAAAGAAGACCAAGCAGCAAGAACCGGACCTGTCATGGACCACTTTTACCCAAATGAACCCTTTTTTCTTCTCTTTTAATTTGCATTTAAATTACTTCAAAAATTTATAGCGGGCACCAAGTAGGAAAAATGCTTCATGGAACATGTTTGGTGAGTCTACTTTACTACATATTAATTTTGCTATTTTGTAGTCAGCTTCCATGGTGTGTTAGTGTGTTTAGCAATTAGATCACTACAATTTATTCACATAAAAAAACAATAAGGGTCTGTTTGAAAAGTCACCTACTAATTGAAATTGGTGTAATTACTAGGGAATTATGATGACCTGTTTGTTCGTTGCCCAAGTGCAATCATAAGTTATATTAAATTATAAAAATAAAAGTTAATCATCTGAAATTAAAAATTTATATTGGACGAATAAGGGCCTTTATAAATGATATTAAATTAAATATTTACGATATAAGTTATCTTTGAAAAATATATTAATTAATAAACATATATTCTTAACTAATATTACATAAAAAAATGATATGTTTTTCAAATTAGTATATTTTAATTAATTAATCCTATACACAAAATTACAAGATTCCTATGAACATGATGAAGTTTATGTTTGACAAAAAGATAAATATTATAAATATAATATTATAAAACTATTAAAATATTTGACAAAAATATAATCTATCAAGTCTAACTAAAAAATAAGCAGCTTGCATTATGAAATGTCAAGTATGCTAACCTCTCTACTAACCACTTAGGGTAATTCATCAAGTATAAGCACAAGTCATAATTCATAACATTAGTAAAATAGACAGTTCATTATTTTAAATGCTTATTCAAGAAACACTTAATTCACTCATAAAAAGTACCAACTATGTCCAGAGACCAATCAATATGCAATACAACTCACATTACATATCATCAACTAAGGAAAGTGTAACTCCAAGTAAATCATAACCTAACTCAACCAACGGACTGAAAATAAACAAGCTAAATTACAAAAAGAAATTCCTTTTTCTCAACACCATTGAACACTCAAGACTTCAAAATATAACCACACATTAATCATCTACTTTCTCAAGCGAAGGTCTTGGCTATTCAAACTCATCTAATTCTACCTATTGAAAAGGTCTAACAAACTATTGAAAAGTTATTTCATCAAATAAGAGGTTTTCATGATCAACCAAATCTCATTCATTAAATTTTTGCCCCATTAACCTCTCTTGAGAAGTTCATAAACCCCAAAAATCTATTTTTATAGGGTTTCTAGTTTCTCTCAATATCATAAATAAAGGCTAGGTTTATAATTTCATGCTAGAATATAGAATTTAATGAATTAGAAATGAAATCTTGCATGATTATACCCTCTCTACATTATATCCCAGCAATAAAATAACCCCAGAGTTCAACCCATAAAGTCCCATGAAGAGCTCATCCTTTGATTCCAAAAAGTAAATGGATTACAAAAGCAAAAGATGAACAAAAAACACTTACCTCAAGAGAGAAAAATTCTAATTCTTGAAAAAGTCTCCCATGAGGTTTTCTCTATTCAAATATTCTAAGTTATGACCAATTATGGATGTGAAAATGAATTAAAACTATATCAAACAACCACTTCACAATACCAAAGCCTCGCAACTCATTGCCTTTGATATGGTGAGCAAAGCCTCTCTTCACTATAGTGAAGGAGGATTTCCATTTTGTTTTTTTTTATATATATACTTTTTCCAATTCTCAATTCACAAGGACCAATATGAGACCACTATAGAGTATAGACCCAAAATACCACAATGATGGGGAAGATTGTTACATCAAATATCAATTAAACACACGTTCATCTCAAATATCAAAAAGCAAAGATGAGAATAAAAAGAAATAAAGAAGATTATTAGACTCCACGAATAACTGAGGATATCTTCTACCCATGTCTAATTTAGTCTCAAAAGAGACATCCTCTTTAAGATGGTTCTTCCACTGGACCTTAACTGAAAGAGTAACTCTGGATCTCAACTTTCGGACCTCTATATCTAGAATAGCCACAAGCTCCTCCTCATAGGATAAACGCTCATTAAACAATATAGAGTTCCATTTAATGATATGATTACCATCACCATGAAACTTTTTTAGCATATATACATGAAATACACATTGAACACTTAACAAACCTAGAGGCAAGTCCAACTCATTGGCTACCTCTCCTTACATGTCTAAGAATTTCAAAAGGACCAATGAATCACAAACTCAACTTACCCCTATTTTCAATCCTCATCAAACCCTTCATGAGCAAAACCTTAAGCAAAACTTGCTCATCTATCAAGAACACCTTATCTCTAACCTTTCAATCTGCATATTTCTTCTATCTATTCTGAGCTGCCAAAAGTCTATTTTTAATCATCTTAACCTTTAAAAAAGAGTCTCTTACCTCATGATCTTACTTGAATGCATCAAACTACCTAATAGTAGATCTACACCTCCTACCATACACCGCCTTAAACGGAGCCATATCAATACTAGAGTAAGAACTATTATTATAAGTAACCTCAACTAATGGAAATAACTTGTCCTAATGACCATCAAAATATATAACACACACATAGAATGTCCTCTAGCACTTGAACAATCCACTCAAACTTCCCATCAGTTTGCGATTGAAAAGTTGTACTAAAATAAAGTCTGGAACCCACCTTAGCCTACAAGATCCCCTAAAAGTTAGAAGTGAACTACATACCTTTATAAGAGTTAATGGAGACTAAATATAACACCTTAGAAGTGAAACAGTTAGAGTGGAAATGAAAAATTGTAAAAAGTTGCCAGTGCACTGGTTTCACGAGCTTATGTACGGACCGTGGGAACTAGTTGTGGTTGCCCTTAGAACTTTGGAGTTTTAGTAAGTGGTTCATGAGAGGTTAGTATGGAACATGGTTGGTTCTAAGAACAGTGAAAGGTTCAGTAGACCACACTACTACACTTGGGGAAATTTTGGTTAAGGAATGTTGTACGGGATATTTGTATGGCCCATGCAAGGAACCACGGACCACAGGCCTGGCCATTGTTGAAAGGATCCAAAACTTGAAGTTTCAGGGCTTGGGAAGTACTAGAGCGTCCATAGACTAAAGGTTTTATGGCCTGTGGAAGGGGACCATAGACTTGACTCCAGAGAATCAAAATTTGTTTCCTTGGCTTGTACGGATGACTCCATAGATTGTAGAAGGGTCCACGGTCAGTGGATTGTATCATAAAGGGTGGTTCAATAGTTCTTACTCAACTCAGGGGTATTTGGATCTTTTCCTACTCTTTTAATTTCTATAATACCTTATTTTAAGCCTATTTCTAAGACTATAACTAATTCTCCTAAGACCCTAACCACCCAATTCGCTCTCATTCTCTCAAAATCCCAAAGCTCTCTTAAGTCTTCTTCTCCAAGTTTCTCTCAAAGTGATTCAAGGGTTTCTTGAAGTTCAAGTCTCCTTTCAAGATTTCATTCTTGGATTTTAACAAGGTATGTGGGAAATTCATCAATGGTTTCCTTTTCACCCATTGAGTCCCAATGAAACCTCAATTCTCCATTTATAATTCTTGCCAAATTTTAGGGTTTCATGATTTTTTATGAGTTCAATCGAATGGACTTTTATTCATCATCATTGATCTTATGATGCATGATTTGATCACATTTCAATATTTTCAATGATATTTAATGAATCCATGCTATGCAAGTATTTTATGATTTTAAACTAAACTTTGAAGATATGCATGCATTATGAATTTAAGGATTTATGAATCAAGGATACATTTAGATAAAATATCAAGCATGTTTTATGAAAGTGAATTCTTCCAATTGAAGTAATTCTTATCATGAAAGATGATCATGATTTAGATGCTTTAGATAAGTGTCTCTTATGAATATGTTATGAAATCATTATTTAAAGGAGCTATTCTTATGATTATGAAGTTTATGAATGATCTGGTATTACTAGATTCTTAGCATTTCAATGACTATGAATATGATATGACTATGCATATACTTAGCACCAATTGGACTATGGGGTGGAGGATCACCCGTTAATAGAGACAAAGTTCGTTAGAAGCAATCACCTTGTACCATAACTAGTTCCCCTGTAGGACTGTTCTAAGATAAATACTAGCTAGTAGATCCACGTAAGCTCATGATTATGATCCTTACCTTGGCAAGTAGGACACCCTTTTTTTGGTGTGAGAGTAGTAGACTGAACTCCATGTTATAACTCACATGGTTTATGTCGGTTAATGGTATCTCCCACAAATGACTTATGATATCATTATGACTCTTTTTAGAATGTTGCATTGACCTTGTACTATGTTTTACGAACTTAGCTTATTAGATTATGCCATGTTTTACTTGGTCATATAGTATCATGTTTTCAGACTTATTATGCTACTATGCTTATATTCATGCATCTTTTCTCATGCTCTATATATTTTGAATTGTGACCGCATACATCTTTTGTGCCTTTATTGTTTTATAATATAGGTTCCAGCGTTCCTTATCCATCTTGCAAGATGTGCTCTCTTCCTACCTCTAACTCTACCTCTGGTCCATTCTCTACTAGAAGTCACGACAACAAAACTGGCTCAAGAATCTTAGCTCTAGACTCACCTAATCGTGTTCTCACCATATGTGAGAGAAAAGAATTAGATACCAATTTGGATCACCAAATACAAACTAGAATCAAGTAGTAGCACAAAGAAAATAAAGAAGTGAGTTTTATTAATATCTTAGTCTTTCAAACAGAAATATAGAAATCTCTATACTATTCCCTAAGACTCTATTAGACAATATGATGAGATTCACGAATATAGAGGTTTGATACCAACCTTGTCACGACTGAAACCACAGTGACTAACACCCACTCTAACCCCCATGTGGGTGAACCATTAGTTAACTCATAATTCATACAATTTCTAAGTTAAAAATATAAATTAAGAAAACTTAAGATAATAATAATGTCTCCAACTAAATAGATACATAAAAAGTTCAGAAATCTAAATAAACATCCCATTATCAAAAGTTCATCACACTAAAATGTCTAACTAAGAGTAGCAAATAAATAGATAGTAAATAATATTCTTATTGTCCGGAAAGATAGACATTAGAATGAAGAGTATCTATGGTATCCCAAACGAAAGCAACTCACTCTCAAATCTGGAAGTAGCACTGTTAAATATGCGGTCTCATAGATGCATATGGATCACATTATGCACTCAAAAGAAAGTGTATGAGTAGCATTAGTACAAACAATATATACTGGTAGGCATTATTGGCGAAATAATATTAGTAACATAAATATAATCACAATTATAAAAAAAAGTGGACATGTGATTCCACATATTCAACATATAAATCACAAGTCATTTGAATCATCACATGTTATTACAGTGCGTAAGCAAATATAAATACACTTATATTAATCCATTTTAACATGTCACAATCCATCACCCATTCAATGACCAATTATACAGTATATAGTCAATACTAAGAAAATATGAGTGTACTCATAAATATGAGTACAAGTCTGTACTCGCCCCTTTTAAAACATCTCCTTTAACCATACTAGACCTAAACTAGCATGTCAAGTCATGAAATATTGAGCAAACAATCATCAATCAGTACAAATCATCAACACACTTGTCAAATAAAACAAGTGGATTGAATTATGGAAGTCATATCCATCCTAGCCTTGCAATTGTATAATCACTGCATCTGCCAGATAAATTAACACATATCTCAAAACCATAAGTCTCACTCTTATATCTATACACGTGATAAGAGTCTAAATCTTTCTATCTAGACATGACCTGCAGGGGATTTTAGGTGTCCATGTAAAATAATAGTGTGGTACCCAATCTAATCACACATAAATGCTCATTTATAAGCTCAAATCAGGCTCGAGCCTCTCATCATCTAAATAAAATAGTAAATACACTATCACTTTACCCGCATAACTCAGTATGCTAACCTCTCTAGTTACCTCTCATGATAATTCATCAAGTATAGAATAATCACAAGTCATAATGCATAACATCAGTAAAGTAGACAATTCATCATTTTACATGTTTATTCATACAAGCAGCACTTAATTTACTCATAACAAACATAACTATGTATAAAGACTAATCAACATACAATGCAACTCATATTACGTATCGACAACTAAGCAAAGTTGTCATGACCCAAAAATGGATGCGATGAACTCCCACAAAGACAAGTTAGCCTCAACCCAAAAAAATGAAAGAGATGCAGATATATAAAGCAATAGCAAGATAAAGTGGAAAAAATTATTCTTTCTATTAAAACCCCCAAAATCTGACTGTCATGTGTACAAGCCACTCGGTACGAAAATTGCGGAATTAAGAAATAAGTACGAGTCTCAGTCTTTGTTTCTCAAATAGAACAAAGTATAAATGAAAGAGCTAACAAGAGGGCTTGTCGGAGTGAAAAAAGAGCTACCTTTTCAAATCCTCGACAGGCCTCAAAATCATAAGAAGAAGAGAGAGATCACACAAGTCCGGGCTCAGAACCTACACAAGTGTAGAAGCAAGCAGTGAGTACCAACAATACGGTACCTAACAAGCAACCTAATAAACAAGGCTTCTAGCTAGAAATCAAATACTCCTTACCCTCCATCTAAACCTCCTCAAACTACAACCTGCACAGAATCAGGTCAACTTAACAGTTCTACAATACATGGCTCACAAGGCCCAATATCCACAGTTCAATGGTCATAAATCAACTATCAAACAAATCAAGTATGTCAATCTCAATGTCAAGTAGATCAAAAACACGCAACAGATACATCAATCACAATTAACAAGCAAATCACACATAAACATCAAATGCATCAAGCCACAATAATCAATACCTCACCAGAATCATTTTCCATTGGCACAATATCATTTGTCAAAACAATTTTCCATTGGCTTTATATCAAATAACTATCCGAAACCATTTTTCGTCGGCTTTATATCAATTCATTAGCCAGAACCATTTTTCATTGGCTTATATCACTAGCTGGAACCATTTCCCATTGACTTTATATCACTAGCTAGAACCATTTCCCATCGGTTTTGTAGCACTTACCGGTAATGACATCGACATAAAAAAGCTTTTCGGAAATGACCTCGACATCAACTGTCACATGTCTCATTATGTTTTTCATTAATCAATGTACACAAGCAATATCATACCACACGGAATAGATAACAATTCATGCAATTCAAGTCCACATTCATGCTATGAAGCATTTCATCAATTAATCAAAAAGGATCACAAAAAGACAATTCACATCATCAAGTTCATCACATAACCTTTTCAATTTGAACCCCTTTTATTCATTAAGATTTATCTTGTGGACAATTGACCATTCACCTCATCCCCATTACTCACAACACACAAGCAACGAAGGGAATACACGAATTCTACTAGAATACAATGTATATGAGATCACTTGCCTTAAATCAATCACTCCAAGAGTTGAGTCTTCCCCTTCCGAATCACTTCCAAAGACACACAATCTATATACAAGCAAGTATTCACAACCACTTTCCAGAAACAATAATACTCACATCAATTACTTAGAAAAATGGGTAAATCAACTCAAAACTCAATTCCAAAAATAAGGTTTGAATGCAAAATTTAATACTTGAAAACATTAATCATGGCTTTAGGAACTCATTGGGGAAAATCATTTTGAGAAAGGACTCAAAATCCATTCATAATCTCCATTTTAGTTAAGAACTTCAGTACTTGAAAAACCTTGCCATTTGCCAATTAAAATCCTAAATTTTGATGTTAGAATTCATAAATAACCAAAAGAAAATAAAGGTTTAGGGTCATGAAATCTTACCCAAATAATTTAGCATAAGAAAATCTTTCACAAATTGCCTCCAAGAGTTTCTCAAGCTCAAAAATAGACAATGGGGCTTAAACCCCAAAATTTGCAGGTCAAGACCCTTCTTAGATGTCGTAAAAGTGGCAAAGAGTTCACTTTGCGAACCGCAATAAAAACTCGGCTCTTGCAGAAGCATAGGTTGCTTAAGCGACATGCACTTCGCTTAAGCCGAGGTTGCTTAAGAGACAAGACCTTTGCAAAAGCGAGGCCTGTAGCACTTGAAAACACAGCCAACTAAAAGCAAGGCCTGCAATACTAGAAAATAGAGCCATCTCTCAAGACATCAAAAGGACCCTCGAGTTTCATAAGAAACCCCTTAAACACAAACCACATATGCAAATAAATTATTATCAACGTATCAGACTCAATGAAACCGTCCAAAACATGAATCATAGGTCTCCTTGACCCGACATTCGTGAAAACCACAAGAAACTATCTCAACGCCTAAAAGGCAAAGACAAGCTCAGAACCTCTCAAAAATCAACCAAGACCTCACCTAGGCCTAAAATCATCCCCCAAAACCAAAGGAACTCTCAAAATTCCGATCCAAGTATAAAAACCTTGAATATTGACCAAAGTCAACCCAAAGGTTAAATTTCCATAATTTCATAATTAAAAACCTCAAATCCTCAAAGAAATTGAAATAAGAAACAGACAACTCTCACAAATAAGATTTCATATTCTGGGATTGATGGAATCGACGAAATTCCATTTCGACACTCAAAATTCCAAAAGGCACCAAAAACTATCTTTAACAATATAAGACTTTTAAACTCAAAACTTACAAAATTCTTAACTTCTAACTCAAAGTTCAAAAACAACTTTTCAAACACAATCATAAGAGACTCGGGATCGATATCAGGATGGGAAAATGGAAAATTTATGAAACTTTTCAAAAATAACCGATCAGGTCATTACAAAAGTCTAACTCCAAGTAAACAGTAACCTACCTCAACCGACATATTAGAAGTAAATAGGCTAAATTTCATGAGCATTCCCTTTTTCTCAATGCCTCAAAATGCTCAAATTCTAAGACAACAAAATATAACCACACATAATTATCTACTTCCTCAAGTGAAGGTCTTGTGTATTAAAATCCTCCTAATTCTACCTTTTCAAAAGAACTAACAAACAATTAGTAATTTATTTCCATAAACAAGAGATTTCCATGATCAACCCAATACCATTCACTGAATTTCAATCCTATTAACCTCTCTTGATAAGTTCAAAGAATCTCTTTTATGGAGTTTCTAGTTCCCCCAATACCATAAATAAAGTCTAGGTTCATAATTTCATGATAGAAGACAAGATTTAATGAAATAGAATTGAAATCATGTATAATTCTATTCCCTCTATATTTTCCTAGCAATTAAAATAACCTTAGGGATCAACCTATAAAGCACTACGAAGAACTCACCCTTCCATTCTTTGAAGAAAATGGATTATACAAGGAAAAGATAAATATGAAACACTTATGTCATGACCCAAAATTGGACCATGATAACGCCAACCATAAACCCAGTAGGCAAGCCAAAACCCCTCTACAAGCAATAAATATATCGAAAGATAAAACGATGGGGAAGTAAGAATAAGAAAAGGAGGGGCTCATTGTGCACAGATATATGAAAATGACCGAGAAATATAAAACTATACGCAAAAGCTAACTCTGGACGTAGTGTCACTAGTACAAGATCATCTAAGGACAAATATGACCATATACTTCAGATTTGTTTAATAAAAAGAAAAAAAATACATAGACAGTACAAAAGAAGAGAAACCAACAAATCTTCGAACGTCAAGAGCTCACCACAGTCCAATATCAGCGACAACCATGATAGATATGAACTCAAAGAGGGTGGCTCATACTAGGAGCTACATTAGAAAAAGATACAAAAGTGTTGCATCACTATCAAAACACAAGGTATTTAGTAGGCTTCATAGGCCGACCGAGCTCAGACAAAAAATATATTAAAAAGAGGCACGATTGTGAAAAAATTATGATTCAACAGCTAATGGGAGATATACAAACCATTTTTATGACAATTAGAATACTCGTTATAAGCACGTGAAAATCAACACAAAATAATCACAACCAAACGTATAAACTAAAATAGGTTTTAAAGCAACAAATATTTGCAAATATTTAAGCAATAAACAAAGGAAATCAATATAAATAAGGTCTACTAAGTAGTTTGTAAAGGACTAGGAGTTTCTATATAACGATTAGGGTTTTATCTTGAATAGACAAAGACTAATCATAATAACATCGATTGATACATGGATAATGCTTAGTCTAGGCTACACTTTGATATTCTCCCAAACTATCAAACATATTTCCCTTAGATTCTTCCGACTTCCAAGTCCATTTCAAACAAAACATAAAATATTGTTTGAGTAGATAGACTATCCCTAGATCATGTTATTAAATGAAAGATTACTCGGATTTTCCCATCCATAGCTCAAACACATAGAGTAATTTCAATAAGTCCTCACTATTGAGTCTTACCTAACTCCATTTTGTATTTCCAATTCAAAATAATGTTAAAGAGCTTATTAAATATTTGCAACCACTACTATTTAGATTAAAACTTTAGGACAATAATAGATCCATGTCATACAATCAATATTAGAGCCGATTAATCAATATCTATTGGGGTTTTACAGCCCCCTCCAGCACACACACAATTAGTTAAGGGTCTAGTTGCTCATAAAAGAAGAAACAAAGATAATACACATGTAAGAAATCTCCATTTCAAGTGAATTGGATTAGCAAAAACTTAATTCTAAGCTTAGATCAATACAAATCTTAGCTTTTTTCCTCTACAAGCTAAGGAGTTTTTCACTATACTTTCTTACTATCTTTTTCCATAAAAGAGGTCTCTTCTCACTATCCATATATAGGAAGATTACGGTAACACCTCAAAAGTATAAAATTCGTTGGAAGTTGAAAAGTTGTAAAAAGTTGCTGGTGTAAGGTTGTAGAGCCCATGTATGGGTCGTGGTCCATTGTATGGCTCATGGACGGATACTCGTAATTAGTCTTTAGATATTTTATATTTCATTAAGTTGGTACACGGTCGACAATATGGCCCGTTGAAGGAAATATGGTCCCTCTTGGCCATCCGTGGTTCAAAGCCGAATGGTCTAGGCCTGAGTTTGATACTCTAGTGTAAAAGAGGTTCTACGGGTAGTCTGTTGCTCTACGGTACATGGATATTTGTCTGTGTTAAGTATCAAAAGTGGTGTTATCAGTAATTGGTCTACGAGGGACAAGTACGGTCTGTGGTACCTTGTACGGACCATACATGGGGTATAGAGTGAATTCAATTGTTTTACTTCTAGGTTATTTGGGTCTTTTACTACTCGTTTAGTTCCTAAATTTTGTTCTTTTAAGCCTATTTATAAGACCTAAAACTAATTTTAAGACTCAAACCCTCCAATTTCGCCCTCATTCTCTTAAAACTCCAATTCTCTCTCAAGTCTTCTTCTTTAAGTTTCTCTCAAAGTGATTCAAGGTTCCATCAAATTTCAATTCTCCTTCCTAGATTCTAAGATAGGGTTTTATCAAGGTATGTGAGAAATTTATCAATGGGTTCCTCGTCACTGATCGAGTCCCAATGAAACCTCAAAGTCTTTTCTTCGATTCTTTCTCAAATTCTAGGGTTTCAAGATTTTCACGGGTTCAACTGAATATAGTATTGTGCATAATTATAATTCTTATTATGAAAGATGATGATAATTTAGATGATTTAGATAAGTGTCTCTTATGAATATGTTTTGAAATCGTGATTTAAAGAAGATATTCCTAAGATTATAAAGCTTATAAATGATTTGGTATTACTAGATTTTTACCATTTCAAAGATTATAAATATGATATGATAATGCATGTTTTCTGATGGGAGTTTACTTTGCACCGAGTGGACTTTGGGATGGAGGCTCACCCATTAGTAGAGGGAGACTTCTTTAGAAGCAATCCCCTTGTCTCATAACTATGTGCCCCTGTAGGACTTGTATCACATAGACATTAGCTAGTGGATCCAAGTAAGCTCCTGATTATGGTGCTTACCTTGGCAAGTAAGGAACTCTATTTTCAGTGAGGGATTAATATAGTGAACTCCATGTTATAACTCATATAATTTATGTTAGTTAATAGTATTTGATAACACTCAACTACACTTCTTACGATTCAAAGTGTAGGAAGTCACTAACAATTATAAACCCAACGATGAGTTGGGGTCGATTCCATAGGGAGTAATACGGTAAATAATTCAATTACGAAGTAAGGAAGAGTGCTAATCTTTTGTAGAAGTAAACGAATATGCAACATAAAGTAAATCAATGGATTTTAATTATTAATATGAAAGGGGTAATTTAGTGAACAATTCCTAACAAAGACAATTAACACGGGATCTGAATGATTAGAGAGAGAGAGGACCTTAGGTGTGTGAGCTATCGAATACTAATTTTGCTTGATGGGTAATTATTAATTGCTTTAAGTTGTTGAATCTCAATGGGTAGGATAGGTTATAATTACAATATCTATTTCTCAATCAACTAACATGTTTCGAGCAAATTCTTCAGAACCTTGAAGAGCTTAAAAATACAAAGCAACCCAATTTCTTAATTAAACCCACTTTCTCAAGCTGGTCGGTTGTAAAGACACAAATCAATACAACTATCAAACATTCATTCTACTCTAAGCATCTTTCTCAAGCAAGCATATATAGCTAAGCTAGAATCGAATTTTCAACTTTAGTTCATCAATGAAAACACAAATAAACAATTGAACCCATTTCAAAACAACATTAAATTCAACAATTAACAATACCAATAAGCTAATTTATGTATTCGATTACATGATCACACCCCTAAGAAAATGGAGTTTAGCCAAACATAGCCAAAAACAAGAAATCATTACCAAAAAGATTATCCATCCAAATTGTCAACAATCTTCAATGCTTAATGCCAAAATTAAGACTAGAATCCTAAATCCTCAAATCCAAGATCAAAATCCTCTCCAAGAGTGTTCAATAAATTAAAAGTATGTAAAAAGATCTAAAAACTGTCTAAATCCAAAATTTTTTTAACTCTCTTTTCAAAAATCAATTTAATGCTTACAAAAACATCCCAAAATCTTAGCACAAAGTCCACTCGGTGACATTAGTCGGGATCATTGAATGACTCGGTGATCCGCCAACATGCATGTCTTTTCACCTTTCAGCTTGAATCCTGTGTCCAATTATTCTGGAAGATTTGGTGAGTAAAGTCGAGATCTCTATTCCATTTGGCGCATCGCCAAAGTGTGTTTTGCTGGACGTGTTGCCTTAGTACATGGACTACTTCACTGGAAATTTTGGTGAGCTGGAGGATCATTCGGCGAGTGGCCGAGTGGATTTTGCGAGCTCCAACTTCTCTTTTCTTCAGCTTTTCCAATTTTTTCACTCCTTTTTGCATTGTAATGTCCTTGCCTTGTTCTAAAGCCTTCATAGCTGCACATAAACACATTAACATCAGTTATTAACACAAAATAGGCATTGTTGACACTAATTCATTGAATAAAAAGCCCTAAATGAGTCAAAATTTCTGACTCATCAACATCCCAACTTAAACTTTTGCTTGTCCTCAAGTAAAATACAAGAATAATCAGGCTAACAGGGATGTCTACAAATAGTGCTCCTTGAGACTTAACATGAATGCACACAAGGTT
This sequence comes from Solanum bulbocastanum, assembly GCA_037074985.1. NCBI lineage: Eukaryota > Viridiplantae > Streptophyta > Magnoliopsida > Solanales > Solanaceae > Solanum > Solanum bulbocastanum. The sequence goes on from CM073599.1 coordinate 23,672,519, forward strand.
TAATCCACAAATGTAATGTTCAATTGTGCACTAAAAGTTTCAAACTATGAACGACCATCATCAAATAGAGTTCAAGCTCACAATGCTCACTCTAAATGCAAATTTATGCCCAACAAGAGTATTCGAATTCCCTCACATAAAAAATGATTCCATGCTCTCACAAAGCCAATCAAGGATCACAAATAAGGAATTTAAAGCAACTCTCACACTCTCAATGAGAAAAACATGTACGACTTTACGCATAGTCTTGCTCGTATTTTTCAACCAACACATCACTCGGCTCATGAAAGATCAAAAAGGTCTTTCAAGGTTTGTAATTGGGCTGAGGGTAAGGGTATGATTATTTTGGCTTAGTGACTTCTACCATCATGAAGCATGGCTAAAATTTCACCTGTTTTCCTTTTCTTTCATTTTTTCCATCTTCACAACTAATCCTTGTCCTATTCATAGCAAACAAAATTTTTGTTATAGCTCATCGGACACCCCTTTCATTTCCACAATATTGCATAATGGATAAAAAATTATCATTTGTTTTCTTTTTTTTTTCTCTTTGTTTTTTATATGAAGGGGTTCCATCTTCTTCCACACATGCCTTAAAGGATGAATTTAATGAATTTCTTGATTGATTTCTCTTCTCAATCCTACCACACCCCAACTTTGGCTTTCGTCCTAGGTTGGCTATTCAAACAAACCAATGCTTCGTGGAGGTTTTAGGTGGGAGGGAAAAGGACATTTTTGTTCATGTTCCATCCAAAGAAAAGGTTAGGCTTAAATGGTGCCTAGATAGATTCACATGCTTATTAGGTGGTCACATATAGGTATAACAATTAGGCTTACTCTCAAAATTTTATTCCTAAGATCATTTCCTTCATTCACCAATGCTAGTCAATCATACCAATAGGACAAGTTCTAGGTATCATCATTCACAAATTTCAAGTAAACCTCACCACACATGGCATTCAACCCAATTATTAATTATGACTATACAAGTTAAGCTCCCGTGCAACGGTCATTGCAAGACTCACTTTGACAATCTGACTAGTCACGATGAAATGCTTGATATGTTGGGGATATTGACTTATTTAGGGTTTAATATGCAAATTTTTAGTGTCCTCAATACCTATTTTATGCTCTAAACTGATGTTAAAATTCTAATTTGTAGCAATGAAGGTAAAAGAGCAAGGCAAGGGCATCACCGGGCAAAAATGCGTGAAAAAGTTGAAGAAGCTGAAGAAAAGTAAGACTGGTACTCGCCAAAGCCACTCGGCGACTCGTCGAGTGGAGCTTTAGCTTGCCAAAAGCTCCAGCAGGCCAACCCATGGACAAGACAAATTTGGTGATAGGATGGGTATATCGAAGAAACGCCGAAGTGTTCGGCGATGAAAATTTAGCTTGCCAAAAGTTATATAGAAAGGGGTGAAAAGGAAAGACAAAAAGGCAAGAAGAAGAATATTTGGTGCATCACCGACTAGGTCGACGAGCCCGACCTTTATCGCCTAAATTTACAAGAATAAAAGGGTAAAAAGCCAAGCCAAGAAGGCGATGCAAGGGGTATTCAGTACATCACCGATAAGGTCGGCGAAGCCTGACATATTTCACTGAGTGACTCCAAAGTTGAAATTTTGGAAACATATAAATGCAATTTTCAAAAGAAGAAAAAGAGTTCGCACATTGTCCAGTTCTGGGTTTTTGATCCTAAATATTCTAAACATTGTTCTTACACTTTTTGAGTAGAGGTTTAGAGTTTGTTTGATTTTAGCTTCAATATGAGAATTTTTGGAGACTTGTGGAATGTTGCCCAAGCTAATGTAAAAGATAGTTGGTAACGATTTCTTGTTATTTATTATGTTTGGCTAAAACCCACATTCTTGGGTGTGTTATTATGTAGTTGAATGCTTCAATTATCTTATGAGTGTTAGTATTTACTAATTTTATTGTTGATTTGAAGTGGGTTCAATTAATAGTTCAACTTTTAATTGATGAATTGTAGTTGCAAATACAATTTTAGTTTATCATCTAAGTTTGCTTGAGAAAGGAGTATTAGAGTTAAAACTATCAGTTGATAATTGTAGTGATTGGGTTATTGTAGATTTAGCTTGAGAAAGTGGGTCTAAATGCAATCCTACTAATCTAGCTTGAAAAAAGTAGATTGATTAAGGTATTGGTTTATTTTTATGTGTTTGCTTGTCGAGGTTCGAAAGAACTAGCTGCATTTGTGATAGTTAATTGAGAAATGACTATTGCACCTAAATCCTAGCCTACCCACTGAAGTTCAATGAGTTTTAGTAAATAATAATCACCCATTTAGCGAAATTGACATTCATGTTATCACACTTTCAAGAAATCCTCTCTACTTGTTACTCTCGGTTATTTGTAGTTGTTAATTATTGACCCAAAATCTCTTCATTTGACATTAACGGTCAACTCCTTGTCAGTTACTTTACTGTTGTGAAAATATCTACATCTACAAACGAATAGAACACCAATTTACTTTATAATAGAATTCTTTACTGTATCACTCCTTGTGCGATTGACCCCAACTCTTCGTTGGGTTTAAATTTGTTAGTGACTGCATACAATTAGAATCAGATGAAGTATAGTTGAGCGTTATCAAAAATGGCGTCGCTGCCGGGGAGTGGTGTTTAGAATTCTTTCAGTGAAGTTTAGTTGTGAACTAATTTTTTGTAGTTGAATCAACTTATTTTTGTTCTTTGTTGGCTTCCCTTAAACATGTGAAGAGAATAGTGTTAATGGGAGAAATGCTAGCCAACTTTGGAACAATGATTACAATGGTAATTTGCACGGTGTCAATGAAGATCAGTTTGGAAGTGTGGGTGTTATTCGATTGCCTCCGACTGTGGGAAATACAATATTTCATATGGCTAGCCTTGTGTTGCAGCAATTGCTAATGAAGGGTCTCTTTGGAGGTCTTGATATTGAGGACCCTCATGGTCACATTCAAAACTATGTGGATGTGTGTGGGCTATTTTATTTCAAGAACATCACTTAAGAGTTGGCCTGACTTCATTTTTTCCCCTTTTCTCTAACGGGTGCGGCAATAAAGTGGTTAGCTGATATATCAAGGGAATTAATCACTTCTTGGGAGGAGCTCACTGATGAGTTTTATGTAAGATTTTTCCCTCTCTCGAAGATGATGAAGTTAAGGGATAATATTCAAAACTTTAAGAGAATGGACGGTGAACCTACTTATGAGACATGGTTGAGGTTTCAGATGTTGTTTCTCTAATGTCCAACTCATGGGCTCCCAAAGAATGTGTTGCTATAATGTTTCTACCGGAGCTTCGACTCATTCAATAAGGGTGTGACATACCAACTCGTTTGAAGAGGAATAATGCAACAACCGTTTGACATAACATCTACTCTTCTTGATGAGATGAAAAAAAATCAATCATGCTTGGTACACTAGAGAATATCAGGTGTCTCCTTTAAAATTTGGGATGACAAAGGAACAAGCGGAGAAGAACCAAGAGTGAGATTAAAACATGGCCAAGATGATGTCCCATATGTAATTATTAACAAAATCGGTCATGGGGGGTATTTATGAAAACAAAAAGGTACAAAAGATGTTAAGCCTAGATGAGGGTTCTTGCCCGGACTTTTTAAAGTTGAGCGGGAATCAAGGTTTGAACATATTTAATGAGGATGGACGGAGAAGTTACAATAGAGATTGGGTTGACCAAAATATTTTTTTAAGGAGGGAAGACCACTATGATTCTTAGTACATACACATGGGTGACAACCCAAGATCTAGGGACAGTTTTGGAAGCTTTCGGGTAGATGATTTGTTGTCCTGTATTCTAAATAAGGTTGAAGAATTCGATGAAATACTTAAAGAAATAAAGGCTGACTTCTCATCCTTGAATAATAAGGTAAACTCTCACTTGGATTCTATCAAGAAACTTGAAAGTCAAATGAGTCAACTTTATGCCTAGTTAGAGTCCAAGCTGCAAGAGAGGTTTGCAAATAATATGATGGTGACTTCAAAGATTAATCATGATAAATGCTTGGCGGTGTGGACTTGGAGTGGGAGAGTAGTAGGTGGTGATGTAAAAGTGAATGGTGAGGAAAACACCAGTAAATAAGAAGATGATGCCATTGGTGTAGAGGGATTCGACCAAGAACTAGAAAATGACATATCCTAAAAGGTTGAGGAAATTCCAAGACATCTCATAACCGCGAAATTGCAAACATTTAATGAGGGGGCTACTTCTTCTTCAAATCCTACAAAACTGTTTCCCAAAGTCAATCCACCATTTCTCAAAGACTCAAAAAACGGGATGAAGATGCCAAGTTCCAAAAATTTCTATTTGTGTTCAAGACTTTGCCTACCAATCTTTCTTTAGTGGAAGCATTGTTAGAAATACCGGGCTATGCAAAATTCATGAAAGAATTAGTTACCAAGAAGTGGAGTATGGATTTTGAGACGATTGAGGTATCTCATAGTTGTATTGCCATCATGACAAGTGATGTGGTTATCAAGAACGCTGATCCGAAGGCATTTACTATTCCATGTACTATTGAGATGCTATAATTTTCCAAAGCTTTGTGTGACTTGGGGGCAAGTATTAACTTGATGTCTTATGCCTTTTTCAAACAACTTTGGTTGGGCGAACCTAAATTCACAACAATACATCTTCTCATGGCTGATCGATCTATTAAGTATCTCATTTACATACTTTATGATATCTTGGTGAAAGTGGATATGTTCATTTTTCCTGCCGACTTTGTTATTTTGGATTATGAGATTGATGCTAAGGTACCTATTATATTTGGTAGGCCATTTTTGGATACTGGAAGAGCACTAATGGATGTTGAAAGTGGTGAACTAAAATTTTAGGTAAATGATGAGGAGGTTACTTTCAATGTGTACAAATTGGTGAAGCAACCGAGTGACATTCATGTAGTTTCAACCATTGATGTGATTGATGAAACAATGGCTAGTGTAAGTGAGGTGTTTTATGTGGGGGAATCTCTAGCTTCCTTTATTTCAAATTATGATGAGGAGGAATTTCAAGGTTATGGTGAAGTTATGGCCGCTTTATTTGGTTTAGGTTCTTACTCTAAGAACCCATTGATGCTCGACATTGATCTTAAAAATCAAGAAAGTCCCCCCTCCCTGCGCCAAACCATCCATCAAGAGCCACCAAAGCTTGAATTAAAAGGGCTCCCATCCCACCTTCAGTATGTATTTTTGGAAGAAAATAACACCATGCATGTCATTATTGCTGCAAACCTACTTGAATGGCAAGTAAAATTACTTGTCCATGTGTTGAAACAATACATTAAAGTCATCGGTTGGGTAGTTTCTAATTTTATGGGGATTTCGCTTAGAATTTGCACTCATAAGATCCAATGGGACAGTGAATGTAAACCAACCAATGAGCATCATAGGAGGCTAAACCCACAATACAAGAAGTGGTGAAGAAAGAAATCATCAAGTGGCTAGATGCTGGTGTTGTGTATATGTACCAAAGAAAGGAGGGATTATGGTAGTTTGAAATGAAAAAGGAGAACTTGTGCCTATGAGAGCGGTTATCGAGAGGTGTGCATGCATGGACTAACAGAAATTGAATGCATGGACCAAGGAAGACAATTTTCCTATGCCATTTATGGACCAAATGCTTGATAGTCTTGTGGGGCGTGGATGGTATTGCTTTTTAGATGGTTATTTTGAGTACAACCAGATTTCTATTGCACCAGAAAATCAAGAGAAAACTACTTTTACATGCCCCTATGAAACATTTGCTTTCAAGAGAATGCCTTTTGGGTTGTGCAATGCTCCGGCAACATTCCAACAATGTGTGCTTTTTATTTTCGCAGATATGGTTGAAGATTCAATGGAGGTCTTTATGGATGAATTTTCGGTTGTTGGAAATTCATTTGAGGCATGTCTTGAACACCTTGGGAAGGTACTACAAAGGTGTATGGAAACCAATCTTGGGGAGAAGTGTCAATTCCTAGTGAAAAAGGGTATTGTTTTGGGACATAAAATTTCAGGAGAAGGAATGCAAGTGGATGAAGCTAAAGTCGAAGTCATTGCTAAACTACCTCCTATTTTGGTAAAAGGTGTCTGGAGTTTTCTAGGCCATGCAAGTTTCTATAGGCGGTTTATAAAAGATTTTTCTAAAGTAGCTCACCCTCTTTGTAAGTTACTATAAAAGAACCTACCTTCACCTTTGATGAAGCTTGCCTAAAAACATTTTGTGCTTGAAAGAGAAACTTGTGTCAGCTCCGATCATTATTTCTCCTGATTGGAGTATTCTGTTCGAACTCATGTGTGATTTTAGTGGTGTTGCTTTGGGAGATATTCTTAGTCAACGAAAAGGCAAGCTATTTCACCTTGTTCATTATGGAAGTAAGACCTTGAATGTAGCTCAAAATAATTATACCATCACAGAGCAAAGAATTGCTGGTAGTGGTGTATGCTTTTGAGAAATTTAGAGCGTATTTGTTAGGAACTATGGTGGTGGTTCACACAACTCATGCTGCAATTCAATATTTTATAGCCAAGAAATATGCAAAGCCAAGATTGATTCTTTGGATGTTGTTGTTGCAAGAGTTTGATTTCAAGGTAAAAGATCCAAAAAGGTGTGAGAACCAAGTAGTGAATCACTTTCTTGGTTGGAAACCATTATAGTTCATCCCGGTGAGAAGGACATTGAAGAAGAATTTCCCAAAGAAACAGTGATGAGGATAATCCATGGAAACTCACCCTGGTATAACAACTTTGCTAACTATGTAGTGTTTATGCCAGAGGCCCTTAATTTTTATCAACAAAAAAAGTTCTTGTTCGATGTATAGAGGTACTTCTGGTATGAATCGTACCTATTTAAAGAATGCAAAGATCACATAATTAGAAGGCGCATACCGAAAGTGGAAGTAAATGCAATTCTAGATGCTTGCCACACATCGCCAATCGGGGGACATTATAGCGGGGTGCGCACAACTACCAAGGTGCTTATATGTGGATACTATTAGCCATCATTATACCATGATGCTCATTATTTCATTAAGCAATGTATCTAATGTCAAAAGCAAGGGGGAGTATCGAGAAAAAATGAGTTACCGCTTAATCCAATTCTAGAAGTAGAGTTGTTTGATGTTTGGGGAATCAACTTCATGGGACCATTTGTGAGCTCTTTCAGAAATAAGTATATCTTGGTGGCGGTTGATTGCGTCTCTAAATGGGTAGAAGCTGTATCTTTGCCTAACAATGAAGGGAAGAGTGTTGTGCAATTTGTGAAGTGATTCATTTTCACAAGGTTTGGTACCCCGCGTGCTATAATTAGTGACAGAGGGTCTCATTTTTGCAACCGGTTGTTTACTTTGTTGTTGAACAAATATGAAGTTAAGAATAATGTTGCAACCCCTTATCATCCACAGACAAGTGGCCAATTTGAAGTATCAAATCGAGAAATCAAGGGAATTCTTGCAAAAATAGTAAACGCAAATTGGATGGATTGGTCTCGAAAGATGGATGATGCTCTCTGATTGTACCACTCTGCTTTTAAGACTCCAATTGGAATGTCACCATACCAATTGGTATTTGGAAAGGCACTATGGGCATTGAAGGAGTTAAACTTGAATTGGGGGGGGGGGGGATGCTTCAAATGGTAGAGTCAATCAACTCCATGAGTTGGAAGAATTTCGAATGAGGACGTATGTGAGTTCAACCCTTTATAAGGAAAAAGTAAAGAAATGGCTTGATGAAAAGTCCTTCGACGAGAGTTTAAGGTTGGCGATCTTGCTTTTCTTTGTAACTCTTATTTGAGACTCTTTCTAGGTAAACTCAAATCAAAATGGTTAGGCTCCTTCAAGGTTAATCGAGTGTTCACAAATGGGGCAATTGAGGTTGAAAGCAAAGAAGGGTCGACATTCAAAGTAAATGGGCAATTCTTAAAGCTCTACTTTGGAGAATGTCTTGATGTCTCGGTAATTGAAGTGATGTATTTGGATGATGTTTGAGAGCATTTCCACATCGTGCCATGATGTTAAATAAGATGTTTCTTGGGAGGCAACCTAAGTTTTAATCGTTTTCGAATAACGTTTGCTGAATCTGTAGGTTGAAATCTTCATTTGTGACATGATAGCAATTGAACGGTGAGTAGTCCCTTTCGGTGAATCGCCAAACAACACTCCTGATCGCTCAAATGCACCACCCATTTTCAGGCCAACTTTGGAACTCGTTCTGGAAACTTCAGTAAGATATACAAATTTTTGGCGCATCACAGAACAGAGTCAGCGACCCCGACTAAGCTCGCATTTTTGCTCACACTGGAAGAAAATCTTTCTAGAAAGTTTGGCGAGCCCAATCTAGCTCGGCGGTTTGCCGTGGTTCGGCGTGCTTGGCAACTGCTAGCCGAGTGGGCGTGAAGTGTAGAGTTTCTCATACTCTAATCTATTCATTCAGCGATCCTTACTTACCTATCTTTGATAGCTATATTTGTATTATTCTGCATTGAGGACAATGTAATATTTTGTTTGGCGGAGTGAGGTATTTCATACCTACTCCTTGTGTTGTATTCATCTGGTTTTGGATGCCTATCTTTGTGAAAGCTGGTCTGTGATTCGAATTAAAATGCGCATCTTAATTTTTTTTTTTAATTTGGCTCTTCTTTTGCATATTTGAGTATGGGTTGCGATCAATACCATTGACTTGAATTGTTTGCTTGATCGAATGATATGTTTGTGCAATTCCATTGAGGCAAAATTTGAGTTGCATTAGTCATATGTGAACTCTTAGCATCTCATTGTGACTAGCCAATTATTGAAATGAGTCTGGTGATGATCGTTGCACACGACCTAAATTTATAGCATCTTGATTGATGATTGTGTTGAATGTCGTGTGTGGTGAGATTGTCTTGAAATATGTGCTTGGTGATACCTAGAACTTGCCCGATTGGTCCAATCGACTAATGTAGGAAAATTATAGAGATGATCTTAGGCACAAGTTTTGAAGAGTGAACGAAATTACTACTATACCTTTTTGTGACCACCTTGTGAGAGTGTGAACATAGCTTGGCACTATTTGAGTCTAACCTTTTCTTTGGATGAACATGAATACATTTGACCTCTTTCCCCATCACCTAAAACCTTCATGAAGCATTGGTCCGTTTGAATAGTCAACTTAGGCTAAAGGGTGTGGTGAAAAATGATGAAAGTCAAGAAGTTTGTGAAATATTTATCCTCGATGGATCTTGTTGCAAAAGATGAAACCCCTCCATATAAAAAAAAGAAAAGCAAAAGAAGAAAAAGATTGAAAAAAAAAATGTTCCAATAAATCTTGTGCAATGGATAAAAGAAAATGAGTGTCCAATGAGTCATGCTTAAAAGAACTTAGGGTGGATTGTGAAAATCAAAAATAGAGAAAGAAAAGGTGAAAAAGTGAAATTCAAGCCATGCTTCATGAAGGTAGAAGTCACTAAGCCAAAATGATAATACCTTTACCCTCAGCCATGTTACAAGCCTTGAAAGACCTTATGATCTTGATTTAGCTTTATGTCATGTTGACTGCAAAATATGGGCAAGCCTATGGGTAAAATCCTGCATGTGTTTGAGAGTGTGAGAGTTGATTTTAATTCCTTAATTCTTAAATTTTGATGAGCTTTGTGGGGGCATGGAATTATTCTTGAAGTGAGGGCATCAAATACTTTTGTTGAACTTGAATTTACTGAAGTAATCATTGTGAGCTTGAGTTCTATTTGATGATGGCTAGTCACAGTTTGAAACTTGTAGTGCACAATTGAACATTGCATGGGTAGATTGAAACTTATGTGCATTCATGTTGGGTCTCGAGTAGCACTACTTGTAGACATCCCTGTTGAACTGATTGATGTTGTGTTTTACTTGAGTACAATCAAAAGTTTAAGTTGGGGTGTTGATGAGTAAGTGATTTTGACTCATTTAGGGATTAATATGCAAAGTTTTAGTATCCTCATTGCCTATTTTATGCCTTAAACTGATGTTAAAAATGCTAATTTGTAGAAATGAAGGAAAAATAGCAAGGCAAGGGCATCAGCGGGCAAAAACAAAAAGAGAAAAAACTGAAGAGGCTGATGAAAAGCAAAGATGGTACTCGCCAAAGCCACTCTACGACTCACCGAATGGACCTTCAACTCACCAAAAGTTCTAGTAGGCTAGCCCATTGAAAAGACCAATTTGGCAATAGGATGGGTATATTGGCGAATTGCTGATGTGTTTGGCGATGACAGTTTAGCCTGCCAAAAGTTACATAGAAAGGGGTGAATAGGCCAGCTAAAAAGGCGAGAAAAAGAATATTTGGCACATCGTCGACTAGGTCGGCGAACCCGATCTTGATCGCCTAATGTTACAACAAAGAAAGGGTAAAAATCCAAGCCAAGAAGGCGAGGGAAGGGAAATTCAGTGCGTCGCCGATAAGGTCGGCGATGCCTGACTTATTTCACCGAGTGACTCCGAAGCTAAAATTTTGGGTAAATATAAATGCAATTTGAAAAGAAGAAAAAGAGTTCACATAATGTCAAATACTAAATTTTTTATCCTAAACATTCTATAGATTGTTCTTACACTTTTTGAGTAGAGATTTAGAGTTTGTTTGATTTTTAACTTCAATTTGAGCATTTTGGAGACTTGTGGATTGTTGCCTAAGCTGCTGGAAATTATAGTTGGTAACAATTTCTTGTTCCTTATTATGTTTGGCTAAAACCCCCCATTCTAGGGGGTGTGATTATGTAGTTGAATGCTTCAATTAGCTTATGGGGTTAGTATTTACTAATTTTGTTGTTGATTTGAAGTGGGTTCAATTAATTGTTTGTGTTTTAATTGATGAATTGTAGTTGCGAATACAATTCTAGTTTAGCATTCTAAGCTTGCTTGAGAAAGAAGTATTAGAGTTAAAACTATCAGTTGATAATAGTAATGATCGGGTTATTATATATTTAGCTTGAGAAAGTGGGTCTAAATTCAATCCTACTAATCTAGCTTGAAAAAGTAGTTTGATTAAGGTATTGGGGTATTTTTATTTGTGTGCTTGTCGACGTTCGAAAGAACTCGCTTGATTCGTGATAGTTGATTTAGAAATGGCTATTGCACTTATAGCCTAGCCTATCCACTAAAGTTCAACGGATTATAGTAAATATAATCACCCATTTAGCGAAATTGGCATTCAATTTATCACACTCCCAAGAAACCATCTCTACTTGTTTACTCCTAGTTATTTGTAGTTGTTAATTTCTCACCCAAATCCCCCTATTTGATATTAATTGTCAGCTCCATGTCATTTACTTTATTGTTGTGAAAATGTCTACATCTACAAATGAGTAGAACACCATTTTACTTTGTAATCGAATTATTTACCATATCACTCCCTGTGGGATCGACCCCAACTCTTCATTGGGTTATACTTGTTAGTGATCGCCTACACTTAGAATCGGATGAAGTGTAGTTGAACATTATCAAAAATGGCACCACTGTCGGGGAGTGGTGTTTGGAATTCTTTTAGTGTAGTTTAGTTGTGAACTGATTTTGTTATAGTTGAATCAACTTATTTTTGTTCTTTGTTGGCTGCTTTTAAATGGGTGAAGAGTTTAGTGTAGACAACTTGGGCACAATGATGACATTGGCAATTTGCACGATGTCAAAAAAGATTGGTTAGGAAGTGCGGGTGCTATTTGATTGCCTCCGACTGTGGGAAATATGGTGTTTCATGTGACTAGCACTTGTTGAACCTGTTGCAAATAATGGTGGTATCTTTGGAGGTCTTACTATTGAGGAGCCTCACGATCACATTCGAAAATTTGTGGATGTGTGTGAGCCATTTTCTTTTAAGAACATCACTCAAGAGTCGGTCTAACTCCGTTTGTTCCCCTTTTCTCTAACGGGGGAGGAAATGAAATGGTTGGCTAATCTACCAAAGGAATCAATCACTTCTTGGGAGGAGCTCACTGATGCATTTTATGTAAGATTTTTTCTTCCCTCGAAGATGGTGAAGTTGAGAGATAATATTCAAAACTTTAAGCGTATGGATGGTGAACCTATTCATGGTACATGGTTGAGGTTTCAGAAGTTGTTGCTCCAATGTCCAACTAATGGACTCCTGAACAATGTGTTGCCACAATATTTCTATCGGAGCCTTGACACAGTTAATAAGGGTGTGGCAGACCAGCCCGTTCGAAGAGGAATCATGCAACAATTATTTGACATAACATATACTCTTCTTGATGAGATTACAAAAATCAATTATGCTTGGTACACTAGAGAAGATTAGGTGTCTCCTTTAAACTTTGGGATGACAAAGGAACAAACGGAGAAGAACCTAGAGCAAGATGAAAACATGGCCAAGATGATGTCCCAGATGGAAATATTAACAAAACGGGTGGGTCATGAGGGGTATTTATGAAAACAAATAGGTAAATGATGCTGAGGTACCTATTATATTAGGTAGGCTGTTTTTGGCTATCGAAAGAGCACTTATGGATGTTGAAAGTGGTGAATTTAAATTTTGGGTAAATGATGAGGAAGGTACTTTCAATGTGTGCAAATCGATGAAGCAACCGAGTGACATTCATGTAGTTTCAACCATTGATGTGATTGATAAAGCAGTGACTAGTGTAAGTGAGGTGTTTTGTGTGGGGGAGCCACTAGCTGTCGTCCTTTCAAATTATAATGATGAGGAATTTCAAGGTTATGATGAAGTTGTGGCTGTTTTATCGAATTTGGATTCCTACTCTAAGAACCTATTGAAGCTCGACATTGATCATCAAATTGAGATTGTCCCCTGCGCTAAACCATTTATTGACGAGCCATCGAAACTTGAATTAAAAGTGCTGTCATCCCACTTTCAGTATGTATTTTTGGGAGCAAATAACACCTTGCCTGTCATTATTGCTGCAAACCTGCTTGAATGGAAAGAAAAATTACTTGTCTATGTGTTGAAACAATATATTTAATCCATCGGTTAGACAATTGCTGATATTGTGGGGATTCCTCCTGAAATTTGCACTCACAAGATCCAGTTGGACAGGGAATGTAAACCATGCGTTGAGCTGCAAATGAGGCTAAACCCACCATTATAAGAAGTGGTGAATAAAGAAATCATCAGGTGGATCAATGCAGGTGTTGTGTACCTTATTGTGGATAACAAATGGGTGAGTCTCATGCAATGTGTACTAGTTAATGGAGGGATTACAATAGTCCCAAATGAAAAAGGAGAACTTGTGCCTATGAGAGAGGTAAGTGGGTGGTGTATATGCATGGACTATAGGAAATTGAATGTATGGACTGAGAAAGACCATTTTCCTATGCCATTTATTGACTAAATGCTTGATAGTTTTTCAGGGTGTGGATGGCATTGCTTTTAGATGGTTATTTTGGGTACAACAAGATTTCTATTGCACCAGAAGATCAAGAGAAAACTAGTTTTTCATGTCCTTATGGAACATTAGATTAAGAGAATGCCTTTTGGGTTGCGCAATTCTCCTACAACATTCTCACGATGTGTCCTTTCTATTTTCGCAGATATGGTTGAAGATTTAATGGAGGTCTTTATGAATGATTTTTCTGTAGTTGGTGATTCATTTTAGGCATGTCTTGAACACCTTGGGCAGGTACTACAAAGGTGTGTGGAAACCATTCTTGTTCTAAATTGGGAGAAGTGTCATTTCATGGTGAAAAAGGGTATTGTTTTGGGATATAAAATTTTAGGAGAAGGAATGCAAGTGGATCAAGCTAATGTTGACTTCATTGCTAAACTACATCCTCCTATTTCGGTAAAAGGTGTCCAGAGTTTTCTAGGCCATGCGTGTTTCTACAAGAGGTTTATAAAAGATTTTTCTAAAGTGGCTCACCCTCTTTCTAAGTTACCATAAACTAATATACCTTCACCTTTGATGAAGCTTGCCTAAAAGCATTTTTGTGCTTGAAAAAAAACTAGTGTCAGCTCCGATCATTATTGCTCCTAATTAGAGTATTCCGTTCGAACTCATGTATGATGCTAGTGGTGTTGCTTTGGGAGGTGTTCTTGGTCAACAAAAAGGTAATCTATTTCACCATGTTCATTATGCAAGTAAGACCATGAATGTATCTCAAAAGAATTATATCGTCATAGAGCAAGAATTGCTAGTAGTGGTGTATGTTTTTGAGAAATTTAGAGTGTACTTTTGGGAACTAAGGTGGTGGTGCACACGGTTCATATTGCAATTCGATATTTGATGGCCACAAAAAATGCAAAGCCAATAGTGATAATGTGGTTGTTGTTGTTGTTACAAGAGTTTGATTTTGAAGTAAAAGATCGAAAGGGTGTGAGAACCGAGTAGCGGATCACTTATATCGGCTGGAAACCAATATTGTTCATCTCGGTGAGAGGGACATTGTTCAACCTGGTATGCCGACTTTGCTAACTATGTAGTGTGTGGGATTATGCTCGAGGGCCTAAATTTTTATCAACAAAAGAAGTTCTTGTTCGATGTGAAGAGGTACTTTTGGGATGAACCATACCAATTTAGAGAATGCACATATAACATAATTAGAAGGTGCATACCAAAAGTGGAAGTAAATGCAATTCTCGATGCTTGCCACGCATCGCCAGTCAGGGGACATCATAACGGAGTGCGCACAACTGCCAAGGTGCTTCAATGTGGCTACTATTGGCCATCATTATATCATGATGCTTATTATTTTGCTAAGCAATGTATTCAATGTCAAAAGCAAGGGGGAGTATCGAGAAAGCATGAGTTACCTCTTAATCTAATTCTTGAAGTAGAGTTGCTTGATGTTTGGGAAATCAACTTCATGGGACCATTTATGAGATCTTTCAAAAATAAGTATATCTTGGTGGCGGTTCATTATGTCTCTAAATGGGGAAGATGTAGCTTTTTCAAACAATGAAGGGAAGAATGTTGTGCAATTTGTGAAGTGATTCATTTTCACAAGGTTTGGTACCCTGCTTGCTATCATCAATGATAGAGGGTCTCATTTTTTCAACCGGTTGTTTACTTCGTTGTTGAACAAATACAAAATTAAGCATAATGTTGCAACCCTCTATCATCCATAGAAAAGTGGCCAAGTTGAAGTATCAAATCGAGAAATCAAGGGAATTCTCGCAAAAATAGTAAACGGAAATCGGACTCACTAGTCACGAAAGTTGGATGATGCTCTTTGGGCGTACCACACCGCTTTTAAGACTCAAATTGGAATGTTAGAATACCAATTGGTATTTGGAAATTCTTGGTACCTGTTAGTTGAGCTAGAACACAAGGCACTATGGGTATTGAAAGAGTTAAATTTGAATTGGGGGGATGTTTCGAAGGGTAGAGTCGATCAACTCCATGAGTTGGAAGAGTTTTGACTGTGGGCATATGAGAGTTCAGCCCTTTACAAGGAGAAAATGAAGAAATGGCATGATGCAAAAATCTTTCGACAAGAGTTTAAAGTTGGTGATCTTATTTTGCTTTATAACTCTCATTTGAGACTCTTTCTAGGTAAACTCAAATCAAAATGGTCAGTCATTCAAGGTCACTTGAGTGTTCACAAATGGGTCAATTGAGGTTGAAAGCAAAGAAGGGTCGGCATTCAAAGTAAATGGCCAACGCTTGAAGCTTTACTTTGGAGAATGTCTTGATATCTTGACAATTAAAGTGGTGTATTTGAAAGATGCTTGAGAGAATTTCCATGTCGTTCCACAACGTTAAATAAGGCGCTTCTTGGGAGGCAACCCAAGTTTTAGTTGTTTTCAAATAATGTTTGTTGAATGTGCATGTTTAAATCCTCATTTGTGACATGATAACAATAGGGTGATGAGCAGGACCTTTTGGTAAATCACCAAACAACACTACTGATCGCCAAAATGCACCGCCCATTTGTAGGCCCACTTTGGAACTCGTTCTTGAAACTTCTGCGAGACGCATGAATTTTCGGCGCATCGTAGAACTAGTTAGCGAGCCTGACTGAGCTCATCTTTTTGCTCACACTGGAAGACAATCTTTCTGGAAAGTTTGGTGAGCCCATTCCAGCACGGTGATTCGCCAAATGGTTCGGCGTGCCTGGCAACTGCTTATTGATTGGGCGTGAAGTGAATAGTTTCTCATACTGTAATCTTTTTATTCAGCGATCCTTACTTACTTGTCTTGTTAGCTACATTTTTGTTTATTCTGCATTGAGGACAATATAAGATTTTGTTTGGTGGGGTAAGGTATCTTCATACCTACTTCTTAGGTCGTATTCATCTTGTTTTGGATTCCTATCTTTGTGAAAGATGGTGTGTGATCCGAATTAAAATTCACCTCTCAATTTTTGTGTTTGTGAATGTGGGTGGCTGTTCTTTTGCATATTTGAGTATTAGTTGTGATCAATATCGATGACTTGAATAGTGCACAAGTTTTGAAGAGTGAACCAAATTGCTATTATACCTTTTTGTGACCACCTTGTGATAGTGTGAACCTAGCTTGGCAACATTTGATCCTAACCTTTTCTTTGGATGAAACATGAATATATTTGACTTCTGTCCCATCACGTAAAACCATCATAAAGCATTGGTCCACTTGAATAGTCAACTTAGGCCAAAAGCCTAAGTTGGGGTTGTGGTGAAAAATTAGGAAAGTCAAAAAGTTTGTGAAAAATCTACCCTTGATGGATCATGTTGAAAAATATGAAACCCGTCCACATAAAAAAAGAAAAGAAAAATATTGAAAAATAATGTTGCAATAAATCTTGTGCAATGGATAAAAGAAAAGGGGTGTCCAATAAGTCATGCTTAAAAGAACTTAGGGTGGATTGTGAAAATAAAAAATACTAAAAGAAAAGAAGAAAAAGTGAAATGAAAGTGATGCTTTATGAAGGTAAAAGTCACTAAGACAAAATGATCATACCTTAACCCTCAGCCCCATTACAAGCTTTGAAAGACCTTAGTGATCTTGATTTAGCTTAATGTCATGTCAATTGGAAAATACGGGCAAGCCTATGGGTAGAATCATGCATGTGTTTATCTTTGAGAGTGTGAGAATTGATTTTGATTCCTTAATTCTTAAATTTTGATGTGCTTTGTGTGGGCATGGAATCATTCTTGATGTGAGGACATTCAAATACTTCTGTTGAGCTTGAATTTGCATTTGAAGCAAACATTGTGAGCTTGGTTTCTATTTGATGAGGGCTAGTCACAGTTTGAAACTTGTAGTGCATAATTGAACATTGCATGGGTAGATTGAACCTTGTGTGCATTCATGTTGGGTCTCGAGTAGCACTAGTTGTAGACATCTCTGTTGAATTGATTGATCTTGTGTTTTACTTGTGAACAAGCCAAAGTTTAAGTAGGGGGTGTTGATGAGTCGGGGATTTCAACTCATTTAGGGCTTAATATGCAAAGTTTTAGTGTTCTCAATGCCTATTTATGCTCTTAACTGATGTATAAATGCTAATTTGCAGCAATGAAGGCAAAATAGCAAGGCAAGGGCACCACCGGGCAAAAAAGCTGAAGAAAAACAAAGCTGGTACTCGCCAAAGCCACTCGGTGACTTGCCGAGTGGACCTTCAGCTCGCCAAAAGTTCCAGCAGGCCAGCCCAAGGACAAAACCAATTTGGCGATAGGATGGGTTTATTGGCGAATTGCCAAAGTGTGATAATTTAGCCCGCCAAAAGTTACAGAGAAGAGAGTGAAAAGGCAAGAAGAAGAATATTTGGTGCATCGCCAACTAGGTCAGCGAACCCAACCTTGATAGCCTAAAGTTACAACAGAGAAAGGGTAAAAATCCAAGCCACTTGTTAGGACCTTAAATAATTAGGTGTAATGCAAAAGCTAGCAAAGAAAACCTTGAAAGACCACGAGTAAGAAGACAAATGAGAAATATACCAAAAGACACAAAGATTTAACATGGTTCGATCAGTCGACCTACATCTACAAAGGAGATGATTAATACATTATAAATATGAGAGTATAAAATATAGAGAGAAATAACTATAACCAATTCATTCGGAATACAAGGAGGTTCACAAATTCTCCCCCATAACCGAAACTCTCAAAACTCTAGGACTACATTGTGAATGTTGATTAAGTTAGAAGGAACAGACCTATATTTATAGAGTCCTAACACATTTCCTACAAGAAAAGGACTAGTCAAATATTAAAACCTTTTCCTAAAAGGAAAACCTATTTATGGTAAGAAATCAAGGCAAATAAAACCTTTTTCTATAAATATAGGCTTGTTCTTTCTAACTTAATCAACATTCACAATGTAGTCCTAAGGTTTTGAGAGTTTCGGTTATGGGGGAGAATTTGTAAACCTCTTTGTATTCCGTGTGAATTGGTTGTGGTTATTTCTCTCTATATTTTGTACTCTCATATTTATAGTGTATCGATCATCTCCTTTGTGGATGTAGGTTGATTGACCGAACCACGTTAAATCTTTGTGTCTTTTGGTATATTTCTCGTTTGTCTTCTTACTCATGGTCTTTCGAGCTTTGCTTTGTTAGCTTTAGTATGCCACCTAATTATTTAAGGTCCTAACAAGTGGTATCAGAGTCATGGTTCAAGGATGGAACCATGTTAGAGATGGGTGTTCATCTTGGCAGTTGTACCACTTTGTTGGGAAAGGCAAACACAAAATAAATGTGCACGACAGGGCAGTGAAGGAAGAAAACCCAAGTCAAAACTTTCCCTTCTATTTGAACCAAGAGAAGACAAAATAATGCAAGAATAAACACTGTTTGGGCAGCAAACAAATCAACCAAACAAGTAAAGTAAATCAACACATGAGACACCAAATTTAACGTGGAAAATCTCTTCGATGTGAAGAGTAAAAACCACAAGGCCAAAGCTCCACTAAAATCAACAAGAGTTACAAAGTGTTCTCCCAAATGGTCACCAACAAAGTGCCGAACAATGAGCAACACAACTACAAGATAGCACCAAAACCTAGAGAAATAAAAAAAGCAAAACACCAAATCCACAGCTACTGTTCACGAGATAAAATCTAGAGCTACATGAATCCAAATCACCCTTTCTTAGTTCCCAAACAAAGATTAAGTTGAAAGGAACAAGCTATCCAAAAGTCAGCTCAATTGAACAAGAAAAGAAGCAGGAATCACGATTTGAAATTGGCTGCTAGGGCTTGTGCGAAAATCTACACTCTCTGACTTTTCTCTCTATAGGCTGCTCTCTAACTCTTGTGATATATCTCAACTAAGACCTAAAAGAAATTCTTACATATGCACCATAATATTGGGCTTATGGGAAAAAGTGGCTAGTTAAATTGGGCTAAGTTTATCCACAAAGGAAATGAACGATGACCCAAGACCTTGGGCTTTTATTTATCCACATAGGAAGGGAAAAAGGCCTAAAACCCAACAATTCTCCCCCCACCGACTATGTAGAGGACACCGCCATCCCAACGATCATGCAACATTCTTCAAACTTCCCTCTTGGCAAAGCTTTAGTCGTCATGTCGAAACCATCACATCTCGAATCCAATGATACCTCACATCAATGTGTTTAGACCAACCATGAAATGTAGAATTCTTGCCAAGATGAATAGCACTTTGACTGTCGCAATAAAGCACATACTTCTCTTGAGTACAATCAAGTTCCCTCAAAAATCTTTTCATCCAGATCAATTATTTGCAAGCTTCAATAGCTGCAATAAGCTCAGCCTCTGTAGTAGATAAAGCAACACATTTTTGCAATCTAGATTGCCAAGGCACAGCTCCCTTGCAAAAGTAATCAAGTAGGCAGAAGTAGACTTACGAGTATCAACATCATCGGCCATGTCTGAATCAATATAACCATAAAGAATAGGCTTCCATGTAATAAAACACAAGCTCAGACTAGAAGTGCCACAAGGATATCTCATAATCCATTTTACAATATTCCAATGCTCTGTTCCCAGATTAGAAAAAAAACGGCTAACAATACTGACATCATGAGAAATATCTGGTCTTGTACACACCATTGCATACATCAAACTACCAACAACTGAATCATAAGGAACTTTCTTCATATCTTCTTTCTCACCATCATTGGAAGGACAATGCCTAGTACTCAATTTGAAGTGCATAGCTAAAGGTGTATTGACAACTTTAGCTTTGTCCATGTGAAATCTACGAAGTACTTTCTGAATGTACTTCTCTTGTGACAACCACAAGTTCTTGCCATCTCTATCACGGACAATCTTTATACAAGGAATCTGTCTTGCTGGTCCCAAGTCTTTCATAGCAAAAGACTTATTCAACTCTTGCTTCAACTTTTTAATCCTGCAAACATTATGACCAACAACAAGTATGCCATCAACATAAAGCAAAACGATAAAACACAATGGTTTGAAGAAGTCTTCTTGAAGCCTTGCTGACTCATAAAAGAACCAAACTTCTTGTACCATTGCCTGGGAGCTTGTTTTAGACCATACAAGCTCTTCTTCAATTTGCAAATATAATTCTCTTTTCCCTTGACTTCAAAGCCTTCCGGTTGCTCCATTTAAATTTCTTTATCCAAGTCACCATAGAGAAGCAATTTAACATCCATTTGTTCAACCTCCAAGTTTGGACTTGCAGCCAAGCCTAGAACCACACGGATGGATGACATCTTCACAACAAGAGTGAATGTCTGATCAAAATCAATTCCCTTTTTCTGGTAAAAACCCTTCACAACTAATCTAGCCTTGTACCGTGGAACTAGGTTACCATCTTCATGTTTCACCCAGAAAACCCATATGTTTTTCAAAGCCTTTTGAATCTTTAGTAATATAACCAAATCAAAGGTATGATTATCATGTAGAGACTTCATTTCAGCCTCCATAGCATTAAACCACATTTGTTTTTCTTCACTTTCCATGGCCTCATCAAGACTCTCTGGTTCTCCCCCGTCAGTCAAGAGTACATACTCATTGGGAGAATAACGAGATGAAGGTATTTTCTCTCTAGTAGATCTTCTGAGAGAACTCTTTGGAGCATCAATAATAGTTGGTTGCTGACCAACTACATTGTCTTGCACTGGAGCATCAACATCATACTGGTCATTTTGAATATGATCACCATCTTCAATATCAACTTGATTTTCATCATTTTGAAGATTTTCTTCTGGTGGAATAGTTAAATGAACTGGATCAACATCAACTAGACTCTCACTGCTTTGAGAATCAACTTTCTCAGCTTTGTCAAGATCTTCAATTGTTTGGTCTTCAATGAACACAACACCACGACTTCTAACAAGTTTCTTCTCAACTAGATCAAAGAAACGATAGATGAATTCATCTTGACCATAACCAACACAGATACATTGCCTAGTTTTAACATCCAACTTTGACCTCTCATCCTTAGGAACATGCACAAAGGCTTTACACCCAAAAACTTTAAGATGATCATAAGAACATTCTTACCAGACCAAACTCTGTCTAGGACATCACTATTCAAAGAAAAAGTAAGAGATAAATTGATAACATAGGCAGCAGTATTAAGTGCTTCTACCCAAAAGGAATCTGGCAGCTTAGCATCTGAAAGCATACATCTAACCCTCTTAACAAGAGTTATGTTCATCCTCTCCGCTAAACCATTTAGCTGATGAGTCTTTGAAGGAGTTTTCTGATGCCAAATACCCTGCTCTCTACAATATCTATCAAAAGGACCAATATACTCACCACCATTATCAAAACGGATACATTTCAATTTCTTTCCTATATGTTTCTCAACAAAGGCATGAAAATTCAAGAACACATCAAGTACCTGATCCTTGGTCTTCAAAGAGAATACCTAGAGTTTGCGCGAATGATCATCAATAAAAGTCACAAAGTAAAGTGCACCACCATGAGACTTTACCTTAAAAAGACCACACAAATCAGAATGTACTAACTCCAGCAAATCAAGCTTTCTTAAAGGTGGATGGCTCTGAAAAGATTCACTCCAGAAAACAAAATTTTCTTAGCAAAATTGTTCATCCCTTTCTTGCTCATATGACTCAGTCTTCTATGCCATAGCAATGATGAAGCATCATTCTCCACCACATTTACTGAGCCTCTGAAAATGGAGCCCTGAAAAATGTACAAGTTAGACAACTTATCACCTTGGGCCACCACCATCGAACCTCTTGTAAGCTTCCACTAGCCAGCACCAAGGGTATTAACATAACCCTCATCATCAAGGTATACACCACAAATCAAATTCAAGCGAACATCTGGAGCATGCTTGACATTATTGAGAACTAGTTTGGAACCATTATTACTTTCCAAACAAACAGTCCCAACACCAAGAACCACAAGTTCATGATTATTGCCCATTTTCAACATCCCAAAATTACCTGGAGAATAAAAAGGAAATAATTCCTTCCTGGACGTGACATGAGAGTAACACCAGAATCCATAAACCAGCTAGACTCATCGCAAACAAGATTGACGACATTTTCATCACAAGAAACAAGAACGTCATCGTTAGCAACAACAACAAATGAAAATAAGCAGGCGTAATGCAGAAGCTAGCAAAGCAAATCTCGAAAGATCATGAGTAAGAAGATAAACGAGAAATATACCAAAAAGACACAAATATTTAACGTGGTTCGGTCAATCGACCTACGTCCACAAATGAGATGAGCAATCCACTATAAGTATAAGAGTACAAAATATAGAGAGAAACAACCTCAACCAATTCACTCAGAATACAAGGATGTTCACAAATTCTCCCCTATAATGGCAACTCTCAAAACCCTAGGACTACATTGTGAATGTTGATTAAGTTAGAAGGAACAAACCTATATTTATAGAGTCTAAAACCTTTACTACAAGAAAAGGACTAGTCAAAGTATTAAAACTTTATCCTAAAAGGAAAACTTATTTATGGTAAGAAATCAGGGAAAATAAACCCAACAGTTTGCTTACTACTCCTTGATTCACCTCATCTAATGCATGATAGAAAATTTGGAGTAAAACTTAATCTAATAGCCCATGGTTTAGACATTTTGTTACCTTCTTTTTCAAACTCAGCCACAGATCGTGTATAACTTCTCCTGAAATTTGTTCATAATTATTTATCTCATCCATCAATTTCAACTTCATAAAGGAAGGATAGAATCTCTCGAGAAAAACAATCTTTTATTCCTCCCAAGTGGTAATCGATCCTCAGTGTAACTCTCCAAGACATGTGGTACTCTCCGGTCAATGAGAAAGGAAACAACCTTAGTCGGACTGACTTTTGGTTCATGTTTTGCATCTTGAAAGGGAGACAAACTTCCACAAAATTTCTAAGTGTTGATTTGCCTCTTTCACTGCTTTGCCTCTGAATAGCCCCTTTATTTGTATCAGATGAAGCATTGGACTTGTCACTTGAAATGCTACATCCTGTATCTCCAATGATTGGTGAATTGCTCCAGCTACACCCAAATCCATGGGTGCTTCCTCAACGGCAATATCATTTGCAAAGCCCACACCATCAACACTTTTGTCATCACCCGTCTAGTCCATTTTGCCCCCTTTTTGCAAGCAACAACACAAAGTAACAAGAACACAAAATACACAATAGTTCAAATCTAGGAATCAACAAAAAACAATCGTTAACAAATCCCCAACAACTGTGCCATTTTTTGATAAACGCTCAACTATGTCTCATTTTTCAAGGCATAAGCGATCATATGCAAAACAATTACCCAAGTCATGAGGTCAGGGTGGAACAAGGATTTGCAGTTGGGAGCTACAATTGATTTCACGACTCGAAACAAACTAGCAAATTGAATTCTTAACAGGCAAATATTATATATATAAAAATGGGAGGTTTTGCTAACATGTAAAACAATATTCATCTGTGTTGTGGATTCTACATGTACCTAATTTACAAAAGGAGAGGAACGAGAAAAGGCCAAATACACAAAGGGAGAAGGGACACGAGGAGAGATACACAAATACACAAATAGAGGGGGATGAGAGAAGCAGAGATGCACAAATACACATAGGAAGTAGAACGAGAAAAGCGAGCCATAAAGGAGAGAGGCGCCTGAGAAAGGGAGGAGAGTAAGTGTTGCCAGATTTACTAAATTTTAAAAGAATAGTTGAGTTTACCGTGGTTTTTGAAATTTCCACTTTTATTATTTCATGCTTAAAGCAAAGAAATATTTCACATTGCTATATATCAATATGTTCCGAACAAGTAAATATTTGCTGTTCTAATTTACACATTCTTGAATCAGAGTCAAAGTCACGATACAAGTTACAACTTATTAGGCATGAGAATGAAAGCCCACTGGAACGCAAAAATAAAATAAAATTAGTGGCCAGAACTAGTAGAAGCATTAACATTGTGTCTGAACTTCCAAGTTCTTCAGCGGAGAAATATTGGCAAAGGCACGACTATGCCATAATTTATCAAGAATTTACAATTTCTCCATCATCACTGTACAACTGCTAAAGCACCACGAAAGATACGTCCCTTCTTTGACAAAGGTAAGCTTGCATTCTTAAGTATTTCTCTCTCAGATTTCACTCTTCTCTTTTGCAGACAATCTGATTCTAAAAATTTAAAATGAATTTCCTGTACAAACTGTCTTCTGATTAGACCGTGGTCATGGCTGTGTGCATATAATTGGTATTTAAATTTATTTTAATGGCATCTCTGCAGACTGCAAAGTGACCTCCTGCCCAGAAGCCAGTTGCTCATATTCAGCACTGGCCTCAGGGGTGTCTTCTTCACTGGGTGGAACCAATTGCCAAAAGAGTGGCAAATATTTGTCCCAGTCTTGGAGGATAGCAGAGCCTTTTGTGCTGCCAGTTTTTTCCTAGGAATGATGAATACACTTACATTAGAACATATTACACCTCAACCACTCAGCAACTCGTTCAAAAAGCCGAGAACAAAAATGAAGAACTAATCTAAATGGCCTCACCCAACCGTGTAAACTACAAATTGTGAGTGAATGCATAATATATGTAAACTTCATATCTAATATGCACATAGCGTGTATGATCAGTGTATAATTTATGTATATCAATTAGGAAAAGTAAACAGTGAATCCGGTCTGTTACTTGTAAGATCCCAAGAAAAATAGGGTGGACACCATTCATGCAAAGCAGACACTAGAAAAAGTTTGATGGGAGCTTATCAAAATAGATTGTGGGCAGATAAATGGCTAGTTCTTAAAACATGTAATTATGTCCCAATGAATTGTCATTAATCGAGCATGTGTATACGAACATGCAGGCACATACGAAAAATATACGTGTACTTACCACATGAGCTTCAATTAGGTTCTTTAGCTGTGTTTGACCCACCGGAGCAACCACTCTTTGGATCTTAACAATCTCCTTGTTTACCTTTACAAAATGGTGAAAGTATCAGAAAATGTGCAAAGAAGAAGTTTCAAGAAGCCAAATCAAATTTGTTAATACATGTTGGTAAAGCTAAAAGTCATATAAAAAGTTACATATGATTTTATGATTCAAATTGGTGAGTATCTGTCACTGATATGAAATCACCACATGGTCTGCAAGAGATTTAGGTACTTTACAATCTTTCATAACAAGGTAAGAATGCCTGCTTACTCACATGGTCTACCAAGAGATTTAGGTACTTTTCAATCTTTCATAACAAGGAAAGAATGTCTGCTTACTCACATGGTCTACCAAGAGATTAAGTTATTCTTTTCAAATCCTACCCTAGTGGGCAAGAATGTCTGCAGCTTTGGTGACTAATAAACATCAGATATTTTGTTGCAGACTTCTAATTTATAGATCTACCATAGAGTTTGAATTCCTAACAGTATACTAGCAATCAATGAAGTGGAACAAGAATCATCAGAGACCAAAGTTTAAATCCCGAGGACATCAAAATACACTGGGTGATTTTGTCATTTGTCTAAATATTGATGTGCAGGGTTACCATGTGCTAGTGAAAGATAATAAATACCCAATGGAAAAATTGAGGTATGAGTAAGGTGTGACTGGTAGAACCAAGGACAAGGATGAAGCTTTGGAAATAACAAGAAGGTCATTCACAAGATTTCAAGCTAAAGAATTGCAAAACAAGGTGGTTCGGCTTTCAGTGGGAAATAAAGATGGTAATTGTGGAAGAGGATCTCAAGACTTAAGGAGATGATTGGCAGGTGATACAATTATTTTATGGGCCAAACTGAAGTTAAAGAGGATATAGATTGGGGGGCAAACACCAACCAAAGAAGGCCTAAATCATCCCACAAAGAGGCCAACTTCGCGGCAGGTATGCGATAAAGGCTCCTAAAACTACCCACAAATTAACGAGTTTTTCCTTCAATTTAGGCAACCTTACTTTCCATGGTTTTAGGAGACTTAGTCATACTTCCCGGAATATAATAGGCACATTTAAATGTTTCCCTAGGTAGTTGGGATTTATTTCTTTTCCTTTTCCTGAGGATGATAGACTTGTCCAATTTTTTTGGCAAAAAAAAAAAAAAAAAAAAAATACCCAAAATGTATCATATCAAAAATACCACTTTTCCACCTATTAGATCACAAATGCCCAAACATTTTTTTAGGTCTATAATTGTCCCTTTCTAAATGGAATAATTACATGAAAGTAGTGATCAGGATTAATTAATTAAGGACAAATGACCTAAATACACAACTTATTTTTACCATATTCTCTAAAATTTCCTACAATTTGAAAAATTACAAAAAGCCCTACTCTCTCCTATTCTCGGATACATCACTTAACGCATGTATTGGTCGGATACATCACTTAACGCATGTATCGGTTGGATACATCACTTTATGTGATGTTAAAGTGATGTATCAGGATGTGGAGTGATGTATCCAAAACCGAAACGCGATGTATCGGGACACTGAGGGATTTATCCGACAATCGAACATGATGTTTTGGGACGTTTTTGGATGTATCTGGATTCCACCAAATTTAAGGAATTATTTATATTTGGAAAAGAGTAGGGATAAGATGTAATTAGGTCTTAACACTACCGGATTTGTGTAAAAATCCATTAATTAATTAATCATGCGACTCTATCTTATTGGTCCACAGATTCTTAGACCCAACCCAAAGACCTGATTGTCCATTGTAAAAAACACAAACCCACAAAGTACCATGTTTCTTCAAGCATCTTTATAATTAGATGTTCATTTAAAGATTGGATTACTGTTTTTTACTATTGGTTAAAGCAGACACAATTTATATATACTATCAATTATAATATATTAAAATTGAGAACCCCAAAACATAAAAGTTAAATTCCATAAATGCCTTGTTTATTTAATGTGCCTAAATATCCTATTTATTAATATATACATATAAAAAGGCTACATATAGAGGCAAATATTGTTGCTCTGTGAATAGTCACCACAAACTATCAGACCCGATTTTGAAGAAAATCCTCTTGTTTGGAAAGGAATTAATCATTTCTTATCTTGGTTGATAGAATTTTGAGATTAGACCAAAAAAATACTTTGATGGAGCATTGCCAAAGATATTTGCAAAATTTAGCCAATGCCCTAGCAATATTTCCCTTCTTCCAATCCTCTTTTCCAAAAAAAAAAAAAATGTATATATCTTCAGATATACATAATTCCATATGCTTTTATTTATTAGGTTATATGTTGTGGCGGCTGAACTCATTATGGCGGCCAAGTTGTTATTTACTGTGTTTTGGTTACATATTAGCAGTTGTTTTGGTACATTTGGTCTTAAATCTTCAAGCCTCAAGCACTTCTTCCTCCTGGATTTGCACCCCCACCCCTCTTCTTTGCTTCAAGCTAATCCAGTTCCTTTTCTAAATCATTTTATTTCGTTGGGTTATACACACACATTATATATATCTAATCATATATTTATATAAAAGAGAACCCTAGGCCCGCCTATGTGGCGCCACCACAAACCAAGATTCCTTTTTAAATTTATTTATTCCAAAACTAGCCTTCCTCTTTCATGAAACATTGTGACTTTAATGACTTTAATGAAGGGTTGCGACTTTAACGAAAAGTTGTGACTTTTATGAAGAGTTATGACTTTTATGAAGAGTTACGACTTTTATGAAAGGTTGTGACCTTTCCGAAGGGTTGTAAGTTTTCCAAAGAGTTGTGACATTTCCGATAAAACACAATAAACATTTGTTGACCCTTTGTTGTCTATAAATAGAGGAATTTCCTCTCATTTTAAAATAACGAAAATTCTGAACTACTTCTTATTCTTCTTCTGCACAAATAAATATTCGTGTACTTTGCTCTTGTTGAGTGGCTTACTACACCATTGTATTTGTATCAATACACTGGTAAATAGAATCGTTCTATCCTAAGAGGATCTATTTCTTTAAACCTCGGGTACTAGAGAGAAATAATTTTCTTAAGGAGACAATGTGCATTCAGTGGGCTCAATCTTTTCCTTTTTGTTTCATTCTATTGTTAGAGACCCTGGTATGTTTTTTTACCGTCATTAGTTTATGCTTATGTTATTAATATAGCGCTTTAAGATTTCAGAGGAATGCTTTGCCTTGTGATAAAATGTTATTGACAATGTAGAGTATGTATCGAAAATATTGATATTACTAAATAAGCATATATATATATATATATATATATATATATATATAAACACACACACATTATTTTCAAATAATATTCCATTTTTCACAAATTGATGTTATTTTTATAATTTTGTCAATTGCTTCAATTGTTACTTTAAATTGAGAATTTTAAGGTGAAAAACTCTTTTGAGGAGTATTTCAAGTGATAATGGTTATCACTCACAAACTTCAATTTATTTTTCAAGTGAAATTGATGTCACAAAATTGAGAACTCCAAATTAAAAAGTTAAAAGACCTAAAATCCCTTCGATTTAACTTAAATACTCTTCTTTTAAAAGAAACATCACCTACACATACTCCTTCATTAACAGTCAGAATCATTAAATTCACAAATGTGCCTTTTTATCCTTACCCAAGGGTGTGGCCTAATAGTCAATGAAGTGGGCTAAACAACACAAGGTCTCAAGGTTCAAATCCCAAGACAAAATCACTTGGTGATTTCTTCCCATCTGTTCTAAACTTGGTGGACAGAGTTACCTAACACTATAGCCTCTATAACCAACCTCCCCTTACACTAATTGTTTTTATCTAGACGTCCCCTTACATTAAATATATAGGGGTTTCCTACACGACCATATACTTTTAAAGCTATAAGACCATCGGAAGACAACCAGGACTATAGCATGTTGTGAAAGAAGCACACTGAACTTCCCTCACGCTTGGCACCAATGAAGTTACAAAACATCCCTTTAGGAGACAAAGAAATTTCCTTTAATTGATATCTTTGGTTTAAGTCATCTATAGAAAGAAATCAGCCTTAGGCAACTTACTGCCTAAACTTTTTTTAATTTGAAGTCAAGATCACTTAATCAAGTTCTTGATTTGTTTCTCTAGTTGAAGTAATTAGTTTACCCAATGAATTGTAACTACTAGGTCCCATTTAGGATTCTTAGGATCTTTGGTGAAATTCTTAAATAATTTCTGTTCTTAAATTCTATTTTTGAGGTAGACATGGAAGTGAGGCTTGACGCACGAAATATCCTGAAGAGAGAGATTCAAGTATCTTGGGTCTATAATTCAAGGGAGAAGGGACATCAATGATGCCATCACACATTGTATTGGTGTAGTGTGGATGACGTGAAAGCTTGCCTCTGGAGTCTTGTGTGATAAGAAGGTACCACCGAAACTCAAGGGTATGTTCTATAGAGTGGTGGTTCGACCGACATTGTTGTATGGAACTGAATATTGGCCATTCAAGAACTACCATGTCCAGAAGATACATGCTGCGGAGAAGAGAATGTTGAGTTGGATGTGTGGTCATACTAGGAGCAATAAGATTAGAAATAAGGATATTCGAAATTAGGTGGGACAAGCCTCTACGATGGACTAGATGATAGAAGCAAGACTGAGATGGTTTGGACATGTGAAGAGAAGATGATAGACACACCAGTGAGGAGGTGCGAGAGGTTGGTTATATAGGTAATAAGATAGAATATGATGCATATTTAGGTTACCAAGGATATGACCCTAGATAGGATGGTGTAGAGGGAACATATTAGGATAGAAGATTAGTAGGTAGTGTAATGTTGTCTTGCTTAGGGTGACTTGGGTTTGTGATGGTACTGGTTGTAGTATTGTAGTTCTTGTTTATTTTCTTTTTTATCATTGTTTATTATTGTTTCTTAATAATCTACCCTAGTATGTTGTTTATGGAGTTTTGATTATCACATGATTTTATTGTTGTTTTGGCTGCTTATTCTCTTCATTGTGTCCTTTTTTATACCGAGATTTGTTGCACTAGAGTCGAGGGTCTTTCGAAAACAGTCTCTTCCTCCATGAGGTAGTGGTAAGGTATGTGTACATTCTAACCTCCCCAAACCTCACTTGTGGGATTTCATTGGGTATGTTGTTATTGTTGTTGAATTTCTCTCTTTATTTCTTTTTTTTTTTTTAAGCTTCTGCAGTTTCCTTTAAGTTTGTTATTCAATTCTAGAACCCCCAAGGTGATCCTTATCAATCACAGACACCATCGTATAAATAATAAAGAATTCAAACAGATATCCATTAATTTTCTATCTCAGTTCTTGACAAAGTGAGATCATCTTGGTCTTCTCTTTTGCTTGAATTTTAAGGAAACTCTGCAATTTAATATGATTATTTTGAGTCTAAAATAACCTATGTAGGATACAGATTCTTCATAAACTTTGTAATAAAGGCAAATCTAAAAGGCAATTGAATACATCAATGTTGTGATAGACGAGCAAATATTCATAAAGAGGACTCAAATCTCACCTTAGGTACAAATGTTTCGTCCTCATCTAGAATGTATGCCAAACCTCCAGTCATACCAGCAGCTACATTTCTACCAACCCTGTTGTAAGCAAGAAAACATAGCTCAAATCCATGTCCCGAATTCTGCACTGTCCAAATTGTACCTTCAAATCTCTTATGATAATGTGTAGAGCATGAACAAGAAGTAATACTTACTTTCCAAGCACAACAACACATCCTCCTGTCATGTACTCACAACAGTGGTCCCCAGTTCCTTCTACAACAGCTTGAGCAAGAGAATTCCTCACAGCAAAACGCTCTCCTGCTTTACCTCTGACAAATACTTGACCACCTGTTGCTCCATATAAGCAGGTGTTCCCTACTATGGTAGCATCCTCTGGAACAAATCCAGTATTTTCGACGGGAGTTACAACCAACTCTCCTCCAGCCATGCCCTTTTGAAATTTGATTCAGTAACTTGATTTAGTATGAATGAATTATTCAAGTAAACAACAACTACTTCTCAATCCCAAAATAGTTGGGGTCAAACTATATGAATCCTGATTTCTCATTTAAACTCATATCACAATATCATAACAAATAAGATAGACTTGAAAAATATTTCTAAAATATATAATAATAATAATGTATATTACTTTAAAAGCATGAAGGTCCTTATAAATGTTGATTAAACTTTTTGCCCTTCATTAAAAGACACTCCAATAGACAGAATTGTCATTTGCTATTTTCATCAAATCATTGTCATTTAATTATTATCCTAATATTTAGGACTTTGAAATTAATTAAAATTAAATTCATTAAATTTTTACTTATTTGTAATAAATAAGAACTAACATTTAGTGCTTTGACTAAAATTTTAGTTCCTAAATCTTTCTTTAATTGCACTATTCTAAAAGTCCTAATATTTAAGACTTTTAAAACCAATATTTTTACTTTATATATATAAACCTTACTTAAATTATGTTAAAAAAATTAATTAAATAAATAAAGAATTAAAAATATCAAAGAAAGAGGTTCATGTTTTTTTAAATAACTTTTTGACCTTCCTATACGATTCTTTTATCATTGAGATAGATATAACATTTATTTTAGCGTCAATTGCTATTTTTTAAAATAATTTTGTTCTTCTTGTATATATTTTTGTTGGTTAACGCGAGATGCACGTACACTAAACTAGTAGTAGTAGTAATAATAATAGAAGTTCCATACGAGCCTAAAACCTATTATATTCTTAAATTCTTATTGTGAGCTCTGCCCGGCCTGGCAATATTACTTCGCAGTTTGCACATCAGAGAAACAACATGCGGCATGTGATCCAGAATTACACTACACTGATTACCAATGCCCAGGTAGGGAAAGTGGGAAACCATAACAGAAAGTTTCAAATCCACATGGAGAATATTGATAAGACATAGGTTGTCCAACAAACCTTTCCTACATAGTCATTAGCTTCTCCAATAAGTCTGATGTTCATTCCAGGTGTCAGAAAACAAGCAAATGATTGGCCAGCACTCCCGGTAAATCTGCATAGTGGAGAAAGAGTTGACCTGTTCATGCTGATCTAGGACTCTAAATATAATAAATGCAATACAGAAGACAAATCACAAAAGATAATCTTACGTTATGTTCAGCTGCCCAGCAAAACCAGTATCACCATATTTCTTAGCCACGGCACCCGCAATACGACCACATACAGCACGGTCAATATTGTATATTTCAACTGTCTTGTTGACCACCTTTTCATTCTCAATTGCATCAGATATCTGCATATTAATAGTTTTCCATCGGTTCCTTATAATTTCCTCTAGAATATGGGAATTTAATGGATTTTTCATTTCACTAAGGCACCAAATAAACATGTATTACAAACATGGAAATGGGAGATGCTTCTCTCTCTGTGCTAGAGACTGCCCAAATTTCTGTTTTGTTATTCCTTTTAACTGCTTTCCATCAAAGAAAAATTTCTCTGAATGGGACAGGAGTAAAACATATATGACAAGAATCACTTATCACGGGTTTTACTCACTTGTCCTGAATAAACTGTCCTTATTTTCCTTTTTATTTGTTAAGTCCCACATCAATAGATGGTATGGAATGATGTCTCCTGATATGGATTTGGATAATTCTCACATCATATGCTACCATTTAGGGTTGAGTTAGGCCCTTTGGTTCATTTTCTTCACATCATCACATGGTATCCAGACCCATCCCTGTACTTGGATTACCCAATGTTGGGCCCTATGTTATGTTATTGAAACTTCAAGTATGCAGCGCTGAGTGTGCTGCTCTGCGGTTGTTAGAGTCCCATATTGGTTGAGGGTATGGGTTGTTGTCTACTTATATGACCTTGGGCAATTCTCATCTATGAGCTAGCTCTTGGGATTGAGTTAGGCTCAAGGTTCATTTTCTTAACATGATTCATTGAATATTTCAATTCATGCAATGAAATTTTTTAAGTGATCTTACCTTTGGATCTGCAAGTAAAACATCATCCAGAACAGGACCATTACTATGAACTTCCTGGTTCCTTATCATACTGCTGCTCCATTCAGGCAACCCAACATTCTAAAATCATAATGAAATGTCTTGATTCTTCTTGTCAAATAAAATAGGAAGAAAGTAATACACAAACAACTACAACTAACTTAATCAATTGACCGATGGATCAACTGTCCTTAAAAATACTTACAGAGAGGATGTAACTAAGATCAAGATGCCGAGTTTTCATTAATGATATATCTCGAGGTCTAAGTATATCTGTGCGCCCGATTATGTCATCCAGTTTCTCATAGCCTAGTTGAGCCAACATGCCTCTCACCTGGCCAAAGATAATGGAAAAATAAATTATGCAGAGAAACAAATAAGGGCACGCTGATCAGGTCAAATTCAAAATTTGCAGTAAATGAAAAAAATATGACAGTTAATTAGATCATCAAATCCTTGCTTGCAATTTTTTCGTGAGTGACTTTTGAATATACATATTTGTTCTTCCAGTTCCACATAAGGAACTCGAGAACTGCAATCCAAACACAATTGATCATCCTCATATCACTTATATATGTGTGTTTATTGTGGGGGGAGTGGGGAGATTTGTGATTTCTGTCTCTGTCGCTTGAATCTTTACTCTGCAACTGTATCATGTAAAACCATGTGTGTTGGCTACTATCAGCATCATATCTGGGGGTTGCTTCTCGGGAAGAATATCAAAGATAAGGATCTCTTGTAAGAGAAATTGAAGATAAGGTTGAGAAAGTGATAGAGACAATATTAGTCTTGTTAGAATAGACATAAGTATTTCCTACTTAGAATAGGAATAGGAATAAGGATAGGAATCCTAGTTGGAAAAGGATTCTAATGTAGTGTCTATAAATAGGGTCTTAATGTAACAATTTACAACAACAATTCAATAATATTCTTTTCCTATACTTCTCACAAGTCTAAGCAGGGGAAATTACGTTGTTGAAGTCTACAAGTACAAAATATCAACATATATGTCTTTATTTGTATTCTTTCGCATTGCAAGAAATTCGGAGAAAATATGAGAGACTTCTTGTACGAAGGAAATGAGGGTGTAAAGAAGTTTTTGGTAGAATGTGGTAGAAAAAAAAAAAGATAAAGAGTTCCTACACATGAAGGGGAACTATATATCCGGACATTCTCTAATTTCAACGCAGAAATACTGAGAAGTAGGTGTGGAGATTCACTTGGCAGGAGTACTCCTTATGGTGAGAAGTGTAATAAATGCCTAATATGATATTAGTGCACAGTATATGTTTCCGGGTGAGGTAATAGACTCTAATAGGGTAAGTGAGCTATAATGGATCATGAAGGGAAGGAATACATTCACAGGGCAAATCGGGTAGTCGTTAGCAATATAGAGAAAAGATACTATTATCTTGGAAGGATATTGGACTAAAGAAACAACTTTGTAGGACGCAAATTGGTAGCATCCATGGCAGTTCAACGTCATTAAAAGACATGGATGAAACTTTGGAAGTTTCAAGAAGATGTGTGACAAGATCTAAAACAAGGAAATTTCAAGACTAACTCAATGAGCAATTAAAAAGTGTGCTACGATGGAAGAAATCTCCTGCCAAAGAAGATTTATTAACCAAGTCTTACATCTATTTGGAGGGCCAAATTGAAGTTCTAAAGGAGGTGGATGGAAGCCAAATCTGCCCCAGAAAGGAGAAAATACAGCAGCCCAAAATTAGGATTTATTTAGCCTAGTTTTTAGACTCTATATTTAAAAGTTATATTTCTATGTTGACTGCATTGGATTATGCATGGACATCCGCCTTCTATGACCCTAGGTATTTCATTCCTATTGAATTTTATCTTTGACCAGCCCCCTTCCTTATTTTTCCTTCATTGAAACACATATATTAAAGAATATTATTATTGAGAGTTCATCTGAACCTTTGGTGGCAGATTGCTTTCGGAATTATCTTTTGACCTACCTAGTTCATAATTCAAGGTAGATAACTTCTTTATTATCTTTGGTTACTTCTTGGTATATTTAGAAAGCAATTGGTACCAATTACTAATTGTTGTCTAATGTTAGTCATGAAGCAGTCACGATATGATTCTAAGTTTGATTCGTTTCTTAAGTAAAGGTGTTTGGTTCATCCAATAACCAATTCGATGTTATTTGGATCTTGTTAAATCATCAAAACTTGCGTTGGTGGATGTTCTTGGAACTATTTCCTTGAATTTTCCCATATCTTTTAATTTTTCTTCAGACTTCTTAATTTGTTCCTTAGTTTTGCTTCCACATTTATATTAATTCATACTCAAGTTTTGAGAATCCCATCCATTGTGCTATCACACATCCACATGTTTCAGATTTGGTAAATAACATGGAGTTACAATGGTTGACTACCGGAAGAGAGATAAAGGAGATCATTCAAGATATTATTTCAAAAGGGCCATTTATAACTGAAATTGAGTAGTTCTTAGAGAAACTACAATGACAGCTTAGAGACGGTTGAGGTCAGCAGATGGCATGGAGGGGGGAAAGTAGTGAAAATGTTAAGAAAGTTGTACGAATATTGTAAATGACATTGTGTATCAATTAGGATTAGTCAGATCTAATCAGATCGATTATGTAATTAGGTAGAATATTTTCCTTCCTATATTAGAACTTGTATATTCACTATCTAAGACCGAGTAGCTTTAAGGAATAATCAAAGCGGAGCTTACACACAGAGCAAGGTTAGAGAATAATCAATTCACAATTTGCGACTTCCAGAAGAAAGAAAGATTGTCGTCATGCAATTTTCTAGTGACTGCGAACCTGTTTCAATTGTCTCCTATTTTCGTGAAAGTTGTGCATAAACCGATACCACCACAACGTCGGGCATATTTCGACAACAAAAGCCCATCCAGCCATGCCCAAAAAGGTTTAGTCATGCACTTCCACACGCTGAATAAAAAAAAAATCTGGTACGGTCTATGTGATGTGTCGGAGCGTGTGTCCATTTATGATAAAAAGCAGGCCTGTTCCTTTGGTTCTTAGGGGTATTCCGACTATGAACTAGGGTTCCGGCGAGGTCCAATGAGTTTTTCTGGTGAACTATCATTTCCAACAGCTCTTTTGCATATTCTCAACACTGTAGTAGTCGCTTACTCCTTCTCACTCGACCTATCAATGTTTTGTGGGGATTTCAATTGTGGGAACTATGTCTTCCAGCAAGTATAGTCAATTTTCCCCTTTTTCTTCATTTTTGTAACATTGATCTTGCAATGTTTTTGACACTTTGAGTCGTACCAAGCATGTGATTGTTCTCAAAATCTTATGGCCAGATTTGAGCATATTACAGCAATTTTAAACTTTCCGGCGACAAAATTTAGTCATTTTCCAGCCATCTTCCTGAGGTTATTAAGAAACTTGGTTGCAACGAAATGGAATCCAATACTTCAAATAATCGGATGATTATTGCTCTCTTTGTAGGATTATATTGAGTTGCTTCAACTCAAAGCACATAAGCAGACAACTCGTGAGATAACTTATGTCGTTCAAACAGGTAATAGTGTGACTTGCGCCTCAATCTTCTTCTTCCTGTATTTGAGTCATTCATTCAAGTGGATCCGGTCACATTTCAAATGACAAATCTCTTTTTGCTACTATTTCTTACTCCAGATTTCTTTCGGCAGTCGCAATGGTTCTCAAACCATGGCATCTGGAATAGGTCAAGCTAGCCCATGCTCTTCCTTAACTTCAAAATTCAATTCTCTATGTTTCTGGTGATCTTTTTAATCTCTTATTCATTGATCACTTATCCTAAATCTTAAATCACTTACACCTTGTCCTCCTTCCGTAGTTTCCCTGCTAGTGATTCACTCGATCTATTACATACCAGGTTGGGACATCTCAGCTTATCATAATTTCAGAAAATGGTACCTTGTTGGTGTCGCATGTCTACTTTAAAGTGTGACTCATGATAACTCGGTAACCATCTTGATAACAAGGAAGAGCTTCAGGTCCTAGTTCGGTCACTTCTACCCTAAGATTTTGCTACTTGGTTTGTTTGCTGATATTCTAGGTGATTTGGATTTTCCAGAGGAAAATATCCATCTGAGTTGTTTTAATATTTTCAGACATCCCATGCTAAAAGCCGAAATCAATTTGGGTTTCTATCCGCAAATCCTGTTCCATCGCATGTTTGGCTGATGCAGGTCTCACATCATGTTATCTCATTAATCGTATTCCTTCCTTATCTATCAAGAATCAAGTTCCACATCCGGTTTTGTTACCCCACTTATCTCTCTCTTTCATCTTGTGTCACTGGGAGCACGTGCTTTGTCCATAACCTCCAACAAAAGAAGTCTTTTTCTTTTTGATCAGGTAAATCATTTCATTTCAAAAATCAGAAGGCAAAAATCGACCGTATACAAAAAGTATACCAAACAGTAAAGAACCTACAAAAGAACATGGTTCTGTACAAAAGACACTCAATCCTCTATAAATTCAGGACTACATGGGTAAACCAAACAAATAACACACTGAAGACTACTCCTTAACTGCCCAAAACTCATTTCTACCCCTTCAAAAGCGCTTCTATTTCTCTCTCCAAATGATCCACATCAAAGCCTGAGGTGCAGCATTCCAAGTCCTGGTCTTTCTCCAGCTTCTTCCAGCTTTCCAGCAAACAACAGGTCCTTCACAGACCTTGGCATCACCCAAGACATACCAAACCAACTGATCATATCTCACCATAATCTCTTGGCCAGGCAGTGTAGTAGAAGATGATAAGATATTCGCCTGCCTCTTTGCATAAATAATACTATTCCACCATCAAAATCACCTCTCCAGCAGCTAACCATGTGAAAAAGCACACCTTCCTCAGTAACTTAGGAATCCAAATTGACCTTACAGAAAAAGTTTCCTCCGCCCTCACCAAAAGCATCTCATTATAGAAAACAAGCAATTGTTCCCCAGTTTCTATCTCATTGTATCGTGTCTTTTAAAGGCACACAATGTTGATGGAGTAAAGTTAGAAACTTTAAAATTCATTCCCCTCCCAATCCTGGAAATCCCTTCTGAACCTCAAATCCCACAGCATTTCTTCCCCTTGTGTCCCCCTAAATTTGTTTGACTATTGCCTCCTTCTGAAAAGATACCCTATAAATGCTTGGAAATTTGTCTTATAACTAAGCATCTCCATACCATATATTTCCCCCAAAACTAACTCTACTCCCATATCCTACCCTCAATGAGATATTATCATAATAGACTGGTAGACACAAGAAACATAGATCTGGTTGTCAGTAAATCCAAATCTCGGCGGAAAAGCCCACTAGCAGTGCCAGAATAGGGTTCCAGTGATCGGAATCCAAAATAAAATTGATAGAAAGGTTTGCCAGACCTAGGCTACCTCAACAGAAAAAAAAAAAAGGCTCAAAAGAACATGGCGCATGTGTCATAGGCGTTGGAGGTTTAAGTCGCGTGTGATTGGAGTTCAACCAGAGTGTTTTTCTGGGGTTTGGTCACTGGAGCTTTCCAAGCTTGATGGCTGTGTTGGTTTTCGCGAACACTGAAGGAAAGAAGAGGATGACACAAACAACTGTTACAGTCACCAAAATTGACAGACGGCAATTTGACTGTATTTTCGGATGTTTCTCACCGATACTCTGATACCATGTGAGAATGGAGAAAAATATTACTCACTCCGTCCCATTTTATATGAGTTAGTTTGGCTCGGCATGGAGTTTAAGAAATAAAGAAAATTCTTTTGGAACTTGTAGTCTAAAGTAATTGATAGATATTTGTGTGACTATAAATCATTTCATTAAGGGTAAAATGGGATTTAAAGTTAAATTGTTACTTAATATAGAAATGTGTCATTCTTTTTGGGACTGACTAAAAAAGAAAGTAAGTCATATAAACTGGGACAAAAGGAGTATTGAATTGTGTTTTCTACATTATTATATTGAGCCCTATCTATAGACACTAAATTACAATCCTTTTCAAGTAAGACAATTTATACGATCCTATTCTTGTTCAAATTCTAACCAAAATGATCAATGTAACCATGACATTTTCTCAATGGAATACTGCAAGTTAACCCAGGAAATGAACAGTCTGTATTTTCTATAGAAATACAAGTGAGGTTACCTCTTCAGCAACATACAAAAAGTAGTTAACAAGGTCTCCGGGAACACCTGGGAACCGAGCTCGTAACTCCTCTCTCTAACAGTTTTTGAGAACCAAAATGTTAGAAAAATTCAAAGATTATCAATAAATATGATGAAAATGATTGAAAATGGGACATAGGCTACCTGACTGGCAACACCAACTGGACAATTGTTAGTATGGCATATGCGAGCCATCACACAACCCGTGGCTATCATTGCTACCGAACCAAATCCATACTCATCTGCACCCATTGCTGCAGCCATCATGACATCAAATCCACTTTTAAATCCACCATCAACTCTAAGAACAACCCTTTCTCTTAACCCATTTTCAATGAGTGTCTGCACACATCCATTCAAAGAATTAAAACAGAAAAAGAACGTACTTAAATCAAAGAAAGTATTTAATGCAACGAACTTCCATGTAATAAGAACAATTATTAGATAGACTCTGAAAATGGCTCATTTCTACAGTAAAAAGATAACCTGGTGTGTCTCTGTAAGTCCAAGCTCCCAGGGGCCACCAGCATGCTTAATTGAACTTACTGGGCTTGCTCCAGTTCCCCCATCATGCCCTGATATCTGCAAATGACAACCGCCAAAAAGACTAAGCTTACTATGTTTGATTTTCAAAATAACATCAAAAATTTGAATTTTTCGTAAGCAAGTTAGGCATACAGATATATACATGTCAACTTGAGTGGGAATGCTGATTTGTATATGATTATGATCAATTGTGGTCAGATCTGATTTGTAGGACTAGTATCTTAATTGAACTGATAAAATCAGATCTGTCATGCAATCAAGCATTTCAGGCAATTGCATCAGCTGAAATCATTCCTTGATTCTCAAATCTCCTAGAACTAAGGGATCAGGTTACTAGTTTGTTTCTTTCTCTTTAATATAAATCTATACCTCTATAGATGAATATGATTGAGCAATTTTAGTACCAAAACTTACATAAAGGTATCACCTTCTCCTCCCCCAACCGTCCTACTCCCAAACAAGGAAGGTTCTACAGTCTACACCAGATACATCACAAAAGAGGCCATAGAATAACTATGAACCTATGAGGTAGAACTTGCCAAGACTATACAAATGATTGTAGTTAGGTGTAGTAAGCAATTACCCACAACTAAAACTTCACCATCATTGGAGAAACCATTAATTCAATTCTGTTGCTTAGATACAAATTAAAGGTATATGGAAATGTCTTGGTATATTTCAACTAGCATCTCCACATGATGTGTCATAATTGCAGAAGTGATTGTCAATGAGATGTTCGAATTCTATTTGAACCTAATATTGGATCATTCCTTGTTTCCATTTCATACCTAATGACATTAAAGGTAAATTAGTTTTAGGATTTCAAATATCTTAACATTAAGAATGTAAAAGATGACTTCCACCTTTCCCTCCAATCTATAGAAATTAATAATATAATTTTTATCGAATTGTACCAAGCCAAAAAATAATTTAATTTTACATAAAAAGGATGTGAGACAACCAACTGTCACATCCAAAGTATCATTTTGATAGGGAATAGGGCATTTGGAACTACACCTTAATAATGATGTTTTGGATTTACCTACAGGAAAAAAAAAAGTAATGGTCATTTAAATTTCAACTCCTACAAAGCTTCAAGTCATTTAATTTTGGAGGGAAAGGAACAGGAAAGCATCTGAAGGTATAAAAATGATTATTAGCAGATGAAGGTCTGCCATTTATTTCTAGTTAGTTTATGGTGCAAACATGAGTTTCCACTTAGTATAGATGACTAGCGGTTATTTGAAGAAAAACACATTTATTGGTCTCTAGTTTTGCCACTTATATACTGAGAATTCTTCCACCACCTTAATAAGCTATTACTTCATTAAAAAAAAAGGAAAAAGAAATTGCAAGTGGTCCACCATAACAACAGCTGAAAAATGTTTGATAGCTGAGCTAGTTCGCAGTCTCTCTCTCTCTCAGGAAACATGGCCAATTTCTTCTCTTTCTTTTAGATTTAAGCTTGAATCTCTGAACAGGTCAAAGCACAAAGGACGCATAGCTACAGGCACAACTATTTGGTTACCTGTATGATATCAGCATTTCCCTTTGCCACCCCAGAAGCCACAGTACCAATACCAGCTTCAGCGACAAGCTTTACAGATACCTTAGCTTTTGGGTTGACCTGCTCATGAATGAAAACAGAATATTATTCTTTACAGATACTTAGCTTCTGGGTTGACACTGCTCATGAATGAAAATGTCCATAGAAAGGAACAAGAAAATACGCATTTCACCTGATGAAGATCATAAATCAACTGAGCAAGATCCTCGATAGAATAAATATCATGGTGTGGTGGTGGAGATATAAGAGGAACTCCAGGTTTTGAATTCCTTAGTCTAGCAATGTAAGCGCTAACTTTTTTACCAGGCAATTGGCCACCTTCACCTGGCTTTGCACCTTGAGCAATTTTAATTTCTAACTGGTCAGCATTAGCTAGAAATGTAGGAGTAACACCAAAGCGTCCAGAAGCAACCTGAAAAGGTTGTAAGGAAGTCAAGTGCGTTCTCCACAAGTGATCAGGAAAATAACCTACCTTTAAAACGCTATGTAGCTTAGACTTCTCAAGAATGTCAATGAATGCATGTTGGATTCTCCAAAAGTACATTATTTTTGGAGAATCTGACATGGGTGCGGCGTCAAAGGGAAGAGCCACACAACTTAGATGAAAAGGACGAACAAACATCAGAGCAAACTCAGTGCACATACCTGCTTAATTGCACTTGTCGCAGTATCTCCATTTTGCAGACCTTTAAGGTGTGGAAGTGTTGGAGAATATCCATCAATGACATCAGTAAGTGGTTTCCAGCGAATTGGATCCTGTTTGAAATTAACAATCAAAACATCATCATTTCTGTAGAATAGTTGGTGATAAAGAACAAATCCATTGGTACTGTGCTCAACACAACACAGGTACAACATACCTCACCACCTTCTCCTGAGTTCGACTTTCCACCCAATCTATTCATTGCAATTGCAATAGCTTCATGAGTTTCCCTTGAAATAGCTCCAAGTGACATGCCACCAGTACAAAACCGCTGCACAATTGCTGAAGCAGGTTCCACTCTTCCAACTGGTATAGGCGAACGATCACTTTTGAATTCAAGAAGATCTCTGAGAACCTGCAATAAATAGATATCTTCAGAAACGACGATCTGTTTTTGTGTATTCACCCTTCTTTCATCTTTAACAGATTGAACAGAGGGGAAATTACTAGAAGGCTTATGTCAGCAATTACTTTTAATGCATCTTATGCAATCCGCTTTTCCAAGAGTGATATTCGGCTGTGCATAAACAACAGAAGGGAAAACTACTAGAAGGTTTATGTCAGCAATTAGATTAATGTATCTTATGTATCTGCTTTTTCAAGAGTGATATTTGGTTGTGCATAAACAACAGAAGGAAAATTACCAGAAGGTTTATGTCAGCAATCACTATTAATGCCTCTTATCCATCCGCTTTTTCAACGGTGATATTTGGCTGTGCATAAACAACAGAGGGGAAATTACTAGAAGGTTTATGTCAGAGTAATCCAGTGTTGTCAAAGGTGTGCTTAAGCCTTGAAGCGAGGCTCAAAACATGTTGAGTGCTTCAGTGTCATCAAGTTCTAAGGCATACTTTTCCTTGCCAGTGAGCCTTTGCTGAAGACATGAGACTAAACAATTGATATTTCACTTTATCATAAAAAAATTTCAATTTCTTTGTTCATATAGTTGTCATTAATGTTTATAATTATTAGCATTGGACAAAATATATATATTTGTATTTTTCTTCCTTTGCGCCTTCTTCCGTTAAAGCCGACG
Source organism: Solanum bulbocastanum (assembly GCA_037074985.1). Lineage (NCBI taxonomy): Eukaryota > Viridiplantae > Streptophyta > Magnoliopsida > Solanales > Solanaceae > Solanum > Solanum bulbocastanum. The sequence goes on from CM073599.1 coordinate 23,715,756, forward strand.
CTTTATTTGAACTTTGTGCTTAAAGCCCCAATGGACCTTAGAGCTTTTTGTGCTTTTCACCTTTGATAACAAAGCAATTACTATGAATGCATCTTATGCATCCGCTTTTTCAACTGTGACATTTGGTTGTGCATAAACAACAGAGGGGAAATTACTAGAAGGTTTATGTCAGCAATTACAATTAATGTCTCTTATGCATCCGCTTTTTCAAGAGTGATACTTGGCTGTGCATAAACACCAGAGGCCAAATTACCATAAGGTTTATGCCAGTAATTACTATTAATTGCATCTTATGCATCCGCTTTTCAAGGGTGATATTTGGCTGTGCATAAACAACAGAGGGGAAATTACTCAAAGGTTTATGTCAGCAATTACTGTTAATGCATCTTGTGAATCTGCTTTTTCAAGAGTGATATTCGGCTGAGCATAAGCAACAGAGGGGAAATTTCTAGAATGTTTTATGTCAGCAATTACTATTAATGCACCTTATGCATCCGCTTTTTCTGGAGTGATATTTGGCTGTGGATGCATCAGGAAATACATAAAGTTGGTAATAGTAAACTACAGGATTAAATTAGATATCCAGATGATAAGAAAATGCAAAGATATCCAAGTACAAGAAACAGAATCTAGTAAAACAACTCACGTTTACAGGTCGATTAGCCAAATGCTGCTGATATACTGAATATGCACTTTCACTCTTTTGGCGGACAGCTTTATGGAGCAGTTTTGACATCTCTGGGTTGTTTCCATGGTATTCACCTTTTAATTTAAGGGAAGAGAGAGTCAAAGAAATGAAAACAAAAAGGAACACAGGCCCATATCTATCAAGACTTCATCTTGAGACAAAGATACCAACACTACTTTTCATTTCTCAAAAAAAAAAAATAAAAAAAAAATAGGATGATTAAAAGAGTCTTTTGATTCACAAAATACAGCTCGAAATGACATCCCTTTTCATGTGGAAAGCACCAGATTGCCGCACTTGTAACAATTTACGGTAAGTGCACCATATTGATTTTTCCTTCACCATGTAGCTTTTGCTCAAGAGGAGCAAGAAGGGGACACAAGTTTAACAAGATATAAGATTCTAAGAAAGCTGGTTTCTTGGAGGAACATGGAACTATAGGACTAGCCAGCAGGTAGACATGACTGTTATTTCTTGGACCCTTCTCTCAAAAAAGACTCTGCAAAATGCACATAGAGGGGGAAGGAAATAGAATCACAACTTTCCTCACCGAACTCTGGCAATGCACAAGTTATTCTGGTCAGACATCAAAAAGTGAAGGTGGCAGAAGCTAATCGACACTATCTAGGTTACTTGTCTTATCCCCTCAAATGTTTGTTTAAAAGTAATCAAGTCTTAAAATCAAGAAAATTAAGACACATCTAATACATTAAAAAAAACCATACCCTTTGTAATCCCTCAAGTAGGTATGGGAGAGTAAGATATATGCACACTTTACTCCTACCTTTGCATGGTAGAGGCTAGAGAGGCAGCTCTGACCTACACCTATACCTATACCTATACAATCTCCTTTTTTTTGTATAACAGTGTTATCCGGGTCAGCTACCCTCTATACTAGCTTTTGGAGTCTAGAATGTTAAAAAAAACAACGGACACATAAGAAATAGAATGCCAAAGGCTGTTTAACAAACTCAGCAGACCACCATTATGAGTTGACATGAGAATCTCAATTTGGTAAATCTTGGCTTCCTAACGACTACCTCTCTACAAGCTTGGAGTCTAGCATGTTAAGAAAATCTACCAGAGCGCTCACATGCAATGTTTTTATCTTGAACTAGAAATACACAAGAAACTGGCATGGTATATGCAGACTTTAAACAACATTAAAGGTCAATACAGTTTTACAACATTTGCTTTGGTTCCATAGATCTGGATACTGTATGATGAAAATATATACTTCCAAAACCTCTATGTTTTCGCCTCTAGAAAAATATACCTCCTTGTCTGAATTGTAAGAACCCATAATTCTCTAGTCGTTTTGCTGTATCTTCAGAGAAAGCCTTCACCCAGAATGATAAAGTCTCTCTTGCCAGCTGCGAAAAGCACAGATTGTAAGTATACCGCCATGTCATCTGAGCCAACATTTTGCAGAACTTCAGAGATTAAGGTAAACTTTTAACCAAATGTTTGTTTCAATTTGTTATCAATTATGCAAAGAAGCGAAACAATCATCATGTTAATTCTAAAGTTAGCTGTTTCTGCCTACTAAATCAAAGGTTTTCTCAGCAGTCTGATTGGACCACTGCAGAAACCAACCAACTATTTCGCATATCAATATTTAAAGCTGCAGCTTACAAAACAGATATCCCACTGAAATTGGAGCTAAAAAGTTACACACTTTCAATATACTTCCAAATTCCAATACTTTCTATATTTTTATTCTCTTGAAGAAGCTAGATTTCCCAAAATGAATGTGATCAACATCTTATGCTATAAGAAAGCAATTAAAGCAGCGAACAAATATTTATAGGTAAGATACAAACAAAATCATTTCAAGGCCAAATATAGTATGTATAGTACATTCCATATGACTCCATTAGCACTGTAATAAGATCAGTTGATCAGCTTGCTCAGTGGAACATATCACTTTGAAATCGAGAAACTCACCATTCATGTAACAGTTTACTCATAGTGAATTCCAATCATTAAAATGAGACCCTTAAAGAAGAATTCACGTGCAATACATAGACCTATGTTGCTCAGACTCTTCGTAAATGCTGTCACAACCGTGTTAGATCCTTACAAATATACTACTTTGAAGAAGACTCGAGAATCTTGAAGAGTCTGAGCAACAAAGATAAGAGTATGTGGATGAAAAGCTCCACACTTTAGAGTGAAGAGTAATAAATGCAAAACTTCTTTTATTAGTGTTAGTACACAGACCTCATATGTTGAAGAAGCAGTGCAATCAATGTGGTTTCCTTGCTACTATTGAGCTTAATGGTTCCTACAATAGAATGTGAGGGGTGCTATGCTCGGCAACTGGATAAGGAAAGGGAAAGTACCGAGGGTGAAAAGGAACGAAAGCAAGAGGGAAATAAGTGGGTCCAGAAGAAAAAACTTCATTTTTCCCTTCACTTACCCTATTTCTTTTGTCATACCAAGCAAGCGAAGAGAAAAAAAAATTTCCCCCACTTTGCTTTATTCCCTTTACCTAATTGCCAACATAGTTTAAGACTTTCAACACTATTTACCAAAATTGATACATGATTAACCATTCACAGATCAGATGCTTCATCTCTTAATACCTCATCAAGGGTTAATCCACCAATACTCGATTTACTGCCACAGAATGCAATATCCATAACCTCCTTTCCCAATCCATAGATTTCAAATATCTGTGCACCACAATAACTGAACCAAATAATAGCAGATGAGGAAACATAGAAGAGTAAACTGACATAAAGAAGACAGAAAAAACCAAGAAAAGAAAGAATGGCTACAATAGCAAAATTGCTGGCTCAAACAATATTGGCAGATACCTGGAGAGCAAGGAGATCCCCATTTTTGAAAGAATTTTGAGAAGGCCAGATTTAATAGCCTGCAATTGAGGGGAAAAAGATCAAGTCAACATCGTCTTTTTTGAAGTGCAAGCATCTGTCAGTTGTGTCTTCAAAAGTTATGTAGATAAAAGCAAAATGCACGTCTGAACCCTAAAATTCCATTAGCAAAACATATCTCCAACGTGCTCTTTGTTAAAAATGCCAACCAGGAAACAGAATTTTAGTAAACATACAATCACAAGAAAAGGAATACCTTGCAAAAGTTCTTTTGAGCTTGTTCAATGGTAACACTAGGCATTTTCCCATTTCGCATCAAGTTCACAGTTTTAGTGCTCAAGCGCCATTGTCGACATGTCTCAAATGCCAGGTATGGACATACAGCACTGAATGAAAAAGAAAATATAAGTCGTTGCCTGAATACAACAGCAGAACTGACCCCAGATGATTTACGTTAAGGGAAAAAGATTAATTTACCACAGTGGTAAAATAAATAGAACTAATCTAATAAGTTCAGTGACAGATCACAGATAAAGAGGGTGGTACGTCGTACAGACTGAACGATACATTGTTCCATCTTTAGGATTAAGTTAACTGCAGTATCTGTTCTGGTTAGTATGTTGTACAGACTGACAAAAGAGTACAGATTGATGCACTTCAAATCGCCTAGACATCTTGTAATGAGGAGGGGAAATAAAACCAGAAAGGAGTTTTATATCCTGAAAACAACCTTGCACCAAATCCGATCAAGCAAGCAAACTGATGAGTACTGAAGCATTGGGCAGTATCAGCAACAATTGAAGCAGACATTCTAAGGCCATTTTGAATCAGATGCTGGTGAACGGCACCGACAGCAAGAAGTATTGGAATCGCAGGGCGAGTAGCTTCCTGGAGGCAGCAAGGAATTAAGTTTAATTGCAGTAGTTAACTACAACAAGAGCATTAAAGTTCTTATCAGGGAAGAAACAACAGGGAAAATAGATTAACAGATCCAAAAGACAGACTGCTATAGTAGAAATTTGAACTTTCGAAAGAACAACATCAGAGAGGAAATTCAGAAAGAACCAGTCCTCAAAGATATCAAGAAACAGAAAAGAAAAAAAAAGAAAGATGATGAACTCAACAGTTCGAAAATTTCTTGAAATAAATATTGTTACTCAAGGGGTAAACTAAACAGCAACAACAACATACCCTGTGTAATCCCATAAGAGGTTAACTAAAAATAGCTCAAAATTGAAAAACTGAGACTTGCATATAGTTGGAGAAACCAGCACCTGAACAAAATGTCAATTAACTATGCACACAATACTACCACTAAAGAAACTAAAAGACAGATTAGTAGCATGAAAATTGCCAGAAGAGAGCTTACCAATTCATCAGACCTATCAGAGAGAACAAGCAATTGAGAACCATTTCTGACAGCCTCGTCAGCTGCTTCGCATAGTTTATCCAGAGACCTTTTCAAGGACCCATCAACTCCTTTCCCAACATCAAAAAATGTCGGCAAAACATGAGGTTTTAAGTGTGAATCTTTCAAAAGATATTCAAGTTCTCCTTCATTAAGTACAGGACTAGGTAAAATAACCTGACCAAAAACAAAATTATAAACAATTGAAAACCACAAATGATACATAATACATCTATAAAACATAAGATCAGAAATATTTAAAACTACAGAATACAGATTATCAAAAGTTGAAAGGAATACACGAGTTGACCAACCTGAGAAGCATTTTCAGGTCCAGCCTCTAGTATATTTCTACGCTTGCCAAGATTGACTTCAAGGGACATGACTAATCCTTCTCGGAGAGGATCAATAGCTGGATTTGTAACCTGACATATATGCACATAAACCATATTAGACCAGTGACTCTATACCATTCAGCCAAATATCAAGTAATCAAAAACATCTTTCAGCCAATTTCCTTATCACAAGACTCATTCAAGAAGACAAGCATACATAAATCAAAAAGACTCATTCAGAAAGAGAAAGACACAAGTTGGACATCCTACGAAGCTATACTATAAATGCCTGAAGCAAAACTGACATATCTAAAGACATTGATGACACTTCATGGAAACATCCAGGACTGCAGAAGTTAACATTGCCCACCTGAGCAAACCGTTGCTTGAAATAGTCATATAGCATATGTGGCTTTTGAGATAATACAGCCAAGGGAATATCGTCTCCCATGCAAAATGTAGGCTCCTTCCCTTGTGCAGCCATACTTTCAATAACCATTTGAACATCCTCACTAGAATAGCCATACGCCCTGTTTTATGGAAATGAAATGATAACATAAAATTAATATTGATGAGATATAAATAATTTGTCAGGAGAACTTGCACAACAGATTCTACCCGCAACAAGTTATTTACTTCACCAGACGCATCGACAAATTAAGCAGACAAATTCAGGTGCAACTAGCAATGAGAATTGTCTTCTTGCTTCATTAACTTACAGATGAAATTCGTAGTAACCTTAATTTGTGTTGGACCAAATCTTCATGTGCAATGAGAAATTATTCTCATCAAATAACTCTAACCAAAAAAATGGGAAGTGATGAGCAAAAGAAATAATAGGGAAGTGATCCTTCCTTTGTCTCTCATTTCTGAATGACAACACAAACTTTGAGGATTCTCAAAGGAAGAAGTTGATTTGTACCATCTGATATCTCGGCATTCAGATTTTAGAGATTAGATTTAGATTAGATTATCACTTAATTCTAGACAAGCTAGAATGAACGGGATGGTTTGTTTACGTCTATAAATTGTACGCTTTGAATGAATACAACATACTATTTCAATACCAAAACTACTATGGTATGAAAGCATTATCCTTTTTTCATATGATCATGGCTAAAACAGCCTTTACTAGGCAAAGAACCCCAGCGGCAACAATAGAAGCTAATAGTTTTGTAGTGCAATCCCAAACAAGAATACCATGAATCAAATCATTAATTCATCTCATTTACCCTTTCAACTAACATCACATAGGTTGAATGGGAAGAATTAACTCGAGTGAATTGAAAACAACATAGCGTTCCTGATAGAAAATAACAACTAAACAGCTACTTCAGCTTATGAAAGAAGAGTGAGTTGATTATTCTGTAACAGATTCTCAATAAGTAATACTTGGGAGAACATGGAAATATGACCATGCAACTAGACATGATGGGAGAATCAATCAGTACTCAGTCATGAAAACCGGTCATCGGCACGTACTTCAACCAATGACACCTATGCAAGTTGGTGAGGCATACCATAAAATGAAAGAGCTTACAGAGAAGGGCACCAGTGAGGTGAAGGAAGTGTTGAGGAAATCGCCAAAGAGGACAGTGAGAAAAGGAAGGAGCCTAAGAGGAAGAATAAGGTGGTGGTGGTGGTGGTGGGGGGGGGGGTTACTAATCACAATGAACTCTTAACCCTAGCAATGGCGATCTTTGAGAGAATTTCGGGAAGAAGAAAAAGGTCAAGAATGGTGAAGAATAATCTGAGAGAGAAAATACCTCAAATCATAACTACCTTAGCTCTGTCAAATTAGTTAGTTAAGTACGGGACTGGGTTTGGGTACAGTTCCGTAGGGAAAGGTTTCCGGACAAGAGGAAGACCAAATTAATGTCGAGGGGAGAGGGTCCGTTCCAAGTGCTTGAAGGACTCAATGATAAAGCCTATAAAATTGACCTTCCTTTGAAATATAACGTTTGCAAGAACTTCAATCTTTGTGATCTCTCTCTATGATGCACTGCATTATGACCCATTGAACTTGAGGTCAAAAAAATTTCAACAAAGGGAGAATGATGCATCCTAAGTTGCATTAAGCCCATTTACAAGAAACCATGTTCGGGATCTCCAAGTTCTTCAAAGCTTATCCATGAAGATGGATGTGCTTGAACACACTTTGATGACATCCAAGGATTCCGTGTAATGGTAATTGTTATGGGAAATCATCAAGTGGAAGGGGAGGAGATTAATTCATGACCGGAAGGGAGTCAATCCCAGACTGTGAAGGTCACATGAGATCAAGACCAAGAACCGTACATGGAAACCTAGAGAAGCTAAGCACTGCTAAGTCTGGACTCGCATCCACAGTGCCACCATAGCTGGATCCAAACTCACCTCCACAAAACCGCACACAGTCTGAACATCAGGTATGGCTAGTATGCTTGCTCATTTTGTATTACTAGTTCCCGTACACATGCGTTGCACGTGTATTCCATGCTAAACAATATAAATACTTACAAATTTCAAGAATTTGAACTAAATATTTTAGCCCAAATAAAAATACAAATTTTGTAAAAAAATTAAATTAAAGAATTCTAATAGAGAGAAAACACACAAAAAAAAAAGGCGGAGAAGAAAAAATACAACATACACATTCTTCTTTTGACTTGATTCATAACAACCTATATTTATTTATTTATTTATTGATAACCAAGAAATCCATCTGTGACCCACCCTTTGGACCAATTACAGCCTTTTAAACTCGGTGGATAATGGGCCCGCCCCTCTACCCTTCTCCACTTAAATACCGAGCTTCACTATGCATGGTGTGGGGCTAAAACCTGCGACCAAAGCCACAAATCCTCCACCTTTTGCCACTTGAGCTAGGCCTTGGGGGCAACAACCTATATTGTATATGGGAAAAGTAATATGGAATCGTGACATCTTGTGACATGAAGCTACAATGTGACAACAAAGCTCATAAGTATCGCTCACAATCTAGTTCAACATGATAGAACAATATCGAGGTGGATAGACATTTCATCAAGGAGAAGCTTGAAGAAGGAAGTGTGTGCTTGCCATTTTTGTCAACTGAGCAGCAAATATCATATATTTATACTAAGGAATAATTTAAACCAAGATTTGAATGTCTGTAAGCAAGTTAGGCATGTTAGATATCAACATGTCAACTTGAGGGGAGTGTTGATTTGTATTATCTGATTTGGATCACATGGGATCAAATCAGATCAGAAAAGGAAAGTTTCAGATTTTTAGAGACCGGATTCAGATTAGAATTATCCATTTAATTCTGGACTGTCTAGAATCAAGGGAAAAATGATTTGTTTTCTCCTGTAAATTATGTAGTATTTAAATAAATAGAACATACTATTCCGGTGCCAAAACTTTCAGAAGCTATATATGCAACTGATCGTCACCCAAACTCTCTACTTTTTCCTCGACTAAGTGACTCTCCCTTCTCTTGTTTCCTTGACCTTCTCTATTATATCTTCTCTTGTTTTCTTAACAGAATTAAGACTTGTCCCTGCTGCATTTGCAAGGTCCAATGGATCCTTCACTTTGCCCCTTTCTTTTCTGAACTTACAGTATCTAGAAAAGCTTTTTCCTGCTACACACAATTGCCACTTTGTGGGATTACAGTTGGTATTGTTGATGTTGTTGTTGTTGTTACACAATTGCCGTTGGTAAGCTTTCTTCTGTTCCTCAAAGAATAGATTAGAGATCCAATATTTGATCTTTTTACACTGTTCATCCACATTCTATATTGCCAACTTCTGTAAACAGAGTCTTGCATGCAAATTTAATATTTTCACCCTACGGCAATACTATCTATGAAGATGGAGCCTGTCACCAACAAATCCAGGTACAAGTTTCCTCCTAATATCCTCCTTGCTTTCATTTTTCATTTCACGTCCAAGAGAAAAAGTAAGTGTACCAACAAATCTAGGTACAAGTCTCCTCTTGGTATCCTCCTTGCTTTCATTCTTCATTTCACGTCCAAGAGAGAAAGTAAGAACTTGCAAAGAGTGTTTTTGTCATTAACCTAATCTATAGGTACCAAAGGATGCATAGATTTATACATCAAGACATGCAAAATAAGGAAAAACTTCAAAAGAGGGCAAACTATTATCTACTTAATCCTATCTCAAAACTTCAATTGATGCATATTATGCAGAAATATGACTTTATCTTTTAAACATTGACATACAGCATCAATATTTGATGATATTGCTCACGAAGAAAGTTTTGCATTAATAAGACCATAATCTTCACCGTGCCAAAAGTACCAAGTTCAAGCTGTATCATTGCCCATCTTCTCAAACAACAAAATCACTGCTTAATTGAACTGCATGTGATGCAGTCCAAACCTCCTTAGAAGCATAAGTCAATACTCAGAGCATTGGCATTGCAGTTGTCCGTTTCACACTACTGAATGTTTAAGTGAAGAAAAATCTAAAAGAGATCATACTAACTAAAGAAAGCGTAATTGTAAATGAGCAGATAGAAACTCCAGGAGACACGCAATAGAACAAATAAATTATCCATGATAAATATAATCACCAATATCATTCTAGGTCCTGACTAATAGGCAATTATAGCAGTAGGGACAAAGGACACAATCATAAATCAAATATCATCTGTTGCAGAGAATAGGATTCCATCTAAAGCACCTGAACTACAAAAGTAAAAAAACCTTATATACAAAGTGAAGTTCGAAAATCTTACTGCTGCCGTCTCAGAATTGTTTCACCATCCATTACTGTTGTTGAAAAAAAGTTCACAGGCTTCAAAGATCGCAAATTTTCTTTAATCCACTCCCCATATGGATTGGACAATGCAACTCGCCTTTTGACCTCTGTATTCTCAAATACCTATGTTAATCAACAACCAAATTAAAACAAACAAGTTATGGACATATAGAGCTTTTGGGTCTGGAATGGAATGATAGGCTGATGAAGGATATGAACAAACATTACTTAATATTATTATCAAGTAATATTAACAACAACAACAAATTAAAAAATAATAACAATTATTATAATAAGAACTAATTGAAGAACATTAAAATGCCATGCAATTAAAATATTAAATCTCTAACAAACCTGACCACTTGAAAGATCAACGCTTATCATCATACCAGGACCTAAACGCCCTTTCATTGTTACCTTTGATTCATCCATGGGTATCACACCAACCTAACCAAAAGAAAGAACCCCTCCAGTCACGGTAATTAATATCCAGTGGTAAAGACAACAGAATCATCAAAGCAGTGCCCTTAATAATAAATTATATACATTTGAAGAACATGGATTGGAAAAAAGTGGAATTATTCAGCTTGATTTATCTTAGGAAGGGTTAGCAGAAACATGACTCGGAGACGAGACACAGTCTATAGCTTCTGCAACATTTGAAATCAGCATTAGGCATCTGAAAAATGAACAAACTTACACACCTCAGATGCAACATAGACAACGTTGTCTTTGGTCCGCCAATATCTAGCAGGACGAAGTCCATTACGATCAAGACAAGCACCAACTATTTTCCCATCACTGTGAAAATGGAAGGAACGAGACCAAAAATAAGTAAGACACTAGAGTAAATAATTGAGACAAGAGATTGAACATATAACATTTTCTTAGATATATTACACACCAAGCAGTCTTAGCTTCTTCGTTCCACAAGCAGATCCAACAACTACATATCAATGTTACTTAATACAACAAAAATTACTATGCTTCAATCACAATTATCTTACATACATTTCTCATTTTTAGGGGATAAGTCAGTTTCTTACATCTAATTGAAAATATGTTTTCAAGGATATCAATACATCACTAAACAGAGCATTTGCTTTCTAGAATCTATACGGACAGAGTTAAATCAAAATTAAGTAGAAAATGTTGAAGAGCAAATCACTAACAGGAATAAGAAGGCCTAATATATTGAATCAAACCATGGTGACATCACTAAGCATTTCACATCTAATGAATGGGATTCACATGGGAAGCGACAGGAACTTCAGATTTCACATCAGTAAAGAATGACGATTTCTCACATCCATTCAGAGCAAGTAGATCTCAGCAACATAGAAGTATTTGACACAAAAGATCAAGAAGAGGTAGAAACAGAAAGAAATCTGATCTGATTGAAAGACCATGCCATGCTTGACTTCACAATATTAGGATATGAACTCCTTTCTTTGTGAAAGGGAGACTTACAGAAAATAGCTGTTAGATAGACTCCGTAGTTATAGCAAAGTGCAAATGGCTGTGCCACATTGAGAAATGTAACTGTAAATATTGATAATTATAAAAAAGGAACCAGGATTAAGACACTAGTCTTCACACAAACTCTCATTAGACCATTATATTCCTCAAACCATCAGCTTTCACTTTCGTGTGACCGAAACTCTCAAATCCAAATGACATTTTAATTGGAATAAATGAAAGCTCTAAGAAATATCGGACAATGAAATAAAGAACCGGGTGGAAATGTCTTTTATGTACTATTTTTTTTTCTCAATCCCGTTTATCTAAGGAGACCATCTTATTCTAAAAGCAAGAGGTCTCACTTTCTTTTGACAAAAATTGTCAAATCCAAATTACATTTTGATTGGAATGAAGGAAGTTAAACAAAAAATATTCATCAATAAAAGAAAGATCCACATAAAAATGTATTTTCTGCACTGTTTCTTTTTCCCCGATCACTTCTGACCGTCACATTGGCTGATAGACTAAACCATGGAACCTACAGAAGGTAAGGCTAGCCCACTATCCTCTTTGACTTTAGATTGTAGTTCCTTACATAGCTTGTTGTTTTGTCAGTCTTACATATTAGTACCTCAATCAATTAAATTTTTTTTTCTTACAAAGGTAATGTTCTCAATCAATTAATTGTTAAGTAAATTTCTTCAATAACTTTGTTGTTATGAAGGACCTCAACACGGAATGAAGAATTGGTAATAGGCATGACTAACATGGATACTAAATCATCCAAGCCATCCAAATTATCTTGTTTTAAACCCGTGAAGTTACTGCATGGATTGTCAGGGCATTCCAATCTATCAGAATTGTTAGAATAGGAATAGGAATACGAATAGTAGATAGAATCCTACTTGGAAAAGGATTGCATTATAGTCTCTATAAATAAGGTCTCAGTGTAATTATGTAGACACACAAGAGAATGTGACTTTTAGTTGATGGGAGTATATCGGGTTGTTTGAAACTTTTTCCTTGTGGAGGATATTATGAGATTCAAAACAAAGGCAATTTTAAGACCTAGGAATGTTGAGAATTTGTAAGATAGAACAAAAGATTTGTGTTTCGTACTCTTAGTCATACCGTGTTTCATGTGTGTATGCTTTGAAAGTGTGCTCATGACCCATTCCACGTCATTCAAGCCAAGATTTCAATTGGATACCCTTTTCCTCTATTCTAGGTTGAAGTCAAGTTGAATTCACAAAATAGAATCAGTGTTAGAAGTATTCAAATCCATAATTTCACTAAGCAACAAGGTCTAAACCAAGCCCTAAATTTGAGATCTAGGAAAACTACATCCAGATAAGAACTTGTCTTATAAAAAATTTCGGGTACATATTGTGGACTCACAAACTCTAGAGATAAGGTCGAAATGGATTTGTTTGATCGAAGTGTAGTTGGTAGAGCCATCCAACCAAACAGGTTACTTGGAAGTTCGAGGGAAACTGCGTACTAGTTAATAACAGTTGTTTGAAGTTTGGGGTAAGATTAAACTCATTCAATGATGAACGTCTGTTTAAATGTGAAAGATTGTAGAAATGAGACCCCTCATTTTGAGTTTTTGCATTTGAATTTTGTAATTGAATGGAAGATCTTATCTTATTCCAGTAGGTGAATAGTGAATAAATACAATACATAAAGTGCTAACTAAGGAAAGAAATAAAGAGTGATTCCTATAGATCTGCAGTGATCCCTATAAATTTGCTGCCTATATATAGCAGTCCCCCTCAAGCTGTTGATCATGCCCAACTTGTTACAAAGATAATCAACTCGAGTTCCATTCAATGCCTTTGTGAGCAAATAAGCTACTTGCTCTCCTGTCTTCATGTAGCTCTTCATGTAGTTGGTGGAAATCAAGTTTTCCTGAATCTTATCACAAATAAAATGACAGTCAACCTCAATGTGTTTAGTTCTTTCATGATACACCGAATTTGAGGCAATATGCAGGGTAGCTTGATTAGCACACCAAAGTTTTGTTGGTATATAATGTACCAACCCAATTTCAGTTAGAAGATGATGTATCCACATAATCTCACATGTAGGCAGTGACACTGTACTCAGATTCTGCACTGGATCGAGATACAACACTTTGCTTCTTACTCCTCCGTGAAACTAGGTTCCCTCCAACAAAGACACAATAGCCTGTAGTCGATCTCCTGTCAATTTTGGATCCACCATAGTCAGCATCTGCAAAACACTCAACACGAGTATGACCGTAATTGCTATATAATATCCCAAGTCCAGGGGCTCTTTTCAAGTAACATAAAATTTGTTCCAAAGCTGCCCAGTGTTTGATTGTAGGCGAGGACATAAACTGGCTAACAACACTTACTGCAAAAGCAATGTCTGGACAAATCACAACAAGGTAGTTTAACTTCCCAACTAACCTCCTGTATCTCTCAGGATCATCAAAGGGGTCGTCATCTTTCATAAGCTGCACATTGGGAGCCATTGGAGTACTGCAAGGTTTAGCTGCCAACTTTCTGTGAGACAAAAGAATCCCTTCTTGTTTCTATTCACCTCTATACCCAAAAAGTATTCCAACTGACCCAAGTCTTTCGTATGAAACCTAGTATGCAAGAAGGATCTGAGGGAAGAGATCCCTGCATAATCACTTCCTGTGATGACAATGTCATCAACATACACAACCAGTAGGATAGTGCCAACTGTTGATTATCGATAGAAGACTGAGTGATCACATTTGCTCATTTTCATCCCAAACTCCAGAGACCTCACTGAACTTCCCAAACCAAGCTCGAGGACTCTGTTTCAATCCATACAAAGACTTCTTCAAATAACATACTCTCTCATACTCCCCCTGAGCAACAAAGCCAGGTGGTTGCTCCATATATACTTCCTCTCGAAGATCACCATGAAGGAATGCATTTTTGATATCCAACTAATGTAAAGGTCAATTCTCAGAAGCAGCTAAAGAAATGAACAAGCAGACGGAAGTAAGTTTGGCAACTGGAGAGAAAGTGTCTGAATAATCCACTCCATAAGTTTGAGCATACCCTTTAGCCACAAGCCTGGGCTTAAGTCTTGCCACAGAACCATCTGGATTAACTTTAACTGTGACACCCATTTACATCCCACTGGTTTCTTCATGCTAGGTAAATCCACCAAATCCCACGTGTGATTTTCCTCTAAGGCATGTATTTCCTCAAGCATCGCATCATACCATCCAGGATGGTTCAAAGCTTCCTTCACTGTTTTGGGTATAGAGATGAAGTCTAAAGAAGTAACCAAGGACCTCGACATAGAGGATAAGCGGTCATAGGAAACAAAATTAACAATGGGATATGTGGATTGACAAATCCTTTTACCTTTGCAAAGAGCAATAGGGAGAACCAAATTCTCTGAAGAATCGGGCGAAGAAAGATTTGATAACAGAGGAACCAGTGCAGAACATGTATCATTGATCTCTTGTCTCCTCGAATAAACTTGAACAATTGGCGGTCTTGCTAGAGCAGAAGTTGTAGGCACATAGTAAATTAGTGTTCAACAGGGGAACTAGGAGATTGAAGAACATTATATGATTGTTCTGTCACAACCCGAGTAACCTGATAGACTACCCACTCATCTTCCTCCTCTTGAGTTGTAGAAATGGGAGGTGCATAGAAGAATGGTGTAGTCTTTGAAAATACCATATCATTTGACACCAAGTATTTACCAAGCTCAGTAGAATAACATCAATACCCCTTCTGAAGGCGTGAATAACCTAAGAAAACACATTTTAATGTCTTCGGATCCAACTTGGTAATAGATGGCCAAACATCTCGAACATAACACGTGCTTCCAAATACCTTAGGCTCCACCGGAAATAGTGACTTGTTTGGAAAAAGAACATTGTAAAGATTATTACCAACAAGAACAGTTGATGGCATGCGGTTAATCAAAAAACAAGATGTAGAGACTACATCAGCCCAAAATTGTTTAGGAACCTTCATTTGGAACAAAAGTGCTTGAGCTGTCTCGAGTAGATGCCAATTCTTTCTCTCAGCAACTCCATTTTGAGAGGGTGCATCAACACATGAAGTTTGATGGAGAATACCATGTTGTCTCATGTAGGATTGAAACGATTCCGACATATATTCTTTAGCATTATCACTCCTTAGAATACGCACTGAAGTATTGAACTGAGTTTTGACTTCAGCACAAAAAGCACAAAAATGAGTAAACACTTTAGAACGACTCTTCATAAAGTAAATCCAAGTCATTCGAGAGAAATCATCCACAAATGTGACAAAATACTTATGTCCAGATTTGGAAACAATAGGACATGGTCCCCAAACATCAGAATGAACTAACTCAAAACTTGACTCCACCCGCTTATTAACCCTTGGATTTGTTGAGCTACGATGGTGTTTGGCAAATTGACATGACTCATAATCTAGTGAAGGAATAGTTTGAAACTGAGGACAAGGCTTCTTCAACATAGGCAAAGAAGGATGTCCTAATTAACAATGTACCTCAAATGGAAACACGACACAAGAGTAGGTAGCAAATCGAGGCTCCCAATATTCATCAAGATTGTAGAGACTATCAGATACATGTCTTTTACCAATAACTTTATTTGTCTTCAGATCACGAAACAAACAATGATCGGGAAAGAATGAGATATAACAGCTTAGGCCTTTGGTAAGCTTACTAACAGACATCAAATTAAAGGCTAACTTTGGTAGTCCTAATATAGATGACAAGGTAATGGAAGAAGTTGGTTTTACAGTCCCAGATCCTATAATATTACAGATTGAACCATCAGCACCCGTCACAGGAGAGAGTGCACCGTGTGATCGAAAGCTAGAATATATGTTAGGATTACCTGTCATGTGATAGGTGGCACCTGAATCGATCACCCATCTATTCGAAGAGGATATAAGACATGATTTTCCTGACTCAACAAGGGTAGTAACTGAAATAGATTCTTTTTGTAATTTTTGATATTATGAGAATTTTGCAAACTCTTCTGCCAAAACCAAAATTCTTTTATCCGAAGACATAAGAGCCACAATTTCAGTCATTCTCTCCAAATATTTTAGCAGCACAAGAACTCATCAACAAAAAATATAACTAGAAGCATGTACGTGACCCCACAAACACAGATGAACCTAAAAGTGATTTTATCAACTAAGAAACCAATTGTCCGCCCAAAATAAAGGAACTTAGTACTTTACCAGTAGACAAGAGCACGTAGTGAACAATCAAATACCCAAGCAAGTAGTTTAGAGAAAGAAATCCTAAACCACAGCTTATGATCAAACAACGCCAATTATTTGTACTGAAGTAGAAGCTAGCAGCCACAGAACCACAAATCACAAACCAGATTCAGTGTCGCAATAGAAATGAACCAGGAAGTGACGAACAAACTTTCCAGATTGTATTTTAACACCAGAACAGACCTGAGAAGTGACAAACAAACTTTCCAGATCGTATTTTAACACCAGAACAGACCTGACATTTGCCAAAAATACGTTTCCAGATTGTATTTTAACACCAGAACAGACCTGAGAATCGTCAGGAATACGTGTCGATGCTGGAAATTTAAAACCCAATCCATTCAGCCAGACACGCACCTTCACATGCCGGTGTGTGATGAACAAAAGAACTGTATGAGTGGTGTGTGACAACCACTCGCTTCACAACCAGATGTCGGTGAAGATTGGTTTGGCCAGAATATATACTCCGCCTCTTTCTGTGGTGGTGATAGTAGACTGACCACTTTAAATCAGTGGAATAGAAATCCAAACTTCTTCCGTAATACAGCCAAAACGAAACGAGCCAATAAGTTCTGATACCATGTAATTGAATGGAAGATCTTATCTTATTCCAGTAGGTGAACAGTGAATAAATACAATACATGAGGTGCTAACTAAGGAAAGAAATAAAGAGTGATTCCTATAGATCTGCAGTGATCCCTATAAATCTGCTGCCTATATATAGCTATGTATATTACTAAGATTAAGTCTATATACATTCTATAACAAATTTATATCTTGAGCATGCTAATAAGTTGTTCCAACTGCTTGACTTGTAGGGATGATTTGGGTTGAAACTAGACTCCCGAGGGGTTTGAACAAGTTTTAGATCAGTTCCATGTATAAAAAGTGAGTTAAGGTAATTTATTTAAATTAGTTTTGGGTTGACTACATATTTTCGTTGAGATTTATATAATATAATCCAAAACAAAATATTAAAGAGGCAAATCATAAACTTGAACCCCAAACCCCAAATTAAAAAATAAATAAAGATATGAAGGATTAATTGGACTCTGAATGAAAAAACTAATTATAAGATTCAGACTCCTTATCTTACGGGTACCAGAATCTAGAAATTGTTGTGGGCTTGACCCCACTAACCAAAATTTGACTTTGCCAATTCAACTTTGACCGAAGTCTAACTTTAAGAAATGGGTCTAATGAGTAATTAACCCCGAGGATTATTTTTACGAAAGATTAGAGAAGTTTGAGCGAGATTGAACATGGTAAAGTAGTTTTAGAGCACAAAGCTAGTTTGGACTTGAGGTATGTTGAGACATGACCTCAAGAAGTGTGTTCCTGAAAGATCAGTATGCTAGCTAGTTAAAGAACAAATGTGATATTGGGGATAACTATGCATACAAGGAGAAGAGCATATACACATGTACCAGGTTACTATTTGGGTTTATGCTTATAGCTAGAATCATGTACTTTGTACGTATTCAAGTAGAATCTGATAACAAAGAAAAGGCTTCTTTGGATTTCAGTATGTCTTTACATCCTAATGGTAAGGATATTTATATAAGTTACTCCTAACAAAATAAGGAAAGACAATCAATTACAGCAAAAAATATTATATTCCTATAATTACGCTAGCAAAAGGATAAATAAAGTTTCTTAAAATCATGCTAATTGCACATACCTCGTCTAATCTACTGTTCAACTGTTGGAGATTTCAAGAGAATAGAGAGTCAAGAAAATGCATAGTTGATAAACGCAGAAACTTCTCATATATTTGGCCTTTGCATGATCAACTGTAAACACTAAATGAATAAGAGAGTTCACATTAATTTTTTCCTTTTACCGGTTCTGTCTGGATCAACTTGCACATTACCTAATCTACAGCCTAGACATTTCCTAGCATTGTAAAGATAATCCTGTCCACTGAGGCCAAAGGAGATAGGCTGACACTTGTAATGACCCTCCAGGTCATTTCTGTGTTTATGCCTTCTTTTTTTGGTTTAGAGCATTCCTATAGCGACCCCAAGTCATTTATAACTTATTGGGACTGCTAGTTCGGTCACCTGATCGTTCGTTTGGTTTTTATGCGAATTTATGTCTTTTGGAGCTTTTGAACCTTGAACGATCATTTTTATCTCAGAATCAATACTGACGATTCCATCAGCTTTGAAAGGTGTCATTTTAGACTAGTACCATAGTCAACTCAACTACTAAGGCTTTCCATGCAAGTCTGTGCGATTAGGCATTTTAACTTTCAAGTTAAGGCTCAAGTTTGATTTTAGCCAACATTCTAGGTAAACAAGCTTGGATGAGAATTCTTTTTTTTTTTTTTTTTTTTTTTTTGAAATGGGTAACTTGTATTCCTCAACATTAAGGGCTATGTTGGCCACCTCCAAAAAGTATTAATAGAGAAGAGAGAAAAAAAGAAGAAAAAGGAAACAGAAATACTTACAAAGAACCTACGAAATCAACTAATAGGATTTCCTCTTTTATATTTTGTTCTTTACACCAAAAACCTACATAAGTAATTACTTTCCATTTAATCTTTTGTATTGAGCATTTTTTTCCTTCAAAAATCCTATGATTCCTTTCCTTCCAAATATTCCACTAGATACAAGCAGGTACTGTCCTCCACCACTTCTTTTAACTCTTGCTACCCCCCTTCTCATCCAACAACACAATAAATCTGCACGGTTGGCTCTATCAGCACGGTTAGCTCTTGAATGTTGAGTTTAGTCTAGAATGACCCTTCGTGCTGATTTCGAGGCTTCCGGGCTAATTCAGAGCCCCTGTTGGATTTTGACTTAAAAAATGGAGTTGGGTGTAGGACCCAATTTTGTTGAGATGACCTCGAATGGAAGTTTTGACTATTCCGTTGAGTCTGGAATGTAGAATTGATTGGTTGCATGTCTCGGTTGTGTGCACAGGGTTTTGAACTAATGGCGGAGCCCGAGGGACTTTGCTGAAATTTTTCGATGCCTGAGTGTCGGTTCAACTGCTTTAGCACCCCTAGGTTCGCTTAAGCAAATGTCGCTTTTGCGACTAGGCCTTTGCTTTAGCAAGGCCAGCCCAGTTAGGCGATAGCCGCTTAAGCACCCCTAGCGTCACTTAAGCGAGCGAGCCTTTTTTTCTGGCCAAGGGCTCGCAGAAGTGAGGCCCACCTCTTTGAGGCTTGTCGCTTAAACGAAGGTCTGGTAGTCTTTTATTAAAGACTCAGGCGCGATTTTCAGCATTTGTGGTAAATTGATTTGGAGATTGCTCCTTCATTTGAGCTATAATTTCAATGATTCGAAGTCCTGGGTGATCGTGGAGATTGTGGCTACACTATGGAATAATCGAAGTTAGGTGGGAATTCTTCTTTTGAGGTGAATTTCCGTTTTAGTAGGCTGCCTTAGCCTATTTTCTTACTCTTAATTGTGAATTGTTGCATGCTGCTTGCTTTCATTTCCAAGTCCTGATTGTGTTCCATTTAGGAACACAAGTTCGGGGTACATTTTGGGACATTTTGACGGAGTCAGTTTCAAAAATTTTGATGCAGGTCCCACAATTCCTGTTTGACTCCGAAATTGATTTGTTTCTATTTTTGGTGTCTAAACAGCCATATTGGTGTTGTGATCCTATATTTGGTAGTGTGGCAACATTTAGAGGCCATTCGAAAAAGAAAAACTCAAACCTTGTGATTCGGAAGCACGCGTGGTCTGCCTACAAGTAGGCTATGACTTCCTTTCTATTAGATTGAACTTGAATGCGTGAATGCATGTTGATTAGAGTGAATTAGGGATATGTACCTAGTTGTTCTTATATTCCTCTCTTAGATGTCATGCTTAGGGCTTGACTAGCGATATTTTTGGGTGTAGTTTCATGCTAGTTGGGGATTGTATGTTGTTCCATGCTGTTGTGACTTGACTATTGTCATTTTATTGGTTTTTCCGCATGTTCGATCGTAGTCTAGGATTAGACTAGTGTTGCCTTAGACTTGCGATCCTTGTGGCATGTTAGCCTTGTTTCTTCTTTGACGTCGGTTCCGATGGACTAGATTCCTATAGACTAGATTAGTAGACTTGAATCTGATAGTATGAGCCTTAGTTTAGGCATTTCTGCAGCCTTATTGATCTTCTATTTTCTCTCCCTATTTATGCGACTCTGATGCATTACTGGAGGTTTTATGCTTTCGCAGTGACTTGGGATTGGAGTGTTTTAGGCTTGGAGCCTTCTTGTGTTTCCTTGTGAGTGGACATTGTTCAACGGTGGCTTGGTATTGATTGTTGAGATCCTCTTCGAAGTCGACATACCCCCGAGTCATGTCGCCTTCTTGTGATTCCTTGTGAGTGGATGTTGTTCATCGGTGGCTTGGTATTGATTGTTGAGATCCTCTTCGAAGTCGACATGCCCTTGGGTCACTCTTACTAACTAGGCGGCTTATGCCCTTGGGAACGGACAAGCTGGCTGGGTGGCTTTCATATATTGAGATCCTCTTCGGAGTTGACATGCCCCCGGGTCACTCTTGCTAGTTGGGCTGGGAGTTGACTAAATTATTGGGTATTTGTGATTTACTTGGGCTGGGAGCCCGGTTTTTGCTTCTTGAGTTCAAATTCGTGGTACTCTTCTCCCAGTAAACTTAGTTAATTTATGTATATGTTGGGCTTATGAATTTAAACTTGCGCACGAGTGTACCTTCTGGGCTTATAGGGTCAAGTTAGGTTTAGTTTAACTCATGCCCCCGGCCTTCTTATCTGCTTTGACCTCTGTTTGTGTCTAGATTCTATCTTTTCATATTGTCTTTACCTTTCTTGCTCAGACGGACTATGATGCCTAGTGAGTACCTTTGTTTTGGTACTCATGTCGCACTCTGCATCTGTTTCGTGATGCAAGTCCTAGTACCATCTACCACCAGTGATTGTTCGTGCCATCAACCACTTTTTGGGATTGGAGACGAGGATGAGCACTAGGCATCTTGGATCAGCCTAACTCCTTTTGTACTTATTTAGCTAGTGTTTTTCTTTTTTGAGACAAGCTTCGCTTTGGTCGACTTTTGGGACTTGTACTCTTATTTTTAGACAGCTCTATACTTGTGATTTCCAAGTTTTGGGAGGGATCTTTTGTATATAGTTTTTGGTTTGCTTCCGCTTCTGTTTTGTTCTGTGGTTTAGTTTGATTCTAGTTTAGTTGTACCCTTATACTCATTACTTGTTATTCTGGGTTACGGGTTGCTTACCTACTGGCGGATTATAGTAGGTGCTATCGTGACTCGAGAAATCGGGTCGTGACAACACCAAACATTGTGGCAAGAATTTGGAAGCAGTCATGTTATTACTGCCATGCCTTAACCACTAGGTCAACCCATTGAGACTCAATTTTGTTTTTAATTAAGATTTAATGAAATACATTTCACTAGTTGAGTACATAATCTTATGAGATAATATTACAACTGCATCCAGAAAATAAAAGAAGTTGAAATAGAATTGGCATTCAGAAGATCACCTGAATAAGAGTAAGGCTGGCCCATCCCAAGCTTCCATCTGACCTTTGTAGTAGTTATAAAAATCAAGAACCTACAATGATCAAATATTCAGTCATGAAAAAGTGATTTTGAGGGTAACATACTATTAATCACTTCATGCATTACATATATTAGTTATATTCTTAAAATTCAGAAGGTAAAAAACATGGTAAAGGAAACATCAACAAAAGTAACATTTCGACAAAACAACACATAAATTATCTCAGTACAAATTTAAAAAATGTCTTAGCATACAAAACAAGAAATTGACCACCAGAAGAGCCGGTTTAATATTTGGAAACTACAGAACTTGACAAGAATCTAATACATATTACATGCCAACATGGAATACCTCCGGATATTTAATAGACAATGTTGGATGATTTTGATATGCTTCTGGGACGAGAATCATCAGTGCTTCCTCAGGAGCCCGGCCACTTCTTATAAGTAACTGATCCCAAAAAAGAGCTAGATGGTGAAAAAATCCATTTATATATCTACGGAAGAGAGAAAACAAAGCAGAGAGGAAAAAGGACTAACAACAAACAGTTCATGTCTAAAAGTCTACATGAAACAAGTTATAACATCTGTGATGAAAAAGTGATAAGTAGCATAACATGTTGGAAGAGATGTTATCATAAAACTCATCCAGAAGCAATTTAAAGTCAACATAAGTACCAGCAACCGAAATACAGTAAGATTTTTCCTTGCTAAGGAAACCATCTCAATGAACATCTAAGGTCAAACAGTTCCTAGTGGTGAGAAGAAAAATTAGTACTATGCCTTCAATAATAACTAATAGTCTATTTGGCCAAGCCTAATTTTTTCTCAAAAGTGCTTAGTTTTAAAAGTGATGTTTGGCCAAATTTTTGATAGAAAAACAATTGCTTCTAGAGAGTAGCAAAAGTTGTTTTCCATAAGCTAAAAAAAGTAACTTTTCCCTAAAAGCACTTTTGAGAAAAATACACTTAAAAACACTTTTAAAAAGCTTGGCAAAACACTAATTGTTATACAAAAGAGCTTTTTAAATTTATTGGCCAAACACAAACTGATTCTCACCAAAAGTACTCTTTTGAATAGCACTTTAAGAAAAAACACTTCCCAAAATAAGCTGATTTTAGTAACTTGGTCAAACAAGCTATAAGACTAGATAACTAAAGATGCAGTGATCTAAAGAATTAAAAACAGTGGATAAATACAGTGATCCATACTTCAGCAGTACTATCTAAATTTGCAGAATCAGATGCCTTTGGGTTGCCAAAAGGACGGATTTCATCCTCACGGTCACGCCAAACAGCTGATTTCAATGAGGCCTCTCTGGATTGCATCCAATTCAAGTTTCCCTGCATGTGTTTGTGGATGTGAAAATAACAGATCAATACAAGTAGCCAGCAACTCATAGAAAATGTTACTGAAACCTATATTTTACCTGTATAGT
Source organism: Solanum bulbocastanum (assembly GCA_037074985.1). Taxonomy (NCBI): domain Eukaryota; kingdom Viridiplantae; phylum Streptophyta; class Magnoliopsida; order Solanales; family Solanaceae; genus Solanum; species Solanum bulbocastanum. Next base: position 23,739,441 of record CM073599.1, read on the forward strand.
GTTAATCTCGCCATTATGACCCAGAAACCTCATTGGTTGAGCAAGAGGCCACCTGGGACTGGTGTTTGTACTGAACCTACGATGATAAATAGCAAGAGGAGATATATAGAGCTCACTTTGTAAGTCATAATAGAACCTCCCAAGGACTTCAGAACGAAGCATTCCCTTGTAAACTATTGTTTGATTGGACAATGAACAGAAATAAAGTTCATTTCCCCAAATCTCTGAGTTCACAGCCCTCTCAATGAGTTTTCTACAGATATAAAGTTCCCTTTCAATGTCATCAACATTTTCCTCTTTAACAACTCGAACAAAAACCTGTTGTATGTTGGGCATTGTAACTTTTGCATAATATCCAACTACAGAAGAATCTACTGGAACCGACCTCCATCCAAGCACCTCAAGACCCTCGTTGTTAAAGATATTGGAAATAACTACAGATATATAAAACAAATTAGAAAAAATACAACAACCATATTCCTTCAAGAGAGGATCTCATAAGAAACAAGCTTATAAGAAACTACCAGAAAAATATACAATTTAGAGAGCTACAAAAATATACAATTTTGAGAGCTACAAAAATATACAATTTTGAGAGCCACAAAAATATCAACAACTTGGGCAATCTCGAAATACCTCATGCAGAAATAAGGATGTTGAAATGGATGTGTGGACGTACTAAGAGAGATAAGATTATAAATAAGGACTTCCAAGCCAAGGTAGGAGTGGATTTGGTGGAAGACAAGATGCAGGAAGTGAGATTGAGATGGTTCAGACATGTGAAGAAAAGATGTATGAATGGCCCAGTGTGAAGGTGTGAGACGCTAGGTATGGATAGTTTCAAGAAAGGTAGACATAGATTGAAGAAATATTGGGGAAGGGTGATTAGACAGGACATGGCGCAACACAGTTTGAGCTTATTAGAAAGGATCATGTGGAGGACACGGATTAGGGTAGAGGACTAGTAGGTAGCAGTGTGTTGTCTTGTTATCTGTCCATACTAGTAATTGTAGTATTGCTCCTGTAGTATCTTGTCCTTTTGACTCTCATATTTTGTTGTAGTTATTGTCTTGTTACTATCTGCTATTTCTTGTACTTCTGTTACTTCATTTTCTGAACTGTTTTGGACTTCTTCTCTTGAGCTGAGGGCCTATCAAAAAACAGCCTCTTTACCTGAGATAGAGTTGAAGCCTGCATACACTCCACCCTCCCTAGACCCCCACTTTGTGGGATTATACTGGGTATGTCGTCATTGTTGTTGATTTTTTTGGAGGGAAAAACAAAGACCTACTTAATTATCTAAATTGAAGAAGTACTGTGTGTGGTTCTAAAGTCATGTATAGAGCTTTCAATCTTTTCCACACTACAAGGAGGCAAAGACAAACTGATAAATTGAATCATGGATAAAAAGAGACACAGATGTTCTATATTCTATTGCAAGAATCCTCAATAATCAAGTAATGAGTATAGGTTACTATGTTGTAATAGGAAGTATATAGCAGATCCTCTTGAGTTATAATTATAAAGACTGACCTTTCTTGGCTTCATTCATCTGGTTAGAATCCTTGGGAAGAAAAATCATTCCAACGCCAGTATGAAGCTTGTCAAAGACAGGAATTCCTTCTTTCTCAGCCCAATCATTGAAAAGATCCCAAGGAATCGAAGTCATCAGTCCAGAACCATCACCAGAATCATTGTCAGCTCCACAACCTCCACGATGTTCCATGCAGCCAAGAGCTACAAGAGCATCCTTGACGATTCCATGTGATGCTTTATTGTCCAAATTTGCAATAAAACCAACCCCACATGCGCCTCTTTCAGATAATATGTCATCCAAGTCAGCAACCTGAAAAGGTTTCCACAAAGATAAAATAATCATGTGGAGTAATTTAACATGGTTATGTAAAAATATTAATAGATTATTTTTGCTGAAGTAAATAGTTTCATCAATGACATCAAGAAGATGCATGAATTACAAAGGATGAGGACTACAAAAGGGGATCAGCTCCGATACATATGCCTAGACTTCTGGGAAGATGATGAAGTCCAGAAAGCTAATATTCCATCAAAGCACCTGAGAATCCCTTCACTCCAAACAATCCAGAAAAGACAAGCTTAAATCATGCTCCAGATTACACCCAAACACCACAGGAAAAAGTAACAAGATTACACCCAAAAAGAACAATACTCCCAAGAATCTACCATCCCCAAGCTCAAGAACCTTGTAAAGAGATGGCATTTAATTTTACCAATGCATAACACTTTCTTTAAGTAAATAAACAAATGGATTTTTTCAAAAATATAAAGCCCAACACAATATATTGCACCAACAAAGCCATATTTTCAGTTTACATCAGAGTCGGGCACTTTCGGTGCTACTGAAGAGGCGTTTCACTAGGCACTAGAAATGTCAAGGTCAATCTGCCTAATTGACTATTCTGAAGAAAGGGACTACTATCTTCCAGAATTAACCCTTCTTGCAAAAGTGTTTATACACCAGTTTACAATATTACAATATTATACACTTAAGGTAAACAATGTATCAGAAATGTCAAGGTCAATCTGCCTAATAGACTATTCTGAAGAAAGGGACTACTATCTTCTAGAATAACCCTTCTTGCAAAAGTGTTTATACACCAGTATACAATATTACAATATTATACACGGTAAACAATGTATCAACCTTGTATAGGAAGTTTTTATACACACATTTACACTGTTATATAAAATTATACAATACTATACAAAAATTGGGTTTCGTCTCCTTCAAACTCAACCCACAAAACTCCAGATGAAATGGTCAAAAACATCACCAAATCTTCATCATATAGCTTCAAATTTAACCAAATGACATTGCCAATGAACCTCAATCATCAATTTGTCAAAAATTTCAATAAATCACAAAATCTATGTTTGAGTTATCAAGTGTTTAGAAACCCCAATAAATGAAGTTTTTGAGTTTTCACTTTAATTCACCCAATAATGTTTAAATATGTATAATAAACATGAATATCACTCTCAATCAGTTTCTAAGCATCAAAAAGTGGAAATCGTAATCACAAATTTAGGAATTACTGTGTTTTCCTAAATGTTTCAAATTATGAACGAAATGGGTTAAATAGGGAAAGGTCTGATAATATGGGCTCATTTTGGTTATAAGCTTGGGCCAAGCGGTCAAGGGTAAGATCTCCTAAAGAAGAATAATTTATGGAAATATCCTTGTTAGAATATTAATAGGTTTATACAATCCTATTAGAATAGGAATAAGAATACTAAATAGTATCCTACTTGGGAAAGGATTATATAAATAGGGTCTCAATATAATAACATAAACAACACAACAATTCAATAATATTCCCTTTCAATATTTCTCACATGGTATCAGAGCCTCTACGATCTTGGTAGAAAATCAAAGAGCTTCCGCTGCCGGCGGGTGGCACCCATATATGCTGCCCGTCTAGCCAATGATTATGTTAGCAAAAGTTGGGTCACCGTGTATCTTTCTGGTGACTATTTTCTCATATCTAATTTGTGTAGCACCGTGCCACCATTCTAGTGACTACTTTCTTATATCTAATTTGTGTAGCACCGTGCCATCATTTCGGTGACTACTTTTTCATATTTAAGTTGTGTAGCACCGTGCCATCATTTTGGTGACTACTTTTTCATATTTAATTTGTGTAGCACCGTACGATCTTTCCGGTGACTACTTTTTTTTTTTTTTTTCATATTTGGTTTGCGTAGCACTGTGTCATCTTTTTGGTGACTACTTTTCATAATTAATTTGTGTAGCACCTTGCCATCTTTCCGGTGACTACCTTTTTTTGTATATCTGATATGCGTAGCACCGTGCATCTCTTCGGACTACTTTTCATATTTAATTTGTGTAGTACCGTGGATTTTTTTGAACTATTTTCTCATATCTGAGTTGCATAGCATTATGTGTCTTTTCAGTGACGACTCAGATTTGATTTGCATAGTTCCATTCGTCTTTCCGGTGTCTCCTCAAATCTGATTTGTGTTGGGTTGTGCCATCATTCCAACCCTACTTATACAATTTTTCTTTCTCAGTAGGGTCGTGCCTTCATTCCGACCCTACCCATATTATTTCTCTTTTCCAATGGGGTCGTTCCATCAATTCGAACTATCCTATATAATTTCTATTTTCTAGTTGGGTCATGACATCATTCCGACCCTACCCATATAATTTTATTTCTTAGATTGTGACCACTTTTAGCCATCAAATATAATACTCCGGCATATGAGCATGTTCCGGTCAGTTTTTCGGTGACTTGTTTCATATCGACTCTTCTATTGATTCTAACATGATCCATATACTTTATACTAGATTTTGAGTACTTATAACGACCGTTGCATTGTGAAGAAGTCTATATGGTGCAACCACCTAATTTTGTTGCTCGGGGGAGTTTAGTAGCCTTGTATGTTGATTACGTAGGTCACTCTATAGTTTGAAACAGTCTTTGCAAGCTTGGTTTGGGAAGTTCCAACACTGTAATTTTATCACTCTGTGTTTTATCGGCATTATGGATCAAATTCAGTATTTCATGAGAAGACCAAGCACATTGAGATTGATTGTCAATTTTGTGAAGTCGAGTGATCAACTTGCAGATATCTCACCAAGCCCCTCATCGGTCCTCGTGTTAATTACATTTGTAACAAGCTAGGTACATGAATTGTATGCACTAGCTTGAGGGGGAGTGTTAGAATATGAATAGGTTTATACAATCCTATTAGAATAGGAATATGAATACTAAATAGTATCATACTTGGGAAAGGATTGTATTCTAGGGTCTATAAATAGGGTCTCAATGTAATAATGTAAACAACACAACAATTCAATAATATTCCCTTTCAATATTTCTCACAATCCTTTACATGTAAAAGAGAAAAGAGCTGTAATAGCTATGCAGTGGGTGAAGGCAACAGTCCCAAAATCTGAAACATCCCGACACTAAGATATTTCAGCCCCAAAACCAAATATGGCATTTACAGAAGGTTTCATTAATTCCTGGTGGACAAATAACTTTTGCATAATTGAGAATAAAGAAATTTTCACAAATGTTAGAGGATAGTATCTTTTACATTGAAAAAAACATCAGATTTATCACTTCACAACAAAATTGTGCACACATATGAGCAGCTGCTTCATAAGAAACCAGCAGTGTTATTAACTTCTAGCTTCTGGTGAGTAACATCTTCCAGCAATATGTCTCATAGCAACATAAGTAAAAGCTTTGGAATTTTACAAAAGGTACAAACTCCAATAAGTATCTTGTATCACTAATTTCATTAGCAGTATTTCAAAGCAAACATACATAGTGGAAAAGATATTGCAAGTTGATAGTAGTCTTATGATGGGTTCTCACAGTTAATTGGCTTGGATAAAGCATCTAAAAGAAGGTTTGCCTAGTAAAACATGGGGATCAGAGGAGAAGTAATCACAGTGCAATACATCTATTTGTGTTTTATTGACAGCAGAGAACAATACACAAAGAGAAAAAGATAGTAAAAGTCCCAGGAGAGCGGTATTCAGAAGACGTTATGGAAAAAGCTTGATCCACATATAACTAAATATACCACATAAAAGTGTTTGTCCACTTCGATTTATTCTCTGATTAGTTTTGAGGAATCAATCATGCCTGTGTTTAAGACTTTCTCCAACTCAACTTGAATGTCCAAATTTAAGTTTGAAAAATTATAAAAACAAAATTGAAATATAGCTGTTAGTGTTCAATAAGGAGAACATATGGACCACATGACCTATCAAACCACATCATATGGATCCACATGTCACTTTGTAAAAAAAATTAGAATGTGAAGGAAATTGTATTGAGTAAATGCAGGTTCTTTGTAAAATTTGGTCGCTTGAAAGTTCATGAAAAATTCAGTATTCCATCAGAAGTGGAACAACGATGTGGAAACTTCTACTCAATAACAGAAAATTTAGTGAAGTGGGAAGAAACTCAATTGAGCAAAAACCAGGGAGGATTAACCATCAGAAACCTAAAACTGCATAATCAGTGCTTTCTCATGAAGTGGTTATGGAGGTTTAGTGATGAAGAAACTTCACGTTTCCAGGTCATCTCTCACAAGTACGGTCAAGAAAGTCAATGGGTCACCAATGAGGTCAACAGTACTTATGGTGTAGGTGTGTGGAGAGGCCAATCCACTCTCTAGGAATCCTTCCCTGATTTAATGCTATTAAGGTACAATCCAGAAGCTACAGTGGGGGAATGTTGGTCTCCCCAAGGTTGGAACTAACATTTAGAAGACACCATAACGACTGGGAAGTGGAGAGGGTGGCAAACATGCTGAAGGTACTAGGGGTCTTCACTGGCACAGCTTCTGATCCAGATTCTTTAAGATGGAAATACACAGAAGATGGCATACTCTCGTTGAACAGACTTTAAAAGAAGGAAGCAAGCTGCTCAATATATGGGGAAGTCTCAAAGCTCTGGAAGTCCTTATGGAAGATTAAGGCCCCTGCTAAAATCAAATGTTCACTTGGTTGGTGGTCAGAAGGGCTTGTCTCACTCAAGAAGTTCTCCAAAAGAAGGGAAGGATACTTGAAGCTAGATGTTTTTTGTGTAAAGAAATTGAGGAAACAAATAACCATTTGTTCCTGCATTGCAAATGTACTGCTCAACTATGGCATCTATTCTTTACTCCCACTAAAATAGAGTGGACAATGCCTGAGCACATAGCTGACCTGTTGAGCTGTTGAATCAGAAGAGGTGGCAGCAAAAGCCAGAAGAAGTGGTGGCGGATGATACCTTCGTGCATTTGGTGGTTGGAGTGGGAAGAAAGAAATGGGAGATGCTTCAAAGACAAAGTTAAGGCCATTCATGATGTAAAATGGAGTTGTCTAGTCACATTATTTTTTTGGTATAAGGAGAACTGTATAGAGGAAATGGATGAATTTGTCGATTTCTTAGGAGCTTTGTAAATCTAGACTATTTTCTGTTTTTGTAAAAAGTTTTTGAAGGTGACCAGTGTCCCTTAATGCTGAGGAATACGATAATACTTTTTGTAAAAAAAAAAAAAAAAAATACTACAAGGAAACAGAAAACTATAATCTTAAGAAATTACGCACATCATGATGAGAAAAGGCATATCAAAAGATTCACCTCAAAGGGTGACGAAAAGATAAATTGACTATATTCTGGAGTAAAAGCAAAGATTTTAACATCAATAAACTATTATTATGATTTAGAATCATAGCTTATAATAGATTCAACTTCAAACTTGAGCAGTAGATTCTACTCTTCTTCAAACATGAAATACCATGTGAGAAATATATCGAGCAGCACCCAAACTCCTAGTCAAAAGAAAAGTTTTGCATGCATAGCTCAAGGTAAACTATACCCATCAGAATCCTAGTTCTTTCAGGATTCTAAAAATTACAAATTAAATTTAGAAAAATAACCATTTCTTTGACATATTTAAGTATGTGAACTCTTTTTTGTTAATGTGGTTTAAAGTATTGTAACTTTTTAACTTAACATGCAAAGTGAAGGCAAAGTTTTTAGCATGGGAAAGTTGAAAAGATCACAATTTTTCATTCATAGAGTACACAAGAGTATGCACCAAACCCACTTTCAAGAAAAAATTCAACAATAAACGACTATCAACTGGGGAAACAAACCATGAAGGAAAATACCAATGAAGCTGATCAAGACCAACAACCTCTCAACCATTATCAAGACTTCAATAAACACCTCAGATATCACATGGAATATATCTATATATTCAATATTTACAAAGTCAAGAGCGGCAATGTACTTAAGGTAAGTAAAATAACAACCTCAAGGTGATAAGCAAGCAGATAATAACATATTCTGTCAATTGCACTTCACCTTTATATGATTCAACCAAATAACACCATGAACTTTTGTCATCTAGAATCTCATGCATTTTAGCAAATAGAAAGTGAGCACACCACATATTCCAAGGACTCCAAGAAGTAATTTCCCAAAAAGATGTTCCATATATGAATTGTCTTCCAATCTCATATAAAAGGACTCTGTCCATATTCAATTTAATACATGGAGATTAACATTCGACCTACTCTATAATAGTCATAGTACACACACACACAAAAAAAAAAAAAAAAAAAAGAGGAGTCTCCCTTCAAACTGATAAAAGGCAAAGGGTTTTTGTTAAGGAAAAATTTTCCAACCTATCACCATCTTCCTAAATTGAGGATAAAATAAACTTATACTCCAACTAATTTGCCAAACTTTCAACTGCTAAGTAACCAAACATCCCTATTTTGATATATAATGAACGATATATGTTTTTTCACTTATAGCATAAAATCTATTGAAACCAAGTATTGGACCTAGTCCAATAAAAATTCAACATATTGTGTAAACAAACCTTAGGCACTATATCAGAGGACTGCTGAGATGCATTACTGGCACCACGTTGAAGGTCAACAACAGCATTGCACTTTTTGTTAATCAAGCTTCTCCTATTAGTTGCCGCATAACCAATCCTTCTACGAATCCGCTTGCTGGATTTGCAGTACAATCCAAGGAAATCAACAAGCACACCGTCTTTACTACCAGTTAGAATCTTCGGTGACTGCCCGTAGAGTAACTGCGGAACGTTTGCCACGGAATTCACCGCCATAAACCTAATCAGAACCCTCCCCTACACAGAGAATCGGAGAGTGTGTGTGTGAAATAGTTGTAGGTAGAGAGAGAAAAAGTCAATGGTTTAGAGAGAGAGTGGAAATGGGAGAGAATGTGTGGAGAATGGGAAGGATTGGGAGATAAAAAGAAGGGAGTTTTGGAGCCACACTTCGAAGTGGATGTTGATGTTAAATGTTTAACGAGAGTGGCGAGTGGGAGTATTTTTTGTGTGAAAGGTGACTGTAGGCTGAGATCAAAGGTCAGTTTTTCAGTGTATGTGATTATGGTGATTCCAAAATTGATCTTTTCTTTGGGGTTTTCAAAGATTGACAACAAATTTTGAACCACATAAAACCGACGAGACACAGTGAGAAGCAGTGACAACTGAATACGACCAACAATCAAACAACTTTTTTTTTTTTCTTCTTTTCCTACTACTTCTACAGTGTTTTCGGTTGGAGATAGACTTGCAAATAATTTCTTTAAGAAAAAAAAATAGAATAGATAAGATTAGAATATTGCATTTTTTGTGGTGTAAATACATTTAAAAAGGACACCTAGTATTACTACTCCCTCGATTCCTAAATAAATAAGAACAAATTAATCTTCTTTCAAGATTATTTTTATATTGATATAGAAAATTTTACATAATTAAAGATTTATTTCTTTCTTCAAGCATTATATTAGGGGTAAGTTCTTCTATTTAAGGAAAATTACGCTGTTAAACAAATATATATTAGTTAATTAGCTAACATAGCTACAATTTGCGTTAATTACAATTTGTGTTTGTGTTTTGTATTTGTATAAAGCGAGAGAGACGGAATATACAAATACAAATACATATTTCTTCGCCCTATACACTTGTGATTATACAAATACTACAAATCTTCCCTGCACAGTTCTCTTTGCCTTTAATTTCTCTCTCTCTCTCACTTTATACAAACACAAATTATACGAATACAATATGTAATTTGTGTTTGTATAAAGCGAGAAAGAGATTGAATATGCAAATACAAATGTTTTAACTAAATTCAATTGCATACGAATTCAAATAGTATGCAGTTATACAAATACAATTATTGATATATATACATAGTAGTTACATATATACAATTATTTAATCGATATACATATACAATTCACCTCTCTCCACTCTCTGTCCTCTCTCGTTTGTCTCTCCACCCTCTCCCAATATTTCTCGCAACTCTCCTTCTTATAACATGTAGCTACGAATCGTAATTAGCAAACTATATCTATGGAGCATAATTAAGCTATTTTTTTAGTGATTATATGCAAAAATTCCCCATTTTTTAAGCAAAAGCCCAAAAAGAAAATATATACAAAATTCGGTCTAGAAGTGACCAAGTTCATCAAACATATCCCTACAAAATTGGGTTTTCTATTTCCTCTTCACTCATCTTTGCATCTCCTCCACTTTTGTCTTTATATTTCGTTTGTCTTTTAACTTTACCTTGCTCGTGCTTCTCCTATGGATCATCATCATTCTTCATCTATGACTTTAGAAGTGTATTTTTAACTCGCAAAAGTGAGTATTTCATTTTCTTGTTGGTTTTTCTATATGTTTTCTTCTCCCCTTAACCCCCTCCTTTTTGAATATGTGTATTCTAATGGAGGTCTTTGAGTTGAGGGTGAACTTGATATAATAGATATCCTGGTAAGAGGAGGATAAAAAAAGCTTATGATGAGCCTATCACAGAGATGCACAGAGGAAGAGATGAGGGTTTGAACCACATGACTCAGTCTTGAAGCTTGTTGTAAGTGTACTATATCTCTATCTTTATTTTTTTTTTCTCAATTGGATTGTTTACCTATCGTTGTGTTGTTTCAGCTGAAGTCGTGGTGGAGAAGATGGTGTTGCTCCCATACTCACTCTTTCCAAACTCTTGACTAAATTCAATCTCGAGTTTGCCGATCAGATTTCAAAACCCTCACTTTTTGTAGGTCCTTTTTATAAGTTGAAATAGCTTAAGCTAGGAAGCTCAGTCATAGCTATGTGGCCTTTAGAAAGGCAAGACTTTGCTATGTAAATATTATAGTTGTGTTCTCTTGATTTCTTTTGATATTATTTTACCATGGTAACACCCCTCTAATTGAAAGCTCTGTTGGTCATGTAGTTTGCTAGTTGTTTTGCCTCCCTAAAAAAAATATGTTTTATATGAATATTTGTTTGCCTAGCTTGTTATCTCTTGAATAGATTCGATTCTAGATGCAATTTTTCATGGTATATTCCACTGTCCTAACAACATGTTCCTGAGAGAGTGAGGAAGTTAGTTTCTAAGATTATATTGTTTAATCTTTGAAGTGCACAGTACTGAATAGCCTTCTAGATGCCCATGACATCTGCTTCTATGTTTGTTTCCTCTCATATGTGATGTGCTTTAGCATAAATCAAATTTCCTCTTCAATCTCTTTCATAAAAGCATATGAGTTTATCCTCAATTTCCTTTACTAGTACCGTTTGTATTGTACTTAACTAATCCATTTCCTAGTAACTTTCATTTCACTATTAAAAGTGTAGTATTGGTTTATAGTCTTGAAGTCCCCTAACCATAGTTGGCCAATTCTGGAATGTGTCCTTTATCCATGGATATTTTTTTTTTTGATTTGCTGACTGATTGTGTTTTGACATTGCAGTTGTATTCTTGTGTATGTCACCTCCTTTCCATGCCTTCTTGAATTTCTTCTTTTCAATAAGCTCCACAGTATGTTAGCTGAAATTTTCTTGAAAATTTGTTTTAGGTTATGATTCGCGTGCAAGTTTCACCCGATTGTTATTTGTTGTTGTTGATGTAATCCATCAATACATTCACAAGTCGCAAACTTTTCCATAATTTTTCTCTATAAAAGTTATTAAAAATTACAATTTTCTCCTCCCCTTTTCACAACAATAACACTTAGACACCACATTTATTCTCATTCTTTTTAAATTATCATCAGTAGCAATCATCCTTTTTCATACCCTCCAAAAAAAAAGAATGAGATTATGAATGGTAGACCCTTTATTCATATGTTCTCCATTCAGTCTATTTCTTCCTCATAATTTGATATGTTGATTTCACGGTGAATATACATTGTGTGTTCCTCATCCATCAAAATTTATCCTTTTTTATCTTCTTAAATTTGAATCAATAATTCCAACAATGTACAAGAATCCTTCAACTTATCTGTGTTTCATCTTTCATTATCTACAAATTCATTAAGTTCTTATTGTTTCTCCATCCCTTGTGCTTCTATAAAATGCAGTGCTCTTTGTTGGGTTTAGTTGTCCATCCAAAAAGTTGCATTGCCAATTACCACCAAATATCATGATCAATATCTTCACTTACTCTCGACATTTTTCTCCACACATGAGAAACACCATTATTCTAACTAAGATAAGGATAAGATGTTACAATATTTGTTCCACATAAATGCACTTCATAGTGAGGAACTGAAAATCCTGAAGTTCCACCACAACTTAGCAAAAAGAGCATTAGCAACTTTATGTAGAGATGTGAATCACAATTTCCCTTCCTTTTTGGGATAACGCATCTCATTCTATGCTATCCAATTCTTTTCTTTGATGCCCCTATGGTTTTTCCAAAAAATATTTTGCAAAGATTTGATGAAGCTGCTCTATAATATCTTTTGGAGAATTCATGATTGATATCATGTAAACTGGCAATGACTGGAGCACATGATTTGTCAAAATGAATTTACCCCCAAATATTAAATACCTATTCTTCCGTGATAAAATTCTTCATGCCACTTTTCTAATTTGGTCTTCAAAGTGCCAATTGTTCTTCGCTCAAAAAAAATGGGTTAGCCTAAATAAGTGAAAGGAAAATTATCTTGTCTTATTTATGTCAGCCTCCTCATCTTATTGCAACTATTAATGGTGTCTTGCCATGAAGGAAAAAATAACTTTTATCGTTGTTAATCAATTGTCCTGAAGTTACTTCATAGTCTTTAATGACTCTTATAATTTATATTATTAATTTTCTTTTCCCAGACCCAAATAAAATTGTATCATCTACATAAGAAAGATGATTATTCTAGAGCTCCATTTGGGAAGGCCAAATTCTTTGAAATCCTTTTTTCATTAAGATAATTCAAATTCCTTGATAAAACTTCAACAACTATGAAGAATAAGGTAGGAGAGAGAGGAACCCCTACTTAAGTGTCATTGTCGAATGAAAAGAACCATGTGATTGGCCATTGACAAACACTGAATTCCAATTAATCAATAACAATCTTCACACCATGTCAATAATAACCTTTGAGAACCCAAATTTCCTCAATACTTTTGTTAGAACGACCTAGGAAATCTATCATAAGCCTTATCCATATTGAGGTTTACCACTACATTAGTGTTCTTATTTCTCAAATGAATATCCTTAATTATCCCCTATGGTAGTAGTACATTTTTAGTAATACTTCTCCCTTTCACAAAACCTGCATGGTTTGGAGAGATAAACAGAGGCAGAATCCTCACTATTCTCTCATGAAACATTCTTGCGACCACTTTATTAGACAAGTTAGTTAAAGGGTGCATCCAAACTAAAAATCGCTTATTTAGGAACAACGTGAATATTACTTTTTGGGAAAAAATTCAAATATGTCATCGAAATATCAAAAATAATTCATTCATGTCAACCATTAAAATGAGTTATTTTATGTCATCGTGGTAATACAACATACATATTTGTGTCATTTTTCACTAACAACCTAAATAGTCTGTTATAAAATAACATGATTGGACACAAGTTTCTAATTAAAGGTCCATGTCATTTATCGGTCCCACCAAATTAAAAATCATCCCAATTAACTCAATCCTCCACAAAATTAGACTCGCTCCACTACTCATTTAACCAAACCTTAGTCAACTCCCTTTGTCTTTGTAACACCCCATAGTTTCGTAACGTTTAAAATAACGATCTTAGGTTGACAAGTCGATAAATCGTATTTTACCGAAATGAGATGTGAAGAGAATAATATTAAATGGGTGATATACCAATATGTATGTGTATTAAAAGAGTGTTTGGATTGTCTTATGTTAAGTAGTTTTTGTCTTTTAAGCTCATTTTTATTTTTTGAGGTGTTTGAAAAAGACAAAAATACTTTTAACCACTTATTTTAGGCCAAAAAAGTATTAAAATAAGCTAAAAGCTATACAAACTCATTACATTTAGCTTTTAACTTAAAAAGTCCATCCAAACACCTCCTAAGTGCCATGCCCTAAGGCTAGCCCCTAGACGTAACACGGGACCAAGGGTCACAAGTAACCCCAAGCTAACCCTAAATATGGCATATCACAAGCATACATAAATAACTCTAATCAAGCAGACGCATAACTGAATAATGAATATAATTTAAAGGAATTCAACTGAGAATATCTGAATGAAATAACTGATTTCAAAGTACAACAACCGGAATCATCTAAGCCTGATTCTATGTCTAAAATCCTCTAATATTGATGAGATGCTGGTAGAAGTCACTAGCTAATTCTTACATGCTGAAACTAACAACAAACTAACTAAATAAACAAAAAACATAAAGAAACATCCTCGGATGATGAGGACTCACCCTGACTATTGCTGATGTGGTGCTGTACGAGCTAATCACATGGCCGAACCTGAGAACCTAAGCTTGCATCATAATAGGCTGCAACATAGAGTATGCGTCAGTACTTCAAATGTACTGAGCATCAGGCATATGCAAAGCTAACTGAATAAATAAACATGCTAACTGGTTAAGGATATAAACTGAACTGAACTAAAGTACACAATCCCAAGATACAATAATGCATAAAAACTAGAATGCGAGAGTAAACTGGAAATATGTTGAAAATTGAGAGTAAATAAAACTATGAGTCTGGAGTACCTTACTGAAGCTAATACTATGGGAGAGAATATTAACCAACATAAACCATGTGAGCAAAAAGTGGAGTCCGATATATACGCCCTATTGAGAGGAACCAATATACCTTGCCGGGGTATAAAGGCATGACTGTGACGTGCTCACTAAAATGCCTAATAGATGGGACTTATAAACCTATGATGGCACGTAGTTCTAGGACTTAAGGGTAAGTTGAACCCTAGTCCAACTCGGTGCTAAACACTACTCCCAAAATGACAACTAATAACTCATTTTAAACTGTGGTCCTGAATTCATGAGACAGAAGTAAACTAATCTAAAAACGATTTCTAAGAAAAGCTACGGATAGAAAACTGACTAAATTCTGTTCAAAACTAAATGCTAAAACTCTGAGCTAAATTTTGGAGAAAAGCTAATTCATGTGAAAATACTATAATTACTGGTTAAGTTCTTTTCCTTTCAATCTCCATAAGAATTCATACAAACTCATTTAAATAGGTATATAATCGAGTAGTAATCACAAGAATCAATTTTGTAAAGAATCTTGATAGTTGGGGAAGAACCCTAATATCATAAAACCATAATAATCGAAAAAGGAGTGTGATGTTTTAGGAGTAAGGGAAAATGAAACCCTTACTAAATACCTACATACCTGGTGAACAAAGCTATGGAGAAAACCTTTAGATTTTGGGGTTGAACTTGAAAGAGAGCTCTACTTGTTCTGGAGAGAAAACTGTCGCATCTTTCTGTTATTTTCTTTCCAAGTCTGATGATTTTAGTAGAATGAATGTGCTTAGGTTATTTTTGACTAATTAATTAAGCTTAGAAGAAGTAAAACGATGTATTTTAAGTACCAAAAGCATAGGGGGAAATACCAATAGGACCCAGACTTAAAACTTACGATGTGACTTAAAGGAAGGGCTTCATGGTTCGTTTAAATCATCATGACCCATCTAGTGGGTCGTGATGTTGCCCTGCCCAAAAAAGCTTCACTAAAACGGGCATAATATTTTATTCCAGGCTCAAAATTAGAAAAAATGGTAGCGTTGGAAAGATGACTCAAAGATCTTTAATATGATAGGTCATGGGTCACCTAATTTATTTTGTGCTAAGAGATATTATTGTTTGAAGTTGACAAAAAATTTAAAAATTGGTGGGTGACTTGTACAGACCCTTAGATGTGTCGTCCAAGTCACCACGGGCCGTCTAAGGCTCAATCTAGGTCAATACAACCCAGGAAGTCCTGGATGGTGGCTCACGATGTCATTAATGGATCGTGGACTCCTTTGTGGCCCGTCTAGGGTGATGTTAAGTGTCTCTGGTCCATTTTTGGTTCATGGACTTGCCCGTTTGTCCTTTTTAGACCTTCCTCAAAGTCTGAGGTATTACATTATCTCCCTCTTGATATTATTCATCCTCGAATGAAGACAGAACAAGCTGAGTTTGAAGGGAAAGGGTTGTAATCCCTACCAACTAAGTACTAGAAATTGATATCTAACTAAGTTGAGTTATATGAACATGAAAATATCCTGAAATGTTTGGATAACTGAGGGAATAAAATACTGAGACTAAATTACATAAGATTAACTGAGATACTGGAGAGTAACTATTCCCTCAAGTTGAAACTGAATCAGAGGGAAAACACTAAGGATACTTGGCTATCATGGCTACTTCTGCTTCCCAAGTAGCTCCCTCTACAGACTGATTCCTCCATAAAAACTTTACTGAACAGACTTCCTTATTTATCAATTTATAAATCTGACAGTTGAGAATCTCAACTGGAACCTCCTCATAGGTGAGGTTATCCTTCACACCTACATTTTGTAAAGGTATTATCGATGCCTGATCGCCCACACAGTTCTTCAATAGGGAAGTGTGAAAGACGGGATGAATCGCTGCTAGTTTTGTCGGCAACTTTTACTCATAAGCCACATTACCAACCATTTTTAGGATTCGAGGGCCTACATACCTGGGACTAATTTCCCCTTTCTTGCCAAATCTCATCACCCCCTTCATAGGTGACTCCTTCTGGAAAACCCAATTATCAATTTCAAACTCTAAAAAGTCCCTCCACCTCACATCTGCATAGGATTTCTAACGACTTTGAGTTTTCTTTAGTTTATCTCTGATGACTTGAACTTTCTCCATAACCTCATGGACTGAATCTGGACAAATCAAGGTTGCTTCACCTACTTCGAACCAATCAGTGGGAGACCTGCATGTACGCCCATATAGCCTCATAAGGGGCAATCTAAATACTGGAATATAAGTTGTTATTATAGGTGAACTCTATGAGAGGTAGGTGATCATCCCAACTACCCTTGAACTCGATCACGCAAGTTCTCAACATATCCTCTAAGGTTTGAATGGTACGCTTTGCCTGACCATCTGTCTGTGGATGTAATATAGTACTGAGATTTACTTGAGTGCGAAGACCTTTCTGAAACTATCTCTAGAATTGAGATGAAAGCTGAGGACCTCTATCCGAGATGATAGATATAGGAACCCCATGCAACCTGACTATCTTGTTGATGTACTCTCTGGCATAGTTCTCCGCTGAATCTATAGTCTTGACAACCAAGAAGTAAGCTGACTTAGTGATTCTGCACTATCACCCAAACAAAGTCATGCTGTCTGCAAGTACAAGGTAAACCCATAATGAAATCTATGTTTATCACGTCTCACTTCAATATAGGAATGTTAATCTCTTGAGTCACAACTCCTGGTTTCTAATGTTCTACTTTAACCTATTGGTAGTTAGGATATTTAGCCACAAAACCTGCGATGTCCCTCTTCATGTCGTTCCACCAATAGACTTCCCTAAGATCACGATACATCTTAGTGGCACCCGGATGAATAGAATTTCTAGATTTATTGTCTTCTGTAAGGATCTGCTACCTCAACTCACCCATATTTGGAACACATAGCAAACTTGGTAACAAAGCACACCATCTCCCCTTTGGGTCAACACCTCAACTCTCTATTGATGAACTACACCTTTTAATTGAAGCAGTATGGGATCACTGTCTTGTTTTTCTTTAAACTGTGCTACCAACAAAGATTCTAACCCATTCTGAACTATCACACCACCATCTGATGTGTCCATAAGGTAATTTCCTAAGCAAGCAAGCCGGTGAACATCTTTGGCTAATTCTTTCTACTCTTCCTCAATATATACCACACTACCCATGGATAGTCTGCTGAGTATGTCAACCACTATATTGTCCTTACTCGGATGGTAGAGCATATTCATGTCCATAGTCTTTGAGGAACTCAAGCCTTCTTCTCTGAAGAAGATTCAATTCTTTCTGGGTGAACATATACTGGAGGCTTTTATGGTTTATGAACACATCAACATGAACACCATAAAAGTAATGTCTCCAAATCTTTAAGGAAAACATGACGTCTACAAGTTCAAGGTCATGAATCAGGTAATTCTTCTCATGGACCTTAATCTGTCTAGAAGCATAAGCTATGACCTTACCCTACTGCATTAACACACAACCTACGCCAACCCATGATGCATCACAATAAACCACATAACTATCTGAAACCTCTGGTAGAGTCAAGATAGGAGCTATAGTCAACTTGGTCTTCAGTTCTGAGAATTTTTTCTTACACTCATCTAAACACCGAAACTTGATCTTTTTCTGAGTCAACTTGGTCAATGGGGTAGCTATGGATGAAAATAATTCAACAAAACTCATGTACTAACCAGCCAAACCCAAGAAACTTCTGATATCAACTGGAGAGATGGATTTGGGCCAGTGCTTTACTGATATCAATCGAGAAACTCTTGTGGATCCTGTTATGACTTAGACCCATGAAACTCTAAAGGGTTTATCTGAGTGAAGTCTCAGATTCTTACTGCAGCTCTGTTAGTTTGTGGAGGAGTTGGGGCCACAACTTGCTAATCTACCTAGGTGGTCATGTCTTGAGCAAGTACTTGGAAAGCTGCCTTGAACTCTTCATACGTGACTTGCTCATTCAATGGGTCTGCTGGAGTTGCTGGCTGATTTATAGCGTTAGCTCTTTTGGGAGGTATTTTCTGAAATACAAAGACTAGAAGTTAGAAGGATATTAAATAACATTTATATTCTAGAGCACCAGCTGGAAAAGAAAGAAGGAAAGTTTTCCCTATTGATGTCTCATAGCTCCTCCCCCATAAGTGTGGTACGATTCACACATGAAGAAAACCCTACTTGATACGACATTCTGACACCCTAGGACACTTCACCTTATGCTATGATACCAAGTTTGTCTCACCTCAAGGCTAGCCCTTAGACGTAACACGAGACCTAGGGTCACAAGTAACCCCAAGCTAATCCTGAATCTGACATATCACAAGCATACTGAAATAACTCTAACAAGGCGGAAGCATAATTGAATAATGAAGATAATCTAAAGGAATTCAACTGAGAATATCTAAAAGAAATAACTAAGTTCAAAGTGGGAAAACTCGAATCAATTGAGTTTGACTCTATGTCTGAAAACCTCTAATATTGATAAGCTGTTGGGAAAAGTCCCCAGCTAACTCTGTAATGCTGAAACTAACAACAAACTAACTAAGAAAAAAAAAGTATAAAGAAACGTCCTTGGATGATGAGGACTCACCCCTAACTATCGTTGATATGGCACCGGTAGGAGCTAATCACGTGGCTGAAACTAAGACACCGAGCCTCTACTATAATAGGATGAAACATAGAGTATGCGTTAGTACTTTAAATGTACCAAGTATGAGGCATATGCAAAGCTGACTGAATATATAAACATGCTAAAAATATGGGTCAAGGATGTAAACTGAACTGAACTAAAGTACACAGGCCCAAGTTACAATAATGCATAAAAACTAGAATGCGCGAGTAAACTGGAAACATGTTGAAAATTGAGAGTAAATGAAACTATGGGCTTGTAATAATTTACTGAAGCTAATTCTGTGGGGGAGTCTATTAACCGACTTTAACCACGTGAGCTAAATGTGGAGTCCGATGTTCCCATCGAGAGGACCCAATATACCTTGCTGGGTATAAAGGCATGACTATGGATTGATCACTAAAATTTATGCCAAACAAAGGGGACTTATAACCTACGATAGAACGTAGTTCTGGGACTTGAGGGTACACGGAATTCTAGTCCAAATCGATGCTAAACACTACTCCAAAACTGTATACTAGTAGCTCATTTTGAACTGTGGTCCTGAATTCATGAAACAAAACTAAACTTATCTAAAAACAATTTTTGAGAAAATTCGGACAAAAAATTGACCAAATTCTATTTAGAACAAAATGTTAATACTCCGAGCTAAATTCTAGAGAAGAGCTAATTTATGTGAAAATACTATAATTATTGGCTAAGCTTTTTTCCTTTCAATCTCCAAAAGAATTCATGCAGACTCATTTAAATATGTATAGAATCGAGTAGTAATCAGAAGAATCAATTTTGTAAAGAATCTGAATAGTTTGGCAAGAACCCTAGTTTCATAAAACCATAATAATCGAAAAAGGAGTTTGAAGTTTTGGGTATCAGGGCGAACGAAACCCTTAGTGAATACCCTCATACTTGGTGAAGAAACCTATGGAGAAATCCTTCAGATTTCGGGGCTGAACTTGAAGGAGAGCTCTACTTGTTGTGGAGAGAAAACAGTTATCTCTTTCTCTTATTTTCTTTCCAAGTATGATGATTTTAGGAGAATGAATGTTTAAGGTAGTTTTTGACTAATTAATTAGGCTTAGAGGAAGTAAAATGACATAGTTTAAGTACCAAATGCATAGAGGGTGGAAGACCGATACGACCCAGACTTTAAATTGACGAGGTGACTTAAAAGAGGGGCTTCACGGGCTGTTTTAAGCATCACGGCTCGTCTAGTGGGTCGTGATGTTGCCCTACCAGATAGGGTGTAACACCCCAAAAATTTTTAAACTGAGACTCGAGCCGTCCTTCGTTGTGAGTAGGTTTTCACCGAGGAATTTAAAATTTCTGGAGTGTTAAGGTCACTAGATGTAGTACCTTGAGTTTCAAGAAGAATTAAAGAGAGTTCATTCAAGTCATTCCTAAGTTCCTTTAAGTTTAGGGTCAACTTCAAACGACCATAAATATCAGTAAAGGATGAGTTAGGTGGGCTACAAGGTATCCAAAGAAAGTCCTTTCAATTATCTTTCCAACGCTGTCGAGTTTGCTGAGTTTTGAGTTCGGATGAGTGAGATATACCCTTTTGAAATCAGGTTGTCCAAATAAGGAAAGTTATTCGAAAATAGTATGGGGTATTTTGGTATTTTCCTTACCAAATAAGATTTAATTCATTTTTAATAAGGTTTTAAGGGTCTAATCCTATTAGGTTCAGTTTTATAATCCTAATATATGCCTAGGGTTTTAGTTGAGAGTTCAAGAAGAGAAAAGAAGAGAAAAGAGGAAAGGATCAAGGATTTTGTAGAAGTTCTTGAGATGAGAAGTATCTTTGAGCCCTTGAGTTGAGTAGTTTGTGCTCATAATTTCGCATGAACCCTCTGAGTTGAGCATTCTTGAAATGAGTAGTATCATTGAAGTTCTTGAGTTCCAAGTATTGAGTTCTATCTTTGGTTATAGAAAAACTTGCATTGAGTCGTTCACGTCCATAATTCGGCATGAACTATATATTAAGAAGTCTTTTACAAACATTTTAAACTTGTTTTAAGACTTAAGCTATGAGTTGAGTAAAGAGTAAGAGTAAAGTTCTTTTCTTCAAAGATTATACGAGAACTCAGTATTCCCAAGAGTTAAAATGTTTTCACATTTGAACAAGAAAGGAAACATCAATTTCCAAGAGAGCCTGTTAGCTAGTTTTTGAGTAATTATCTCAAATTACAGAAAGAGTTTTGTTTTTAAAACATATGAGTTGAGTATATTTTGGAAGTAGTATTGAGCATAGATATGGGGACACAAGTTCATAGTCTCCATAAACCATGTAGCCATCATGGGTAGAAGAGATCATACTTTTTAGATGACTCCTTAGTGTTTTTTAGCATAGACTAGTGGATCCACTTAATTAAGGCATTCTATATGACAACAATGTATAGGACAATTCTAGTAGCGTAGGCAAGACGCTTTATCATCACTTAGGCTCATAGTGGTTGTTGTCGGTTAGAGAAACTCCTATAGAGTTATATTGTTTTTTTATATACACATTGAGTATTATTGTATTTTTCAATACATTGAGTTGCTATCTAAAGTTTTACAGGTTTCCATATATATTGCATCTTTTACTATTGCTTTATCCTTGAGTATCATGAGTTGAGTCTTTTGAGTTGAGTATCTTAAGTTGAGTATCTTGAGTTGAATTGTGCTTCACTGAGTCGAGTACCTTATTGTTGAGTTAATCCCCATTTCATAGAGTTGAGAACCTTATTATTGAGTTGAGTATCTTATCCTTGAGTACTTCTGAGTTGAGTAAGTTTAAGTAGTTTTGAGTATCCTTGAGTATTCCCTGAGTTGAGTAAGTTTTAGAAGAGGTAAGTATGTTTCCCTTTTTATCAAGTTTCAAGCTTATATTATGCTTTAGATTTCCCTTTACATGCTTGTACATCCACGTACTGAGCCATTTGGCCTGCATCCTTTCATGATACAGATATAGGTATTCAGGGTCATCAACAAGAGCTTAGTTGATACCACATGGAGTTTGAGTTAGCTATGGTGAGTCTCCTTACTTTCGAAGGATTTCATTTTACTTTTCAGTTGTTAGGATGTCTAGGGTCTTATCTCGACTTCCATCTTTGTCTGTTAGAGGCTTCATAGATAGAATGTAAAGTTTCAAAAGTCTGTTCATTTATTTTATTAAATGTTTTAAAGACTTAAGTTGCCTATATTATGGCAAGTTGAATAATTTATTTTTATGCAGAGTTTTTCTTTTGAATTAAAGCTTTGTAATTGAGTTTCGTGAATTTTTATTCAGTTTTTAAACTTTTTTCATGCTTAAGTTAGTCTTCCTCTTGTAGTGAGCCATGATGAGGGTTCGCTTAGGGACCAACATTGGTTCTTGAGTGTCGGCTACATCCAGGGTTTTGACTCAGGTCATGACACTGGGATTTACTAAAAAAGGCATAACTTTTTACTCATGACTAAAAATTGTGTAAACTTGTGGCGTTGGAAAGAGGAATCAAAGAACTTTAATCTTATAGTTCATGGGCTATCTAATTCATTTTTTAAGAGATCTGATCGTTTGAAGTTGACACAAAATTTAAAAACGTGACTTGTATAGACCTCTAGACGAGTTGTTCAAGTCTCCTCGGGACGTTGAAGGCGCCATCTGGGTGACTACAGCCCAGGTAGTAATGTATGGTGGTTCACGATGCCCTTAACGGGCTAGACCCCTAAATTTCCCATTTAGGGTGCCTTTAAGGGTCCATGGTCCATTTTGGGTGCGTGAACTTGCCATTTTGTCCTTTTTATCCCTTTCTCGTAGTTGAGATGCTACCCTAAGTCACTTGAATTTTCTTGACTAAATTTAGTGGCAAAAATCCAATTCAAGGAGTTAGTGATCATTGTCAATAAAAATACCCAACTAAGAGTCGGGGTCGAATCCCATAAGGAGTGGTATAATGATAAGAATGAAACTAAGAAAGATTCCATCAAATTTACTAAAAGTGTTTGTAGTATCAAATGTAACAACTAAACTAAACTTTAGAAATTAAAGTATTTAAATAGTAATCTACAGGTGTGGGATTGAAAATTGATGTCATATAGAGGTATTTGTGCTGCCTAATAGTGCTAAACATTCATGGATTGGCTGGGTTATCTTCAATGACACTAATTTACTTTGATCTCATAGCATCAGTTCATAAAATCTCCTTTTGTTCTCATCTATATGCATAACTAAACAACCCATTACCTTATACTATATCTCTTTCAAGAATAATTAGGGCTAATAGATTTGGTCCATAAAATCCTTTTCAAGAAAACTACAAACATCAAAATCTGAATAACATGTATCAAACTAATTATCCACAACAATTAATCTCATTCGAGCATCAATCAGAGATCAAAAGTAGGATTAAATTTGCAACCTTAACCCATAAGTTAATCTCATGCTAATTAGCTCAAATCCATGGATGAGCAACAATAAAACAGAGAAAAACACAATACCCTCTACATTAAATCAACACCCAACCCCATAATTGTACCTCTAGACTTGGGGTTTTAGGGACCAGTGACAAAAAGTAAATAAATTATACCTATCATGATAGCATCGAGATGAAATTAAACAATTATAATCAACACCCATTTTGATTTCAACTTCCCATTCTCAATTGCAAGAGTAAAATTTAAAATCCCCAAAACTAAAGATGTTCTTCACAAGGTAAAATATCTTATACCCAAGAGCTCTCAAAAATTATCTATTCAGAACCCTCTAGTCTCTATTTCAAACTTTCATTTTTTCTCTCCTTTGGGCTATTTATAGTTTCCCATAATTTGGCCCAAAATTCACTTTGTGACAACCTCGGCGAGGTAAGTCGTGCTCACCTTACATGATCGGTGGATTGTCGTTTGTTCTTTTGCTTACCTTTCTATTGCTTCAGGCTTTAGGTGTTTGAACCTTAGTTGGCGATCTTGTTTGAATTAGTTTTTCACACTCACTGGATTGCTGAGTACCACCTTAATTAGCCTTTCCAGCCTTCGGATTTCATCCAAGTCATGTCACCTTCGGCGATAGTCATTCAACACACCCTTCAACTTTGGAAATCGCTGTTTCTCTTCAAGTTTTGACCTGCCTCAATTAATTCAAGTATTGAGCACTATCACTTTGGGCGTGGTTGTGCCTGTTGGGTGATCTTTCCTTTTGGTTAGACTATTCCCAATGTGGACTTTACACTTCTTTTAATGCATTTGACCTTTCTTCCAAGTATTCATCCTCGATTTGTCATTTTGCCTTTGTAGCTGCAAATCATCGAAATATCATCAGAATATGACATAATTAGGCGTTGAGGACATTAATTATTGAACTTAAAAGGCCTTAAATGAGTGTAAATCTACTACTCATCAACACCCCTAACTTAAAAGTTTTCTTGTGCTCAAGTAAATCAAGAATAAAATTAGTTCAACAAGGGTGTCTACAACAATTTTCAATGAGAGTCAACATGCAATTGTTACTACAAGACTACTCTTAATCAAATGTAACACTCATCATGATATAAAATCTTCAAATGATGACTAGACGATGTCAATCCAAGTGCAAGCTCACTGTAGCTTCTTCTCTAATGCAAAACAATGTTTCAACAAATGCATTTAAGTTCCATCACATCAAGAACGATTCTATGCTCTCACAAATCAAATCAATAAAGAAGTTAGGAATAAATACAACTCTCACTTTCTGAAGAAGTGATACATGCAAACTTCATATCATAGGTTTATCCATATTTTTCAATTATTACACAACCTAGTTCATACAAGATCTCAAGAGTCTTTTAGGCTTGTACTGGGGCTAAGGGTAAAGGTATGGTCAATTAGGCTCAGTGGTTCACTTTTTCAAAGCATTGATATACTTATATTTACCTCTTCTCAAGTTATATCCCATTCTTTTAACTTGGACACTTAAACTTCAGTTTTTATTCAAATTATTTGATAGTCTCACTTTATATTTGTTTTCCTTCCACTAGACTTTCTTTACTTCTTTCTTTCCACTCCCCCAACTTAGGTTTTTGACCTAAGTTGGATATTCAAACAAACCAATGCTTAGAAAAAGATTTATGGGTGAGAAGGTGGGGGAATTTGGCTCACGATGTTTCAACAAGGTTGTCCACAAACGGTTTAGGCTCAAATGGTTGCCGACTCTCACAAGGTAGTCATAAAAAGGGTCATTTGGGTTCCCTCTCAAAATTTATGCAAAAGATCATTCTTTGCATTCACCAAATCTAGACAATCGGTCTAACAAGGTAAATTCTAGGATTCAACAAACATGTTTTCATGTAAAACCTTACCACATAATGCACTTCAAATACAATTATTTAGCACAAGCCTACAAGATCAAAAGCTTGCGTGTGATTCATTACAAGGCTCACATCAAAATGCAGATAGTCAACACAAGATTTAAAATGATCATTCAAAAGTATAGACACATGAGTTTTTTCTTACCATCATTAGCACAAGACACATTTCTCATCATAAGTACTATTCAAGAGATCGATATTGAACATAATCAATCATACCATTCAAGACATCGATATTAAACATAATCAATCCTCAAGCATTAGTAATGAAAAGACAAGCATTTCAAAATCTGTCAACTCATGGGGCAAATAAAATATAGAGAGTCAAAACAAATTAGTCAAAACCATCAAAGTATTATAATAAAACAAATATTAAAATACTACAATTATTCAAAAATAAAACTAAAAGTAACAAAATACAATTAAAAGGGGAATATTGGCACATGTGGGCTCAATCAACCAAAAATAAAAATCTTGTCCTCATTGCAAAACAAAATAAGTACAAGAGGAGATGTATAAAAGTCCTCCTTACATCTAAGCCTGTGGAGTGCTTAAATGTGGAGTCTTAGCAGAGACAATATCATCTAGCACATTAGTGCCCAACAAAATAAGAACATGAGGTAGCAGAAGAGTCTCAATCAAGGAACTAGTGCCCAGAACATATGAAAGAGGTAGAATGGGGTCTGAATACGCCCTACTAGTACCGACTGCAGAGGTATCTACACGATATCTCTCCATCGTCGCCACCACTATCGTATCCTTCAAATCATGTAGCTTCATTAGAGTCTCAACTATTTATTATTTATACTCTCGTAAGAACTCCTCTTCATCCATATTGTTTACGGATTTACCACCAGCCTCATCATCAATAGTATCTGGAACATTCTCTCCACCTACTTTAGGTTGCTCAACCTCACCACTTGGCACACTAGTATGGAAAGACTCAGGCCCATGAGGGTAGCAATATCAATCCTCATAGTATCTAAAGAATTGTAGCAGCCCTCAACCTCCTCTATGGCCTCTATTCTAGTTGTGGGATTACCTAATCTCTCAGCATCAGATACTATGGTAGCCTTACACTGAGTCAACCTATCTTTCAAAGGACCAAAACATCATCAATCGCCATCTCAATCAACTTGGGCATATCTCTCTCAAGCCTAGCAGCCTGTACATTCAAAGATCGGGCAGGATTTTCCATTTTATTTATCATATCGTGGATTAATAGGGTCGGAAAACAAGAGTAGATGGAGGTGGAGTAGTAGAACTGGATGGTATAAATGAAGGTTGGGGTATACTTGAAGGTTCCATAAAATGAGTTATCTATTAAGTATCGATCTCACGGCCAGCATGGTCAGCAACTAGAGAGTTTATGGCTTCCTCCAAGCTACATCATCTCTCAAATAGTTTGCCTTAATCCTCTGAATATCACTTGAAAAGGTGGGGGTAATCCTCACATTTGTTCTCTCTTTGAAAAGAACTCTCATATCCTCACACAGCTGTGTGATCAAGACTTGAAAGGGAGAAAATTTTACTCTTGGCTAGCCTTCATGAGCATCTTCTCACCTATGATAGATTTGACGCTAATCTCTGATCGATCCATAATGCTACTCATTAAACCAACCTTTAAAGGCCAGAGAATTGACTTCTTTTGTAATGGTATCAAATTGTACTCATAAATCCAAACTAATATCGAGATGGTATGTTTATCTCTTTCTTTTCTATCCTTTGTCCACCACCCATCCTTGGAGATGAGATGTCTGAAATGAGGGGTGTCAGCCACCCCTTGAGTGTGTCGAGGCCCTGTTTCAACTGGAGCTTGTAGTGATCATCTCTGGTGCCTTTAGTGCCAAACATTATGTTGATTTTGCCTGCTCTATATGTTACCATTATGCCACAAACTTCTATTTCATCTAAGGGCTTTCAAAAAATTCCCCTTATCTTCTTGGGAAAGGCATTTGCATACACTGCATAGAATTATGAGACCCATGCTTGGACATTGGGGGGGGGGGGCTAAAGTCTTATGAACTTCTTGAACCAATGAAGATGTATTATTTCCCAGATGTTAGTCACTCATCACTCCAGTAACTGAGAGTTGTGTCTCCTCTAGAATTGTATGTTCTCTAGCTACCTTGAGACATTGAAGCCCTTTGAAGTGATGATTGGGAGAACATATGAGGCAGGGTACTGCGCTTGAGGAAATTGAACTACCTTGGACCTATGTCCATTTTTTTTCTTGCAACCAGCTTCATTGGTTGCTCATTCACATGCGTATAAGAGTGTGGAGTCTTATGTTGCTAGCATGGAGACTTAGATGGCTCGTTGATCAAAATATCATGGTTATTTTTCAATGGGGTAGGATGAGAAAACTCTCTTTCCAACTCTGTGTCAGAGGTAACGATTCTTTTTCCTTTAGTTCTGGGCATTTTCTCAAAGATAGAAGCAGAGCACAAAATCTAGGGAACTAGCATTAGGATTGAGATGCAAGTACTTCACCACATTCTAAGCAAGTGGAATCACACTATTAAGGTCACCAAAGCACTAAAATGAGGGTAATGGGAGTTTATAAAGGAAATAAGCACAAAGAGATTAAAGGTTTTCTTTTTGAACTTGAGAAGACTCTTGACCTATTAAACTTAGATCCACATAACGGAATCGAATGCATTTGGTGAATCACTGAAGGAGCTTAATCTCACCGATGAGGCATGAACAATCACTAAATTGGTTGTTTAATTTGGCGAACTCGATGGAGTCCGCTTAGTGCATTTCAGTGAATCATCGACTTGTTCCATATACGCCAAAGTAGAGAATACCATTTTTCCAATTCTTCAACTTAGATGGCCAACTTAAATAAGTCTGCTTAATGCATTTTGTGGATCATCGACAAAGTTTTGGCATCACCTAAGTCATCTTTCTAATATTTTGACTTGTTTTCAACCTACAATTACAACACACATTATTGAAAGCAATAAAATAAAATTAAACTTGGGTTGCCTTCCAAGTAGTGCCTTATTTAATGTCGTGTCACGAAATAATTCTCTCTCAACAACCATTATATTTAGGATTTGGAATGGTGTCACTAGGCAATGCACCTTTTTGCCTTGGATTGAGATAAGTGGAGATCTGACACGTTTTAGTCTCCAGATGCTTGTTTGATACAAAATTGTATGTAACTTTTAGAGTCAAGGTGGAGAAGTCATTTTTCGAATCCTTCAATACCTTGTCGGACCCTTCAACCTTGTTGAAAATCCTTGTTATCATTTCCTCAATTTGATTTCCCTCTGAGCTAGCTAGTTTCTTTGATTTTGGGAAATCATGAGGTGGGACATACTTATCCTTTTCAACTTCCCTATCTCTCCAATTTCCACCTGGATCTCTCTAATCTCTCCAGCCTCTCGATACTTGGTCCACCCTTAGTCCCTAGTCCCCCCCCCCCCCCCCCCCCCCGATCTTGGTTAGTTAGGATGAGAACCCCCTATTTGATCTTCCATGTAGTTTACCTTTTCATCGCATAATGCCTCAAATGTGGCATCATCCGAGCACTGCCCATTACTTATTCCAACCACATTTACCATTTTCAAAACCACATCCTATGTTTGTATAGCGAATCAATTTTGGTCATCATTTTATCCATGCTTTCATCGCGCTCATAATCCTTCTCTTATTTCTCTTTGCTTGTTCCCCATTGTTGAGAAAATACTTGATCCCCTTTTGTGGTTCACTTTTGTCATATCATCTAGGAACAATATTGTTAGATCAAACGGTTGTTGTATTAGCACACCTTGTATAAGTTGATTATCCAAGCCCTTGTTGACTAAATCAAGACTACGATAAAAGTATTGCAGCAACAAATTGTCTGAAACACCATGTGTTGGACATTGTAGAAAGAGTTTCAGGAACCACTACCATGTCTCAAGTAGAGGCTCACCTCCTATATTTTTGAAATTTTGGATGCTATCCCAGAGCTTGACCATTTTTGAGGGAGGAAAGAATCTCTCTAAGATAGCTTCAAACAACACCTCTCAATAAGTGATAGAATCATTTGGCAATTCTTCCAACTATCTTATAGCTTCTCTCGCAAAGAGAATGGGAATAATCTCAACCTTATGGACTCTTGTGAGATAGTTTTTAAAAACGAACGGTCCATATATGTCTATAAAATTTAAAAGGTGTTCATGAGGGTCCTCACAAGCCAATCCTCTGAACATTCCTCATATTTGGAGTAGTTGTAACATTGTTTTGATCACATGGAACATCACCCTCCCTGTCATGGTTGGTAATCAGATAGCTCTATTGGTAGAAATGACATTTTTGTGCATGTTGTTTACGTCACCCATGTTATCATTATTCTCGTAGTGACTATCGTTATAACTACCATTATCACTCATGTTTAGATCTACAAGTCAACGACACAATAATGCCAAGCAATAATCTACTACAATTTAATATGTTTACAAACTAATTTCACTAATTGAACTCTTGATCACTATTCCCCAACATCGGCGCCATTTTTGATAACGCTCAAACTACTCTCAAAAACCTATTAAAAGAGTAAGCGAACGTTGTCAATAAAAATATTCAACTAAGAGTCGGGGTCAAATCCCACAAGGAATAGTATAATGAAAAGAATTAAAAAATTAAGAATGTGAACTTGTTCATTGTAATAGGTTAGTACACATGGGTGGATGATTCCACCAAATTTACTAAAAATGCTCGTAGTATCAAATGTAACAATTAAACTAAAACTTCAAAAATTCAAGTAATTAACAAGTAATCTAGGGATGTAGGGATTGAAAATTAATGTCACATAGGGGTAATTGTGTTGCTCAATATGCTTAACATTCATGGATAGACTGGGTTATCTTCACTGACACTAATCTTCTTTCAATTTCATAGCATTAGTTCTTAGAATATCCTTTCGATCTCATCTATTTGCATAACTAAGCAGCCCATTACCTTACGCTATCTCTATTTTGAGCACAATTAGGGTAAATATATCTAACTATAATCTTTTTCTCAAGAGAACTACATATATCAAAATTTAAATTGATTTATCAAACTAATTACCCACTCCAATCAATATCTTTTGAGCTTCAATCGGAGATAGAAAGTAGGATTAAGTTTGCAACCTTGACCCATAAGTTAACCTCATGCTAATTAGCCCAATTCCATGGATGATCGGCAATAAACAGAGCAAAACACAACATTCACTACATTAAATCTACACCTAACCCCATAATTGCACCCCTAAACTTGGGGTTTTAGCCAACTATCATAAAAAATAAAGAAATTACACCTATCATGATAGCAGCCCTGGATGAGATGAATTTAATCAATTATAATTAACACCTACTTTGATTTCAACGTCCAATAGTCAATTGGAAGAGTAAAATTGAAAACCCCTAAAACTAAGGATGTTCTTCGCTAGGTAAAATATCCATAGACAAGAGCTCCCAAAAAGTAACTATTCAAAACTCTATTTTTCTTTCCCCTTTGGGATATTTATAGTTTCTCACAATTTGACCCAAAATTCACTTCATGGCCAACTCAACAATGTTAGTCAAGCTCACCTTTCATGATCGGCGGATCACCGTCTGTTCTGTGGTATTGATTTCTTCCTTTTTATGATGTGTATCTAAGTGCATGAAAGTATTTTGAGTTTGAATCACCATTATCTATCCAACAAGCTCTAGATTTTTGTCTAAGCACCTTCTCCTCAACCATACTCCATTTTTGTATCTCCACATAATGACCTTCTCCTGATCAAATAAATCTTGATTGAACAAATCCTAAGACATATCAACTTGCATGTCTTCCATCCTATGCTTAGCTTTGTAGTATATGAAGCCATAACCTTGTTTAGGTCCTTCATTTCCATCTTGAGTTGTTTCAATCTTGCCCATATAACAGTCATAGCGTCACCCTTCATTACTCTTCTCCATACTTTCTGGACAATATCTTTGAATCCCTGCTGCTCCATGACTGTAGTATAGAGTCGGAAAGTTTTAGGATGAAAATTGATTCTTTGTTGATAGTTAACTAGGGTAGGAGAATAATCAAACACCCCTAGTTGTATGTAGTCTACTTCAATATGCCCATACTGTTGCAACCATATTAAGTTCCCAAATACCTAGTCTATCTTGATATAAACTCTATTAGTACCTTGTTGTTTGTTGCTCTAAGTAAAATAACATCCCTATGCTTTGAGGGGAGTCAGTTGTACCTAATTTAGCATTTCCCTTAGCCGTTGCATTTCTACATCTATTACTGGTTGCCTAATTCTCTCATTAACAAACAATACATAATTAAAATAACCACTTAGAATCCATGGGCCATGTACAGATGCATTTATATTTTGTAATGTTTGCCACAAAATCTCCCTTTTGCTTAGCTCATTCCTTGCATACACAATAGTGACATTAGCTGAGAAGTTACTTAGTGGACTCTCCAGCTGGCAATGTATAAACTGTTCATGAATCTATAGGATTTGGACATTAACATGTTTCCTCCATAATAGCCAAATTCTTCCATTTTCACCATGGGGGTAATTAAAGCAATAAACGCATTCTCTAGCGAATGTCATCAAGATTGGTTTAGCTTTTCTCTCCTATACTCTAGTCTCCAAACACCCAAATAACTCTATTTTACTCTTGTTCAGAAAGAGCATCAACTCTTTATGTTTATAGGGCTTGCTTTTCCCTCTTATATTCCAGGAACAAATAATCATAGAGGGTCAAAGGAAGAGTACGCCTGCTCCCTTAAACTTCCAGCATCAGGTTTAGCTAATAGCTCAAACCTATTGGATCCACTCATCACTATCGCTTGCACATGTTTTCCCTTTCTCATAGTCTCCCCCTCTTTCTTTGTGTCATTTCTTACAGTTATAGGATCAATATCCAACTTCTCAGGTTGCTCCTCTACTTTAGGTCTGGCCTGCCACTGTTGAATGACCCTCTTCCTTTTGGCATTATTCCTTGTCTTTGGTGATTGTTTAAATTACTTATCCTGCTGATTCTGATGTTCTTTCATCCAACATTCATCATTAGCATGCCCAAATTTTATGCATTCCATACAAAATTTAGGTTTCTAATCATACTCGATAGCTTGTCGAATAATTCCATACAAGGTGTCAATTGTAATCTCATCCATCAGGGGTTGGGATATATGTCCACTTCCACCAACAAATTCTATTCCTATCAGCTGTGAATCTATCAGTGTACAATAGTGTACCATTTTCACTAGTAACTTTACTTAGAGCCTCCATTGACCAATTTACCACTTGAAGTACAAGAAGATTTACCCAGAGTGGAATTGTAGTCATCTCCCAATTCTTCAGAACACATGGCATGTAATGGTATGTATACAGTCTTGCATTTAATGCATCCTCTTTATTTGCAAGAGATTCAAATCGAAACACATAATAGCCATCAGAATGGTAGTGGATCTGAGGCTTTTTCGCAAAATCCACACAATACCTAAAATACCTTGAAACAAATTTCATCAAATTTAAAGTTCACCTCCTTTTCGTAAAGACTATATATAGGTCTAGCAGTCTTGGAGATGCCCTTGATGAACCTCTTATAGAAATCAGCATAACTAAATAAACTTAAAACCCCTTTCACCGAAATTAAAGGTGGAAATTTCTATATGACCACAATTTTGGCTCTATAAGCCTATAACCCATGCTTTGAAACCTTGTGACCCATAATTATACCTTTTCAAACCAAGAAGTGACCATTTTTCAATTTAGCACTAGATCACATCAGGCTAGAACCCTATCAATATTATTCAGACATACCTCAAAAGACTTACCAACGACTAAGAAATCATTCATGAATACTTGCACAAATTCCTCCATCATGTCGTGAAATATAGACATCATTCATATCTAAAAAGTGGTTGGTGCATTGCAAAACCCAAAAGTCCACGCTTGAAAGTATATGTGCCATAAGGACAAGTGAACGTGGTCTTTTCCTGATCCTTTGAATCAATCACCATCTCATCGTTCATAAAATACCCATCTTAGAAGCAATGGTACTCCTACCCAGCTAACCTGTCTAGCATCTGATATATGAAGGAGATGGGGTAGTGGTATTTTCTATGGCAAGCTATGCAAATCCGCCACCCAATGACAGTTCTTGTTGGGATCAGTTCATTCTTGTCATTTGTTATCATAGTCATTCCTCACTTTTTTGGCACACACTTAACTAGACTAACCCACTTACTATTTGAGATAGGATACACAATTCCAGCATCAAGCCACTTGATCACCTCTTTTGTCACCATATTTTTCATCACGGGGTTTAGTTGTTGCTGATTTTTTCTACTTGGCTTGTGGCCCTCCTCCATATATATTTTGTGCATAAATAACATCGGGTCAATCCCATGCATGTCATACATTTGCCACCCAATGGCATTTTCCCTTCTTTAAGGTATAGCCAAGGCCGTTGGAGAAAGGATCACATGTAAAGTTTCATTGTTACCCAAAAATGCATACCTTAGGTAAGGGAAGAATTTTTAACTCCATCTTAGGGGCTTCTTCAACTGAAGCTTAGGTGGAGGATTAAAAAACTAGCTTCCATGGTTCTTCATAGCATATCCGGATAACCTCACTAGCCACACCTAGAATCTGCACTAACTCTTGTGCTTTCGGATCACTAAAAATTTCATCACCCACTAACACACTTTCCAATGGATATCTAGAGGAAATGTTTTGAGGTTTTGTAGTAATATATATCACGATAATTTCTGAAAATTCCTCATATAATGTTGGGAGATTTTACGCTTGATGCATATCAAATACTTTCTCTTTATCACATGCTCTAAATGTCAACTATCCATAGGCTATATCTATAAATGTGCGCACTGTAGAAAAGAAAGGTCACCCCAAGATGAATGGTATTTCAAGATTAGTCTAAAAATTTTGAACCAAAAAGTCCACATGAAGGATCACTTGTACCAACATATCTTCTACA
Source organism: Solanum bulbocastanum (assembly GCA_037074985.1). Lineage (NCBI taxonomy): Eukaryota > Viridiplantae > Streptophyta > Magnoliopsida > Solanales > Solanaceae > Solanum > Solanum bulbocastanum. The sequence continues at coordinate 23,773,902 of CM073599.1, forward strand.
ACTCACCCCTTCTGGCCTAGCAATGGATCTGTCTGCATGCTGCAAGATAATGGTGGTTGGTTTACAACTATCCAAGACAAACTTTATGTACAATGATGTAAACATATGATTGATGCTAGCACCAACATCACAAAACCCTTAAGGCATGAATGTTTTCTCTATTGTAATCTGCATAGTGAAACTATTTGGTGGGCAGTAAATTTTGGATTCTAGAGTTGCACTCTTTAGTTTGTGCTAGCATGCTCTATCAACCTTCTCGTGTTCACCATGATTTCCTTTACATACTTGGCATATATTGTAATTCCATCAAACACATCCAGAAAGGGCACATTAATGTGAACTTTCTTAAGTAAAGAGACAAACTTACCTAAACATTTGTCCTCATTTTTTCTTCTTGAACTTTTATGTGAATGGAGGAGGTGGTTTCACTTTGTTCGGTGCAGTATCTTCATGAGACTTTTGCTTAACCTCTACACTTGTGTTCCCTTCTATTACCACCTCTAGAACTTCCTTTTTCACAGCCAACTCTTCTATCTGCAGTCGACTTCTTGTATCCAAATCATTGACCTGCATTGGGTTTAGATAAGTGTTACCCGAAAAGACTCCATATGGACATAAGGTTTGTGCACTAGAAAACTGTCCAAACTACTTCTCCAAGTTCTAAGTAGCAAACTAGTTGTTTCTTAAGTCTGCTACAATTTTATCCATATTCACATTCACTTAAGCCTGTTCTGCCATGATGTTCTTTAAAATTTCATCATCCCTCTTGTTCCATTAAGGGGCATTTTGACTTTTACCTTGATTTGGTTGTTGATACTTCTGCCCATTGCCTTGAGGAAAGTAATGACTGTGATTCTAAGTATGATTTCTAACTGCTTGAGTAGTTTGAATTGTTCCTCCAACTTGGATTGAACGTGTTTTCATATTTCTATGCTCCTCTACCCCTTTGTGAATTTCCTATATATTTCACTCAATTTGGATTTGACCCACAACACCTAGTAATATGTTCACTACTACTACATACTCCACACTACCCTTAAGGTAGATGCACTACATTTACTAGAGCCTATTGTTTCCCTAATAGAATTATGCTAAAATATGTTTTCCTCATGTTTTGCATGAGGAAATTTGTGTAGTTAAAACATGTACCACATTAACCTCCAATATTTCGACAGTCTTTTGTATCATGGGTCTTGCACTGCCTCCATTCCATTCTGGGTTTCCTTTTGAAATATTCTTCAATAGTGCAAACAGCTTATCATATGTCTTTTTGAAGGCCTATCAACCTGCTGTAGAGTTGGGAAGAACTTTTGAATTTGATTCGAGGCCCTCAATGAAAGTGTGTACTAGCACCTCATTAGCTTGATGATGATGTGGGGAACTAATCAACAAGGATTTAGATTTTCCCCATGCTTGATATATATTCTCTCCCCCTCTTTATTTGAAGCTCTACATTTTACTTCTCAATTTTATGGTTTTACCATAAGGAAATAATATGATCAATAATTTGCAAGCAAGATCATCTAGAGTTGTAATAGAGTGAGATGGCTTTGACCACAACCATCGCCTTATTTCCCCCAAGAGTGAAAATGGAAATAGAGTCAATCTCACATAGTCAGAAGATTCCCTAGTGGAAATGTAAGTATCACTGATTTCCAAGAAAATTTGAATGTGCACTTGTAGGTCTTTATGAGGGTGACCAGTGAATTGCCCAATAGTGTGAATCTGTTGCACCATGTTCTATTTGAGCTTGAATGTACCCCCAACTAGTGGTTTTTGAATGTTGAATTAACATTGGTTTTAAGTGGGATTGCCATATTACACACTAGTCTAGCTTCCATTACTACTTTGGTTTAGTCAGTTCTACTCGGGGAATAGCGTACTGTAGAGCCACTTTCCTTCTCGGGTAGAGTAAGTATCATTCAAGCTCTAGTAGTGGCTCCAGGAGTTCTCCATTCCTATCCAGTGTAGCTTTCTGACTATCTTAGTTTCCTGCAAAGAAGAACAACTAACATGAAGTTATCAACACTTGAGCACTAATATATAGATTTAGAAAAAATAAATAAACACTAATTCTAAAATCACCAGGAATAGCACAAAAAACTTGTTGCTCTCAAATGCACACACAAGTGTACGTGGTCACACAAGTAATATAGTGGCTCTAAAAGGAGAGGATTGTCAAACCCAAAGGACATTTGATTAATATTTATACAACTTTCACTAATACCCAATCAAATGCAAGTTTAGCTCAAGAGTTTGATTCTTGTTGATAAACAACAATTGTAAGAAATTAAGAATTAAAATAAGAAAGAAGATTCAAGTTCAAATTGGTTGTTAAAAATAATTTAGGCAATTCCAGGATTGCATTGTACCAAGAATTTATGCTTCACATCTCTGTCATGGATTTTAGATGGTTATCCAATTACTAAATTATAAACTTAATATTATGATCATGGTCTTCCGACCTCTAATCACCTACACTATTTATATTGTAGCTACATCATTGAGTGAAGATGGATTGAATTAACTACAGAGCATTTAAGCTATTGTCCTGTTGTGTAACCAAGAATGAAAACTTGGTATATTTCTATCCTAGAAAGAAATTCATTTAAGTGATATGCAAGAAAAGATCATGCTTTGTGTATCCCATGTTCTATACCTCTATTGTCACACCCCAAAACTTAGGCCCGAGCAGACCCTGCTGAACCATTTGCTACTAACGCATGGCAGCCACATGCAATTAATGAATCAAATAAGTATATCTCGGCTTAGAACTAAGCCATCGGCTGGCAAGGCCCATGTCAATTGATCTATAAAAGAAACAGCTACTCCTAGGAGATCATATAAATATATAGCCAACTAGCACAGAAGTCCTGATTGGGCCGTTGAGGCCACCATGATATCTATACCAAAACTGAAAGCATGTATATATCAAGACAATACATCAAACAACACGCAAGCTTCAACAAAGCAACAACCTAGGCTAGTATGGCTATAACATAGCTATACACTCCATACAGTAGTCTGTAAGCCTCTAAGAGTAGTAAAGATTGGCGGGATAGGGCCCCAGCCTACCCATAAAGATATATACAGCAAAAGGTAACAAACCTTCCAACTCTGGCAGCTCCAGAGGAAAGGGGCTAGCCAATCGAATAGAAGTGAATCCTGTTGTTGAGGAGGTCTACTAGGTCGTCTGTCGGGACCTACATGCATGAATACAGCACCCCCAAGGAAATGGGGCATCAGTATAAAATAATGTACAGAGTAGGAAAGGTAATAGACTTAGTGAGCAAGTATCATAATATACCAAAAGCAATCACGTAAGGAAATCAAAATTTTAGATAAGCATGCTAACTCGCTACTGAATCTAAAAATACAAAAATGATCAAACATCAACCTAACCAAGCCCCCATAAGCCTAGAAGGTGCCAAATCAATCTACATAACCCTATCAGTAGCCCCTTGTCATTGTAAGAAGTCACATAGCCCTTTTTGGCAATGATATAGCCCCGTAGGCAGCACATAGACCTCTTAGGCAACATCATAGCTCTATGGGCTGCACATAGCCCTCTTTTGCATCAACATAGTCATGTAGGCAACACATAGCCCTCTTTGGCATCAAAAATAGCCCCGTAGGTAACACATAACACTCTTTGGCATCAATATACCCCCGTAGGCAACACATATCCCTCTTTGGAAATAACAGTCGTATTAGACAACATCATAGCCCTCATAGGCAGTTCATAGCTCAACAACTAACCACAATAGCCCCAAGGGCGACAACAAACAATTAAGTAGGCTAAAGGCAAGCAATTTAGCTATAAACAATCTATATGAATAATCTCCAAGTCATTCCTAACTTAGGGTCATTCTTAACAGATTATGAGTCCCTAAAATGAGGGTTTATAACCACTCAATCAGCCAACCACTCACAATTACATCTACAAGATCACCAACGTAAACTACCTCTAAGGAAACATGTCGACGAAGGGAATAACTTTAACATACCTTTCCAATAAACGCTCGAAAGACCGTAGTTCCTTAACGAAAGTTGTTCCTTGTCTCCTAAGCTTCGCAAACACTATATATACACAGCTGGTACGCACCTATAAATAGTTCATAAATAATCTCAAATCAGCAGATTTGCCATATTGCCCCAACTTTTTGAAACGTCCGTAGAAATTTATAAAAACAATCATAAAAGAGTTCGGAGATGATTACCTTGTTTAAACAAGTTTAAAACATGAAGAAACATCAATAAATACAAATTTATATCCTAAAAAATCAGTTCCAAACGCAGTTAATAAAAGGGAAAAACGATTGCCACATGTAGGGATTACATTTCTATGCACGGGGGCAATGTTTAATAGTAGAAATCATCAAAAACTAACCTTCATCATGCTAGAACTCCATAGGAACCCTCTCTTAAGCTTTCTCTTTATTTTGGAACTGAAATGAAATGTTTTCATGGTTTAAAACGTTAAATAAGCCGACATACCATATTTTTGACCCGACCCAGATTCTGCCCTGGCAGTCCCTTGTAAAACTCTCATAACTTTTTACTCTGATGTCGGTTTGGTGCGGGATTTTATGCATTGAAAACTAGACTCGTAGGCTTTCGATTTAATGGGTAATAGGCCTTCTAACTCTTTATATTTTGGGAGAAAACATCCAATACATTTGACCCAAATTTCAGAGAAATCTTTAAAAAGGAACTTACGATATCTTTCGCCAACTTTTATTTTGCCACTTACTTAACTTCAAAACTTGAGATACAACCATCAAATACTTAAAGTATGACATACCACATCATTCTTAATTTATTACCCACCCTCCTTGTCTTTTCATGAAGATACGAGTTAATTTAGATGTTCTAAAAAAAGTCGGGGTGTTACATCTATTCCCCTCCCAATTTTGAAGATAGACAATAAATTTATTCAAAAGGTTATCAAACATTAAAATAGTAATATTAGACAACAAATATAATTTATAATGATAAAAAAAATGTTGAAAAATTATTCATAGTTACAGCCCTAAAACAAGGGTTCTTAGCTACTCATGCTAATCAAAAACCCAAAGAAAATTGTTTTCATACAATTCAATCACTAAGAAAAATTAGAAGATAAGAAACCTAAGATGAACTTTAATTCTTTGCTCTTGCCCTTTAAAAAGAATATGTAAACCAATAAAACAAGCCTATGGTTCTATTTATAGGGTTTGGGAAAATAATCCATTTTCCTTATTGGATTCGGAATCCTGGAAAATCAACAAAGCTTTATTGGGGTAGCAGGTCACCAGTTCGCCAACACTGGCTGCCAATAGTTGAGCAGCTAGCGCAATTGTAACACCTTATATTTTGGAAAAGGAAAAGGGAACTTCTTTGGGCTACTGTAGTGTTTTATGGGTCCATTCTGGGGGCCGTAGAAGCTTTAACAGACCGTAGAAGGCATCCGTAGAAAGTGGTTTAAATAATTTTTAAAATCTAGTCCAATACCTCTTTCTATGATTCACTACGACGACCTGTCAAATGATCTACTAGTCGTAGATGAATCTCAGAGGTAGGTCCAGACTTAGTGAAATTTTGTGGTCAAAATTGAATTCTATGGTTAGGGTCTACAAGCCATAGGAAATCCTACGAGTTGCAGACAGGTCTCGGCAAATTGGTCAAAATTTAAGGCTTGTGAACTTTTCTATGGTTGAACTGGATGGTTCGTAGAAAGCCTTACGTACCGTAGGTCCAAATAGTGGGATGTTTTAGCAGTTAATTTTAGGGGCTTTTGGGTCTTTTCCTAATTGTTTTATGCCTATACTATGTCATTTTTAATTCTACCCTAAAGTTTATATAAAGCTTTCAATTCCTTAAACTACCCACTTTAAACCTATTCTCTTAATTCCACAAAATCCAACCAAATTCATTTTTCCAAATTCCCTCCCAACCAATGGAAGAAAAATAAGAAGCTAGGGTTTATTCAAGTCCATCAATTCACCATTCATCTTGGGCTTTGAGTTGGTATGTGGGTATTAAACTCGGTGTCAATATGTTTAGATTTGGATTATTGTGGATCGTATGCAAAGTCGGCTTATTTCATTCTCGTCAATGTTTCTTATTCAGTGGAAGATAATGCTAAGTTGTATCTAAGGGAAATTTTTAGTTTGCATGAGGTGCCCCTATCCGTTATCTTCGATGGTGGTACCCAATTCACTTCCCAATTTCAGAAGTCTTTCCAAAAAGGACTTGGTACCCGAGTTATGATTAGAGTGGACTTTCATCCTCAAACTGATGGGCAAGCGGAGCATACTATCCAATCTTTGGAAGATATATTGAGAGCTTCTTTGATTGACGTCAAAGGTAATTGGGATGATCATTTGCTTTTTGATTGAGTTTTCCTATAATAATGATATCATTCGAGTATTGGTATGGATCCATTTGAGACTATTTATGGTAGGAAGTGTAGATCAAGGTTGCTTTGATAGGTCTAGAGTTGGTTCATAAGGATATGGAAAAGGTTCTACTTTTAGAGAAAGGTTGAAAATGGCTTAAAGTCGACAAAAGTCCTTTGCCGATGTTAGATGAAGAGATCTTGAGTTTGATGTTGATGATTGGGTTTACTTGAAATTTTCATCTATAAAGGGTGTAATGAGGTTTGGTAAGAAAGGGAAGCTTCTTCCCCATTATGTTGGTCCCTAATGATTTGGCATCGGTGCACATAGTTTTCTATGTCTCTTTGTTTAATTAATGTATTAGTGATCCAAAATATATTGCACCATTGGGGAGTATCCGTATAAAGGATAACCTTTCTTAGGAAGAAGTTTCAGTTGAGATTTTTGACTGATAAGTTAGAAAGTTGAGGAACAAAAAAGTTGCACCCATAAAGGTGTTGTGGAGGAATCAAATGATTGAGGGTGCTTCTATGAGGCAGAGGCCAATATGATGTCTCAATATCCTCATCTCTTCTCCTCCGATCCTATTCTAGCTTGAGATATTTAATTTATCATGGTTCATTCTTGTGGATTCATGTGTCTTAACCATTCCCATGTTTTTATATGCACCAATGTTGTTTTATGAAATGATGTTTGAGTATGTTTTAGCTTGCAGTTGATTTCCTCTTTGATAATGTCTAGCAATATGATTTGAATAATGTTGGGTTGTTAGATCTCTTCCCCTACCCTTTTTATGTTTCCTTGAGTCCCATTCGAGGAAGAATGTTCCCAAGGGGGATATATTATAACAACTCATATTTTCAAAAAGGAAAAGGAAATATTTTTGGGCTACTGTTGTATTTTAAGGGTCCATTCTACGAGCCGTAGAAGCTTCTTCATACCGTAGATGGTTCTATGAACCGTAGAAGGCATATGTAGAAAGTGGGTTAAATAATTTTGAAAATCTTATCCTAGTACCTCTTTCTACAATTCCCCACGACGGCCCGTCAAATGATCTAAAAGTTGTAGATGAGCCACGCTTAGTGAAATTTTGAGGTCAAAGTCGAGTTCTACGGTTAGAGTTTGTGGCCCATAGTTTTCTTGAAAATTTGTCAAAAGTTAAGGCCTTTGAAATTTTCTACGGTGAACAAGACAATATATAGAAAGCCCTACATACCGTAGGTCCATACCGTAAGAAGTTTCAACAGTTAATTTTTAGGGGCTTTTCGGTCTTTTTCTAATTGTTTTAAGCCTACACTATGTCATATTTTCTTCTATCCTAAGAATTATATAAATCTTTTAAGTCCTAAAACTACGCACTTTAAATTTTTTCTCCTAATTGCCCAACATCAAACAAAATTGCTTCTCCCAAATTCCCTCCCAACCTAAGAAAGAAGAAGAAGAAGAAGTTAGGGTTCACTCAAGTGCCACAATTTGCCATTCATCTTGGGCTTTGAGTAAAAATATATGTAGGTATTCACTCATGCAGTCCATTCCTTCATGGAGGTTTTCAATTGATAATATTAGGGTTCTTCCATATTCTACATGGGTTTCATCAAATTATGATTTTAATTTCTAATAAGTCTTCTAATGCATGATTTAATATTAATACGTGATATTTAGCTGAAATTATATGGACCCATGTATCAATGTTATTGTGAAAGGTTTTCTCACATATGAATATGATAATGATTGTGAAAGGTATTTCTCACATATGGATTCACATTGGTGAAAATGTTTCTTGCCTATGCATGAATTGAAATTTAAGGAGATATTCTATGTTTTATTCTTTAAAATGGGGATTTGTATTGATTATTGCCCTTCCTATGTTGTAAAGAATATTTGACTTTTATTTATTCCGTTGGGATTTAGACATTGCACTTAGAAGGCTTTGAGGTGGAGGCTCAAAAAGTATAGTAGCAACCTCTAATCCCTAAGTACGTGCCCCCGTAGGATTGTCTTAAATGACCTAGCTAGTGGATCCACATTAGCAAACGATGATGTATATGGGTTCTACCTTGGCAAGTAGAATCCCCTTCTTTTGATATTGTCACAACACAGGGGTACACCCTAGATGTAACATGGCACACATGACCCCGAAGTGGTCTCATACAAGCCCTTAGCATATCAAAACATAAGATAATAGAAAAGTACGAATATTTTTTTAAAGAAAAACTTTATCCATACAATCGAAGTCTTTTATAAAAGCAAGCGGAAGTCTTACTACACTTTGTCTCAAACCATCTAAACTCAACTTTGAATAAAATCTTTGGGACACAGCCCATACAATAATCTAAAACATACAGAAAAGACATAATGATAGTGGTGGCTTTATCCTCAAAGCTATGAGGACTCACCAACTCTTCAACTCCTTGCACTCTTAGAAACCTATCCTCAAGAATGGAACTCAAATCACCAAACCCTACATTTGATAAGAATGTAGGTAAAGTATGCGTTAGAACGAAATGTACTAAATATGATAGCTAGCATAACATCATAAGATCATACAAAAGTGTTAGCCAATATAAGACATAAATCAAAAGCATAAGAGACAATAACATCATCATAAGCATAATCTCCAACATAGGCATAACATGAGCATAAGTTAACATAAGGCCTAATCCAACAACATAGGAAATACCACATATTCATAAGCTTGGCCTATACTCAATTCCTTTTTACATAGGAGAAACTTCATAAGCAACCTTCAAGTTATACTTGTGCAATGCATAGATGAGACCCCATAATCCCATCTATGCTAAGTATCACTTTTAGTCCATGAAACCTCATTATCATATTTGATATTATCCTTTAGCTATCTTCTCATAAACAAGGGAATCTATCAACTTTAGTCAATCAAAGCATGGAAGGCAACTATGGCAACAATCCAAACTAAGCATACAACATAGAAGAGAATAGTTCAGAATTAGCTTCAAGTCTTACTTACGCAATGCATGGATAAGACCCCATAATTCTAGCCATACTAGTACCACTTTAGGCTTTCATGCATATTGATCATCTCTTTGATCTCATACTCAACTTATCATAAAGGAAAATGGGACTCACCTCAGGTCATATATGTTTAGTTCATCATAAGGGACAAGGGTAATCACCTCAAGTCATACATATCATGGAATCATAAAGACAAGGGGAATCATATCTAGTCATAGATAACAATGAATCATAAAGACAAGGGGAATCATATCTGATCATACATAACAATGAATCATAGGTATTCACCTCTATATTTATTTTAATGAGATATAGGTATTCACCTCCATATCTATTAATAAGGATCATAGGGAATCGACTCCATGATCAACATAAAGACTAATGGGTAATCAGCGTTTGCCTTGGGAGTCATACATACATAAAGGGTAATCATCTCACACTCCCCATATCATGACATGGGTAATCACCTTATGTTTAACTAATTAGGAATAAGAGAACTAACCTCACATTCCTATCATATAAAGGTCTTGTAGGGGAATAACCACATCCTCATCAAATTTCATAGTCCTTGGACTTAGATTCATTTTAGGTGAGAATAGCCTTTCAACCTAGAATCATTCTATGTAAGAGAACCTTCCATAACATATCATATTCATGCATAATAGCATATCTATAATTCTACATTAGAAATGGATATCATCATGAATCAAGTGATTCTATCACTTCATACATTCAAACATTCATTAGGTAGATTAGGTAGGTGAAGCTCTTTCATCACAATTTTATTCATTAGCCTTCTATTCTCATACAGATTTTACTCTCAAAGCCTTAGCATCCATAGTTCATCATATTAGCTTTACTCTCAAAGCCTAGTGATCAACATTCATGACTACAAGCCTTACACTCAAATCTTTACTTCTGATAATCATCATTCATACCTAGATTTCAAGCCATTCTAATCATATTATTTATTATCAAGTGATTCTAGTCATAAATCATCATAAAGGCTCAATCTCATTTATTCCTAGTCCAGATCCATTATATAATATTTTAATCTAATTCAATTCATGTTTACATACCTCTATTCCCGATCAATTGCTATACGTGTCATAAATTCTAGAAGATCACCTATGAATCCTCAATTTCCCCTCATAAGGCATAAACCCACATTCTCCAATTTAATCAATTAGACTAGGGTTAACCATGGAAAACATATAATATCATCATAATATCTTAATTCAATACTAAATCAATCATAAACAAGTACTATCCACTCAATTGGAATCATACTCAACTAAACCCACAATTTTGGATGGAACCCTAACTTGAATTGGGGATTTCATCTTAGCAATTGAGGGAAATCTAGGGGGCTCCATTGATGGAAGAATCCATCGATGTATAAGCTAACATACCTTGATTATAAATCCATCATAATGCTTGCAACAACGGAAGAATTTGACCTAGCTTCGATTCTTCTTCTTCTTCTTCTTGGAGTTTTCTAGAGAGAGGATTTTTGAGATGAAAAACTTTGGGATCTTTTGTGGTTTTGGAATTAATGACTTAATTGGGGTGGTTAAAGACTTAAAATACTTTACATAGGTGTATAAAGTCAATACAAAACGACCCCCTCTTAAAATTAACTAAAAAGGAATTTACTAAAAAACCCCTCACTAGGCAGCCATGGTTCTAGGCACCACGACAGGGCTCACGAGCCATGGTCCTGCCCGTGGTCTTTGGGCAATGGCTAAGGCTTGAGATATTTGGCCTCCATAAGCTAAGGCTTCTTCATGAGCCTTCCTACAAGCCGTGGTCCTCACAACTAGTCGTGAAGTTGCTCGTGAAGGTGAACCCTTTTTTGGTAGCTTTGGATGGTACACTGCCTCACCACCATGAGTGGCCCCACGAGCCGTGGAGGCCACCATGAGCCATGAAGGTCACCACGAGCTGTGAAGGTTCTCGTGGTCTAAGGCAGTGCCGTGGCAACCTTTGGGCAGCCTTGTCTCTTGCCTTACCCCTTACCCCTTACCCCTTTCCCTTGACTCATGCCCTCTTTGCCTTGACTTGTAGCCGTCAACTTAGCCCTAGATGGTCTACTAAACTATAGGGTGTTACAATATCTCCCCCTTGGGATCATTCATCCTCGAATGACGATTCTAAACACTTCTTAACGGAAATGAGCATGCAACTCATCTAAATGCACATAAACAAAGGAAGAAAACTTCAATTTCAAGCTAATCATATTCAATGCAACACAAGGGAGTATGAACTACATCTAACACCCAAAATGCATGAAATCTATATCTACTCATATTAAAGGAGGAACTACCATATCCTAGGTAAATCATGTTTAACATACACTCATGGAGAATAAATGCAATTTACTCTCAAAAAGCATTTATTCAAGGAGGAATCTTTCAACTCCAAACAAAGGCATGCTCATATATTCATCTCATTAAGTTAAATAGGCAACTCATACTCAATGCGCCAAAACATGAGGAAATAATCATCAAAACTCATTTTTCTTTTAAATCATAAGCTTTCATGAACATGCATCATATAGGAAATCATGGTAACACATAAACACACAATGACCTTGCTATCTAGGCACACCATCTCCCCCTTGGAGGAAGCCTATACAAACTTTTCTAAATACCATCTATGACATGAAGGCAACAATGAAGCTCATCCATACTAAAGACAACATCAAAGTTTATCAAGTCATAAAATACAAGCAGCACCGAAATCTAGATAAAGCTTAAAACACATATCGGTAGTCACATAAGGAGGTCACTCTTGATCATCTCTAGATTGGAGAGTTTAAGATCTATTCTTCTTTGGAGCACCCCGTCCCAAGCCAATTGGACCGGAGGAAGGGTAGGGTTGGGACCTATGACAAGTATCTTCTTTATTTCTAGCAACTTTAGGGCAATGCCTTATCTTGTTGCCCAACTCACCACACCCAAAGCAAACATTAGAAGCCGCTAGGCATTCACCCTCATGCCTTCAATCACACTTGCTACATCCCGACAATAGAATCTTACTACCATCTTTTTGAGATTTAGGGTTAGACACCCTCTTTTGGTAGAATTTAGGAGTGTTTGAGGGACTTTGCCTGGGGAACTTTTGTCTAAACCTAAGGCAACTATGTCCATCAGACTCATCATCAAAGGACTTATCATAATCCTTTGTGACCTCTTTTTCTCCCTAGATTCTTTCTTGAGTTTTGATTCCTCATTTTGTTGGAAAAAAACCATAAGATGTGAGATATCCATATCACCAACAAACATTGCTGTACGACATTCTTTTTCTACTAAGTCGGACACTCCCATTATGAACTGATTCATCCTAGCCGTTGAATCCTCCACTAAAGTTGGAGAATACTAGAGAGTTGAGTAAACTTTAGAGAATATTCTTGAACACTCATACTAACTTGTTTAAGGTTAATAAACTCTTGCATATTAGCATCTCTTAACTCTAGGGGAAATAACCTATCAAGGAATGCATCCTTAAACACCTCCAACTCTATGGGACCCGCTTCTACCGGTCTATTATCTTTCCATTGACCATACCATATTTGTGCTACCCCTCTCAATTGATAAGCAACTAAATCTGCTTTATCTACCAAAGTCACCCCATGATATCAAACACCTTATAAACTTCATCTATAAACTCTTGAGGATCTTTCTCCTCTTTGGATTCATAAAACTCCGGAGGTTTCATTTTAACAAACTCCCTCACTCTTAAAGCTGCAAATTCACATTTGGATTTACTGGAGCAACCACTTCCCTATTGACTTGCGTCGTCATGGCTTGAGCCAACATTTGGAAAGCCGATCTAAAGTCTGCATGAGTAACATTCTGCCCAATAGGGTCAATTGGAGCTTGAGGAGGAGCTTGGGGAGGAACCTCATGATCCATATTTTCTTCCTCATTTCTCCTAGAATTTGCCCTTGTATTAGCCATACC